>JAUALY010000001.1:93217272-94417272 GCA_030819805.1 Penstemon newberryi var. newberryi
GGTTAACAATTGGCCAATTAAAGTTACAAATTGAGAATCGATCGATCTGATTGTGAATAACCTCAATGTACATAACCATATAGACAATAATTTTGAAATAACGACTAATTAATTAATTCTGAGCCAAGTATCGATTTGATTTCGAATAACCTCAATTTCATAACCCTAAGGTTAACAATTGGTCAATTAACGTTATAAATCGAGAATCGATCGATATGATTGCGAATAACCTCAATGTATATAACCATATAGTCAACAATTTTGAATTACTAACTAATTAATTTCTAGCTAAGTATCGATGTGATTTCGAATAACCAAATGTACATAACCATAAGGTCAACAATATTGACTTTGGTCAATTAATGTTGCAAATCGAGAATCGATCGATGTGATTACAAATAACCTCAATGTACATAACCATATAGTCAACAATCTTGAATTAATGACTAATTAGTAATTTCGATTCAAGTATCGATTTGATTTCGAATAACATCAATGTACATAACCCTAAGGTCAACGATTAGTAAATTAACATTACAAACCAAAAGTCGATTGAACTGACTGAGAATTATAACCTCAATGTACATAACTCGTTTTCCACCAATTTGATTGATCTAACTCGTTTTCCACCAATTTGATTTCATTTAAACCATCTTTTTTATTAATTTAACAGGTATTTTCATTCAATTTTAACCATTTAATAAGATTAATTATTTCTTAATTTCATCAATTTTATGCAATAATTTGACTAGTTAATTTCAAAAATGTTAATAATAATTAATGATTTAAGGTAATTTTTTTTTTAAAAATGATTTTTTTTTAAATTAACTAACGACTTAGGGCATAAAGCCCTAATTTCATTACTCTTTCTTCCTCACTCCATCAAATCCACAGCTCTTCCTCTATCTTTCCCACCCGCCGCTCTTCCTCTCTCTCCCACTCACCACCGCCTGGAACAACCACTCACCACCATCTTCTTGCACAACCCCGCACCACTACCGCGTCCCGCGCGCAGCCACTTCCTTCATGCCCCACCCACCACCGCGTCGCACAACCACACACCACCGCGTCGTTCACAACAACGCAACACCACCTTCTCTCACATACCGCGGTCTGGTTCAGGTCTCACCCACCACTGTCTCGCACAACCACGATAGCCGCCTCAACCTGCCACCACTCCTGACCGCACCACCACTGTGCCAATTGAAACCCTTAGCCCAACCCTTTTTAAGTTGATGAAAATGAGTGTTTTGCTTCAATTCCCCGTTTTCTATGAATGTGCATGATTTGTGAATGTTAACTCTTTTCTCTAGTAGGTATGAAGTTCTTAAGTTTCTGCATTTGCATAAGATGAGCATTTGATTGATAATTAAAGGAATTTGGTGGAGTGGGGTGTCAGGTAAAATTGTTTGGTGGACATTAATATAGTCAAGCTATTTAGGAATTGATTTATAATTAGTGTAAATTCTTGTGAGAAGGAACAAAAGTGAAATACCATGGCTAGATATGGCCCTAAAGTTAGTTATGTATTAAGGTTTATAGTTTAATTTCTTGTTCTCTTAGATTAAAGTGTGCTTATGTATATCAACATTTTCTTGTTTGCTTTCACAGAGAGATATATAATGTTACATAATGTTGTTTTTTGAAATTTAACCTATGTTTTGTGCAAACTTCTTTACTTTCTTTCTTTCTATTGTAACCATATATGTATAACGTGTTCTGATATTAGGTGGATTCAAGTTTAACTGAGATTTTTATGTTTGAAGATGAGTATAGATTGCTAAAAGTAGTAATCTTGGTAATGGGATTGAGTTTGGATGAGAAATTTCAGATTTTTGAGAATTGTTACTTCTTGTATCAAGAAATGTGTTGTAGAAGTATATACTATTGCTATGCTGTTTTTTGTTTCAATTGATTATTAATCTGAAAAAGCAAGTGATTAATGATTTGATAAAAGTCTTTGATGAGTTGTGACATATTTGATGGAAATGGGGTGAAAGATGAGCCATATCCATCCTGCCTTTTTGTCTCACTGTTTACCATTTAATTGCAGTGAGCGGCAGATTGAGAAGAGGAGAGTTCGAAGTCTTTGCAGTCTAACTATGCTCTACTGACTCTATGTAAGTGTTTATGGCGTGTTTTATGTTTCTTTATAAGTTCTGCTTTTCTCTTGCATAATCTAATGGTTTATTGCATGGTGTCATCTTAAAAATGCTTGGTTTTCTAGAAATTAATCAAATGGGTTTGATTGTTTTTTATATTTAAGTTTGAGGAAATGATTTGTTGGAAGATTTGAACTTATTGTATATCATGCTCAAGCTTGATTACTTGGTTTAGTTTTTTACTTTTTTACAATGATCTCACTTCTTAAACTTCTATGAGTGCTACTATAATGACATTGTTTGTATACATCAATATATGCGTTCTTTTCAAGGTTGTTATATCGTTGGAAACATGCCGTATGTAAAAAACTAACAAGATAGTTGGTATGAACTATTGCTAGCAATCATAGAAATAGATAATTCAGTTGACATGGTTCATATATCAATTTAGTAGTTTTAGTTAGAATGATAACAAAATGGTTATGTGGCAATGATTTCCTTGTTAAGGACTCAAACTATGATCATGGTCAAAATTTAATTAACCAATGCACCCCAATGCAAAACTCTGTTAGTTTCTTCTTTGTTTTTAATCTAGGATTGATGTGAACTTTTATGTATTTTAAATTGTTGGCCTAAGGAAAATCTTCCACGCTTATTATTTATGTGATTATGCATAAGTTATTGCAACTTCTTTGTATGATAACATTACGCATTGTTGTCTAGATCAAATGGATGGATATGGATCAAATGGTGTGGAAAAGGCTTGAATGAAACAATTAAGTTTGTGAATGGGCTTGAACGAAGTATAATGGACAGAAGTGTAATGGACATATTAGCTAAAAAGTGCGTTTTTGTAAATATAATAGAAGTTCAATGTTTCAACGGGCTCATGCCCTTTATAAGTACATTTTATTTTTATAATTATGAATTGTTTAATTTCCGTGTTTTGATTATTTAAACTTTATACATGTTTTTATTGGGAGAAAAATATTTAAAAAATAAAAAAATTAATATTTTCCAACGGATAAAATCCGTCGGAAATAATAAAAAAAAGTGAAATAAAATGAAATTTCCGATGGATGAGTTTTCCGTCGGAAAACCTTCCCACGGATTTTTCGACGAATTTGGCTGTCGAAAAATATCCGACACCACTTTTTCCGACGGGCAAACTCCGTCGGAAAACTAGATTTCCAACGGATTTTCCAAAAATCCGTTGAAAAAAGCTGTTTTTCATGTAGTGTTAGTTCTCAAGCTATTTTACTTATACATCAAAAAAATGTATGGTTTTTAGATGGAAAATGTTTGATTGTTTATTAGCTTATAAATATATCTAACTATCTAAGTACGTTTATTACCAAAAACTTTAATCTCAAAATTAAACCATCATATTCGAAAGTGGTAATTATGATCAAGAAAAGCATATTAATGTCCACCATAACAATACTAGCTCACAACAACTATGTTCAAGCTTCTGATCTTAGTTTAGTTTAGTTTAGTTTTTATGAATTTAATTAGTGATGAGGGCTATTTTACACCTATGGTCGAATAATATTGTTCGAGCCGTTTCAGAATCGATCCGACCTATGAAGACATCGAGATCGGATCGACTAGACAAATACATATCCGATCGACCTACTTCGTTCGACCAACAGTCCGTTTCAGGGGACCTAATGGGCCCTGCGATACTCCTAGGCCATACAGGTTTCCTAGGCTAAATAGGACTCCTAGTTCAGTTAGGACAGGAGGAAGGTTATAAATAGCGAAACTTATATTGTATTGAGGATCCGGAATTTAACCTACGAAATATACTACGGTTGTTCGCCGTTCATATTATTGTTATTTTATGCCATTATATTATTTTCGCTTGTTCTTGAATTGCACCATCCTGAGTACTTTAACCAAACCCTTATTATATAAAATCTTGATCTTAAATAATTTACTGAGTTTTAACCTAAGACGAAATCCGGTTAAATCAGTTGGCGCCCACCGTGGGGCAAGGTTAATTACTCGATCGAAATATGGTCAATCCTAGGAAAAGCGCACGTAACGTAGGAAGAAGCACGAATTCTCGCCCTTCTCGTGCTATGGATAGCTTGCCTGAAGGTTCCCAAAGAAACAGCGCTAACAATACACAGCCTCCGGGAAACCAGCAGAATCTTGACCCTTTAGAGGAACAAGTTGCACCAAACGAAAACATTAATCAGAACGAGGGAGTACGACAAACTCCTACCACAAGTAGGGTTCCTAACCCGCCTATCCAATCCGTCCCTGCCGCACCGCTTTCCGCTGACCAGGAAAAAATACTACAAATTGCTCAAATTTTAAGTTCGTTTTTTCCTCAAATTCTACAAACTCAGGCAGTTGCGGAACCAAGAGGGGCAGCTGGAAATTTTGCAAGAATGGTTAACCAGGTCAGGGAACCTCAGGAGAATAATGACCACCAATCAACCCAAGCAGAAAGTCCGGACGCGGATCAACGATCTCAAATATCCCCGCCAAACGTAGCAGGAAGAAACCTTGGTCGAAAAACTAATCAGGCAAGAGCTAATGCTCGACCTGAACCTTGCATATCCAAGGAACGCACGGTTATACTGATCGACGACGTGGACGAACCCCCAGTTATCAATCGACAAGCGACCAAGAGAATCTCTGAAAGAGATATAGAGAGGATGGTCGAGGAGCGAGTCGAGCAGAGGCTTCTGACTTTGCAACAACCTTGGCCTCGTTCCCGTGAAATACAGGATAGTATAGCTGCATGTTCCCCTTTCTGTTTAGAAATCAGGGAAGCACATGCTTCCGGATCGTTGCCCGCCCGGCTCCCCAGATACGACGGAACCACTGACCCAACCGACTACATCTTTAGTTTCACTAATATAATGAGCCTGTATGCTCATTCAGCAGAATATACGGCCAAATTGATGATCACAACGTTTGAGGGGTTAGCATTGGATTGGTTCGGAAAACAACCGCCTAACTCTATCTTCAGCTTTAGAGAATTGTGCAACAAGTTAGAACAACAATTTGCCAGCCAGAAAAAACAAAAACTCCCCATGAGCTATCTAGGAACTATAACCCAGCTAGAAGGGGAGTCGTTAAGAACTTGGTTAGCAAGGTTTAATGTGGAACTTTTGAAGATTGACTCTCCGAACATTGATTACATCATATCAATTCTATTCGATCTGACTAAGAATAGGCAATTTGGCAACGCCTTGAGTCGAAAGCAACCTAGAACCTTTGCTGAAATCATGACGTTGGCCTCCAAATATATGACACAAGAAGAGATGAACTCTTTCAAGGACAAAAATAAGAATAAAGCATCGACTTCAGGATCAAGGAAACCTGAAAAACCCCCAATGAATAGAGTAACGGAATATGATCGATTTCCCCGAAGAGGGAACGTGTTTCAAAGGTTAGAACACAGTGGGAGTAACCTTGAGAAAAGACCCAATGTCTACCTCAGGCCTCGATCTCCAGAAAGGAATATAAGAGATCGAATTAGTTATGTGGAGTTTACAAAACTAAATGCCCCTAGAGAAGACATCCTGGTGATACTGGAAAGGAATAATCTAATTCCCCCAGCAAAAAGAATCACACAAGCTAAACCTGGGGCAAAGAACTACGATTTATACTGTAGGTACCATCGTGCTCACGGTCATAGAACCGAAGATTGTTATAATCTGAAACAAGAAATCGAAAAATTGATTCAACAAGGCAAATTAAGTGAATTTGTTGATAGAGCAGATCGAAGAAGACAAAGGACAAGAAGTCCTAGAAGGAGAGAGGAAAATAGAAGTCCTCGTGATAGATCTCCCAGTAACCATCCACCCCGACGAAACGATAGCAATGACGATCGGATCAACGGAACTATACATGTAATCTCTGGTGGACCTGCAGGGGGAGACAGTCGGAATGCGAGGCGACGAACCGCACGATCTCTAGAGAAAGGAATAATAGCTCCCAGAGAAATATGGGCACTTGAGAGTAAGAGCTCTAACCAGCAAGTGATCAAGTTCGACGAGAGCGAAGTTCCCAGAAATTTGAATTGGGACAACAACGAAGACCACCCCGATTTCCCTATGGTGGTCTCGTTGAAAATATCCGATTTCAACGTTAAGAGAATTCTGATCGATAACGGAAGCTCAGCTAACATAATAGCCATTGAAGTGCTAAATCAAATGAACCTCGGAAAATTGACCCTACAAAGAGTAGCTACGCCCCTAGTAGGATTTGGAGGGTCAGAAATAGTTCCAGCTGGAACCATTAACTTGAGTGTAACTCTTGGAAATAAACCTCATCGAGTGACCAAGATGATTAAGTTTTTAGTGGTTGAAACACCATTCGCTTAACGCCATTCTGGGAAGACCAGCACTAAACCAATTTCGAGCAGTAGTGTCGACCTATCACCAGAAGATCAAATTTCCAACAATCTCTGGGGTTGGTGAAATAGTTAACGACCATTGCATGGCTTGGGATTGTTACAACACGTCACTATCCTTAAAAAGAAATGTCGATCCTCTAACCCCGTCGAAAAGGAAAACAGTGGGATCTTCAACGGAAAGAACTCGGGAGCCTGAATTGCCAAGCACGGATCCGATCAGCAAAAAGGGAAAAGAGCCGATAGATTTGACTCTGCGTGCACCTGAGCACAAAGAAGTCAATCTTGTCGAGAATGACCCAACCAAGATCACCAGGATCGGAACCGAATTATCTCCACAGGGAGAAATCATGTTGATCAACTTCTTAAGAAAAAATGTGGATGTTTTCGCCTGGAGCTCGGAAGATATAGTCGGAATCGACCCAAGAATCATAACTCACTCTTTGAAGATAGATCCGAGCGCAAAACCGGTCCGGCAAAAGAAAAGAAATCATGGCCCAGTGAAGGATAAAATAATAAAGGCAGAGGTCGAAAGACTTTTACTATCTAAACAAATTAAAGAAATACACTTTACCGAGTGGTTGTGTAATGTCGTACTTGTCTCAAAGGGAGACAAGAAGGATAACAAGTGGAGGATGTGCAACGATTTTACAGACTTGAATAAACTGTGTCCAAGAGATCCTTATCCTCTCCCAAGGATCGACCTGTTGGTTGACTCAACAGCAGGTTTTGCAATCTTCAGTATGATGGATGCATTCCAAGGCTTCTATCAGATTTTCATGGATGAAAAAGATCAAGAAAAAACTGCATTCATTACCGAACAAGGCGTATATTGTTTCATAGTAATGCCGTTCGGATTAAGAAATGCTGGAGCAACCTATCAACGATTGGTTAACCTAATGTTTAAAGAGCTAATAGGAGAAATAATGGAGGTATATGTCGACGACATGCTAGTAAAGAGCATGAGCGAAGAAGATCATATAAGGCACCTTGATCGTTGCTTCAAGATATTAAGGAAATATGGAATGAAACTCAACCCCTTAAAATGTACATTTGGGGTAAGGTCGGGAAAATTCCTAGGATACCTGGTCCATGAGAGAGGCATCGAAGCAAATCCCGAGAAGATACGGGCAATCACCGAAATGAAGCCCCCTAGAAATATTACTCAAGTACAAAGTCTGGTCGGGAAGATTGTTGCTCTTAATAGGTTCGTATCAAGGTCCGCAGACAAAAGTTTACCATTTTTTCAAACTTTGCGAAAAGCTAAGACCTTTGAATGGACTGAAGATTGTGATCGTGCATTTGAGCAACTGAAAAACTATCTAACCTCGCCGCCTATGCTCGCCAAACCTACGGAGGGAGAACCTCTATATATATACATCGCTATTTCCGAGGCAGCCGTAAGCTCGGTTATGGTAAAAATTGACGGCTCGGAACACAAGCCTGTCTATTATTTGAGTAAGTTATTGCAGGGAGCTGAAAAGAATTATTTAACGATTGAAAAATTTGCTCTGGCTTTGGTGACATCGGCACGAAGGCTGCGGCCTTACTTTCAAACATACAAGATCGTCGTACTTACCAATCAGCCTCTGAGGCAAGTCTTATCCAAACCAGAAGCCTCGGGAAGATTGATCAAATGGGCTGTAGAATTGGGACAATACGAGATCGAATATCGACCGCGAACTGCAATCAAGGCTCAGATACTTGCAGATTTCCTCCTTGAAACTCCAGGTCAGTCAGCGACAAGCTCCAATACGACATCAACAAGCGATAATAGTGTCATGATCGTCAAAGACCTACCATGGCTTATGCACGTCGATGGCGCTTCAAGCAGAGATGGTGGAGGCGCAGGAATCAATCTTCAAGGACCAGATGGAGAAGATATGAATTATGCTATCACTTTAGACTTCGTGGTAACCAATAACGAAGCAGAATACGAAGCTCTAATTGCGGGATTGGAAATGGCTATACAGGCCAATATAAAGTTTTTGAGTGTCTTGACAGATTCCGAGCTAATTCAGAGACAAATTAGCGAGACATACGAGGCGAAAGAGTTCAACATGATAAAATATTTGGATAAAGTGAAAAAGTTAACTTGGAAATTTGATAAATTTGATATTCAAAATATTCCACGTGAAGAAAATCGTTGGGCTGATCAACTATCCAGATTTACAGGAGCAAGGGATGGTAAATCTAAAAGGGTGATCACCTGGCTAATCTCCAAAACACCTTCGATCGACCTCGATATTGTCCCAGCTAGTGAAGTAATGGATATCGACTTGGCAGCAGACAGTTGGATGGCTCCTTTAATCGCCTATTTGAACGATGGATCTCTCCCAAGCTGTAAAAATGAAGCTAGAAGGATAAGATATCGAGCACCAAGATATACAATATTGGATGGACAACTTTATAGACGATCCGTCTCTGGCATTCTGTTAAAATGCATTCCCGAGCACAATTCCGAAAGCATCCTTAAGAGCATTCATGAGGGAGAAGCTGGGAATCACAGTGGCGCCCGAGCACTTACACTCAAATGCTTGAGAACAGGCTACTATTGGCCAACAATGTATGCTGACGCACAAGATTATATAAAACACTGTCATTACTGTCAGGTACATTCGAACTTAATACATCAACCGGCTGAGACAATACATCCAATTCCGATTTGTTGGCCTTTTGATCAATGGGGAATCGATATAGTAGGACCGTTCCCTATGGCCAGATCGAAAAAGAGTTATGTTCTGGTCGCCGTCGAATACTTCAGCAAGTGGATTGAATGCATAGCCCTTGCTCGGATAACACAGTTCCAAGTGATAAATTTCCTTTGGAAAAATATAGTCTGTCGATTTGGGATACCGAGAATTCTGATCTCCGACAACGGAACCCAGTTTGCTGGAAAACAGGTTCAAGAATGGTGCTCGAAGTTTGGGATACAGCAAAACTTCACGTCCGTCGGACATCCTAGGGCTAATGGACAAACGGAAGTTGCAAATCGAGAAATTATCAAATCCCTCGAGAAAAGATTGGACGAGGCCAAAGGGAGATGGTTAGACGAACTACCAGGCGTTATTTGGGCCAATAGAACTACAGTAAAAGCCTCCACGGGTGAAACACCATTCAGCCTAGTCTATGGGTCGGAGGCAGTTATCCCAGTAGAAGCGCTAGTCCCCAGCCCAAGAATTGAGCTCTACGAGAAAAAATCAAACGATCAACTGCGAAAGGATGACATCGATTTGAGTGAGACCTTGAGGGAAAAAGCCAGCTTACGTTTAGAAGCGACTAAGTCCAGCATGGAAAAAGCCTACAATCAAAAAGTGAGGATACGCTCATTCAAAGAAGGTGATTTGGTACTTAAAAAAGTTGAAGTTTCCAAACACGTAGGAAAGTTACAGCAAAATTGGGAAGGTCCCTACGTGGTGATTGCGGTCGGAAAAAAGGGATCGTACAAGATAGCACATATGGATGGGACTCCGCTTCCTCGAACATGGAATGCGGTGAATCTCAGAAGATATTATGGTCGTTAAGTTCGAGCCAAGAAGATTTAGAAGTTAGATAGGTTTTCCAAGAAATTAGTTTTTTTTATTTTATTTTCTAGAATGTTTCGTTTTTTCCCTTTCATGCATTAAAATTACCTACAATTCTAATAAAAAGCTTTTGCTTATTTCCACATTCGACATGTTCAAAAGACTCTTGTCAAAGAACGATCTACAAAGGTTAAAACCACAATTGGTAAACAACCTAAGTATAATAAATCTTTGAGTAACACCGATTGGGTCGGTATAAACTCATCGATCTCCTACATGAACGATCTACAAAGGTTAAAACCACAATTGGTAAACAACCTAAGTATAATAAATCTTTGAGTAACACCGATTGGGTCGGTATAAACTCATCGATCTCCTACATGAACGATCAACAAAGGTTAAAACCACAATTGGTAAACAACCTAAGTATAATAAATCTTTGAGTAACACCGATTGGGTCGGTATAAACTCATCGATCTCCTACATGAACGGTCTACAAAGGTTAAAACCACATTTGGTAAACAACCTAAGTATAATAGTCTTTGAGTAACACCGATTGGGTCGATATAAACTCATCGATCTCCTACATGAACGATCTACAAAGGTTAAAACCACATTTGGTAAACAACCTAAGTATAATAATCTTTGAGTAACACCGATTGGGTCGGTATAAACTCATCGATCTCCTACATGAACGATCAACAAAGGTTAAAACCACAATTGGTAAACAACCTAAGTATAATAAATCTTTGAGTAACACCGATTGGGTCGGTATAAACTCATCGATCTCCTACATGAACGGTCTACAAAGGTTAAAACCACATTTGGTAAGCAACCTAAGTATAATAGTCTTTGAGTAACACCGATTGGGTCGGTATAAACTCATCGATCTCCTACATGAACGATCTACAAAGGTTAAAACCACATTTGGTAAACAACCTAAGTATAATAATCTTTGAGTAACACCGATTGGGTCGGTATAAACTCATCGATCTCCTACAGGAACGATCTACAAAAGTTAAAACCACAGTTGGTATAAAACCTAAGTATAACTACCGATTTACGCAAACAAACGAGCTAATATTAATATATAAAATTTTATTATCACTGATGAAATATACATCGGAAAGATACATAAACTACCCTAGCTACATAAAACAATAAATTCCATTATGCGATAAAGTAAGGAGTTAACAAGAGGACTTCAGCTCGATTTATCTCTGTATTTTTCTCAGAATTCTTGCCACCAGCTAGAAACCGATCGAACCCAGTCAAGCTCGCAGCCACAAAGCTTTGGAATCAGAGAGAGCTTTGAGAGATCATAATGTTACAACGGTCGATGGTAGTCAGCATTTTTCGGACATACATTCTCGTTTTAATGAACTAACCAGCTTTCCACCGACCGCGTAACTAATAGACCGGAACCCCACAACACCGACCTTTATCCATTTTCATAGGATGGTCGGATGAGGGTAGGCATTCCAATCCATTCCCCTTATTAGGGGTCGGAGATTTCATGGTTTTTGAGAAATCTCCATTTTCCGATTCCGCCCATACCAAGTCGACGTGGTGAGTGATTTGTTTGACTCTCGAATTAGGCGGACGACCGCCATTTTGGACAAAGAAGAAGTACATTATTTAAGGATTTTTACTTATGATGATAACTAAAAGAAGGAAGATTCCTTTTATAGACAGGATAAGTTGAAATCCTACGGTGAGACTCACATCCAATCAACGGCTATAACACCACATCGGGAATTACGTTACAAAATCATAACCGCAAGCCGTAAATAAAGGAATGGAAATAAATGCGTTTTTGACTCGGTCGAAATAGAGGTATTATATTAGATCGATGAAGACAATACAACGACTATCATAGCAGAGCTAGTATTACATATTGAATATTCATCGATCAGCTACGCTAAACAATTACACCTACAAAATAACAAAAGAAAGAATTTGGTTTCAGAACGCTTCAAACTTTCCTCGGAACGATCATCTTTTCTCCTACTTTGAGAACAGTGACGAGAATCTAATGTTCAGGCTTATTCTACAGATCGGTGGGTACCAGTGGGCGACCTAAGTCGCACGCTATCATGATGCCACCACCTTGAAGAAGTTGATGCTTCTTCTTTATCGATTAAAATAGAGATCAGAAGGGTCTCATGCTCGACGTCACCAACCATTTAGAAACAAGTTGATTTCGATAAAGCATAGAATCCTGCTTTCCTCCACTCTCGACCTCTATCAGACGGCGTTGTATATGGTCAACCAATCCCCGGTTGTGAGGTTTGCCCGACCCTCACCATTTAAGATAGAGATCTCATTTTTCCAATTCCTCCCATACCAAGTCATGACCTCCTCGGTAGATAAATCGACAAATTTGGTGGCCGACAATACTTATAACAATACATATTCATATTGAATGACTTCACCTTCTGAGAGATGGAGAGGGATGGAGTGAATCTATTTATAGGCGGAGGATAAAGGATCCAATGGTGTTAAATTGAGGTCCTATCAACGGCCCAGATTAAAAACGTTGTAAGAATGGTTCGCAGAATCAGGACAAATGATCGATCATTATTATTGGAGTGAACATACAAGGAATAATGGATTTTATTCAGATCTTTGAGAAAGTCGCTACATTTCACAACAATATCGTCACAAAAAACTACATTTACATTCAAGGATCGTTACAATTATTTCAAACGTTAATCCTACTTTGCTACTCCTCGGAATGATCTGCTCCTTCAAATCGACCTTCTCCTCGGACTACTACCGCTGCATGAAAACGAGGAACATGCAGAAGTGCGTATATTTGCTGATGCTGGTGAATTACCGACCTCTAAATAAGCCAAATGGCAACCAGGAGGCATACTGCATCTAGGGTCGATCACAGTATCAAGCTAAAAGCACACTACGAAGGGAAGAACTTTGCTGTCATACAATTGAGACAGGATCGTTCTCCTTGCCTTGGGGGCAAGTTTTCGAGCATGCATGGATGCAACACCATTTTAATGAACTAACCAGCTCTCGTCTATCTAAAGAACTCTCTGGCTTGATATCTCCACCGTAGTCAACAGGCCATAAAAACCAAGTTAAACTGTTCAGAGGTGGCATATTATTTCAGTTTTTCTTCTTTTCCTACTTCTCCAATGAGTTATTTATACTATGGGGAATTAACCAATCAACGGACAAGGCATACGAATCGTTCCTACAGTTATGGCACACCTACCAAGTTGACTTCTCATCTTTCAATAATATTGCATGAAATTAATTATCAATATACAGGTCGAAGAGGCGCAGAAATCGAACAAAAAGCATGTTCTTCCGTTTATCAGGCAAAAATATATATTTACATGCCGTTAAAAAAAAAAAAAAAAAAAATAATAATAATGAAAGACTGTTGTCTACTTCTCGAGAGCATGATCGGGATTTGTTTGATGAGCAAGGAAGTTCATCATTTCTTGGGCTCGCTGCTTATATCCAAAGGAAAAACCCCTGTCAAACTCTTGATTTTTCAATTCAAGAAGGTCTGCATTTTCCTTAACGAGCTGTTCCTTATTAGAGATGAGCTGTTCTTTCTCAGACACCAAACTGTTGTTAGCTTGAACAAGCTCTTCTTTCTCCTTCGAAAGTCTTTCGGCTGCAGCTCGAAGGTTATCCACCTCAGTCATCAGAGCTCGATGAGCTACGGCGATCCTGTTCATCCGTTCTAGAGAATCTTCTTGGAGAAAGTAAGACTCATCATTTTGAATTCCGAGCTGGAGAGCTTCATGCTTGGCCTGTGAGAAAGAAATCAAAATAAGGAATTCCTCAAAGATAAAAATTCCTAATATCGCAATAACAAAAATACACTTACCATCTCCAAACGCTTAAAGATAGACTGAACAAGACGCAGAGAGGAATGGTTTTTCAGTTTATCGAGTTCTTTGGGTAAAATCGTGCCCATTCCAAGATTCCAGGAAACACCATCAGGATCAAGATTGGAAGGGATGCAAGCTTCAATAGAAACTCCACCAGATCGACTATATCCAAATTCAGTTATTTCTTCTACCTGCTCCTTAAAGGGACGATCATCTAAAAGAGATGGATCATCTGCAGTATTTTCGAATGGAGGTCGGCTCGGCCCAGATCCTGTTTTCGGAACATTTTGGGAAATAGGCACAGGGGAAACGGCACAAGTATCTTGAGAGATTGATGTAACGACCTGAGGATGCATAGGGGAAAAGAAAGACTCAGGAATGTCTTCCATGGAAACCCTCACTTGTGGAGTTGGCTCCATCTCAGAATTTGGAGCAGTAATTACGACCTGTTCGGAACCTTCTTGACCTATGGTTTGATTTGTTATATCTCGATCGGAAGGAGGACGTTCATCCATTGATCGGTCGACAGGAGAAGGAGATATAGCTCGAGACTCCTCATTTATTGTGTTATCGAGTGGAGAAGGAGATATAGCTCGAGACTCCTCATTTATTGTGTTATCGAGTGGAGGAGGAGAGATAGCTCGAGACTCCTTATTTGTTGATTGATCGACTGGAGGAGGAGAGATAGCTCGAGACTCCTGGTAAGCTTCAAGAACTCTTGGATCAACCAAGGGACTACGGAGCGGAACCCCTGAAGGTCCCGTCGAGGAATGCCTAGCTTTCTTTGGTGGTGAAGGGATATACTTCTCTACCTTCGGATGTCCATCGGGTGAGGGCGACACTAGGTCAGATCGAGGCATGGCTTCCCGAGAAGAAGCTCCCCCTTGGGAGGATGGTTGAGGAGAACTTTCCGTTCGGGATTTTTTCTTCGGGGTATCTCGTCGGGGAGGACCTCGTAGAGATCGTTTTGCAGCTCCGGAAAACAGGTTGGAACTCATGATCAAAAAATCACTAATATTTGTGAATTATCGAACTATGAGCTCCGATCAACGACAAGAAAATTTTATATTGCAAGTGGGGACGCGCGGTAAAACCCCAGAAGATTTACCTTTATATATAGTAAAGGAAATGACAATTATGTCCTCAAACCTTGGCGCGCGCAGTAAAAATTCAAATATGCGACAAGAACGGATTGATGGTATATTACGATCATAAAATCGACAAAGAATATTTCATTGAAAATCATATATATATATATATCAATAGAGGGATTTTGCATCAGCTGTGCTTACTAAATTACAAGGATTAAAACAAAACCCCAACATTTTGAAAGCAACCTAAGATGGGGAGATATCTTCCTACAAGGACAATCTTTCTTCACCTTCTTTCTCTCCCTCATCAGCTTGATTTCCTTCAATATCCTCTTCGGTGTCCTTGTCTTCCTCTTCATCTTCTTGATCTCCCATTGACTGCTCTATTAACCCCAAGTCGGACGTGGGAACAGGAAATGGAGTTCCGTACTCGTCAACTAAATGAGCCAGAGGATGATCACTGTACACGATTGAAGGTAAGCATTCAGGAGGATATTCTTGAAGTCTACGATCTCTCTCAATAGCCATAATTCGACGATATTCCTCACGCTTATCAGGAATCTGTCCTGACTCAATTAATTGGTCGACCCCCTTAAAGAATGAGCTCAAGAGTAAATCTCCAATTTTATGATGGATTATAGCCGTATGTACTGGAGAGTCTAGAAATTCCCGAACGATGGGTTCGACCTCGGAAGCTCGATGCTCATCTATGATCTTTTCCAAATCAGTGGAATCGTATTCCTTTGCCTTAAGCTGAGATCGAAGTGAAGTGATCTCCGACTCCAATTTGCTAACTACAGTAGCATGAGATACTCGTTGTTCATCAAGTTCCCGAGTCAACTGGTCGACCTGAGCCTGATACCGACTAGCGTCCGTCATCATGCCAATAATATGTGGATTATCAGTTTCCAAGTTCTCGTTGGCGAGAGGAACAGATGGAGTTTCAGTGGAAGCTCGAGAAGCACCAATCTGAGCAAGATGATCTTCGAGCTCCTTAACCCTGGCAGTTAAAATATTGTTGCTCTCTTCAACATACTTACACTGATCTCTGTGTAATGCCATATCATATAGCGCGGATACAATGGCATTACCGGTCTATAGCAAGAAAGAATTGTCTAAATAAGGACCAAGAAGAATATCAAGGTTCATCGACAGAATAAAAGGAGTTAAAGAATATTACCACTTCATGGGCATGAGCAGCCCTTGCCAGCTGTTCGAGAGGTTTTTCCTTGATCGTCCTATTTACATCTTGAGTGAAGGTCGAAGAAAGGAGAATTCGAATGGATTTATCGACGACATTCTCCTTATCATCGGACGCCAAGGTATCCTTCTCGGAGAATCCAGCCGCCCGTTTCCCTTGAAGATGACTCTCGATCATATCTACCAGGGAAGCTTTATGACCAATATCTCCGACATGAGTAAAATATTCCCCTCCTTTGTCGAAGAACTGTTTTCTTCTTTTAGCTTCAGGGCCGGTAGGATTGCGCTCCGACCAAGATTGACAGCCTAGAATACCATGTTGATCCCTAAGAAATTTGGGCGGATAACCGCGGCCTTGGTGAGAGCTTGAAGACGGTATATCCGATGAGGTTTGACCAGAAGAAGGAGGAGCTACTCGGATAGGATCAGCATTTTCGAACGACTCCTCCTCGATATCCTCCAAACCCATAAACTGATCTCTTCTTCTTTTTCTGGATTCTTTTTGCTCTATGGGAGATTTACCCCAAGATTTTTTTGAGTTCGAAAGGACTGATTTACCAACCACAGAAAAGCGGCAATTCTCGACCATGGAAGCTGTAGATGAAATCAATAAACGTGGATGAGCAGCAAGATCATGTATATATTTTGTTAAAATTATTATTATCGGAAAACATTACATATGGGTCGATCATCAGAGGAAATAGGAAAGTCCAAGGAACTCAATCCTGCCTTCCGAAGGAAGATCTCTCCGATCAAATGAGCTGATTGGTACTTATTTAATCTCATCTCCTCGATCATAGTGGATGAGAATTGGTTGTCCGGGGCCATCTCGCCGATTACTCTTCGACCACCATATACCCAAGAATCATTATAGCCCCAATCATGAGCAAACTCCTGAGTTTCTCTGTTCTCAAGAATGCGCACTGTCGGAGCTTTAACAAAGAAGAAATTTGACTTCCACTCCGTGCTGTTGCTGGAAATGGCATTTTCAAGCACAGCATACCCAGGTCTCTGACTAACATAATAATAACCTCTGTTTGAGGAGGTCGATACTGAAAATCGAAAAAAGTGAAGGAAATTGCGGAAGGATGGTTGAAAACCTCGTGCTACCATTAAAACTGAGAAGGCCATAATAAAGGCTATGGCGTTAGGAACAAGTTGGGTCAGTGAGACGATAAAGGTCTCCAGAAACTGACGAAGAATTGAAGATAAGGGAAAACGGAGCCCATGATCAAAATGGGACGTATAAAAAGCTCGACAGTTAGCAGGTGGAGTGTTTACTCTTTCCTCGGAAGTAGGGATGATGATCTCAAATTCCGATGGGAAGTAACGACCATATTCCTTTTTTAGAAAAGGTAAATCTTTCTCTTTAAATCGAGAAGGAAAAAGTTCCACAGGATTGAAAATTTGAGGTTGGGCTGTTTTGGATTTTTTAGATGCCCTCGACATCATTTCTTCTTCTGAAATAATTTCCACGACCAAACTATCAACTTCATCTTCGGCATAGTCTCTAACCTCTTCTGCTTGAGAATCGTTCGCTACTTCATTGTCAGAAGAAGGAATATCAGGATTGAGAATGTTGAGTGGTGCTTGTTCTCCTACATTCTGAATTGGGGAAGGGAGATTCTGTGACGTCGATGCCATTAGTCTTTGAAATAATGGGCTCGAAAAAGTAAGAAATTGACAAGATTATCGATTTAAGCCTACTGCTAGAAGGATTAAATATCTGGGGTAAAAGTAAAATATCCCGCTAATTTTAACTATATATATGGGTGGTGAAATGACAGATTCAACCCTTCGCGTCTCTTCGTATTCCCGCCAATCAAAATTGTGAAAAGATCCTGCTGAATTCTGACACACGATAACTAAAGTACGTGTCTGTTCGTAGAAAGTTCTAACAAATATGTACTCTTTTTTCCTTGATTCGGTTTTTTATCCCGAAGAGGGTTTTTTCCGAACTAGGTTTTTAATGAGGCATGTTTCATGAACGACGAAAAGACCAAGGTAAATGCTACATCTACTTCTACGAGCTACAGCTACGATTACGCTCGAGAAGTGAGGGAGTACTGATGAGGGCTATTTTACACCTATGGTCGAATAATATTGTTCGAGCCGTTTCAGAATCGATCCGACCTATGAAGACATCGAGATCGGATCGACTAGACAAATACATATCCGATCGACCTACTTCGTTCGACCAACAGTCCGTTTCAGGGGACCTAATGGGCCCTGCGATACTCCTAGGCCATACAGGTTTCCTAGGCTAAATAGGACTCCTAGTTCAGTTAGGACAGGAGGAAGGTTATAAATAGCGAAACTTATATTGTATTGAGGATCCGGAATTTAACCTACGAAATATACTACAGTTGTTCGCCGTTCATATTATTGTTATTTTACGCCATTATATTATTTTCGCTTGTTCTTGAATTGCACCATCCTGAGTACTTTAACCAAACCCTTATTATATAAAATCTTGATCTTAAATAATTTACTGAGTTTTAACCTAAGACGAAATCCGGTTAAATCAATTAGAAAAATATGTTTAATCATATTAAAACAATACTAGCTCACATCAACTATGTTCAAGCTTTTGATCTTAGTTTATTTTAGTTTGTTACGAATTTAATTAGTTAAATATGTTTAATCATATTAAATAAAATAAAAAAAATTACAAAATATTGTAATCTCATTCATTACACAATTTAAATATATAAACTATGTCCATATCAAAATTCAAGGCTTCGGTAATCTACTTTTACTATAAGGCAAAAAAAATAGTACTTACTTGAATTTACGTGTGATGTTAGAGGAAGAAAAAACAACTCAAATTTGAAAAAGTTTTGATGAAATATTTTTCAATGATGTATACTTCCGTGTAAATCTCTAGAGAATAAAATAGTTTTTGTGATTTATTAATTTAGGTTTAAGTTACATGCCTAAAATGGTATTTGTGATTTATTAGATAATTTAAGTTTTAGTTACTTTCTTTTTAAAATATTAATGGACTTAAGTTTGAGTCCTATTCCTTAAAGGATCAACAGCATATAATATTTTAATATGTATATTAAATATGTGCATAAATTAATCAATAAAAGGTATTTACTTTTTATTGGTACGGTACTCTTTTTTTTCTGTATAAAATCCTTAAGATCTATACCATATCAAAATATTCAGTATGGTTTTCGTTTATACCAAGACCTGTAATTTTGAGAAAAAAACCAATATTTTGGTACGATCCGGTCCGGTTTCAAAAACCATGTACACCCCTACTAGTTTACAGGGTATGTCCAGTTAGTTGAACCGGTCCCGTTAGCCGATTCGATTCAATTTTCAAAACTCTGGTCATGGGGCCTTCAACACGTCTCCCCGAAAGATAATCAACTGCTAAAAGTGTTAATTTAACAAATAGCTCCCTAGAGATAAAGAAATACCACAGGAGAATGACTTTTTTCTTTAGGTAATAATATCGGATATATGATAATTGGTTTAAAGAGGAAAAAACACTTTTTTTTTAAAAACAAAAACAATAAAAAGTTATTGGTCTTGCTTGTGCATTTGCTTGTGCATAAGGAATGTCTGTTTGTATGGAAATTATTCTTCAAAACACACAGAGAAAGATTCTTGCCTGAATAAAGCGAAAGAGAAGATGTATTCATTTGTATTTTTATTTGGTAATTTCCAAGATCCAATTAATGCTTAATTTTAGGTTAAGGAGGTTTTGATAAAAGAATAATTACTATTCTTAATTTGGGGGATATCAAATTTATTTATGTTACATATTTGTTGTCCATGAAAGTCAAATGTGATATAAGGTATTTTCTTCCCCTTAAGTTAACTTTCCTTGGCAAAATTATTTTCCAGTTTTTAATCTATCTTTCTCCTAAAATATTTGGCATCTAAAAAACAATCACAAATCATAAGAAAAGAAGGGGGAAAATTCGAAGTATGAAATCAATATATGGTTTGGTGGAGCCGATTTCATCATAATAATTGTATCTATTCGTTACTCCTGTTTTATCTTTATAATATCGAAAATACGAAAGACCTAGCAGAAGAATAAATTGAAATTTATTTTCTTTCATTTGATTTTGAAATTTCTTGTACTTGAATAAATTGCACACTGATATTGGTGCATGCATTCATTTTAAATTTGTGTTAGAGTAACTATATTTAAATAAAGAATATTATATATGCTGGATAATATTTTATTAATTTGGGTGCATTTAAAACAAATATGACCACGTACAGCAAATTTAATTATAAAATTTAAAGTTATATAAACTTAAGAATATTTTAGGTAACAAATTTTGTTTTATTTTAAATTTCTATACAATAATTCCGAAGAAACTCTAATTCGAGAAAGTGCAATGTTTTGGAGTTTCCAAGAATCTCGGATGATTAATCTCTCAAAAAAAAAATCTCGGATGATTAATGTAATTTTGCGGTATCCAATGCAAACTTATGCACTTCTCAATATTTATTATACCTTACATACAAAGTTACAACATATATAGGACTCGTAATTGAAGACCATTCCAAAACCTATCACCATATCTCCTTCTATTCTCACACACACACACTTACTCTTTCTGAAAAAGCTTCAACTCTTTGTAATGGCAACTAGGGAAGAAAAACCTAAACCTAAATCTAAATCTATTGAAGAAGACGAAGAAGAAGAAGACTCGACTGAGTCGTCATCACCTAAGCATCCCCAACTCAACAAAACCATACCCCAACAGTCGCAGTCTTCCTCGGAGGAAGAATCTGATTCTAATTCAGTTTCCGAGTCTCGTGTTGTTGCCATCAAGCAGCCATCCAAGCCCCACTCGGAGCCAACTATACCGATTAAGCGTGGGGCTGAAGAGAAACAAGAAGGGGAGTCTAAAAAAATAAAGATTGGGTCCGAGCTTAATACTAACAAAAGCTCTAATAAAAAGCTGCCGTTCGAAAGATTATTTACTGAAAAGGATGAACTCACCATTCTCAAGGGTGTGATCAATTACACTACCCAAAAAGAATCGAGCACCATTACAGATTTTGAGGAATTTCATGAGTTCATTAAGAAAGATCTGGACGCGGACGTCACTAAAGCTCAATTACATAACAAACTACGAAAAATTAGGCAGAAATACGAAAAAAACATGATAAATAAACGTCAACACTTCAAGAATGTCCATGAGCAACAACGATATGACTTGTCCCTAAGAGTATGGGGAAATGATGAAAAGGGGAAAGAAAAAATGGCAATAGAGGCTGTGAAAAGTGACCACAAGGATGATAATGTGTACGATGATAAAAGGCATTTGTTTGGTTATAGCAAAATGCATTTCAATCATGGTTTAATGCGTGGGGAGGAGAAAATGTCTAGGATTGGGTCAATTCTTTTTGAAGGGACGAATGACACTCTACTGGAAGGAGAAAAAGAGTGGATTAATTTATTAGTTAAGGAGATGGAAATATTTCATGACTCACTGAATGTGAGTCTTAAGAAAACAGAATTGGTTTTGAATGAATTGAAGAAACGTTGATGAGGTTATACTGGAGAAGATCTAGAAGATGATGATGATGATGATGATTGAAGATCATATGTTAGTTTTTTTTACTTTTGTGATGGTATTCAGTTTTTTGGTTTCTTTTAATTTTTGAACCTTTATATTGAAATATTTGGAATCTTAATTATGTCTTAATTCAAGTTGTTGCTTAATTTTAAATATTTTATTTATATTAAAGTACATTTGTTATTTTAAGTTTGATGTAATGTTTAAAATAATGCACATAAATGGCAATGTGAAAGTGTGTTCGGTTGAAGAAAATAAGTATAAATTCTATTTATTTCAGAGATGGAATCTAGTGTTGTGCTAATGGGTCAAGATTACAAATTTTGAATTCAATGCTTACTGAATAAATTGTGCTAATTCGTGGAGATTACCAATTTTGAGTAAGCGGTTATTTAGGTTTTTTTAATTTATTAAAAAGAGACTTTTTGAATCAAAAAGAAGAAATCTGGAGGGGCACAATTATCAAAACATAATTATTGGAACTCTATATTGGTTAAAAGTTTAATCGGCTCTAGTACTCTACCTAATACAATAGGTCACATCTTTTAATTTTGTTATGATATTTTGCACTAGTTTATAGTATGATTATGATTTTGTTAATATTAGATTGTTAGTTTAAAACGGAAATTGCACTAATTTAATCGAAAATCAGTTGTACATATCACACTAGGGGCTGAGAATTTAATCAAGTTATTCGATAGTCAACTGGAGTTAGTTCGATTAAAACTTGTTCGAGTTTTAATTACATATAAAATCAAACTTGTTGTTTGGTACTTGGATGCATACTCACCTCTATTTGTGACTATGTCATTGTCACTTGAATCGAATTTGAGACCGGATCTCTAACATTTATTTTTGTAGACAAAGCTTACTTAATTAGGTCTTGCTTTTCTTCCTTATGAGTATAGTTAATACATTCCTCTTGTGCTCCCAGTGCATATCAAACCTAGAAAAATCAATAGTTTTAGACTTTTAGTATATCAAATTAATATTCATTTTTGATAACTTGGTTATGTTTTCCTCGTAGTTTCAATTTCCCTTAGAAGGAACTAACAGTTTGTTTAATTTGTTCTTTAAACTGCAAGCAGCTTGGCTGTCGGTCGGGTATGTACTTCTATGAACATAATCTTTCAATTGCCATCATCGTTGTTCATCTAGAAATAATGCGATGCATGTCAGCTAACAGTTATAATCAGGCTATGTAAAATCTTCGAAGAGAAGTTTTTTTCTTCCATGCTGTGAACTTTACTTGTTTCTTTCATTTAGTAGATGTTTGTCTTTCTTGTTAAATTATGTTCACTCTTTGTTTGCGTCAGACAAACAAAAGATGTTTTAAGAGGTATAAAGAAGCGTTGTGCACTACAAGAATTACTAGTATTGGCCACGGCTCTTAACCATGTCAAACACTCATTTAGGGTGGCCAATGCAAATTGGCTACGACCCTGCCACGGCTAATTGGCCAACTTTTTAGTGAGGGTGGCCAAAACTTTGGCTTCGGCTAATTGGCGTGGCCAATGCATTGGCTACCCCTAATGGCCTTGGCCCATGGAGCCGTAGCCAAAACTTGGCTAAATGGAGGGAGCCGTGGCCGATATACTTTGGCCTCAGCCAATGGAGCCATGGCCGAAATTCTCCTCAACCGAAGGAACCGAGCTAATTTTTCATTTTTTTAATTGAACCTTTTTTGTTTTTTGATAATTAGGCTTTTTCCAATATAAATTTATAGAAAATAATATGATAAATTATCAAAATCACACATATACTCATACCATTTAATAAAGCATCTCATACAAAAAAAATATCTCAATCATAAGTCTACTTCGTGTTATTTTCTAGTCCAATAACCAAAATGTAAATCTTGCATTAAAACGACTAAAAACTTCCACTAAAGTCTATTTTTCTTTTAATTAATTCTTCCACTGAAATCAAAATTCAACAGTTTATACTACTGCCACTTTAACCCGAGCATCCCTTGTCATATTTTAACACCTACATCAATGGATGAAATCCATAAATCAAATATGAAAATTAAAAAATACTGCAAATCTGCCATATATGAAAAACAATAATTGACAAATTAAACAGAAGGGGATATATTCTTTCACAAATTAATTCAATGAGAACAAAAATCAAGGATACAATATCGAGACTGATTTTACCGAATTTCGCGTGTGGTAATATCAATAAGATAAATAAATAATGTGACAACGAATGAAATCAATGAACTAATTTCAGGGCCTGGTTAAAGTACTCTGGATGATGCAAAACAAGGTAAAATAATGCAATATATTAACTGAATAGAATTGGAGCAAGATAAGTAGCTTTATTACAATGAAGAATCTAACCCTTATTACAATGAAGAATCTCCTATTTATAACATAGTAAACCTAGCCCTAGTAGTATCCTAACACAAGTGGGAGACATACATGGCCCATGAAATATTCAGAGACTTCGCTAGGTCGATAAGATTCGGATAAGCAGGTCGAATCGATCTTATACCTTCCGAGGAGTCTTGACTTGTTGAGCGGGTCGGATTGATCTGAACAAGTTCGGAGAGTCCGATCCAGGCTTTGTGTAAAATAGCCCCCATCAGTACTCCCTAACTTCTCGAGCGTAACCGTAGCTGAAGCTCGTAGAAGTAAATATAGTCATTGAGTTAATTCCATACGTTAAGATTCATGAAGTATGCCTCATTAAAAACCTTGTTCGGAAAAACCCTTTTTTTGGGATAAAAACCGAGCGAGGGAAAAAGAGTACATATCCTTTTGAACCCATTCACGAACAGGCACGTTGCCAATAGTATACGTCAGATCTCTTTAGATCTTTCCCACAATTTCATTGGCGGGAAACTGAATCGTCACCAAGGGATGAACCGTCATTTCCTTACTCATATATATAGTCGAATTTAATAATATCCTTTTCACTTTTTACCTCAAATATGCTGAGCTTTAAGCAGTAAAATTTTAAATCGAGATTCTCTTTATTTGTCAATTTCGTTGAACTCCCTGTTTTCTAAAAATATGGCATCTTCAAGCTCCAACCTCAATTCTCCACCCCGCAAGGAGGATGAAGTAGTTATCACAAACGTCATTGAAAACCCTGAAGCCGCTTCTTCAGAGAATGAAGAAGGAGGAGACGGGATCCCAGCGAAAGAGGTCAGGGATTGTGTGGAAAAGGGGGTAGATGGGTTAGTGATAGAAATTGTATCTGAAGAAGAGGTGGCTGCTAAATCCTCGAAGAAGCCGAAAAACACTCAACCCCAGGTCTCAGTTCCTATTGAATTTCTCCCATCCCGATATAGAGAACACGATTTGCCTGCTCTACAGAGAGATTATGGTCGTTATTTCCCATCCGGTTTCGAGATAGTCATCCCTTCGACTGAGGAGAGGGTAAACACCCCTCCAGGAAATTATCGTGCTTTTTATACCTCCAATTTTGACCACGGGCTTATGTATCCTTTCTCTCCAATTCTCCTTCAACTTCTAGAAACCTTCTTCGTCTCACTAACTCAGCTCGTTCCTAACACCATTGCTTTTTCTGTTCTTATGGTAGCGAAGGGTCTACGACCTACCTTTCGCAATTTTTTTCATTTCTTTAGATTCTCCGTTTCGACATCTTCCAATAGGGGTTATTACTACGTCAGTCAACGACCTGGTTTTGCTATTCTGGAGAATGCTATTTCGTGCAATAGTATGGAATGGAAAGCGAATTACTTCTTCGTCAAACCTCCAACTCATTGTGTGCTTGAAAACGGCATATCCGAGCCATACGTTCACGAATGGGGTTATGAATTCGCCTGGGTGTATGGTGGTCGAAAGGGCATCGGAGAATTGGTATCAGATGATTTATTTCCTTCCAGTATGGTTGAAAAAATGAGGTCGGACAAGTACTAATATGCCTTCTTAGTCGGAGAAATTTTTCTTCGCAAGGCGAGATTAAGTTCCTTCGATTTTCCTATTCCTTCAGACAATCATCCTCTGGGTGAGTCCTTTTGTTTCTCTTTTATTTATCCTCAAAACTTCCTTGAATGATTTTAACCCTCAGATTGAATGCTTTTTCTATGTTTTTCGTACAACATCCATGGTCGAAAAATGTCGCTTCTCTGTGGTTGGAAAAACTGTTCTTTCGAACTCCAAGAAGTCTTCAGGAAAAATGCCCATAGGGCAAAGAATGTCGAGAAAAAGAAGAAGAGATCAACATCAGAATCTTGAAGACATTGAAGAAGAGTATTTCGAAAATGCTGACCCCATCAGCAGTATTCATCCCACGGCCGACCAACCGTCCGCTGAACCCTCTACCTCGGGCGCTAATCCTGGACGTGGTTATCCTCCCATGGCCATTAGTCAACAATATGGAATCCTGGGTTGTAAGACCTGGTCCGAACGTAACCTTACTGGCCCGGAGGCAAAAAGGAAGAAACATTTCTTCGATAAGCAGGGTGAATATTTTACCCACAGTGGAGATTCAAGTCGCAAAGCTACCCTAGTAGACATAATTGAAAGTCACCTCTTGGGCAAACGAGCGACGGGATATTCCACGAAGGATTCCTTAATTTCTGATGATAAGGAACATATTCTTAATAAGTCCATAAGACTTCTTTTGTCCACAGTGTTTACAAGAGATGTCCAACGGATCTTTGAAAGGGCGCCCCTAGATCAATTAGCCAGAGCAGCTCATCCTCATGAAGTGGTAATGTATCTTTTGACTTACCGTTTATCGAAGTTCGAACGCCATTCGTTCATATTTAATTGGACCATTTAATGTTGTAGATTGGAAGCGCCTTAGTGACCGCTATGTATGATACTGCCTTACATAGAGACCAATGGAATTTTGTGGATGAGACCAATAAAATTCTTTCAGCGAGAAACAAAGAGCTGGAGGATAAACTTGCCGAGGTCGAAAGTTCTCGAGCGTCAGTTGGAGATCAAGCCGGTCCCAGCAACAATGCCAATATGGAAACCGATAATCCTCATATAATTAGCACCATGATGGATGCTAGTCGGTACCAAGTCCAGGTCGATCGTCTGACCCAAGAACTGGAGGAGCAACGGGTCTCTTATACAACTTCCTTGAGCACGTTAGAATCGGAGAATCGTTCTCTTCGAGCCCAACTTCAGGCTAGAAACGATGATGTGGACATAGACGAAGTTATGCGAGAAGTTCAGACTGAGAACGTTGAGCCCATTTTCAGGGAGTTTCTCAATTCTCCTGTTCATATTGCTATAATTCATGAAAAATCGGAGATTTGCTGCGGAGCTCATTCTTCAAAGGGGTTGATCAGTTGATTGAATTGGGATTAATCCCTGATAAGCGGGCAGAATACTTTGATGCTATGGATATTAGCAAGGATCGAAGGCTCCAAGAATATCCGCCTGAGACCCTAACTTCTGTAGAATACAACGGTCATCCACTGGCTCATTTAGTGGAAGAATTCGGAGACCCTCTACCTGTGCCTGCTCCTGATGTAATCTCAGGAGATGAGGTCGAAGATAGCCAGGACAATGAGAATGAGGCTAATGATGATAATGAAAAGAACGTAGAGGAAACAACTATTGATGCCCAGGCCATTTCTAAGGGGAAAAGAATTGTAGAAGATAGATGACCTATCTTTTGTAATAGATTTAAATACTTTTTGTACCGAAATTATAATTTCTTGTTGGTGACTTTGTATTTATTTCTGCTTGATTTATATATTTTGTCGTATTATTGTTCTTTTATTATTTTTCTCCTTCGTTTCTAGCATGACTAGAAAGTTTTAAATGACCTCTTATTTCCTTTCTATTTTTGAATTCATATCTGCGCCTTCCCTCGAGGGCCTTATTGTCAATTCCACGGGTATAAATAAGGGTAAATATATCCGAAATTTACCGCGCATCCTTAGTGAATTATAAAATCCTTTGTTGTAGTTCGGAGTAATCTATCGAAATTTTCGTCTTTCCAATCTTTCTTCGAGAATGAGATCTAATCTTTTTTCTGGGGCTGTTAAACGAAGTTTACGCGGATCTTTGAGGAGAGACGCCCCGAAGAAAAGAGCTCGTTCCGAGGATTCTCGATAAGCATCTTCCGAAAGGGGAGAAACTCCCCATAAATCTATGCCTTCTGATGATCGAGGTCCGCCCCGTCATGAAGATCTTTCGACTTCTGAGAAGGGCACTCCTTCCCACTCACACCCTTACACTGGTTCTCCCAGAGGTTCGGGTAATTCATCCGCAATTTCGATCCATAGTCCGTTAGTTGATCAGGATATTCTTAATGCTTATCGGAATGGGAGGCTAACATTAATTCCACCGCCATTAATGATCGGGATGAAATCGTTTCTCCAATCCCCGTTTCAAATGCTGCCATGACTCAAGCTCCCGATGAACAGACCGGTCAACGATTCACATCTGCCGCTCTTGACTCCGCGGCCGATCCTAATTCAGAGGTCCAGAAGAGTATGATGGAGGATATTCCTGAATCTCTCCTCATCACATCGACTTCTAATACGGCCGTTGTTAACACGGGACCCCTCGGTACCCAGGTTCTCCCTTCTCCTCGCTTAGCTGATCAGATTATTGACTCTGGACCTGGTCCGTCTACGCCGACGAGCGCTCTGAATCCTTTGGATGATCCTTCGCTGCTGGATGATCGTCCACTTAGAACTCAAGTCGAAGAGATATCCGATTTCCCTATGGAACGATCAGGAGGGGTGTCCCTTGATGCTGTTATTCCTAATTCTTTCGAGCTTGATGGGGTGTCTTGGAATTTGGGGATGGGCACTATTCTTCCCGGAGAACTTGAAAAGCTGAGAGATCATTCTCCACTACAACTTGTTCAGTCTATTTTCAAGCACTTTGAACTAGTAATTTTATATCTTGATTTTGAACTCCACTAAATTGCCTTCATATTTTGATACCCTTATGTTTTCCCGTAGGTGAAACATCAAACTGCTCAGCTCGGAATTCAAAATGATGATGCCTATTTTGCTCGGTTTGCCACCGATGCTAAATTGGATGATATCGCAGCAGCTCATCGTGCATTGATGATCAAGGCGGAGAGTCTCCGAGCGGATAAAGAAAGGCTGGCAAAGGAGAAAGAAGATCTTGTGCAGGTGAATAACAACCTAGAGTCTGAAAAAAGGAATATCCAGAGGAGAAGGAGGACTTGATTCAGCTGAACAAGAATCTGGAGAAAGTAACTCAATCCCAAATCGAAAAAGGGAAAAAGCAGGAGTTTGAAAAAGGCTTCGCCCTTGGATATAAACAACGCACTCAAGAAATGATGACCTATCTCGGACATAGTACTAGTCCAGATCATATTTTCGATCAGTAGACTGTTCTTTCTTGCCTTTTGCTCTCTTTTTTTCCGGGTGTTAAAAGAAATTGACATTCGGATAAATAATATATTTCGTTTGAAATTTCCTTCTTTAATTGTGCTGGAAAACTCATCGAGCATAACTTATCATATGTGATTGTTTCGAACACGTTCTTGGAAGTGGAAACGTTGCATAGATTTAAGCGCCTTTATCTTGACCGTAGAACGGTCCATCTTCTGTCCGTTAGATCTATAACTCCTTGATTATAAATAGCAATTGTTGCAAATCTTAACATCATGAATCCCTGGAAATCATGTATCAGTATATACTCGTCAAAGATTTTCAAATTTGATTTTTGTCTCCGTACGCTGTGGAGATTTTATAGACATCATAGTCTTTCGGATCTTCGTATGGGAGGAATCGGAAATAGCGGGTTCCTCGAGAACGACGGGATCCGCGCCAACAATAGCGGTCGAAGGGAGAAGCTGGTCAGTTCATTAAAAAGAAGTTGCTCCTTGGATCGAGCCATCCTCTTCGACCAAGGAGGATACTTTGTAAATGTCTGGTGAAGTATATGCACTGACTTCATCAAGTGGAGATTGATAAGAGCCCCTTTCATCCCAGGTGCCTCTTGCCTATGAAGACAAAAACGCGTTCAGTTCGGAGAAGCAATATAAACTCAAGGAGTGTCTTCCAAACGGATAACCAAACAGATTTGATTTCGTAGTATTGTCTCAGATTTAGTATAGTCACTTTTAGTAATAAACGTGATCTTCAAGCATTTAAATCCATTTGTATATATGTAATGATTTTTCAGAATGAATAAGCAGTTACAGATTATTTCCTGAGCATAAACTTCGATCCAGGCTACTCAAATTCCAATGAACATTTTTATGATTCAGTTCTTTTGTGTGTCGCATAATTTTATACTGCCATCGATTATCAACCACTAATCGTAGATAATTTCGATTGAATGGACAAATTTCTTCTAACTGATTTTCCCTGAATAGCAGAGATGTACTTGCAGCAAAAGCAGACGTTTGAAAAGGTCAAGCCGATAAATAATTTAAACCGTTGATTAAGACCTTTTAACTGCAGCCGTAGGATCTTCACCCAATTGCCTATAAAAAGGCTTTTACCTCTTTCCTTATTTACACCAGTAAAAATGCTTTCAGAGAATAACTTTTATCTTTATTATAGCGATCGTCCACCTGATTCTATAATCCCTATGAACGGACAAGTTCCCGACTTGGTATGGGTGGAATTGGAAAAGAGACCTCTTATACATAATAAAGTCTCTGATCCCTATGAGATGGGATCTAACGGAATATGAGGTAGTTATCGAGCCTCCCTCATAGCTGAGTATTGGTCGATCGCTACCTCTTCCATATAGGTCTGATAGAATAGTGTCCGGCAAGCCAACTGTATGGCTGCCATTTATTGTAATAAATAAAGGAACTATTCAATTTAGATTAATAAATGCATCTTTATTATATGGTCATCTTTATCTTATGTAATAATTATCTACGCATAAGGATATAAGTCCTTAGATCACAGGGCTATGGGACAACCCGTGGACTGATCTCCAAGGCCGTGATCTAGAACATATTCAAGAGTCGTAGAATCCAATCGAGATGGGACATCGTTGGATTCGGTTAGACTCTCACTGATGTGTATACTCCGATGAACTGGAGGACGCTGGGGTCCACGAGCGTGACTGGGATAGTCGATACACATAAGTGGGTGGCTTGCTGGGATGGCAAGTGCACTGAATACCCCAATTAGGAAATAACTCATCATGGAAGCGGTAGTCGCATATCGGAGTTGAAGTTATTCCAATTTACAACAGTATACGAGGAATGATCCCCAAACACTTGAGATGATAGGGTTTATCTGGTGCGAGAACGTCTATACTTAGATGTGAGTTCCGACCGACTGGAGATCACCAGAAAGTCTCTGTGGATTCACGTTGGGTATAGAGGGACTCGTATGCAGGTTCATATCATCAACAAAGGATCCATTGACCTGACTTGATAGGTTGGGAAATTCTCCTATGGATTTCTGTGAGAAATTAATTCTGGTAAAATCCTTGGCCAAGGTATCTGACGGCTTTATGAAAGTAGCTCATAAAGATTAAGTCAAAGAGAATTATTTCGAGATCAGAATGCATAAAGTCAAAACAAAATTAAAAGGGAACCGATGAAAAATTCATGCCCTTAAGTATTGACTGGGAGATCGATCGATGGAGAGATTATAGCGTATATGGAAATTGTAAATGATTAAAAGGTTCACTGAATTAATTCACCAGTGATTGGGCTCCATGGGCTTGTGGCCAGACATCGACCGTGGAGTGTGGGAGAATTCCCAAATTAGCAGGGGTGCTAATTTTGGAATGATCAATCGACAGAGTGTTCAATTGATTTAGAGTATTTAATGCTCGAGTAATTAAATAAATATTTAATTACAACCCACGGCCAATTATGTGGTGAACCTACGGGGGCATACACAATACACATGAAGCGAAAGCGAGGAAATGAAGAACAACTGAGTCAACCAAAAATCGACTGGGTCGATTGGGGTGACTGGGTCGACCGAGTCGACTGGGTCGACTGGGTCGATACAAATTGGATCGAACTTGATCCAATTGAAATTGGATCAAGATTATAAATTAAATTGGAATTTAATTTGTGAGTTAATTAATTAAATTGGATTTAATTAATAAAGGGAATATTTAATTAAATAGACTTAGAGTCTAATTTAATTAAATGAGAAAGAAATAAATTGATTGGGCTATTTAATTGGGAATTAAATAAAGACCCAATTAATTAAATCTAGTATGGGCCATGAATTAATTAGAAGACTTAGTCTTCCAATTAAAAGGCCATGGCCCATGTAGGAGAATTAGAAGACTTGGGAATCCTAATCCTAGGAGGATTAGGATGATGAGATTCCTATAAATAGGAGACCTAAGGTCATATCTCATACACACTAATAAAGAGCCAAAAAGCCAAGTCAAGAAAATTTTCTCCCTCTCTCCCTTGTGATCGGCCGAACCTGTTCTTCCTTTTGGAAGAATTTTTCGATCTCGTTCTCGTTCCAATCTTGTTCTCTAATCCTAGATATTAATATATCCTATGTTCTAGCCGATTAGGATATATTATATTTCGTGATATTGTGGTGTATCAACTCGTAGAGGCGCAACACGTGGGGCGCTACAACAAAGCTTGGATCGACTTCTACCGAGGGAGAAAAACACGACTTCGTTGCTTACTTGGATTTGCTAGGAGACAGGTATAATTTGGATCTAATTATTCTTGTCGTTTTATATTCATATATATACATCCAGTTTAGTATCCTGGCAAGATTCCGTAAGAGGTCCTTAAAATTTTTGTTTTCCGCTGTGCTAAGGGCTGTTTATCTTACCGAATCCCAACAAGGTCAGCCCGAGGTTAGAGGAAAACTGGATTCTATTCAGACTGAAGACTCTGATCGATCGGAGGATAATTTTGATCTTCTGAAGTTTTGGTGAAGTATGAGCATCAATTTCTTCAAGGGGGTTAAAATTTTGGGCTCTAAAATAGTGGTTGTCCTCGTCCTCTAAGCCTCGGAAATTACTCCTATTGCAGCTGGGTAATCTATCGTGCTCAGAGAGTTAGAGGATAACATAAACAATCTTCTCTTGACCGTCCTCAAGCATCGAACTGAAGAAGTCTGATCATCCTGGAGCTGGTTGAGGGAGTGCCGATTAGATGTTGTTGTTCGTAGTATTGGGGAGTACATCTCTTTAGATAGACCTAATAGTTGGAGTAGATTGTTCCCTTTGTAAGCGAAAGTTGTAATTGGATGTTGTTCATGTAAACCAATTTTTGATTCTTGTTTACTTATGCGTGCTTCTTAACATCATATTTTCTTAATTTCATATGTTCTCTTATATCTTCAAATAACAGATCAAAGAGCTCCTCTTACTTTGTAGATCGTTGTTAGGAGATCAATGAGTTTTATACCGACCCAATCGGTTTTACTCCTATCCTTATAATAAATTCAGGTTTTATACCAAAACCGGTTTTAACCTTTGTAGATCGATTTGAGGAGGTCGATGAGTTTTTTATCGAATCAATTGGTTTTACTCATAATAAACTTTAGGCTTTATACCAAAATTGGTTTTAACCATTGTAGATCGATTTGAGGAGGTCGATGAGTTTTATACCGAACCAATTGGTTTTACTCATAATAAAATTTAGGCTTTCTACCAAAAATGGTTTTAACCTTTGTAGATCGATTTGAGATGTCGATGAGTTTATACCGAACTAATCAGTTTTACTCATATCCTTATAATAAATTCAGGTTTTATACCAAAACTGGTTTTAACCTTTGTAGATTGATTAGCAATAACTTTATTGTGCCGATGTAATATATTGTATGGAGAAACTTAAGCAAAAGCTTTTATGGTATTATTGTAGAAAAACTCTGACATCCAATGGAGAAAGGAAAGAAAAGAAAACCAAAAACTGAATACAAACAATAAACGAACCACATTAACTAAATATAAAACAATTAAATTATTCTCCTATGTTTTCTTCATGACTTCAACGACCATAAGGTTCACAGCGTTCCAGGTTCGAGGTAGTGGGGTTCCATATAACTGAGCAATTTTATAGGATCCTTTCTTGCCGACCGCGATCACCATAAAAGGACCCTCCCAATTTTGCTGTAGTTTTCCGACGTGTTTGGATACTTTGACCTTTTTAAAAACCAGATCGCCCTCCTTAAACGATCGTATTCTTACTCTTTTATGTTTTGAGAAGTCAAAAAATTATATATTAAGCACTTATGAGCCATTTGTTTTGTTTTTTGGACTCTGATTTTGCTGATTCTTAGACGTCATTTTTTCGGTCTTGATTTTTGTGAACCGAAAAATTTCTTTTTTCTTGAATTTTAAGTTTTGGGAAGTCAAAAAATTATATATTAAGCACTTAGAAGCCATTTGTTTTGTTTTTCGGAATCTAATTTTGCCGATTTTTAGACGTCATTTTTCTAGGTCCCTATTTTCATAACCCAAAAAGTTTCAATATTTTTGTAATTTTAAAGTTTTAGGAAGTAAAAAAATAACATATTAGTCACTTAGTAGCCATTTGTTTTGTTTTTCAGTAACTGATTTTGAGACGTTGTTTTTCAGGGCTCGATTTTCGTGACCCAAAATGATTCCTTTTTTTTAAATTTTATGTTTTGGGAAGTCAAAATATAATATATTAAGCACTTATGAGCTATTTGTTTTTTTTTGGGACTCGGTATGTGATGATTTTTAGACGTCATTTTTCAAAGGCTCGATTTTTGTGACCCGAAAAGTTTCTATTTTATTTAAATTTTATGTTTTGGGAAGTCAAATTATAATATATTAAGCATTTATGAGCCATTTGTGTTGTTTTTCGGACTCTAATTTTATTTATTTTTAGACGTCATTTTTCAATGTCTCTATTTTCTTAACCTAAAAAGTATCAATATTTTTGTAAATTTAAAGTTTTAGGAAGTCAATAAATAACATATTAATCACTTAATAGCCATTTGTTTTTTTTTTCTGTAACTTATTTTGAGACGTTATTTTTCATGGCTCATTTTTCGTGACCCGAAAAGTTTACTTTTTTTTTGAAATTTTAAGCTTTGGGAAGTCAAAAAATAAAATTTTATGAACTTATGAGCCATTTGTTTTGTGAATCGGACTCGGTATTTGCTTATTTTTAGATGTCATTATTCAAGGGCTCGATTTTCATTACCCAAAATATTTCTTTTTTTTTAAATTTTATGTTTTGGGAAGTAAAAATATAATATATTAAGCACATATGAGCCATTTGTTTTGTTTTTTGGACTCTAATTTTGCAGATTCTTAGACGTCATTTTTTAGGGCTTGATTTTTGCGAACTGAAAAATTTCATTTTTCTTGAAATTTTAAGTTTTGGGAAGTCAAAAATATATATATTAAGCACTTAGAATCCATTTGTTTTGTTTTTCGGAATCAAATTTTCTCGATTTTTAGACGTCATTTTTCTAGGTCTCTATTTTCATAACCCAAAAGGTTTCAATATTTCTGTAATTTTAAAGTTTTAGGAAGTACAAAAATAACATATTAGTCACTTAGTAGCCATTTGTTTTGTTTTTCGGTAACTGATTTTGAGAAGTTATTTTTCAGGGCTCGATTTTCGTAACCCAAAATGTTTCCTTTTTTTTAAAATTTTATGTTTTGGGAAGTCAAAATATAATATATTAAGCACTTATGAGCCATTTGTTTTGTTTTTCGGATTCGGTATGTAATGATTTTTAGACGTAATTTTTCAAAGGCTCGATTTTTGTGACCCGAAAAGTTTCTATTTTATTTAAATTTTATGTTTTGGGAAGTCAAATTATAATATATTAAGTATTTATGAGCCATTTATGTTGTTTTTCGGAATCTAACTTTGCTTATTTTTAGACGTCATTTCTCAAGGTCTCTATTTTCATAACCCAAAAAGTATCAATATTTTTGTAATTTTAAAGTTTTAGGAAGTCAAATAATAACATATTAATCACTTAATAGCCATTTGTTTTGTTTTTCTGTAAGACGTTCTTTTTCATGGCTCGATTTTCGTGACACGAAAAGTTTCCTTTTTTTTGTTTGAAATTTTATGTTTTGGGAATCAAAAAATAAAACTTTATGAACTTATGAGCCATTTGTTTTGTGAATCGAGCTCAGTATTTGCTTATTTTTAGAGGTCATTATTCAAGGGCTCGATTTTCGTTACCCAAAATGTTTCCTTTTTTTTAAATCTTATGTTTTGGGATGTAAAAATTAATATAATATATTAAGCACTTATGAGCCATTTGTTTTGTCTTTAGGACTCGGTATGTGATAAATTTTAGACGTCATTTTTCAAAGGCTCGATTTTTGAAACCCGAAAAGTTTCTATTTTATTTAAATTTTATGTTTTGTGAAGTCAAATTATAATATATTAAGCACTTATGAGCCATTTATGTTGTTTTTCGGACTCTAATTTTGCTTATTTTTAGACGTCATTTTTCAAGGTCTCTATTTTCGTAACCCAAAAAGTTTCAATATTTTTTGTAATTTTAAGTTTTAGGAAGTCAAACAATAAAATATTAATCACTTAGTAGCCATTTGTTTTTCAATCACAGATTTTCCTGATTTTGAGACGTCATTTTTCATGGCTCGATTTTCTTAACAAGAAAAGTTTCCTCTTTTTTTTTTGGAATTTTGTGTTCTAGGAAGTCAAAAAATTATATATTAAGCACTTATGAGCCATTTGTTTTGTTTTTTGGACTCTGATTTTGTTGTTTCTTAGACGTCATTTTTTAGGCCTTGATTTTTGAAAACCGAAAAATTTCTTTTTTCTAGAAATTTTAAGTTTTGGGAAGTCAAAAATTTATATATTAAGCACTTAGAAGCCATTTGTTTTGTTTTTCGGAATCTAATTTTGCCGATTTTTAGACGTCATTTTTCTAGGTCTCTATTTTCATAACCCAAAAAGTTTCAATATTTTTGTAATTTTAAATTTTTAGGAAGTAAAAAAATACTCCCTACGGTTCATATTAGTTGGAACATTTGCCAAGTTTTTATGTTTCATATTAATTGGCACATTTGGGCTTCCAATGCAATTTTTTTCAATTTTGCCCTTCTCTTACATTTAGGTTGGGAAGCTCAAGAGTCACTAGGAAGGGTATTTTTGATATTTTACCATGTAAAAGTGATTAATCATGAGATTTCTTAATCTGTGTGAAAAGTAACAATATGCCAATTAATATGAGCCGGAGGGAGTAACATATTAGTCATTAGTAGCCATTTGTTTTGTTTTTCGATCACAGATTTTGAGACGCTATTTGTTAGGGCTCGATTTTCGTGAGACGAAAAGTTTACTTTTTTTTGAAATTTTAAGTTTTGGGAAATCAAAAAATAAAATTTTATGAACTTAGGAGTCATTTGTTTTGTGAATCGGACTCGGTATTGGCTTATTTTTAGACGTCATTATTCAAGGGTTAAATTTTCGTGACCCAAAATGTTTCCTTTTTATTAAATTTAAGGTTTTGGTAAGTCAAAATATAATATATTAAGCACTTATGAGCCATTTGTTTTGTTTTTTGGACTTGGTATGTGCTAATTTTTAGACGTTATTTTTCAAAGGATCGAATTTTGTTACCTGAAAAGTTTCTATTTTGTTTAAATTTTATGTTTTGAGAAGTCAAATTATAATATATTAAGCATATATGAGCCATTTGTGTTGTTTTTCGGACTCTAAATTTTCATATTTTTAGACGTCATTTTTCAAGGACTCGATTTTCATAACCCAAAAATTTTCAATTTTTTTGTAATTTTAAGTTTTAGGAAGTCAAAAAATAACATATTAATCACTTAATAGCCATTTGTTTTATTTTTCTGTAAGACGTTCTTTTTCATGGCTCGATTTTCGTGACCCGAAAAGTTTCCATTTTTTTTTTGAAATTTTATGTTTCAGGAAGTCAAAAAATAAAATTTTATTAACTTATGAGCCATTTATTTTGTGAATCGGACTTGGTATTTGCTTATTTTTAGAGGTTATTATTCAAGGGCTCGATTTTCGTTACCCAAAATGTTTCCTTTTTTTTAAATCTTATGTTTTGGGATGTAAAAATTAATATAATATATTAAGCACTTATGAGCCATTTGTTTTGTCTTTAGGACTCGGTGTGTGATAATTTTTAGACGTCATTTTTCAAAGGCTCGATTTTTGTGACCCGAAAAATTTATATTTTATTTAAATTTTATGTTTTGGGAAGTCAAATTTTAATATATTAAGCACTTATGAGCCATTTGTGTTATTTTTCCGACTCTAATTTTGTTTAATTTTAGAAGTCATTTTTCAATGTCTCTATTTTCGTAACCCAAAAAGTTTCAATATTTTTGTAATTTTAAGTTTTAGAAGTCATACAATAAAATATTAATCACTTAGTAGCCATTTGTTTTTCAGTCACAGATTTTCCTGATTTTGAGACGTCATTTTTCATGGCTCGATTTTCTTAACAAGAAAAGTTTCCTTTTTTTTTTTTTTTTGAAATTATATGTTCTGGGAAATAAAAAAATTATATATTAAGCACTTATGAGCCATTTGTTTTGTTTTTTGGACTCTGATTTTGCTGTTTCTTAGACGTCATCTTTTAGGGCTTGATTTTTGTGAACCGAAAATTTTCATTTTTCTAGAAATTTTAAGTTTTGGGAAGTCAAAATTTTATATATTAAGCACTTAGAAGCCATTTGTTTTGTTTTTCGGAATCTAATTTTGCCGATTTTTAGACATCATTTTTCTAGGTCTCTATTTTCATAACCCAAAAAGTTTCAATATTTTTGTAATTTTAAAGTTTTAGGAAGTAATAAAATAACATATTAGTCACTTAGTAGCCATTTGTTTTATTTTTCGATCACGGATTTTGAGACGCTATTTGTTAGGGCTCGATTTTCGTGAGACGAAAAGTTTCCTTTTTTTTGAAATTTTAAGCTTTGGGAAGTCAAAAAATAAAATTTTATGAACTTAGGAGTCATTTGTTTTGTGAATCGGATTCGGTATTGGCTTATTTTTAGACGTCATTATTCAAGGATTCAATTTTCGTGACCCAAAATGTTTCCTTTTTTTTAAATTTTAGGTTTTGGGGTCAAAATATAATATATTAAGCACTTATGAGCCATTTGTTTTGTTTTTTGGACTTGGTATGTGCTAATTTTTAGACATCATTTTTCAAAGGATCGAATTTTGTGACCTGAAAAGTTTCTATTTTATTTAAATTTTATGTTTTGAGAAGTCAAATTATAATATATTAAGCGCATATGAGCCATTTGTGTTGTTTTTCGGATTCTAAATTTTCATATTTTTAGACGTCATTTTTCAAGGACTCGCTTTTCATAACCCAAAATTTTCAATTTTTTTGTAATTTTAAGTTTTAGGAAGTCAAAAAATAACATATTAATCACTTAATAGCCATTTGTTTTGTTTTTCTGTAAGACGTTCTTTTTCATTGCTCAATTTTTGTGACCCGAAAAGTTTCCATATTTTTTTGAAATTTTATGTTTCAGGAAGTCAAAAAATAAATTTTTTTGAACTTATGTGTAATAACCTGCATTTTTAAATAGGAGTAAAATGATTTGTTAGATTAAATTTTAATTTAAATAGGAAACTTAATTTATTAGGTTTGGAATGGGACGTATAAGGACTTTAGTATTTCGTTGAAAGAATTTAGGACTCATTAAATTCATTTGGAGTCAACTGTATAGATCATTAATAGGTAAGTGTAACATGAATGTTAAAATAAAATTATGGACCTAATATGGAATTAGTAGTTTGACATTTATATTGTTTGTATGCTTATCTATCTTATATGCAAGTATGTATCTAGATATATATATATACTACTACAGTACAAAACTACTTCAACATTTTATTACAGGAAAAATGAACATAAAATAAAATAGATTTCATCCCTAACAAGGTCTTACACTCACGGCAACATAACAGTGGAAGAAAAAGAGTTGTTGACTCTTGTTTTAGATAGGCACTTGTCCTTTTCTTAATAAAAGTATATACACCACATTTCACACATACCCCACTTTACACACACACAGAGTTCATCTTCATACCTTCATTGTGTGCGATTTGCACACACCACACCCATACTGTGTGCGTTTTGCACACAGTCTAGAGAGAGATAGAGAGAGAGACTGGTTGAGAGAGGCCAGCGAGAGAGAGAAGAAACGAAGAGAGGGAGAGGCACGGTTTGGTGGAGGGTTTTAGGTGGAGGTTTGGAGTTCCGGTGGAAGACGTAGAAAAAGAGAAAGGGAGAGGAAAACCCTGAGAGAGGGGGAGAGATGGTTTTGTGATGCAGGTAGGATAAATTTTAACTAATTAACAATCAATCAATCACACAAATAACAACCACCATAACCAAAACTTCCATCCAAATCAAGCAAATCAATCCACAATATGAATTCAATATAATCCGCACTTAATGATTACAATCAACTGATGAAATAAAATGATTGCTAAATTATCCAGAAGAATGAATGAATCCAAATCAAACTAAGCAAGAACCCAAATGCAATGGAACTCCATATCTAGACTTCGGTTGCATTCAAACTGAGCTGAGATCCGCGTGGTTACCTGAAAACGAGGATGAGGCAGCCCAATTTCAGTGATCAATTTAATAGAACAGTGACTTGAGGAAGAAGAAGGACTTACGGCACAAAATTCAATGAGCTTTCCAATTCAGGTTGTACGCTATTTATGTGAGGTACATTGCTGACGTGTAACCCTTTGCCAAGTGTCATGCCAACTCATGCTGACTAACTCCAGTTCCACCCAATCACTTGCATACACTTGGTTTAGCTTGTTTTGTTCTGACTTGAGAAAGCGTGTTTACGAATTGTAAACTATCCGTTGGTTTTTGTTTGCTTTCTTCTCAGATTTGCAAAATCCCCCCCTTGAGTTCCTTGTGAAGTCTGTTTTATCCCATCATCTTCTGGACTTATTTCCATCTACGGGAGGGTGTTTTATTTACTTAGAGCATGTATTCATACATGCATCAATACCCTCCCCTCCCCTTGAAATATTCCTTGTCCTCAAGGAATGAACTGAGGAAACCGTTGGAGAAGCTCGTGATAGTCTTCCCACGTGCTGTCCTCTTCAGAAGTATTCCACCATTTTACTAAGACTTGAGTACCAGCCACTCCTTTCTTCTTGTACATCCTGTGTTCCAAGATATTTTCTGGCTCCATAATCACATGCCCATGTTGTGTTTGGGAGGTGGGTAGTAGTGGAGAAACTGCTTGAGATCCCATTTTCTTCCTCAACTGTGAAATGTGGAACACATTGTGAATTTTGGCCCCTTCAGGTAGAGCCAGTTTATAAGCCACTGCTCCAATCCTTTGTATGATCTGAAATGGTCCAAAGAACTTTGGGCTGAGTTTGTTATAGGGTGAACTACGTAGTGTAGCCTGTCTGTATGGTTGGAGTTTCACAAAAACCCAATCTCCTTCAGTGAACACTTTGTCCAACCTTCTCTTATCAGCAAGTGCTTTCATCCTGTCCTGAGCATGGGTGAGATGTGTTTTAAGGAGTCTGATAGTGGCCTCTCTGGATGAAAGACTTCTGCCCACACTGTCCACTGAAGAAGTTAGTGGTTGATACAAAAGATGTGCAGGTGGGGGCTGACCATAAACAACTTCATAAGGAGTAAGTTGTGTGGCAGAATGGAAAGTTGTGTGGCAGAATGGAAAGTGGTGTTATACCACCATTCTGCCAATGCCAAAGAGTGCAGCCAAGTTTTTGGTCTATCTGCAGTCATACATCTAAGATAAGTTTCCAGGCATCTATTCACAACCTCTGTTTGACCATCTGTCTGGGGGTGGTATGCTGTGGAATGTAATAATTCAATGCCTTGTTGTTGGATGAAGATGAAGACTTTGAAGTGAAGGAAGGTTTTGATGATTTCCAAAGTCATCAGCTAAGTAGAAGCTTAGCACAAACCTTAGAAGATATTTGACCAAGGAAGAAGTATTTCAGACTAGTCAAATATGGTCCAGAAGACTACTGATCTGTTGCTGAAGAAGGAATCAGACTGGTGGACTATCAGCCGACTCAAATCAGATTAGTTCAAGTTTGGGATCAGCCGAGTACACATCAGACGAGTGACTTCGATCAGCAGAGTGGAAGTGGATCAGAAGTTAGTGCAACGGTAATAAATGCACTTAATGTAATAAATGCTGACGAGGAAGGGTATTTATGACAAATGATTGAAGAGAAACCTCGTATCAGCTTGGTGCATTTAATGCGCATTTAATGCGAAGCGACAGAAAGTACAGCAGAGTGTACAGTGTTCAGTCGCAGGTAGCCGTTTCTGCAGAAGGACCAGTACTCGATGATTTGGACACCTGTCGATCTCTCAACGGGCAGATTTTCAAATCTCAAGTATAAATAGTTCAGTTCGCGAGTTGAAGAAGAAGATACAACACACTTTTGAGAGCAAAATACTTGAAGCAGAATTCTTCTAAGTCTCAAACTCAAGAACAGAACACTCATCAACCTAGTCATCTGTTGACGAAGCAGAATAGAGAGAAAACATAATATATACATAAATCTGAGTGATTTTGTTAGAACCGTGTTGTGAGAAGTAGATATCCATCTAAGTGAGTGATATTACTTCAGAGGATAGGAGTTTCTTTGTGATTTCCTATTACGCACTTGTGGCCTTTTAATTTGTTGATAGGCTCAAGCTTTGTATACTGTAATCTGTGTGATTTAGTATAACTCAAGATCTAAGTGACTTGGAAGAGTGGACTAAAGGATTTCTATCCATATAACCACTATAAAAATCCTTTGTGTTTTTAACTTGCATTATTTTCTGCATATTTAAAAGAGCATACTTAAAACACTTAAAGGTTGACTGTTGAAAAGTTTTTAAAAAGGAGTTTGTTAAAAACTGGGGATAAAACTTTTTCTAAGTTAAAGAAAACTACTTGTGAAAAACACTTGATAAATCCGCTGCAAGTTAGTTTATTTTAAACTCTGATTTTGATAAAATCAGCTGAGTGAAATCAGAAGAGTGGTCAACTCTGCTGTTCAAAGCTTTGTGCGAGATCAGCTTAGTCTGCTTACTATTCTTGATCAGCTTAGTTTGCTGAACACAAAAGTTAGAGATTTTAAAAAGTAAATTTTTAAAGAGGTCTATTCACCCCCCCCCCTCTAGACTTCATCTGACCACTTGGGACCAACAAGTGGTATCAGAGCAGGTGGTTCATCTGAATCATCTGACTGATCAACGAGCTTGATCCTTAAGTGTTTTTCAAAGGTTTTTAAAAGTTTTCAAAAGAGCATATTTTTGAAAAACAAAACTTTTTGAAAAATGGACTGTATCAGCCTAGTTCCCCACATAGGCGGTATGAGCTTTGAGGACTGGAAAATACGCATGGAAATTTTCCTTGCTGCTTATAATGACAATATGTATAGATGCATAACAAAAGGTCCGATAAGAGTCACCAAAACAATCAAGTTTGATGGCCAAGATGTGGTTGTTGACAAAGATGAAGACGAGATGACAGCTGATGAAATCAAGCTGAAAAATCTAGACAAAGTTGGAATCTTCATCGTGACTAAAGCCCTGGACAACGAAAGGTTTGACAAAGTCAAACACTGTACGACAGCAAAAGAGATGTGGGATAAAGTCCGTGATATGAGTGAAGGAAATGACGCCATCAAAGAACACAATCTAAGTTTTGCCATGGAGAAGTTTGAGAACTTCAAAATGAAACCTGGAGAAACCATTGACCAGATGGATTCAAGGTTTACAAAGGTGTTGAACAATGTTTTGAAGTTGGGTAAGACGTTTTCTGATAAGGAGATCACCGTCAAAGTTCTAAAGGCGCTACCACCAAAGTTCAACACGAAGATCACAGCGATAGAAGAATCAAGGGATCTGGGGAAGATCTCACTGACTGAGCTGTTTTCTGTACTCAAGGCGTACGAGTATAAAATGCCAAGGATGGGAATAGAAGAGACCTCAACTTCTGGCCCCACTGCTGCACTGGTCGCTGCAGAAAGAACAAGAAGATCCGCCGGAAAAAGCAAAGAAGAGGACTCATCTGATGAGGCCCCAGTACTGAGCAACAAGGAATGCACTGCTGGCGATGTGGCTTTGTTATTGAACGGGTTCAAAAAGTTCTACAAGAGAAAAATGAAGAACAAATATAACAATGCTTCTACTTCTAAACCTACCTCTAATTCTCATTATATTAAGGATGATTATAAATCCAAAATGATGTGCTATAATTGCAGGAAATTGGGACATTTCATCAAGGACTGCCCATATCCTAAAGCGGAGAAATATACAGAGGAGGAAAAGAAACAAAGAAAAGAAAGAAGAGAGAAGAGATACCAAAAGAGCAAAGTGTTGTTGGCTGAAGCTGAAAAGATGGCAGCCATCTACTCATCTAACACAGAATCAGGCACGTCAAGTGATGACTCTGTTTTTGGCGAGACACCTGCACTGCTCTGTCTCATGGCAAAGGAATCTGATGATTCTGACAATGAGGTAACACTCTCTGAAAATGAACGTGAGCTATTTAGTTCATTTGAGCAAATGATGAACAATAAAGCCGATGTTGTTAATGAATTTGCTAAGCTTAAGGACGAGATGATTCTGCTGAAAAAGCAAAATGCTAAGCTTAAACGCAGTGTTGAAAAACCTGAAGAATCAGCCATTTATAAAAAGCTTTCGCATGAATGTGAATCTCTGAGAGCTGAATGTGAAGTTTACAAGGGACAAATCAAGGAACTTGAAGCTAGATTATCTTCACATAATAAGTTGTTTGTTCATAAGTCGTCTGTTGTGCAAATAGAGAAATCTAATGAACAGAGTACTCCCTTAGTAAAAGAAAGTTTAGAACTGAACAAAGCTGAGAAGTTTATATCTGCCGATAATAGTAATATTGTCCTGTATGTTCAAACTGCTAAACCTACTTCACTGGAAATTGAGAAAAATGAGAAGAGTCCTCCTAAGGCCAAAAAGGGTAAAAAGCCTGAAAATGAAAAACAGACTGGTAAAACCAAACAGCAGAGTAGTCCTAAGAAGTCTGCTGATAAGAGTAAAACCAATCAGACTAGTAAAACTAAGTCGTCTGTTAAAGAGCAAGTAAAGAGCAGACCTAAGAAGCAAAGAAATTATATTAATAATGCTTGATATGGAAATGAGTCTTATCATGTGCAACCTGCTTATTCACCATATTATGCTGCACCTCATTATCCACCTTACTATTCTGCATATCCTGCTCATCAACCAATGCATGCTTACCCTGCTTATCATGCATCTTATCCTGCTTATGAGCCTTATCCTCATCATAATGACTATCAACATAACATGCCTGCTGATTATGATGAAAATGAAGTTGCTCATGCTCCTGCTAAAACTCTGAAGCCTAAGAAGCCTAAGACTTCAATATCTTGGGTTGTCAAAGATGACACTAATCCACCAGGACCCTCTCAATAAAGGGTACCTAAAACATTTTTATTTTGTTTTGTAGGTTAGGATTAGGAGTAGGAGTAAAGTAGTGAAGAAATGGTACTTGGACAGTGGATGTTCAAGGCACATGTGTGGAGACATACATGAACTGGCAGATGCTGTTGCTGTGAATGTTCCAAGAGTTACTTTTGGAGACAGCAAAGAAGGCAAGGTTGTAGCTGTTGGAAAGCTTATCAAAGGAAACATAGAGATATCTGACGTCTCATATGTTAATGGCCTGAAATACAATCTGCTGAGCATAAGTCAATTTTGTGACAAGGGATTTTCCGTAATGTTTTCATCAGATAAGTGCTATGTTGAACAAGTTGGAACAAAGAAGGTTATTTTATCTGGAAGAAGACAGGGAAACATCTATGTAGTCGACTGGAATTCTGTGGACAAGAATTCTAATGTTTGTTTGGTGGCTTCTACACCAAGTGAAATCAGTTGGCTTTGGCACAAAAGAATGAATCATTTGAATTTCAAGACCATAAACAGATTGATAAAGAATGAACTGGTAGAAGGAATTCCAAAGACAGTCATGAGCAAAGACAAGTTGTGTGACGCATGTCAGAAGGGTAAACAAGTAAAGTCATCTTTCAAAAGTAAGAAGCACCAATCTTCAACCAGAATTTTGGAGCTGTTGCATATGGATTTGTTTGGCCCTATCGATCCAATCAGCAATGGTGGAAAGAAATACTGCCTAGCTGTTGTGGATGACTTTTCAAGATTTACTTGGGTGATTTTCATGAAGAAGAAAAGTGAAACCAAGGAACATCTTACTAATCTGATGGAACTGATCCAGAATGAGAAGAGTCAAAGAATATTGAAGATCAGATCAGATAGAGGGACTGAGTTCACAAACTCTACTGTTGAAGAGTATTGTAACTCCAAAGGAATCAGTCATGAGTACTCTGCTGCCAGAACCCCTCAACAAAATGGAATTGCTGAAAGGAGAAACAGAACTCTAAAAGAAGCTACCAGGACAATGATAGCTGAAGCAAAGCTGCCCCAAAGATTCTGGGTAGAAGCCACAAATACAGCATGTTATACACAGAACAGGTGTATGATCAATAAAAGTCAAAACAAGACACCTTATGAGCTATGGAACAACAGAAAGCCTAATTTACATTATCTTAGGATTTTTGGTTGTAAATGTTATGTTTTGAACAATGGGAAAAATCACCTTACTGCATTTGCAGAAAAGGCTGATGAAGCTGTTTTTGTAGGTTACTCTACTGTTAGTAAAGCTTATAGAGTGTTTAACAAAAGAACTTTACTTGTAGAAGAATCTATTCATGTAGTATTTGATGAACCAAGCCAATCTTCTGAAAAGAATCAAAGTGCAAATCCAGAGATATCTGCTGACTTTCAGAAATTGAGTGTGGAAAGAAAAGAAGAATATGTACCCATCATACTACCTAACTTATCTCAAGCTGTTAACTCAAGTGCTGTTCAAAATCAGTCTGCTGATTGTCTAACAGAGGAATTGCGAACAGTTGACAGACCAGAGACTGTTCAACAGACTACAACTGTTCAATAGACTACTACTGAAACTCCAACAGTAGTGTTGCAAGATCAATCAAGAGGACAACATCCAGATTTGCAACCTGATCTCAGATGGCTCAGAGATCACCCACCTGAGTTAGTGATTGGTGATCCCTTGGATAGAGTGAGAACTAGAAGGTCAACTGCAAATGAAACAATGTTTGTAAGTTTTCTTTCACAAATTGAGCCTAAATTGATTGATGAAGCTCTTAGTGATTCTCACTGGATTGAAGCAATGCAAGAAGTGTTAAATCAATTTGAAAGGAATGAAGTCTGGTACTTAGTTCCCAGACCTACTCATCAAAGAGTAATTGGCACTAAGTGGGTTTTCAGAAATAAGATGAATGAAGATGGTATGGTCACCAGAAACAAAGCAAGATTAGTTGCCAAAGGTTACTGCCAAGAAGAAGGCATTGATTTTGATGAGACATTCGCACCAGTTGCAAGGCTTGAAGCAATCAGATTGTTCCTAGCCTATGCTGCTTACAAGAACTTCACTGTCTATCAGATGGATGTGAAGTCTGCTTTTCTCAATGGAGAATTGCAAGAAGAAGTGTATGTTGAACAACCTCCTGGCTTTGAAGTTTATCAACAAGGAGACAAGGTATATCGTCTGAAGAAAGCTCTCTATGGACTGAAACAGGCTCCAAGAGCATGGTATGATACTTTATCTGATTTTCTTTTAATTAAAGGATTTCGCAAAGGTAAAGTAGATAAAACCTTGTTCACTATTGAATGGGATAATCATATATTGCTAGTTCAAATATATGTAGACGATATTATTTTTGGTTCAACTAACAAACAGATGTGTGAGAGGTTCTCTAAGCTGATGCAGAACAAGTTTGAAATGAGCATGATGGGAGAACTGAATTACTTTCTTGGATTACAAGTTAAACAGTTACCTGATGGTATTTTCATTAATCAAGCAAAGTACACAAAAGATCTGTTCAAGAAATTTGGTATGGAAACTAGCTCATCTGTTAATGTTCCTATGTCTACTGGACTTCGTCTGGACAAGGACGAAGGTGGCAAGTCAGTTGACATCACCAAATACAGAGGCATAATTGGGTCACTGTTATACTTAACAGCTAGCAGACCTGATATTATGTATTCTGTTGGGGTTTGTGCGAGATTTCAATCAGATCCTAAGGAATCTCATCTCTTAGCTGCTAAAAGGATATTAAAGTATCTCAAAGGCACACAAGAACTGGGATTGTGGTACCCAAGGGAATCAGGATTTGAACTTATTGGATATTCAGATTCTGACCTTGCTGGCTGCAAAATTGACAGGAAAAGTAATACAGGTGCTTGTCAATTTTTAGGCAGTCGTCTGATCTCATGGATGAGTAAGAAACAGACTTCAGTATCCATATCTACTGCTGAAGCTGAATACATTGCTGCTGGAGCATGTTGTGCACAAATACTTTGGTTGAAGCATCAACTAGAAGACTATAATCTCAAGATCAGTGGAATCCCTATCTACTGTGACAATACAAGTGCAATCTCACTTACTCAGAATACTACTAGTCATTCCAGGACTAAGCATATTGAGATCAAACATCACTTCATCAGAGACCATGTTGAAAAGGGAAATGTTATTATTGAATATGTTCAGACAGACAATCAGATTGCTGACATTTTCGCCAAACCACTGAATGAAGCAAGATTTTCCACTCTAAGAGCGGAATTGGGCTTGTTAAAATTGGATTCATAAGCTGAGGGGGAACCTATCAGAAGACTGGGTTCAACAGCTGACTAATCTGATATCAACAAGTACTGTATCTCAAGAAGACTGACTCTCAACAGACTAGTTGACTGATGAATTCTTGAATTCAGGGGGAACGTGTAAGACTAGCGGTACCCTTGTTTTGAAGATGAAATCTTCAAATGACAGTTAGTTGAAGTTGTTTTAAGCAGAAGATTTGTTCTTATTTCTTGAAGATTTGAAGATTATTTATCTTGCTGGATTGACAAACAGCAAAGGAAGATCACTAGATATTGGCTTTCACTAGTGATATATTGTATCAGACAAGTCATCTATCAGATAAGTATTTTACTCATCTGTTTCTATTTATGTCAGCTTATATTAAGTGTTGCATTGAAAACGTTTTTATCAGAAACACGCTTTTATAAGTAACAGACAAGTGGCGTTTCATATTCCCGCCTGTCTGACATATTAAATGCTATTTTGAAATCCGCGTATCACGATCGCACGATCTGCTTTTACAATAACTAATCTAACGGTTACCACTTTTCACGGAAACCGACAAGAACTAACATCTTTAAATCCAGATCTGATCAGCTTACTAAGCTTTTACGCACCCTCAAAATTTCAAAAGCATTCAGAGCAATTCTGCAAATTATCTACTGCAAATTTCTCTCCGTTTCCCTAATCTTTTTCAGAATGACTGCTGCCAAAGAAGCTGCTGCTGAAGGTATGTTCTTGAACTACCTGACCTACCATGCGACTGGCACACCATTGATGAAAGAAATTCTGGAGAAATTCAAAGCGGCTACTCTAGTTAACTTCATGGAGGCCCATGAAGATATGATCTTCAAGGAGCAAGTGATGGAATTTTATGGTTCAAAAGAAGATGTTAACTTTGAAAAGCTGGAAATTAAAGCCAAAATTGGGGATAAAGTTATCTGTGTAACCCCCAAGTTGCTGAATGAGATGTATGGACTCTCTCTTGAAGGGTCTACTGATATTGCAAACTTAGCTGAGCCTCTTGAAGCAGATTTCTGGAATCTGGCTTCGAAGAAAAATCAAGTGCTGTCTGGAAGCATAAAGAAGAATCAGCTGAAGGATGAATATCAGCGGATGGCTGATTTGGTTGCAAAGGTCCTTGAGAATTGCACATTCTCATTGGACAGCGTACCAATGAAGAGGTTTCATACGATGATAGCCATTTTCTATGGCTTGAAGATAAATTGGGCAAACTTCATATGGTATGTGCTTGCTGATCACAAAGTGCGTGGTCTGACTCTGCACAGGATTTTCCTTAGTCATTTACTGGTAAATTTGGGATGTGAAGTGACAAATGGCAAGGATGTTCATAAGGCAAAGGAATTAAAGATTTATGACGCAGTTAAAACTAGAAGGTCAAAAGAGCCTGCTGCTGTGCCTGCGAAAAAGCAACAGAAAAGAAAGGCTGCTGAGCCTAAAGTGCCTGCTGATAAAGGCAAGAAGAGCAAGACAACTGTTCAAACAGCAAAGCCTGCTGTTCAAGCCAGAACAGGTTCGTCTAAGAAGAAGGATGTTGTGGATTCTGTCATTGATGAAACAGTCAAGGAGATTGACGAAATGTCAGTTGAGACATCTTCTGACAAGACAATTTCAGCTGAGCTACCAGCTGAAAATGTAGCTAAAAGGACAAGAAGTGCTATGAAGGACACTGCCACTTCGACAGTTACTAATGTTCCTTTTACGAAGAAGACTGCCAGAAAGAGAATGACATTTATTGGCGAAGAAAAGGAACTTTCTGAGTTGGTTAGAAAAAGTCCTCCATCTGCTGAGAGGCCTGTTGGATCAACAGAGAAGTCTGCTGAAGTGAAGTCCACTGATCAAGTGCAACAGACTTCTACACCAACAGCTGAGGTTGCTGAACCTCAAAAGGATCCTGAAGTGCAGATCCTTGAGCCTATTGCTGCTGCACCAGTAGCAATTGCACCACCAGAATCAACAGCTGTGGCACCAGTTGTTGAGTCCAGAAATGCCAGAAGAAAAAGAACTGGCAAGGCAAAAGTGTCAGCTTATCACAAGAAGAAACGCGAGGAAGCTGAACAGAGAAAGCGTGATGAAGCTGAACTGAAAAGAGCTCTTGAAGCAAGCAAGAAAGAAGCTGATGTCAAGAACATGACATAAGCTGAATTGGCTGCCAAGGAAGAAGCAGACTTGGCAAAGGCCTTAGAAGAGAGCAAGAAGGATGCTTATGGACCAAGGAGGTCAGAAGGCATCAAAATTGGAGAAAAGCCTGAGGAAGGAGACTTCGTGCTACCAAGGGCTGCACCAATCAAAAAGAAAAAGAAGGAAGTAAGACGAGCAATAGAGATTGTTCAAAGCGATTCTGCTACCTTCAAGAGATTTGAAGCTGAGTTGGAAAGGCTAAACCAGCTGTTTAAATCAATGACTACTTTTCTCGCTGAGAAGATAAGGTTCGCTGGAGAGAGTATAGATTGAGTAAATCTGAGGAGGAGATTCAAGTCTGGAAGGAGTTTGCTACAGAAGGAAGATGGGTTTTGAACTGGTTGCAAACAACTTCTGTTGCCAAGGCATTGGACTCAGATTTTGTGAAAGACAGACTACATGACTATGCTAGAGTCATTGTAAGTCAGGAGGCGACTGCCATCAAGGATTCAATTCCAAAGAAACCAAGTCCTGCTGATGACAGGATTGATAGAGCAGTCAAGATTGCTGTTTATACGACATTGGAGAAATGGGCCGAAAGATCAAGATTTGAACCAGGAACTTCAAGTTCAATGCCCAGTCTGCCAAACTTACAACAAATTGCTTATGGCTCTGATATCAGTACTTATCAAGAGAAGCTGAGTATTCAACAGACTACTTCACCCTTCGTGCCAGCTGACTTGATTCGTCAGAAGATTGTTGTGTCTGCTGATGGTACTGAAATCATTCACATAGCTGATGAGCCAGCTAGTGAAGAACAAAAGAAAGACCAGCAAGCTGAAGAAATCAACTTGGATACATCAAAGAAGCTTCCTGCTGTGGTCAAGGACTTAGTTCCGTTAGCTTTGGAATGGAAAGCTGAAGACAGTCCTGTTCTTCATGAAGCAACTGTTCAACAGGAAGAAGAACCTGCTGAATTTCAACAGGAAGAGGAACCTGCTGAATCATCACACCCTGCTCCTACTGCTGACCTGCATTCCTCTCTTATGGAATCCATCCAGCTGCTGATTGAAACTACTATGAAGGAGATGGAGACAAGGAATCAGCTGATGATTAAGCAAATGCAGGAAGAGACTGCAAAAATGGTCAAGGATGCCATTGAAGATTTTCCTCTACCACCAGATAACTCCTTAATGCTGACTCAGAGCATATTGAATATGAACAGAAGTATTGAAGAAGTGAAGGCTGATGTAAGTCACCTCCACACTGCTCTTCAAAGAAATGAAGCTGATATTGCTGGAGTTGTTAGAGTCATAAAACAGGTTGGTGAAGCAGAGATGGAAAAGGATGTTGCATTAATGTAAGAGTTTACTGCTGTTGCTAACAAAGCTCAAAATGAGATATCAACACTTCAACTGAATGTTGATTGACTGAATGACCAAGCTGGTGAATTAAAAACAAATCAACTTCGCATGGAAGCTGCTCAACTTCGCATGGAAACTACTCTAACTCATCATTGTGCTGAACAACGAATTATGGATGCAAACATCAAGAAGCTTTGTGCTGCTGTCAACATAACTCCTGATCAACTCAACCCTGCTGATGCTGACAAAAAGGGGGAAGAGGAATCAGCTAAGTTAGCTGTTGATGCTGCTGCAACTATTCAAGTACGAGACCAACGGGCTGCTGCTGGAAAGCCAAGTGAAGAAGAAGTACTTGAAGAGGAAGCTGATGATGAAGCTGGTGATAAAGTGGAGCTCAAGGACGTAGCTAAAACTGACAAGGTGTTAGCTGCTTCTAAGTACTCTGCTGAAGAACAGCTCAATCCATACGTTAAGTATAAGAGGATTGAGGACATCAAAGCAAGATTTGAAGCTGAAGAAAGAAAGGAAAAATTAAAAGGTCTTGCTGATGCTTTCTCATCTGGTGAAGATGAAGAAAGTAGTGAAGAAGTTGATGAAGAGGAAGATGAAGAAGAAGATGAAGAACCTGAGGACTAGACTAGTTACTAGACTAGGTCATCTGTTAAGCTTTTGTAACCAGCTTTCTTTACTTGTAATTTTTCACTTAAGTCTAATTTTGCTTGTAACTTGTACTGTAACTTTTCAAATCTATCTATAAAAGTTCAAGCTTCCAATACATCATTTCTATCTCAGAAATTTTTGAGGACTCAACTTTAGTTTTAGGTACAGGTACTTAGCTGAAGTTTTGTCATCATCAAAAAGGGGGAAATTGTTGGATGAAGATGAAGACTTTGAAGTGAAGGAAGGTTTTGATGATTTCCAAAGTCATCAGCTAAGTAGAAGCTTAGCACAAACCTTAGAAGATATTTGACCAAGGAAGAAGTATTTCAGACTAGTCAAATATGGTCCAGAAGACTACTGATCTGTTGCTGAAGAAGGAATCAGACTGGTGGACTATCAGCCGACTCAAATCAGATTAGTTCAATTTTGGGATCAGTCGAGTACACATCAGACGAGTGACTTCGTTCAGCAGAGTGGAAGTGGATCAGAAGTTAGTGCAACGGTAATAAATGCACTTGGTGTAATAAATGCTGAAGAGGAAGGGTATTTATGACAAATGATTGAAGAGAAACCTCGTATCAGCTTGGTGCATTTAATGCGCATTTAATGTGAAGCGACAGAAAGTACAGCAGAGTGTACAGTGTTCAGTCGCAGGTAGCCATTTCTGCAGAAGGACCAGTACTCGATGATTTGGACACCTGTCGATCTCTCAACGGGCAGATTTTCAAATCTCAAGTATAAATAGTTCAGTTCGCGAGTTGAAGAAGAAGATACAACACACTTTTGAGAGCAAAATACTTGAAGCAGAATTCTTCTAAGTCTCAAACTCAAGAACAGAACACTCATCAGCCTAGTCATCTGTTGACGAAGCAGAATAGAGAGAAAACAGAATATATACATAAATCTGAGTGAATTTGGTAGAACCGTGTTGTGAGAAGTAGATATCCATCTAAGTGAGTGATATTACTTCAAAGGATAGGAGTTTCTTTGTGATTTCCTATTACGCACTTGTGGCCTTTTCATTTGTTGATAGGCTCAAGCTTTGTATAATGTAATCTGTGTGATTTAGTATAACCCAAGATCTAAGTGACTTGGAAGAGTGGACTAAAGGATTTCTATCCATATAACCACTATAAAAATCCTTTGTGTTTTTAACTTGCATTATTTTCTGCATATTTAAAAGAGCATACTTAAAACACTTAAAGGTTGACTGTTGAAAAGTTTTTAAAAAGGAGTTTGTTAAAAACTGGGGATAAAAAATTTTCAAAGTTAAAGAAAACTACTTGTGAAAAACACTTGATAAATCCGCTGCAAGTTAGTTTATTTTAAACTCTGATTTTGATAAAATCAGCTGAGTGAAATCAGAAGAGTGGTCAACTCTGCTGTTCAAAGCTTTGTGCGAGATCAGCTTAGTCTGCTTACTATTCTTGATCAGCTTAGTTTGCTGAACAGAAAAGTTAGAGATTTTAAAAAGTAAATTTTTAAAGAGGTCTATTCACACCCCCCCCCCCCCCCCTCTAGACCTCATCTGACCACTTGGGACCAACACTTGTAGTTTGAAAAACTCCTTCCAAAAAGTGCTCATAAAGATGACATCTCTGTCACTCACAATGGACTTTGGCATTCCATGCAGTTTAAACACATTATCTATGAAAGTCTGAGCCACCATCAAGGATATATAAGGATGAGATAGGGCCATGAAATGGGCATACTTACTCAACCTATCAACCACCACAAAAATAACCTCCTTGCCATTCACACTAGGAAGGCCTTCTATGAAGTCCATAGAAATATCTTGCCAAATTTTGGCAGGTATAGGAAGTGGCTGAAGTAACCCATAAGTAAGAGTATTCATTGGTTTATATTGTTGACAAATTATACACTCTTGTACATACTGGAAAACCATGTTTTTCATGTGTTTCCAATAAAAATACCTCTCTAGTCTGTGAAGAGTGTTGGTCATTCCAGAGTTACCTCCTTCAACACTGTCATGGTATAGTCTGATGAGTTCCAACTTCAAATTATGATCATTACCAATCACCAATTTCCCTTTCCTTCTAAGCATCTCATCTTTCCAAGTGAGGTCTGGATACTTAGAGGGGTGTTTTTGCACATGTTCTATAGTCTCTTGTACCTTGATGTCATTTTGCCAACTTTGTTTGATTTTCTCCACTAAAGAAGATGTAATTACAGAGATAGCATACAAAGCAGTTTGTCCCTCACAAGCTTGTCTACTCAAAGCATCAGCAACTTTATTTTCAACTCCCTTTTTGTACACAATACTGTAATCATACCCCATTAGTTTAACTAACCATTTCTGTTGTGCAGGAGTTGCAATCTTCTGTTCCAAGAGGTATTTGAGGCTTTGATGATCTGTGTGTATCACAAAGTGCCTCCCTATCAAGTACGGTCTCCACTTTTCAACTGCAGTGACTACAGCAAGTAGTTCTCTTTCATACACAGGTAATGCTGGATGTCTGTCATTCAAAGCCTTGCTGAAATAAGCCACTGGTCTTTTATTCTGCATGAGTACTGCTCCTAGGCCCTTTCCAGAAGCATCAGTTTCCACAATAAACTCACTAGAAAGATCAGGTAGAGCCAAACAGGAGTTTTAGTCATAGCCATCTGTAATTCTCTAAAGGCAGCAGTAGCTTCATCTGACCAACATAATTTGTCTTTTTTGAGAAGCTGAGTTAGAGGTCTTTCTATGGTCCCATATCCCATCACAAATCTTCTATAATAACCAGTAAGCCCTAAGAACCCCCTCAAGTCTTTTATAGTTTTAGGTACAGGCCACTCCAACATTCCCTTAATTTTTTGTTCATCAGCAGCTACACCACCTTCATAAATGATAAATCCCAAATACTCTACTTGGCTCTGGGAAAAACTACATTTACTCTCCTTAACATATAACTGGTGTGATCTCAATATATCAAAAACCAGACTCAAGTGATCTAAGTGATCTTGCCAAGTAGTACTATAGATAAGAATGTCATCAAAGAAGACTAGTACAAACCTTCTCAAATAATGTTGAAATACATGGTTCATAAGACTCTGGAAAGTAGATGGAGCATTACTGAGTCCTAATGGCATGACTAGAAACTCGTAGTGGCCATGGTGAGTCTTGAAGGCTGTCTTCCCAATGTCTTCCTCCTTCATTCTAATCTGGTGATATCCAGATCTTAAGTCTAGTTTGGTGAAGAACTTGGATCCATGTAACTCATCTAAAAGCTCCTCTATAACTGGTATAGGGAATTTGTCCTTTATGGTTGCTTTGTTTAATTCCCTATAGTCAACACATAATCTCCATGACCCTTCTTTTTTCTTAACCAGCACCACAGGTGAAGAGTAAGGACTGGTACTGTTTTGTGCCACTCCAGATTCCAGCAATTCAGCCACAATTTTCTCAATTTCATTTTTTTGCATTGCTGGATATCTATAAGGTCTTACATTGATTGGTGATGTTCCTTCCTTCAGATTGATAGCATGATCATGCATTCTTCTTGGTGGCAATTCAGTGGGAATCTGAAAAACATCCACATAACTATCTAGGAGTTGTTGCAGTTCCTGTGGTCTTTCAGATCCTGCCTGGGCATCCAAACTCATGAGATGCAAGTCAGTGTCTTCAGTATTAATCCAAGTGAGGCTCATCATGGAGAGTTCTGCAGGTTTGGATAGTAACTTCTCCATAGTGCTCCCTTTAACTGATTTCACAGCAGTTGTCTTTCCCCTCAGTGATACCTTCTTTTCCTTTAATTTCAAACTCCATAGTTAGCTTACTAAAGTTCCACTTAATATCTCCTAGTGTGATAAGCCATTGCACCCCCAATACAAGATCACAGCCCCCTAATGACATCACCAACACATCAGTTAAAAATGAGCCCCCATGCATCTTCCATTCAAAACTTTTACACATGAAGTTGCTATGAACCTTGTCTCCATTGGCTACTCCCACAGAAAATGGTGTGGTGGGAATTAACCTGCAACCTAATCTTTTAGCTACCTCCAAATCCAAGAAATTATGGGTGCTCCCTGAATCAATCAAAATGTGTATGGTTTTACCCCCATGAGATCCAGTGATTCTCATGGTATGGAAATCTTGTACCCCTGTTATGGCATGTAATGATATGACAGGCATCTGTGACATGTCATTATTTTCCATTAGCTCTTCCACTTTGTTACTACCCTCTATCACATCTTCTGTCTCCTGTTCCTCTTTTAAATCCATGATGTATAGTTGCTTCCTTTTAGCACATTGATGACCAGGTGAAAATTTTTCATCACACCAAAAACAAAGACCCTTAGCCCTTTTTTCTGTTATTTCTGCAGTAGTAATAATCTTAGATTGTCTCATGGGATTAGAGAGGTTTTTGTAAGGTGTAGTTGTTGTTTTCACCACTGGTGTAGGTAATAAGGGAAGATTCTTGTTTGTTGCTGAGTAAGGTCTCATGCTTGCTTCCATGTTACTCTTCTCTTGCATTCTTGCTAACCCATATGCCTTCTGGGTGTCTTGGGTGCAAACATCCTAACAGGATACTCAATGTCCTTCTTCAATCCAGTCAAAAATATGCTCACTGCATATGTTTCTGAAATGTCTACTTTGTTGAAGAGATCATCAAATGAGTCTAAATAAGCCTGTATTGTTCCTGTTTGTCTCAACTCTTTAAGTTCTCCCATGGGATCATCAAATAATGTCATGGCAAACCTATTTTGCAGAGCTCCCACATACTCCTCCCAATACACTACTCCTCTCCTCATCTTCATGAAGGACTGATGCCAGACTAATGCTCTTCCATCCAAATGGACTGCAGCTATTTTTACTTTACTGTTGTCAGGTGTCTCCTCTACTTCAAAGTATAATTCTGCTCTATATACCCAATTCTTTAAATCCTCACCCTCAAATCTAGGAAAGTCCATTCTAGAGTTATGCCTTTGTGAGCTACGGTAGAAATTTTGACCTGAAGAATAAGAGTGGTTATCTCTTTGTTCCTCTTCCCCCATGACTTCAGATTGTTTTCCCTTAGATTTTTTAGTGGCTAATTCTGCTATAGTTGCTATTGATCTTCTCAGTTCTTGCATATGATCCTCCATCCTTTTCTCCAGAGCATCATGCCTCATGTTCTGCTCCTCACTGCATGATCTCAGTTAGTCTAATTCCTTTTGGATTTCCTGAGCTCTTGTGTTTGCCATAGCGCAAAGATCGCTGGCTCTGGATACCACTGATGCAGGTAGGATAAATTTTAACTAATTAACAATCAATCAATCACACAAATAACAACCACCATAACCAAAACTTCCATCCAAATCAAGCAAATCAATCCACAATATGAATTCAATATAATCCACACTTAATGATTACAATCAACTGATGAAATAAAATGATGGCTAAATTATCCAGAAGAATGAATGAATCCAAAACAAACTAAGCAAGAACCCAAATGCAAAGGAACTCCATATCTAGACTTCGGTTGCAATCAAACTGAGCTGAGATCCGCGTGGTTACCTGAAAACGAGGATGAGGCAGCTCAATTTCAGTGATCAATTTAATAGAACAGTGACTTGAGGAAGAAGAAGGATTTACGGCACAAAATTCAATGAGCTTTCCAATTCAGGTTGTACGCTATTTATGTGAGGTACATTGCTGACGTGTAACCCTTTGCCAAGTGTCATGCCAACTCATGCTGACTAACTCCAGTTCCACCCAATCACTTGCGTACACTTGGTTTAGCTTGTTTTGTTCTGACTTGAGAAAGCGTGTTTACGAATAGTAAACTATCCATTGGTTTTTGTTTGCTTTCTTCTCAGATTTGCAAAATCCCCCCCTTGAGTTCCTTGTGAAGTCTGTTTTATCCCCATCATCTTCTGGACTTATTTCCATCTACAGGAGGGTGTTTTATTTACTTAGAATACATGCATCATTTTGTGGTTGAGATCGGTTGGGATTGGAGGTGAGGGAGAAAGTAGAGGCGGTGATTGGGGTGGTTCACGGTGGTGGTGAAGACGGGAAATGATTTGAGGGTTTCGGGTTTTCTTCTTTTATTCGGGCGAATGAGAGAGAGAGAGAGAGAGAGATGAAACGGCGGTGGTGGTACGGTGGTTGTAGTGGTTGAGGTGGTGGTGGCTTGTTGACAGCGATGGCGGTGTTGGGTTATGGGTAACGTCAGAACGTTAAAAGCAGCGGAATTTTAAAATTTTTAAATAACCCAAACAAGATCTTTATTCATCTAGTCATACGAAAAGGATTTTACACAAAAATAACAACGAACATAGGGTGTTTAGTGATTTTACCTCACCACATGAACGGTAGTGGTTTTTCTCCGGTCTTCTTTCAGATCTGATGGATTTGGTTCGAGAGAAGCACCCCAAGCGTTGTGCCTCTAGCGGTATCCACACCAACTGGATTGAAGCAACTCTCTTGAATCCTCAGGCTCAGAACTAGGATCCAAAAGTTATCAGACAGGAAGAAGGAGAAAAAGAAATCGCATAACCCTGTGCGATTTCACAGGGTTTGGCCGATCCCTTCTCTGTAAGAGAGGGGGCGGCGCAAATCTGATCTGGAGAGAAGGGGGGGGGGGGGCGGCTATTGTGTTGTTTCTTCTAGGTTTTGAAGTCTTGAACTCCTTATATATATAGGGAGTCTTGACCTAGATGTGTTCTAATCCTACTAGGAAACTTAAAGCCCATTTACTTATGGCCCTTTTGTTTCCTAATGGATCTAGACCATCTATTAATTAATTAAACCCATTTAATTAATTCAGCCCATTTAATTAATTAATCCAATTAATTAATTAATCCTTCTCCATTAATTAATTAGACTACTTCTAATTAATATTTCTTTTCCTTTAAGAATTAACACTTTAATTCTCCAGTTTTGATTTAACTCTTTAAATCAAACTTTCCTTATATGATTTGTTGCAGTCCAATTGTATTGTGTGTGACCCTCTAGGTTCACCATCAATTGGCCGCGGGCCCACGACTTTCGTGATTTAATTTGCGAGCTTATTAATTGCTCCGATTAATTGAACCCTTTCAATTAACCACTCAAGAATTAATCTCCTTATTAATTCATGAGTACCCACACCTCATGGTCGATGTCTAGCCACAAGCCCATGAGGCCCAACTTCAGGTGAATTGATCTCAGTGAACCTCACCTCTTATAACTGCCATGTACATACGGTCCTTCTATCGACTTAATTTCCCGATTGAGACCTAGGGTGTGTGAATTGATCGGCACCTCTAATTATCTCAATAACTATACTTTCTAATTCGGGATAATAATTCCAGTGTGACTGCTAAATTTGGAAACCCCTTTCCAAATCCGTCACTGACCACGGCCGTGGGTTTCTTGGAATTATTATCTAAGAATCGTATAGGAAATTCTCTCATCCATTACGATGAGTCGGTAGATTCCATCTTGGTACTAACCACTCGCGTACACAACTATATGCACCCAACTTAGGCACATTATGGTCAGGCTACGTGACCTGTACCTAAATCTAAGTACATATACCCATGCACCGAATTCGCCCTAGCACCTCAAGTCTAAGGACTAAATCGTACACTATTATAAGTCTTGAGAAACATCCCATCACCGATATGCGTCATGCGCTTCCACAATGGGTTTCTCTGTTCGGGTCGTTCGATGCTTTCGATCCCCTATCGAACCACCTACTCATATGCACTGACATCAAATGTCTCGTTCATGAAACTCTACAAATTCACTCCATGTGAATCATGCATATTCATACAAGTCTTGGCGATTCCTTCGATACCCCGTCTCGTTCGGAATCTATGACTTGGAACGTGTTTTAAGATCACGACCTTAGAGACTGTTTCATGATTGCACTCAATACCGAAGTGAATCGTCCCATAGTCGAATGTGATCTAAGGATTTCATCCAATCGCATAAATGATTCGCGAGAGATGAAGTTGGCCATTGTTTGATTTACATACTATAAACAAACGTGCGTATTAATTTATTTGTACTAGAGAAAGCTTACGATAGTCCTAATACAAGCTAAATATATTGGCTTGCAGGGCACTATCCTATCAGGCGGTTGTGGCTACGGATATGGAGGAAGAAGATGCAATTAGGGTGTGGGTACGGTTGGGCTCGGATTTGGGTTGTTTCGAATTGATTTGGGGCTGATGGTGGTTTTCTGGTGGAGGTGCGACGGCGGAGAAGGAGTGGCAGCGGCGGAGGAAGAGTGACAGCGGCGGCTAGGGTTTGTGGGGTTGGAAGAAGATGAATTAGGTTAGGGTTTGGGATGTGTTATTGAGCCTAATTATTTTGGGAAGAGTTTGGAGATTGGGTTTTAACTATCTTGGGCCTTGAATGTGATTTAGGTGGGTTAGGGTTGAGTGATGGGTTAAGTGGTTAGATTTAGGTGGGCCAGTTAGTTTTGGGTCAACTCATTTGCAGGTAATTTAATTGGGCATTAGTATTAATGGGCCTTTGTCTTTTGGGCATTCATTGCTTGGATTGATTTTAATTATGGGCTTATTAATAGAAATGGGGTTTAGTGTCTTGGACTTAATATTTTGGACCAAAATTGATATTAAATTGACTTATGGACCAAAACTGAAATTAGATTAGACTTAAAAATTAAATGGACCTTTAGGTTGACTGAAGATATGTTGGACTTGGATTGAGTTATTAATTAAAGTGGTACTATTAAGTTTTAATTCATATTAACTTTAACTAATAATATATTAGTTCAATAAAAATAGTTTAATATAAATACTCGTTGACATGATTGCATTAGTTTATAAAATTTAGTTGAACTTAAAAATAACTTTAAATTATTTGGACATTTAATCATGGATTCTTAAACTAGATTATTAGTAAAATATAAACATTATCTTTTATCTAAAAGTATTTAGTTTAAAATGTATTTATATACTTGTGTATGTATGTTCGTTAGAGGACTTTTTATGAATTCAAAATCAAAGTTAATTAATTTAATTATAGAAAATAATTATGAAAGTCTATTAATATATATTAAAGTAATCAATTAATATCGTGGTCGTCTTATTTAATCGAACTTAATTAAATCATTCCCAATAGACATTTCACATAAAAGACGAGACAATAAATAAGAATAGAACATCGTATGGAGTTTGAAGAGTAATCTATCGTGGAATCGTTATTTATTGACTTTGGGACGTTGGCTATAGGTAACTCAAGGGTAGTCGATATGTGATTATCCGACTACATAATCAAGACGTAAAATGAATTGGATCGAGGTCTTTCGTCCACGAAGCCATGCTAGAAGATTTAAATCGAATAGCGGGACTTGAGGCCACTGTCTACCGTTGAGTAGCATCCCTAGCCTGAGAAAGGTGAGCGCCTTAATAAAACGTTTTTAAAACTGAAAGAGCTTCAAAAGAAAATCATATCGTATATATGCATTTTTCATTTCGAATGACTATGATTGTTATATCCATGTTTGTAACTGTCTGCAATGCTCTCAGTATTGTACTACTTGTTCATAGTTGAATTGATAACCCTATATATGTCTGCGTTGCTCGCAGTATATGATAATTGTTGAAATAATGAGGTGTAGTACTTTATCTCACCTCATAATGATGGATGGTACCAAAGTGTAGTACTTTATCTCACCCTATGTACCAATTGCATGTGCATGATTATTTGCGCGCTCATCTGCTCTCGCTTGGTGGTATTCTCTAGATAATTCTGGGTAGTTGGGGGCTACAGAGTTACCAGAGCTCTGCCATTGACCGGACTCACAAAACCAAGGATTAGAGCCCCTTGGGAGTGACTCAAATCATTCGGCTAAGACATGTCAATGCCCGTTCTATATAGGGAAAGGTAGCACCTTATCCCTCATCTAACCGGCGTATTAACTATTGATCCATTCCGTGATCGTTGTGTATCCTTTTGAGGTGGAGTGGTTGTTTAGCCCGTATTGACGGGTAATTGAATGTGATATCATTTGTGTTATTCACGTATATGCTATACTATTGTGAAATATCATTGGTTTTGAAATTTAATAGGCAGTTCATGGATTTCAAAATCGTTTCTTGCATAAAATTCAATTGCACCCCTACACTGGCCTCACTAAGTTGTTTTTGCAACTTACGCTTTCAAATAAATACTCTTTCAGAATCTTACCAAAAAGAAGGATGGACCACATCAAACTCAGGAATTTCAGTTGGGCATCTACAATAGAGTATCTAGAATCCGTCAGGTGAAGGTTGGGTTTATAATGATAAGTTTTAATGTAATAAGTTAGTCAGGAGAATCCGTGTATTGTAATAGATAGTTAAAGCTCTGAACTGCATATTAGAAATTTTTAAAGGTTATATTATTATTATTTTATTCGTAGCAAGCAGGTGCCGGTTTCGGGCCGTTACATTATGAGCCATTTGTTTTGTGAATCGGACTCGGTATTTGCTTATTTTTAGATGTCATTATTCAAGGGCTCGATTTTCGTTACCCAAAATGTTTCCTTTTTTTTAAATCTTATGTTTTGGGCTGTAAAAATATAATATATTAAGCACTTATGAGCCATTTGTTTTGTCTTTCGGACTCGGTATGTGATGATTTTTAGACGTCATTTTTCAAAGGCTCGATTTTTGTGACCCGAAAAGTTTATATTTTATTTAAATTTTATGTTTTGGGAAGTCAAATTATAATATATTAAGCACTTATGAGCCATTTGTGTTATTTTTCGGACTTTAATTTTGCTTATTTTTAGACGTCATTTTTCAATGTCTCTATTTTCGTAACCCAAAAAGATTCAATATTTTTGTAATTTTAAGTTTTAGTAAGTCAAACAATAACATATTAATCACTTAGTAGCCATTTGTTTTTCAGTCACAGATTTTCCTGATTTTGAGACGACATTTTTCATGGCTCAATTTTCTTAACACGAAAAGTTTACTTTTTTTTTTTTGGAATTTTATGTTCTGGGAAGTAAAAAAATTATATATTAAGCACTTATGAGCCATTTGTTTGATTTTTTGGACTCTAATTTTGCTGATTTTGAGACGTAATTTTTCAGGGCTCGATTTTCGTGACCCAAAATGTTTCCTTTTTTTTAAATTTTATGTTTTGGGAAGTCAAAACATAATATATTAAGCACTTATGAGCCGTTTGTTTTGTTTTTCGGACTCGGTATGTGATGACTTTTAGACGTCATTTTTCAAAGGCTCGATTTTTGTGACCCGAAAAGTTAATATTTTATTTAAATTTTATGTTTTGGGAAGTCAAATTATAATATATTCAGCATTTATGAGCCATTTTGTTGTTTTTCGGACTCTAACTCTGCTCATTTTTAGGCGTCATTTTTCAAGGTCTCTATTTTCATAACCCAAAAAGTTTCAATATTTTTGTAATTTTAAAGTTTTAGGAAGTAAACAAATAACATATTAGTCACTTAGTAGCCATTTTTTTGTTTTTCGGTTACTGATTTTGAGAAGTTATTTTTCAGGGCTCGATTTTCGTGACCCAAAATGTTTCCTTATTTTTAAATTTAAAGTTTTAGGAAGTCAAAAAAAAAAAATTATGAACTTATGAGCCATTTGTTTTGTGAATCGGACTCGGTATTTGCTTACTTTTAGACGTCATTATTCAAGGGCTCGATTTTCGTTACCCAAAATGTTTCCTTTTTTTAAAAATTTATGATTTGGGAAGTAAAAATATAATATATTAAGCACTTATGAGCCATTTCTTTTGTTTTTCGGACTCTGTATGTTCTGATTTTTAGACGTCATTTTTCAAAGGCTCGAATTTTGACCCGAAAAGTTTCTTTTATATTTAAATTTTATGTTTTGGGAAGTCAAATTATAATATATTAAGCACTTATAAGCCATTTGTGTTGTTTTTCGGAATCTAATTTTGCTTATTATTCAAGGTCTCTATTTTCGTAACCCAAAAAGTTTCAATATTTTTGTGATATTAAGTTTTAGGAAGTCAAACAATAAAATATTAATCACTTAGTAGCCATTTGTTTTTCAGTCACAGATTTTCCTGATTTTAAGACGTCGTTTTTCATGGCTCGATTTTCTTAACAAGAAAAGTTTCCTTTTTTTTTTTTTGGAATTTTATGTTCTGAAAAGTCAAAAAATTATATATTAAGCACTTATAAGCCATTTGTTTTGTTTTTTGGACTCTTATTTTGCTGATTCTTAGACGTCATTTTTTAGGGCTTGATTTTTGTGAACCGAAAAATTTCTTTTTTCTTGAAATTTTAAGTTTTTGGAAGTCAAAAAATTATATATTAAGCACTTAGAAGGTTTTGTTTTTCGGAATCTAATTTTGCAGATTTTTAGATGTCATTTTTCTAGGTCTCTATTTTCATAACCCAAAAAGTTTCAATATTTTTGTAATTTAAAAGTTTTAGGAAGTAAAAATATAACATATTAGTCATTTGGTAGCCATTTGTTTTGTTTTTCGGTCACGGATTTTGAGACATTATTTTTTTCGGGATCAATTTTCGTTAGACGAAAAGTTTCCCTTTTTTGAAATTTCAAGTTTTGGGAAGTCAAAAAATAAAATTTTATGAACTTAGGAGTCATTTGTTTTGTGAATCGGACTAGGTATTGGCTTATTTTTCGACGTCATTATTCAAGGGCTCGATTTTTGTGACCCAAATGTATCCTTTTTTTTAAATTTTAGGTTTTGGGAAGTAAAAATATAATATATTAAGCACTTATGAGCCATTTGTTTGGTTTTTTGGACTTGGTATGTGCTAATTTTTACACGTCATTTTTCAAAGGATTGAATTTTGTGACCTGAAAAGTTTCTATTTTATTTAAATTTTATATTTTGAGAAGTCAAATTAATATATTATTTTTTGACTTCCCAAAACTTGAAATTTAAAAAAAAAAATGAAACTTTTCGGGTCACGAAAATCGAGCCCTGAAAAATGAAGTCTAAAAATCAGCAAAATCAAAGTCCTAAAAACAAAACAAATTGGTTCTAAGTGCTTCATATATTATTTTTTGACTCCCCAAAACTTAAAATGTCAAAAAAATGAAACTTTTCGGGGCACGAAAATTGAGCCCTGAAAAATGACGTCTTAAAATCAGCAAAATCAGAGTCCGAAAAACAAAACAAATGGCTCCTAAGTGCTTAATATATTATTTTTTGACTTCCCAAAACTTAAAATGTCAAAAAAAATGAAAATTTTCTGGGCACGAAAGTCGAGCCCTGAAAAATCACGTCTAAAAATCAGCAAAATCAAAGTCCGAAAAACAATACAAATGTCTCATAAGGGCTTACTATATTATTTATTGAATTCCAAAAACTTAAAATTTCAAAAAAAATGAAACTTTTCGGGGCACGAAAATCGGGCCCTGAAAAATGAAGTCTAAAAATCAGCAAAATCAAAGTCCGAAAAACAAAACAAATTGGTCCTAAGTGCTTCATATATTATTTTTTGACTTCCCAAAACTTGAAATTTCAAAACAAATGAAACTTTTCGGGGCACAAAAATCGAGCCATAAAAAATGAAGTCTAAAAATCAGCAAAATCAAAGTCCGAAAAACAAAACAAATTGGTCCTAAGTGCTTCATATATTATTTTTTGACTTCCCAAAACTTAAAATTTCAAAAAAAATGTAACTTTTCGGGGCACGAAAATCGAGCACTAATAAATGACGTCTTAAAATCAGCTAAATCAGAGTCCGAAAAAAAAACAGATTGCACATAAGTGCTTAATATATTAATTTTTGACTTCCCTAAACTTAAAATGTCAAAAAAGATTAAACTTTTCTGGGCACGGAAATCGATCCCTGAAAAATGACGTCTTAGAATCAGCAAAATCAGAGTCCGAAAAACAAAACAAATGGCTCATATGTGCTTAATATATTATTTTTGTACTTCCCAAAACTTAAAATTTCAAAAAAAATGAAACTTTTCGGGGCACGAAAATCGAGCCCTGAAAAATGAAGTCTAAAAATCAGCAAAATCAAAGTCCGAAAAACAAAACAAATTGGTCCTAAGTGCTTCATATATTATTTTTTGACTTCCCAAAACTTGAAATTTCAAAAAAAAATGAAACTTTTCGGGGAACGAAAATCTAGCCCTGAAAAATGACGTCTTAAAATCAGCTAAATCAGAGTCCGAAAAACAAAACAAATGACACCTAAGTGCTTAATATATTAATTTTTGACTTCCCTAAACTTAAAATGTCAAAAAAAATGAAACTTTTCGGGGCACGGAAATCGATCCCTGAAAAATGACGTCTTAAAATCAGCAAAATCAGAGTCCGAAAAACAAAACAAATGGCTCCTAAGTGCTTAAAATATTATTTTCTGACATCCCAAAACATAAAATCTCAAAAAAAAATGAAACTTTTTGGGGCACGAAAGTCGAGCACTGAAAAATGACGTCTAAAAATCAGCAAAATCAAAGTCCGAAAAACAATACAAATGTCTCCTAAGTGCTTAATATATTATTTTTTGACTTCCCAAAACTTGAAATTTCAAAAAAAATGAAACTTTTTGGGGCACGAAAATCGAGCCCTGAAAAATGAAGTCTAAAAATCAGCAAAATAAAAGTCCTAAAAACAAAACAAATTGGTCCTAAGTGATTCATATATTATTTTTTGACTTCCCAAAACTTAAAATGTCAAAAAAATGAAACTTTTCGGGGCACGAAAATCGAGCCCTGAAAAATGATGTCTTAAAATCAGCTAAATCAGAGTCCGAAAAACAAAACAAATTGCACCTAAGTGCTTAATATATTAATTTTTGACTTCCCTAAACTTATAATTTGAAAAAAAATTAAACTTTTCTGGGCACGAAAATCGATCCCTGAAAAATGACGTCTTAGAATCAGCAAATTCAGAGTCCGAAAAACAAAACAAATGGCTCCTATGTGCTTAATATATTATTTTTTTACTTCCCAAAACTTAAAATGTCAAAAAAATGAAACTTTTCGGGTCACGAAAGTCGAGCCCTGAAAAATGACGTCTAAAAATCAGCAAAATCAGAGTCCGAAAAACAATACAAATGTATCCTAAGTGCTTCATATATTATTTTTTGACATCCTTAAATTTAAAATGTAAAAAAAAAAATGAAACTTTTCGGGGCACGAAAATCGAGCCCTGAAAAATGAAGTCTAAAAATCAGCAAAATCAAAGTCCGAAAAACAAAACAAATTGGTCCTAAGTGCTTCATATATTACTTTTCGACTTCCCAAAACTTGAAATTTCAAAAAAAATGGAACTTTCCATGGAACGAAAATCGATCCCTGAAAATTGACATCTTAAAATCAGCAAAATCAGAGTCCGAAAAACAAAACAAACGGCTCCTATGTGCTTAATATAGTATTTTTTGACTTCCCAAAACATAAAATGTCAAAAATAAGGAAATTTTCGGGGGAACGAAAGTCGAGCCCAGAAAAATGACGTCTAAAAATCAAGAAAATTAGAGTCCGACAAACAATACAAATGTATCCTAAGTGCTTCATATATTATTTTTTGACATCCCTAAACTTAAAATGTAAAAAAAAAAATGAAACTTTTCGGGGAACGAAAATCGAGCCCTAAAAATGAAGTCTAAAAATCAGCAAAATCAAAGTCCGAAAAACAAAACAAATTGGTCCTAAGTGCTTCATATATTACTTTTCGACATCCCAAAACTTGAAATTTAAAAAAAAATGAAACTTTTCGGGGAACGAAAATCGATCCCTGAAAATTGACGTCATAAAATCAGCAAAATCAGAGTCCGAAAAACAGAACAAATGGCTCCTATGTGCTTAATATAGTATTTTTTGACTTCCCAAAACATAAAATGTCAAAAAAAATGAAACTTTTCGGGGGAACGAAAGTAGAGCCCTGAAAATGACGTCTAAAAATCAGCAAAATCAGAGTCCGAAAAACAATACAAATGTATCCTAAGTGCTTCATATATTATTTTTTGACATCCCAAAACTTAAAATGTAAAAAAAAATGAAACTTTTCGAGGCACGAAAGTCGAGCCCTGAAAAATGACGTCTAAAAATCAGCTAAATCAGAGTCCTAAAAACAAAACAAATTGCACCTAAGTGCTTAATATATTAATTTTTGACTTCACTAAACTTAAAATGTCAAACAAAATGAAACTTTTCTAGGCACGGAAATAGATCCCAGAAAAATGATGTCTTAAAATCAGCAAATTCAGAGTCCGAAAAACAAAACAAATGGCTCCTATGTGCTTAATATATTATTTTTTTACTTCCCAAAACTTAAAATGTCAAAAAAATGAAACTTTTCGAGGCACGAAAGTCGAGCCCTAAAAAATGACGTCTAAAAATCAGCAAAATCAGAGTCCGAAAAACAATACAAATGTATCCTAAGTGCTTCATATATTATTTTTTGACATCCTTAAATTTAAAATGTAAAAAAAAATGAAACTTTTCGGGGCACGAAAATCGAGCCCTGAAAAATGAAGTCTAAAAATCAGCAAAATCAAAGTACGAAAAACAAAACAAATTGGTCCTAAGTGCTTCATATATTACTTTTCGACTTCCCAAAACTTGAAATTTCAAAAAAAATGAAACTTTTCGGGGAACGAAAATCGATCCCTGAAAATTGACATCTTAAAATCAGCAAAATTAGAGTCGAAAAACAAAACAAACGGCTCCTATGTGCTTAATATAGTATTTTTTGACTTCCCAAAACATAAAATGTCAAAAAAAAAGAAACTTTTCGGGGGAAAGAAAGTCGAGCCCTGAAAAATGACGTCTAAAAATCAGCAAAATCAGAGTCCGAAAAATAATACAAATGTATCCTAAGTGCTTCATATATTATTTTTTGACATCCCTAAACTTAAAATGTAAAAAAAAATGAAACTTTTCGGGGCACGAAAATCGAGCCCTCAAAATGAAGTCTAAAAATCAGCAAAATCAAAGTCCGAAAAACAAAACAAATTGGTCCTAAGTGCTTCATATATTATTTTTTGACTTCCCAAAACTTCAAATTTCAAAAAAAATGAAACTTTTCGGGGAATGAAAATCGAGCCCTGAAAAATGACGTCTTAAAATCAGCTAAATCAGAGTCCGAAAAACAAAACAATTGGCACCTAAGTGCTTAATATATTAATTTTTGACTTCCCTAAACTTAAAATGTCAAAAAAAATGAAACTTTTCGGGGCACGGAAATCGATCCCTGAAAAATGACGTCTTAAAATCAGCAAAATCAGAGTCCGAAAAACAAAACAAATGGCTCCTAAGTGCTTAAAATATTATTTTCCGACATCCCAAAACATAAAATGTCAAAAAAAATGAAACTTTTTGGGGCACGAAAGTCGAGCCCTGAAAAATGACGTCTAAAAATCAGCAAAATCAAAGTCCGAAAAACAATACAAATGCCTCCTAAGTGCTTAATATATTATTTTTTGACTTCCCAAAACTTGAAATTTCAAAAAAAATGAAACTTTTTTGGACACGAAAATCGAGCCATGAAAAATGAAGTCTAAAAATCAGCAAAATAAAAGTCCTAAAAACAAAACAAATTGGTCCTAAGTGATTCATATATTATTTTTTGACTTCCCAAAACTTAAAATGTCAAAAAAATGAAACTTTTCGAGGCACGAAAATCGAGCCCTGAAAAATGACGTCTTAAAATCAGCTAAATCAGAGTCCGAAAAACAAAACAAATTGCACCTAAGTGCTTAATATATTAATTTTTGACTTCCCTAAACTTATAATTTGAAAAAAAATTAAACTTTTCTGGGCACGGAAATCGATCCCTGAAAAATGACGTCTTAGAATCAGCAAATTCAGAGTCCGAAAAACAAAACAAATGGCTCCTATGTGCTTAATATATTATTTTTTTACTTCCCAAAACTTAAAATGTCAAAAAAATGAAACTTTTCGGGGCACGAAAGTCGAGCCCTAAAAAATGACGTCTAAAAATCAGCAAAATCAGAGTCCGAAAAACAATACAAATGTATCCTAAGTGCTTCATATATTATTTTTTGACATCCCAAAACTTAAAATGTAAAAAAAAATGAAACTTTTCGAGGCACGAAAGTCGAGCCCTGAAAAATGACGTCTAAAAATCAGCTAAATCAGAGTCCTAAAAACAAAACAAATTGCACCTAAGTGCTTAATATATTAATTTTTGACTTCACTAAACTTAAAATGTCAAACAAAATGAAACTTTTCTAGGCACGGAAATAGATCCCAGAAAAATGATGTCTTAAAATCAGCAAAATCAGAGTCCGAAAAACAAAACAAATGGCTCCTAAGTGCTTAATATATTATTTTTTAACTTCCCAAAACATGAAATTTCAAAAAAATTAAACTTTTCGGGGCACTAAAATCGAGCCCTGAAAAATGAAGTCTAAAAATCAGCAAAATCAGAGTCCGAAAAACAAAACAAATGGCTCCTAAGTGCTTAATATATTATTTTTTGACTTCCCAAAACTTAAAATGTAAAAAAAAATGAAACTTTTCTAGGCACAAAAGTCGAGCCCTGAAAAATGACGTCTAAAAATCAGCAAGATCAAAGTCCGAAAAATAAAACAAATTGGTCCTAAGTGCTTCATATATTTATTTTTGACTTCCCAAAACTTGAAATGCCAAAAAAAATGTAACTTTTTGGGGCACGAAAATCGAGCCCTGAAAAATGACGTCTTAAAATCAGCTAAATCAGAGTCCGAAAAACAAAACAAATGGCACCTAAGTGCTTAATATATTAATTTTTGACTTCCCTAAACTTAAAATTCAAAAAAGATTAAACTTTTCTAGGCACGGAAATCGATCCCTGAAAAATGACGTCTTAGAATCAGCAAAATCAGAGTCCCAAAAACAAAACAAATGGCTCATATGTGCTTAATATATTATTTTTGTACTTCCCAAAACTTAAAATTTCAAAAAAAATGAAACTTTTCGGGGCACGAAAATCGAGCCCTGAAAAATGAAGTCTAAAAATCAGCAAAATCAAAGTCCGAAAAACAAAACAAATTGGTCCTAAGTGCTTCATATATTATTTTTTGACTTCCCAAAACTTGAAATTTCAAAAAAAATGAAACTTTTTTGGGCACGAAAATAGAGCCCTGAAAAATGAAGTCTAAAAATCAGCAAAATAAAAGTCCTAAAAACAAAACAAATTGGTCCTAAGTGATTCATATATTATTTTTTGACTTCCCAAAACTTAAAATGTCAAAAAAATGAAACTTTTCGAGGCACGAAAATCGAGCCCTGAAAAATGACGTCTTAAAATCAGCTAAATCAGAGTCCGAAAAACAAAACAAATTGCACCTAAGTGCTTAATATATTAATTTTTGACTTCCCTAAACTTATAATTTGAAAAAAAAATTAAACTTTTCTGGAAACGGAAATCGATCCCCGAAAAATGACGTCTTAGAATCAGCAAATTCAGAGTCCGAAAAACAAAACAAATGGCTCCTATGTGCTTAATATATTATTTTTTTACTTCCCAAAACTTAAAATGTCAAAAAAATGAAACTTTTCGAGGCACGAAAGTCGAGCCCTAAAAAATGACGTCTAAAAATCAGCAAAATCAGAGTCCGAAAAACAATACAAATGTATCCTAAGTGCTTCATATATTATTTTTTGACATCCTTAAATTTAAAATGTAAAAAAAAATGAAACTTTTCGGGGCACGAAAATCGAGCCCTGAAAAATGAAGTCTAAAAATCAGCAAAATCAAAGTACGAAAAACAAAACAAATTGGTCCTAAGTGCTTCATATATTACTTTTCGACTTCCCAAAACTTGAAATTTCAAAAAAAATGAAACTTTTCGGGGAACGAAAATCGATCCCTGAAAATTGACATCTTAAAATCAGCAAAATTAGAGTCGAAAAACAAAACAAACGGCTCCTATGTGCTTAATATAGTATTTTTTGACTTCCCAAAACATAAAATGTCAAAAAAAAAGAAACTTTTCGGGGGAAAGAAAGTCGAGCCCTGAAAAATGACGTCTAAAAATCAGCAAAATCAGAGTCCGAAAAATAATACAAATGTATCCTAAGTGCTTCATATATTATTTTTTGACATCCCTAAACTTAAAATGTAAAAAAAAATGAAACTTTTCGGGGCACGAAAATCGAGCCCTCAAAATGAAGTCTAAAAATCAGCAAAATCAAAGTCCGAAAAACAAAACAAATTGGTCCTAAGTGCTTCATATATTATTTTTTGACTTCCCAAAACTTCAAATTTCAAAAAAAATGAAACTTTTCGGGGAATGAAAATCGAGCCCTGAAAAATGACGTCTTAAAATCAGCTAAATCAGAGTCCGAAAAACAAAACAATTGGCACCTAAGTGCTTAATATATTAATTTTTGACTTCCCTAAACTTAAAATGTCAAAAAAAATGAAACTTTTCGGGGCACGGAAATCGATCCCTGAAAAATGACGTCTTAAAATCAGCAAAATCAGAGTCCGAAAAACAAAACAAATGGCTCCTAAGTGCTTAAAATATTATTTTCCGACATCCCAAAACATAAAATGTCAAAAAAAATGAAACTTTTTGGGGCACGAAAGTCGAGCCCTGAAAAATGACGTCTAAAAATCAGCAAAATCAAAGTCCGAAAAACAATACAAATGCCTCCTAAGTGCTTAATATATTATTTTTTGACTTCCCAAAACTTGAAATTTCAAAAAAAATGAAACTTTTTTGGACACGAAAATCGAGCCATGAAAAATGAAGTCTAAAAATCAGCAAAATAAAAGTCCTAAAAACAAAACAAATTGGTCCTAAGTGATTCATATATTATTTTTTGACTTCCCAAAACTTAAAATGTCAAAAAAATGAAACTTTTCGAGGCACGAAAATCGAGCCCTGAAAAATGACGTCTTAAAATCAGCTAAATCAGAGTCCGAAAAACAAAACAAATTGCACCTAAGTGCTTAATATATTAATTTTTGACTTCCCTAAACTTATAATTTGAAAAAAAATTAAACTTTTCTGGGCACGGAAATCGATCCCTGAAAAATGACGTCTTAGAATCAGCAAATTCAGAGTCCGAAAAACAAAACAAATGGCTCCTATGTGCTTAATATATTATTTTTTTACTTCCCAAAACTTAAAATGTCAAAAAAATGAAACTTTTCGGGGCACGAAAGTCGAGCCCTAAAAAATGACGTCTAAAAATCAGCAAAATCAGAGTCCGAAAAACAATACAAATGTATCCTAAGTGCTTCATATATTATTTTTTGACATCCTTAAATTCAAAATGTAAAAAAAAATGAAACTTTTCGGGGCACGAAAATCGAGCCCTGAAAAATGAAGTCTAAAAATCAGCAAAATCAAAGTACGAAAAACAAAACAAATTGGTCCTAAGTGCTTCATATATTATTTTTCGACTTCCCAAAACTTGAAATTTCAAAAAAAATGAAACTTTTCGGGGAACGAAAATCGATCCCTGAAAATTGACATCTTAAAATCGGCAAAATCAGAGTCCGAAAAACAAAACAAACGGCTCATATGTGCTTAATATAGTATTTTTTGACTTCCCAAAACATAAAATGTCAAAAAAAATGAAACTTTTCGGGGGAAAGAAAGTCGAGCCCTGAAAAATGACGTCTAAAAATCAGCAAAATCAGAGTCCGAAAAATAATACAAATGTATCCTAAGTGCTTCATATATTATTTTTTGACATCCCTAAACTTAAAATGTAAAAAAAAAATGAAACTTTTCGGGGCACGAAAATCGAGCCCTCAAAATGAAGTCTAAAAATCAGCAAAATCAAAGTCCGAAAAACAAAACAAATTGGTCCTAAGTGCTTCATATATTACTTTTCGACTTCCCAAAACTTGAAATTTAAAAAAAAATGAAACTTTTCGGGGAACGAAAATCGATCCCTGAAAATTGACGTCATAAAATCAGAAAAATCAGAGTCCGAAAAACAAAACAAATGGCTCCTAAGTGCTTAATATATTATTTTTTGACTTCCCAAAACTTAAAATGTCAAAAAAAATGAAAATTTTCTGGGCACGAAAGTCGAGCCCTTAAAAATGACGTCTAAAAATCAGCAAAATAAAAGTCCGAAAAACAATACAAATGTCTCATAAGGGCTTACTATATTATTTATTGAATTCCAAAAACTTAAAATTTCAAAAAAAATGAAACTTTTCGGGGCACAAAAATCGGGCCCTGAATAATGAAGTCTAAAAATCAGCAAAATCAAAGTCCGAAAAACAAAACAAATTGGTCCTAAGTGCTTCATATATTATTTTTTGACTTCCCAAAACTTGAAATTTCAAAAGAAATGAAACTTTTCGGGGCACAAAAATCGAGCCATAAAAAATGAAGTCTACAAATCAGCAAAATCAAAGTCCGAAAATCAAAACAAATTGGTCCTAAGTGCTTCATATATTATTTTTTGACTTCCCAAAACTTAAAATGTCAAAAAAAAATGTAACTTTTCGGGGCACGAAAATCGAGCACTGATAAATGACGTCTTAAAATCAGCTAAATCAGAGTCCGAAAAAAAAACAAATTGCACCTAAGTGCTTAATATATTAATTTTTGACTTCCCTAAACTTAAAATGTCAAAAAAGATTAAACTTTTCTGGGCACGGAAATCGATCCCTGAAAAATGACGTCTTAGAATCAGCAAAATCAGAGTCCGAAAAACAAAACAAATGGCTCATATGTGCTTAATATATTATTTTTGTACTTCCCAAAACTTAAAATGTCAAAAAAAATGAAACTTTTCGGGGAACGAAAATCGAGCCCTGAAAAATGAAGTCTAAAAATCAGCAAAATCAAAGTCCGAAAAACAAAACAAATTGGTCCTAAGTGCTTCATATATTATTTTTTGACTTCCCAAAACTTGAAATTTCAAAAAAAATGAAACTTTTCTGGGAACGAAAATCGAGCCCTGAAAAATGACGTCTTAAAATCAGCTAAATCAGAGTCCGAAAAACAAAACAAATGGCACCTAAGTGCTTAATATATTAATTTTTGACTTCGCTAAACTTAAAATGTCAAAAAAAATGAAACTTTTCGGAGCACGGAAATCGATCCCTGAAAAATGACGTCTTAAAATCAGCAAAATCTGAGTCCGAACAACAAAACAAATGGCTCCTAAGTGCTTAAAATATTATTTTCTGACATCCCAAAACATAAAATGTCAAAAAAAATGAAACTTTTTGGGGCACGAAAGTCGAACCCTGAAAAATGACGTCTAAAAATCAGCAAAATCAAAGTCCGAAAAACAATACAAATGTCTCCTAAGTGCTTAATATATTATTTTTTGACTTCCCAAAACTTGAAATTTCAAAAAAAATGAAACTTTTTGGGGCACGAAAATCGAGCCCTGAAAAATGAAGTCTAAAAATCAGCAAAATAAAAGTCCTAAAAACAAAACAAATTGGTCCTAAGTGATTCATATATTATTTTTTGACTTCCCAAAACTTAAAATGTCAAAAAAATGAAACTTTTCGGGGCACGAAAATCGAGCCCTGAAAAATGACGTCTTAAAATCAGCTAAATCAGAGTCTGAAAAACAAAACAAATTGCCCCTAAGTGCTTAATATATTAATTTTTGACTTCCCTAAACTTATAATTTGAAAAAAAATTAAACTTTTCTGGGCACGAAAATCGATCCCTGAAAAATGACGTCTTAGAATCAGCAAATTCAGAGTACGAAAAACAAAACAAATGGCTCCTATGTGCTTAATATATTATTTTTTTACTTCCCAAAACTTAAAATGTCAAAAAAATGAAACTTTTCGGGGCACGAAAGTCGAGCCCTGAAAAATGACGTCTAAAAATCAGCAAAATCAGAGTCCGAAAAACAATACAAATGTATCCTAAGTGCTTCATATATTATTTTTTGACATCCTTAAATTTAAAATGTACAAAAAAATGAAACTTTTCGGGGCACGAAAATCGAGCCCTGAAAAATGAAGTCTAAAAATCAGCAAAATCAAAGTCCGAAAAACAAAACAAATTGGTCCTAAGTGCTTCATATATTACTTTTCGACTTCCCAAAACTTGAAATTTCAAAAAAAATGGAACTTTTCATGGAACGAAAATCGATCCCTGAAAATTGACATCTTAAAATCAGCAAAATCAGAGTCCGAAAAACAAAACAAACGGCTCCTATGTGCTTAATATAGTATTTTTTGACTTCCCAAAACATAAAATGTCAAAAAAAATGAAACTTTTCGGGGGAACGAAAGTCGAGCCCTGAAAAATGACGTCTAAAAATAAAGAAAATCAGAGTCCGAAAAACAATACAAATGTATCCTAAGTGCTTTATATATTATTTTTTGACATCCCTAAACTTAAAATGTAAAAAAAAAATGAAACTTTTCGGGGCACGAAAATCGAGCCCAGAAAAATGAAGTCTAAAAATCAGCAAAATCAAAGTCCGAAAAACAAAACAAATTGGTCCTAAGTGCTTCATATATTACTTTTCGACTTCCCAAAACTTGAAATTTAAAAAAAAATGAAACTTTTCGGGGAACGAAAATCGATGCCTGAAAATTGACGTCATAAAATCAGCAAAATCAGAGTCCGAAAAACAGAACAAATGGCTCCTATGTGCTTAATATAGTATTTTTTGACTTCCCAAAACATAAAATGTCAAAAAAAATGAAACTTTTTGGGGGAACGAAAGTAGAGCCCTGAAAATGACATCTAAAAATCAGCAAAATCAAAGTCCGAAAAACAATACAAATGTATCCTAAGTGCTTCATATATTATTTTTTGACATCCCAAAACTTAAAATGTAAAGAAAAATGAAACTTTTCGAGGCACGAAAGTCGAGCCCTGAAAAATGACGTCTAAAAATCAGCAAAATCAGAGACCGAAAAACAATACAAATGTCTCCTAAGTGCTTAATATATTATTTTTTGACTTCCCAAAATTTGAAATTTCAAAAAAAATGAAACTTTTCGGGGCACGAAAATCGAGCCCTGAAAAATGAAGTCTAAAAATTAGCAAAATCAAAGTCTCAAAAACAAAACAAATTGGTCCTAAGTGCTTTATATATTATTTTTTGACTTCCCAAAACATAAAATGTCAAAAAAATGAAAATTTGGGCACGAAAATCGAGCCCTGAAAAATGACGTCTTAAAATCAGCTAAATCAGAGTCCTAAAAACAAAACAAATTGCACCTAAGTGCTTAATATATTAATTTTTGACTTCACTAAACTTAAAATGTCAAACAAAATGAAACTTTTCTAGGCACGGAAATAGATCCCAGAAAAATGATGTCTTAAAATCAGCAAAATCAGAGTCCGAAAAACAAAACAAATGGCTCCTAAGTGCTTAATATATTATTTTTTAACTTCCCAAAACATGAAATTTCAAAAAAATTAAACTTTTCGGGGCACTAAAATCGAGCCCTGAAAAATGAAGTCTAAAAATCAGCAAAATCAGAGTCCGAAAAACAAAACAAATGGCTCCTAAGTGCATAATATATTATTTTTTGACTTCCCAAAACTTAAAATGTCAAAAAAAATGAAACTTTTCTAGGCACAAAACTCGAGCCCTGAAAAATGACGTCTAAAAATCAGCAAGATCAAAGTCCGAAAAATAAAACAAATTGGTCCTAAGTGCTTCATATATTTATTTTTGACTTCCCAAAACTTGAAATGCCAAAAAAAATGTAACTTTTCGGGGCACGAAAATCGAGCCCTGAAAAATGACGTCTTAAAATCAGCTAAATCAGAGTCCGAAAAACAAAACAAATGGCACCTAAGTGCTTAATATATTAATTTTTGACTTCCCTAAACTTAAAATGTCAAAAAAGATTAAACTTTTCTAGGCACGGAAATCGATCCCTGAAAAATGACGTCTTAGAATCAGCAAAATCAGAGTCCGAAAAACAAAACAAATGGCTCATATGTGCTTAATATATTATTTTTGTACTTCCCAAAACTTAAAATTTCAAAAAAAATGAAACTTTTCGGGGCACGAAAATCGAGCCCTGCAAAAATGAAGTCTAAAATCAGCAAAATCAAAGTCCGAAAAACAAACAAATTGGTCCTAAGTGCTTCATAAAACTTGAAATTTCAAAAAAAATGAAACTTTTCGGGGAACGAAAATCGAGCCCTGAAAAATGACGTCTTAAAATCAGCTAAATCAGAGTCCGAAAAACAAAACAAATGGCACCTAAGTGCTTAATATATTAATTTTTGACTTCCCTAAACTTAAAATGTCAAAAAAAATGAAACTTTTCGGGGCACGGAAATCGATCCCTGAAAAATGGCGTCTTAAAATCAGCAAAATCAGAGTCCGAAAAACAAAACAAATGGCTCCTAAGTGCTTAAAATATTATTTTCTGACATCCCAAAACATAAAATGTCAAAAAAAATGAAACTTTTTGGGGCACGAAAGTCGAGCCCTGAAAAATGACGTCTAAAAATCAGCAAAATCAAAGTCCGAAAAACAATACAAATGTATCCTAAGTGCTTCATATATTATTTTTTGACATCCCAAAACTTAAAATGTAAAGAAAAATGAAACTTTTCGAGGCACGAAAGTCGAGCCCTGAAAAATGACGTCTAAAAATCAGCAAAATCAGAGACCGAAAAACAATACAAATGTCTCCTAAGTGCTTAATATATTATTTTTTGACTTCCCAAAATTTGAAATTTCAAAAAAAATGAAACTTTTCGGGGCACGAAAATCGAGCCCTGAAAAATGAAGTCTAAAAATTAGCAAAATCAAAGTCTCAAAAACAAAACAAATTGGTCCTAAGTGCTTTATATATTATTTTTTGACTTCCCAAAACATAAAATGTCAAAAAAATGAAAATTTGGGCACGAAAATCGAGCCCTGAAAAATGACGTCTTAAAATCAGCTAAATCAGAGTCCTAAAAACAAAACAAATTGCACCTAAGTGCTTAATATATTAATTTTTGACTTCACTAAACTTAAAATGTCAAACAAAATGAAACTTTTCTAGGCACGGAAATAGATCCCAGAAAAATGATGTCTTAAAATCAGCAAAATCAGAGTCCGAAAAACAAAACAAATGGCTCCTAAGTGCTTAATATATTATTTTTTAACTTCCCAAAACATGAAATTTCAAAAAAATTAAACTTTTCGGGGCACTAAAATCGAGCCCTGAAAAATGAAGTCTAAAAATCAGCAAAATCAGAGTCCGAAAAACAAAACAAATGGCTCCTAAGTGCATAATATATTATTTTTTGACTTCCCAAAACTTAAAATGTCAAAAAAAATGAAACTTTTCTAGGCACAAAACTCGAGCCCTGAAAAATGACGTCTAAAAATCAGCAAGATCAAAGTCCGAAAAATAAAACAAATTGGTCCTAAGTGCTTCATATATTTATTTTTGACTTCCCAAAACTTGAAATGCCAAAAAAAATGTAACTTTTCGGGGCACGAAAATCGAGCCCTGAAAAATGACGTCTTAAAATCAGCTAAATCAGAGTCCGAAAAACAAAACAAATGGCACCTAAGTGCTTAATATATTAATTTTTGACTTCCCTAAACTTAAAATGTCAAAAAAGATTAAACTTTTCTAGGCACGGAAATCGATCCCTGAAAAATGACGTCTTAGAATCAGCAAAATCAGAGTCCGAAAAACAAAACAAATGGCTCATATGTGCTTAATATATTATTTTTGTACTTCCCAAAACTTAAAATTTCAAAAAAAATGAAACTTTTCGGGGCACGAAAATCGAGCCCTGCAAAAATGAAGTCTAAAATCAGCAAAATCAAAGTCCGAAAAACAAACAAATTGGTCCTAAGTGCTTCATATATTATTTTTTGACTTCCCAAAACTTGAAATTTCAAAAAAAATGAAACTTTTCGGGGAACGAAAATCGAGCCCTGAAAAATGACGTCTTAAAATCAGCTAAATCAGAGTCCGAAAAACAAAACAAATGGCACCTAAGTGCTTAATATATTAATTTTTGACTTCCCTAAACTTAAAATGTCAAAAAAAATGAAACTTTTCGGGGCACGGAAATCGATCCCTGAAAAATGGCGTCTTAAAATCAGCAAAATCAGAGTCCGAAAAACAAAACAAATGGCTCCTAAGTGCTTAAAATATTATTTTCTGACATCCCAAAACATAAAATGTCAAAAAAAATGAAACTTTTTGGGGCACGAAAGTCGAGCCCTGAAAAATGACGTCTAAAAATCAGCAAAATCAAAGTCCGAAAAACAATACAAATGTATCCTAAGTGCTTCATATATTATTTTTTGACATCCCAAAACTTAAAATGTAAAGAAAAATGAAACTTTTCGAGGCACGAAAGTCGAGCCCTGAAAAATGACGTCTAAAAATCAGCAAAATCAGAGACCGAAAAACAATACAAATGTCTCCTAAGTGCTTAATATATTATTTTTTGACTTCCCAAAATTTGAAATTTCAAAAAAAATGAAACTTTTCGGGGCACGAAAATCGAGCCCTGAAAAATGAAGTCTAAAAATTAGCAAAATCAAACTCTCAAAAACAAAACAAATTGGTCCTAAGTGCTTTATATATTATTTTTTGACTTCCCAAAACATAAAATGTCAAAAAAATGAAAATTTGGGCACGAAAATCGAGCCCTGAAAAATGACGTCTTAAAATCAGCTAAATCAGAGTCCTAAAAACAAAACAAATTGCACCTAAGTGCTTAATATATTAATTTTTGACTTCACTAAACTTAAAATGTCAAACAAAATGAAACTTTTCTAGGCACGGAAATAGATCCCAGAAAAATGATGTCTTAAAATCAGCAAAATCAGAGTCCGAAAAACAAAACAAATGGCTCCTAAGTGCTTAATATATTATTTTTTAACTTCCCAAAACATGAAATTTCAAAAAAATTAAACTTTTCGGGGCACTAAAATCGAGCCCTGAAAAATGAAGTCTAAAAATCAGCAAAATCAGAGTCCGAAAAACAAAACAAATGGCTCCTAAGTGCATAATATATTATTTTTTGACTTCCCAAAACTTAAAATGTCAAAAAAAATGAAACTTTTCTAGGCACAAAACTCGAGCCCTGAAAAATGACGTCTAAAAATCAGCAAGATCAAAGTCCGAAAAATAAAACAAATTGGTCCTAAGTGCTTCATATATTTATTTTTGACTTCCCAAAACTTGAAATGCCAAAAAAAATGTAACTTTTCGGGGCACGAAAATCGAGCCCTGAAAAATGACGTCTTAAAATCAGCTAAATCAGAGTCCGAAAAACAAAACAAATGGCACCTAAGTGCTTAATATATTAATTTTTGACTTCCCTAAACTTAAAATGTCAAAAAAGATTAAACTTTTCTAGGCACGGAAATCGATCCCTGAAAAATGACGTCTTAGAATCAGCAAAATCAGAGTCCGAAAAACAAAACAAATGGCTCATATGTGCTTAATATATTATTTTTGTACTTCCCAAAACTTAAAATTTCAAAAAAAATGAAACTTTTCGGGGCACGAAAATCGAGCCCTGCAAAAATGAAGTCTAAAATCAGCAAAATCAAAGTCCGAAAAACAAACAAATTGGTCCTAAGTGCTTCATATATTATTTTTTTACTTCCCAAAACTTGAAATTTCAAAAAAAATGAAACTTTTCGGGGAACGAAAATCGAGCCCTGAAAAATGACGTCTTAAAATCAGCTAAATCAGAGTCCGAAAAACAAAACAAATGGCACCTAAGTGCTTAATATATTAATTTTTGACTTCCCTAAACTTAAAATGTCAAAAAAAATGAAACTTTTCGGGGCACGGAAATCGATCCCTGAAAAATGGCGTCTTAAAATCAGCAAAATCAGAGTCCGAAAAACAAAACAAATGGCTCCTAAGTGCTTAAAATATTATTTTCTGACATCCCAAAACATAAAATGTCAAAAAAAATGAAACTTTTTGGGGCACGAAAGTCGAGCCCTGAAAAATGACGTCTAAAAATCAGCAAAATCAAAGTCCGAAAAACAATACAAATGTCTCCTAAGTGCTTAATATATTATTTTCCGACATCCCAAAACATAAAATGTCAAAAAAAATGAAACTTTTCGGGGGAACGAAAGTCGAGCCTTGAAAAATGACGTCTAAAAATCAAGAAAATCAGAGTCCGAAAAACAATACAAATGTATCCTAAGTGCTTCATATATTATTTTTTGACATCCCTAAACTTAAAATGTAAAAAAAAAAATGAAACTTTTCGGGGCACGAAAATCGAGCCCTGAAAAATGAAGTCTAAAAATCAGCAAAATCAAAGTCCGAAAAACAAAACAAATTGGTCCTAAGTGCTTCATATATTACTTTTCGACTTCCCAAAACTTGAAATTTAAAAAAAAATGAAACTTTTCGGGGAACGAAAATCGATCCCTGAAAATTGACGTCATAAAATCAGCAAAATCAGATTCCGAAAAACAGAACAAATGGCTCCTATGTGCTTAATATAGTATTTTTTAACTTCCCAAAACATAAAATGTCAAAAAAAATGAAACTTTTCGGGGGAACGAAAGTAGAGCCCTGAAAATGACGTCTAAAAATCAGCAAAATCAGAGTCCGAAAAACAATACAAATGTATCCTAAGTGCTTCATATATTATTTTTTGACATCCCAAAACCTAAAATGTAAAAAAAAATGAAACTTTTCGAGGCACGAAAGTCGAGCCCTGAAAAATGACGTCTAAAAATCAGCAAAATCAGAGACCGAAAAACAATACAAATGTCTCCTAAGTGCTTAATATATTATTTTTTGACTTCCCAAAATTTGAAATTTCAAAAAAAAATGAAACTTTTCGGGGCACGAAAATCGAGCCCTGAAAAATGAGGTCTAAAAATCAGCAAAATCAAAGTCTCAAAAACAAAACAAATTGGTCCTAAGTGCTTCATATATTATTTTTTGACTTCCCAAAACATAAAATGTCAAAAAAATGAAAATTGGGGCACGAAAATCGAGCCCTGAAAAATGACGTCTTAAAATCAGCTAAATCAGAGTCTTAAAAACAAAACAAATTGCACCTAAGTGCTTAATATATTAATTTTTGACTTCACTAAACTTAAAAAGTCAAACAAAATGAAACTTTTCTAGGCACGGAAATAGATCCCAGAAAAATGATGTCTTAAAATCAGCAAAATCAGAGTCCGAAAAACAAAACAAATGGCTCCTAAGTGCTTAATATATTATTTTTTAACTTCCCAAAACATGAAATTTCAAAAAAATTAAACTTTTCGGGTCACTAAAATCGAGCCCTGAAAAATGAAGTCTAAAAATCAGCAAAATCAGAGTCCGAAAAACAAAACAAATGGCTCCTAAGTGCTTAATATATTATTTTTTGACTTCCCAAAACTTAAAATGTCAAAAAAAATGAAACTTTTCTAGGCACAAAAGTCGAGCCCTGAAAAATGACGTCTAAAAATCAGCAAGATCAAACTCCGAAAAATAAAACAAATTGGTCCTAAGTGCTTCATATATTTATTTTTGACTTCCCAAAACTTGAAATGCCAAAAAAAATGTAACTTTTCGGGGCACGAAAATCGAGCCCTGAAAAATGACGTCTTAAAATCAGCTAAATCAGAGTCCGAAAAACAAAACAAATGGCACCTAAGTGCTTAATATATTAATTTTTGACTTCCCTAAACTTAAAATGTCAAAAAATATTAAACTTTTCTAGGCACGGAAATCGATCCCTGAAAAATGACGTCTTATAATCAGCAAAATCACAGTCCGAAAAACAAAACAAATGGCTCATATGTGCTTAATATATTATTTTTGTACTTCCCAAAACTTATAATTTCAAAAAAAATGAAACTTTTCGGGGCACGAAAATCGAGCCCCGAAAAATGAAGTCTAAAAATCAGCAAAATCAAAGTCCGAAAAACAAACAAATTGGTCCTAAGTGCTTCATATATTATTTTTTGACTTCCCAAAACTTGAAATTTCAAAAAAAAATGAAACTTTTCGGGGAACGAAAATCGAGCCCTGAAAAATGACGTCTTAAAATCAGCTAAATCAGAGTCCGAAAAACAAAACAAATGGCACCTAAGTTCTTAATATATTAATTTTTGACTTCCCTAAACTTAAACTGTCAAAAAAAATGAAACTTTTCGGGGCACGAAAATCGATCCCTGAAAAATGACGTCTTAAAATCAGCAAAATCAGAGTCCGAAAAACAAAACAAATGGCTCCTAAGTGCTTAAAATATTATTTTCCGACATCCCAAAACATAAAATGTCAAAAAAAATGAAACTTTTTGGGGCACGAAAGTCGAGCCCTGAAAAATGACTTCTAAAAATCAGTAAAATCAAAGTCCGAAAAACAATACAAATGTCTCCTAAGTGCTTAATATATTATTTTTTGACTTCCCAAAACTTGAAATTTCAAAAAAAATGAAACTTTTTGGGGCACGAAAATCGAGCCCTGAAAAATGAAGTCTAAAAATCAGCAAAATAAAAGTCCTAAAAACAAAACAAAATTGTCCTAAGTGATTCATATATTATTTTTTGACTTCCCAAAACTTAAAATGTCAAAAAAATGAAACTTTTCGGGGCACGAAAATCGAGCCCTGAAAAATGACGTCTTAAAATCAGCTAAATCAGAGTACGAAAAACAAAACAAATTGCACCTAAGTGCTTAATATATTAATTTTTGACTTCCCTAAACTTATAATTTGAAAAAAAATTAAACTTTTCTGGGCTCGGAAATCGATCCCTGAAAAATGACGTCTTAGAATCAGCAAATTCAGAGTCCGAAAAACAAAACAAATGGCTCCTATGTGCTTAATATATTATTTTTTTACTTCCCAAAACTTAAAATGTCAAAAAAATGAAACTTTTCGGGGCACGAAAGTCGTGCCCTAAAAAATGACGTCTAAAAATCAGCAAAATCAGAGTCCGAAAAACAATACAAATGTATCCTAAGTGCTTCATATATTATTTTTTGACATCCTTAAATTTAAAATGTAAAAAAAAATGAAACTTTTCGGGGCACGAAAATCGAGCCCTGAAAAATGAAGTCTAAAAATCAGCAAAATCAAAGTACGAAAAACAAAACAAATTGGTCCTAAGTGCTTCATATATTACTTTTCGACTTCCCAAAACTTGAAATTTCAAAAAAAATGAAACTTTTCGGGGAACGAAAATCGATCCCTGAAAATTGATATCTTAAAATCAGCAAAATCAGAGTCCGAAAAACAAAACAAACGGCTCCTATGTGCTTAATATAGTATTTTTTGACTTCCCAAAACATAAAATGTCAAAAAAAATGAAACTTTTCGGGGGAAAGAAAGTCGAGCCCTGAAAAATGACGTCTAAAAATCAGCAAAATCAGAGTCCGAAAAAGAATACAAATGTATCCTAAGTGCTTCATATATTATTTTTTGACATCCCTAAACTTAAAATGTAAAAAAAAAAATGAAACTTTTCGGGGCACGAAAATCGAGCCCTCAAAATGAAGTCTAAAAATCAGCAAAATCAAAGTCCGAAAAACAAAACAAATTGGTCCTAAGTTCTTCATATATTACTTTTCGACTTCCCAAAACTTGAAATTTAAAAAAAAATGAAACTTTTCGGGGAACGAAAATCGATCCCTGAAAATTGACGTCATAAAATCAGCAAAATCAGAGTCCGAAAAACAAAACAAATGGCTCCTATGTGCTTAATATAGTATTTTTTGACTTCCCAAAACATAAAATGTCAAAAAAAATGAAACTTTTCGGGGGAACGAAAGTAGAGCCCGAAAAAATGACGTCTAAAAATCAGCAAAATCAGAGTCCGAAAAACAATACAAATGTATCCTAAGTGCTTCATATATTATTTTTTGACATCCCAAAACTTAAAATGTAAAAAAAAATGAAACTTTTCGAGGCACGAAAGTCGAGCCCTGAAAAATGACGTCTAAAAATCAGCAAAATCAGAGATCGAAAAACAATACAAATGTCTCCTAAGTGCTTAATATATTATTTTTTGACTTCCCAAAATTTGAAATTTCAAAAAAAATGAAACTTTTCGGGGCACGAAAATCGAGCCCTGAAAAATGAAGTCTAAAAATCAGCAAAATCAAAGTCTCAAAAACAAAACAAATTGGTCCTAAGTGCTTCATATATTACTTTTTGACCTCCCAAAACATAAAATGGAAAAAAAATGAAAATTGGGGCACGAAAATCGAGCCCTGAAAAATGACGCCTTAAAATCAGCTAAATCAGAGTCCTAAAAACAAAACAAATTGCACCTAAGTGCTTAATATATTAATTTTTGACTTCACTAAACTTAAAATGTCAAACAAAATGAAACTTTTCTGGGCACGAAAATAGATCCCAGAAAAATGATGTCTTAAAATCAGCAAAATCAGAGTCCGAGAAACAGAACAAATGGCTCCTAAGTGCTTAATATATTATTTTTTGACTTCCCAAAACTTAAAATGTCAAAAAAAATGAAACTTTTCTAGGCACAAAAGTCGAGCCCTGAAAAATGACGTCTAAAAATCAGCAAGATCAAAGTCCGAAAAATAAAACAAATTGGTCCTAAGTGCTTCATATATTATTTTTTGACTTCCCAAAACTTGAAATGCCAAAAAAAATGTAACTTTTCGGGGCACGAAAATCGAGCCCTGAAAAATGACGTCTTAAAATCAGCTAAATCAGAGTCCGAAAAACAAAACAAATGGCACCTAAGGGCTTAATATATTAATTTTTGACTTCCCTAAACTTAAAATGTCAAAAAAGATTAAACTTTTCTGGGCACGGAAATCGATCCCTGAAAAATGACGTCTTAGAATCAGCAAAATCAGAGTCCGAAAAACAAAACAAATTGGTCCTAAGTGCTTCATATATTATTTTTTGACTTCCCAAAACTTGAAATTTCAAAAAAAATGAAACTTTTCGGGGAACGAAAATCGATCCCTGAAAAATGACGTCTTAAAATCAGCTAAATCAGAGTCCGAAAAACAAAACAAATGGCACCTAAGTGCTTAATATATTAATTTTTGACTTCCCTAAACTTAAACTGTCAAAAAAAATGAAACTTTTCGGGGCACGAAAATCGAGCCCTGAAAAATGACGTCTTAAAATCAGCAAAATCAGAGTCCGAAAAACAAAACAAATGGCTCCTAAGTGCTTAAAATATTATTTTCCGACATCCCAAAACATAAAATGTCAAAAAAAATGAAACTTTTTGGGGCACGAAAGTCGAGCCCTGAAAAATGACGTCTAAAAATCAGTAAAATCAAAGTCCGAAAAACAATACAAATGTCTCCTAAGTGCTTAATATATTATTTTTTGACTTCCCAAAACTTGAAATTTCAAAAAAAATGAAACTTTTTGGGGCACGAAAATCGAGCCCTGAAAAATGAAGTCTAAAAATCAGCAAAATAAAAGTCCTAAAAACAAAACAAAATTGTCCTAAGTTATTCATATATTATTTTTTGACTTCCCAAAACTTAAAATGTCAAAAAAATGAAACTTTTCGGGGCACGAAAATCGAGCCCTGAAAAATGACGTCTTAAAATCAGCTAAATCAGAGTACGAAAAACAAAACAAATTGCACCTAAGTGCTTAATATATTAATTTTTGACTTCCCTAAACTTATAATTTGAAAAAAAATTAAACTTTTCTGGGCTCGGAAATCGATCCCTGAAAAATGACGTCTTAGAATCAGCAAATTCAGAGTCCGAAAAACAAAACAAATGGCTCCTATGTGCTTAATATATTATTTTTTTACTTCCCAAAACTTAAAATGTCAAAAAAATGAAACTTTTCGGGGCACGAAAGTCGAGCCCTAAAAAATGACGTCTAAAAATCAGCAAAATCAGAGTCCGAAAAACAATACAAATGTATCCTAAGTGCTTCATATATTATTTTTTGACATCCTTAAATTTAAAATGTAAAAAAAAATGAAACTTTTCGGGGCACGAAAATCGAGCCCTGAAAAATGAAGTCTAAAAATCAGCAAAATCAAAGTACGAAAAACAAAACAAATTGGTCCTAAGTGCTTCATATATTACTTTTCGACTTCCCAAAACTTGAAATTTCAAAAAAAATGAAACTTTTCGGGGAACGAAAATCGATCCCTGAAAATTGATATCTTAAAATCAGCAAAATCAGAGTCCGAAAAACAAAACAAACGGCTCCTATGTGCTTAATATAGTATTTTTTGACTTCCCAAAACATAAAATGTCAAAAAAAATGAAACTTTTCGGGGGAAAGAAAGTCGAGCCCTGAAAAATGACGTCTAAAAATCAGCAAAATCAGAGTCCGAAAAAGAATACAAATGTATCCTAAGTGCTTCATATATTATTTTTTGACATCCCTAAACTTAAAATGTAAAAAAAAAAATGAAACTTTTCGGGGCACGAAAATCGAGCCCTCAAAATGAAGTCTAAAAATCAGCAAAATCAAAGTCCGAAAAACAAAACAAATTGGTCCTAAGTTCTTCATATATTACTTTTCGACTTCCCAAAACTTGAAATTTAAAAAAAAATGAAACTTTTCGGGGAACGAAAATCGATCCCTGAAAATTGACGTCATAAAATCAGCAAAATCAGAGTCCGAAAAACAAAACAAATGGCTCCTATGTGCTTAATATAGTATTTTTTGACTTCCCAAAACATAAAATGTCAAAAAAAATGAAACTTTTCGGGGGAACGAAAGTAGAGCCCGAAAAAATGACGTCTAAAAATCAGCAAAATCAGAGTCCGAAAAACAATACAAATGTATCCTAAGTGCTTCATATATTATTTTTTGACATCCCAAAACTTAAAATGTAAAAAAAAATGAAACTTTTCGAGGCACGAAAGTCGAGCCCTGAAAAATGACGTCTAAAAATCAGCAAAATCAGAGATCGAAAAACAATACAAATGTCTCGTAAGTGCTTAATATATTATTTTTTGACTTCCCAAAATTTGAAATTTCAAAAAAAATGAAACTTTTCGGGGCACGAAAATCGAGCCCTGAAAAATGAAGTCTAAAAATCAGCAAAATAAAAGTCTCAAAAACAAAACAAATTGGTCCTAAGTGCTTCATATATTACTTTTTGACCTCCCAAAACATAAAATGGAAAAAAAATGAAAATTGGGGCACGAAAATCGAGCCCTGAAAAATGACGTCTTAAAATCAGCTAAATCAGAGTCCTAAAAACAAAACAAATTGCACCTAAGTGCTTAATATATTAATTTTTGACTTCACTAAACTTAAAATGTCAAACAAAATGAAACTTTTCTGGGCACGAAAATAGATCCCAGAAAAATGATGTCTTAAAATCAGCAAAATCAGAGTCCGAGAAACAAAACAAATGGCTCCTAAGTGCTTAATATATTATTTTTTGACTTCCCAAAACTTAAAATGTCAAAAAAAATGAAACTTTTCTAGGCACAAAAGTCGAGCCCTGAAAAATGACGTCTAAAAATCAGCAAGATCAAAGTCCGAAAAATAAAACAAATTGGTCCTAAGTGCTTCATATATTATTTTTTGACTTCCCAAAACTTGAAATGCCAAAAAAAATGTAACTTTTCGGGGCACGAAAATCGAGCCCTGAAAAATGACGTCTTAAAATCAGCTAAATCAGAGTCCGAAAAACAAAACAAATTGGTCCTAAGTTCTTCATATATTACTTTTCGACTTCCCAAAACTTGAAATTTAAAAAAAAATGAAACTTTTCTGGGCACGGAAATCGATCCCTGAAAAATGACGTCTTAGAATCAGCAAAATCAGAGTCCGAAAAACAAAACAAATGGCTCATATGTGCTTAATATATTATTTTTGTACTTCCCAAAACTTAAAATTTAAAAAAAAATGAAACTTTTCGGGGCACGAAAATCGAACCCTGAAAAATGAAGTCTAAAAATCAGCAAAATCAAAGTCCGAAAAACAAAACAAATTGGTCCTAAGTGCTTCATATATTATTTTTTGACTTCCCAAAACTTGAAATTTCAAAAAAAATGAAACTGTTCGGTGAACGAAAATCGAGCCCTGAAAAATGACGTCTTAAAATCAGCTAAATCAGAGTCCGAAAAACAAAACAAATGGCTCCTAAGTGCTTAAAATATTATTTTCCGACATCCCAAAACATAAAATGTCAAAAAAAATGAAACTTTTTGGGGCACGAAAGTCGAGCCCTGAAAAATGACGTCTAAAAATCAGTAAAATCAAAGTCCGAAAAACAATACAAATGTCTCCTAAGTGCTTAATATATTATTTTTTGACTTCCCAAAACTTGAAATTTCAAAAAAAATGAAACTTTTTGGGGCACGAAAATCGAGCCCTGAAAAATGAAGTCTAAAAATCAGCAAAATAAAAGTCCTAAAAACAAAACAAAATTGTCCTAAGTGATTCATATATTATTTTTTGACTTCCCAAAACTTAAAATGTCAAAAAAATGAAACTTTTCGGGGCACGAAAATCGAGCCCTGAAAAATGACGTCTTAAAATCAGCTAAATCAGAGTACGAAAAACAAAACAAATTGCACCTAAGTGCTTAATATATTAATTTTTGACTTCCCTAAACTTATAATTTGAAAAAAAATTAAACTTTTCTGGGCTCGGAAATCGATCCCTGAAAAATGACGTCTTAGAATCAGCAAATTCAGAGTCCGAAAAACAAAACAAATGGCTCCTATGTGCTTAATATATTATTTTTTTACTTCCCAAAACTTAAAATGTCAAAAAAATGAAACTTTTCGGGGCACGAAAGTCGAGCCCCAAAAAATGACGTCTAAAAATCAGCAAAATCAGAGTCCGAAAAACAATACAAATGTATCCTAAGTGCTTCATATATTATTTTTTGACATCCTTAAATTTAAAATGTAAAAAAAAATGAAACTTTTCGGGGCACGAAAATCGAGCCCTGAAAAATGAAGTCTAAAAATCAGCAAAATCAAAGTACGAAAAACAAAACAAATTGGTCCTAAGTGCTTCATATATTACTTTTCGACTTCCCAAAACTTGAAATTTCAAAAAAAATGAAACTTTTCGGGGAACGAAAATCGATCCCTGAAAATTGATATCTTAAAATCAGCAAAATCAGAGTCCGAAAAACAAAACAAACGGCTCCTATGTGCTTAATATAGTATTTTTTGACTTCCCAAAACATAAAATGTCAAAAAAAATGAAACTTTTCGGGGGAAAGAAAGTCGAGCCCTGAAAAATGACGTCTAAAAATCAGCAAAATCAGAGTCCGAAAAAGAATACAAATGTATCCTAAGTGCTTCATATATTATTTTTTGACATCCCTAAACTTAAAATGTAAAAAAAAAAATGAAACTTTTCGGGGCACGAAAATCGAGCCCTCAAAATGAAGTCTAAAAATCAGCAAAATCAAAGTCCGAAAAACAAAACAAATTGGTCCTAAGTTCTTCATATATTACTTTTCGACTTCCCAAAACTTGAAATTTAAAAAAAAATGAAACTTTTCGGGGAACGAAAATCGATCCCTGAAAATTGACGTCATAAAATCAGCAAAATCAGAGTCCGAAAAACAAAACAAATGGCTCCTATGTGCTTAATATAGTATTTTTTGACTTCCCAAAACAAAAAATGTCAAAAAAAATGAAACTTTTCGGGGGAACGAAAGTAGAGCCCGAAAAAATGACGTCTAAAAATCAGCAAAATCAGAGTCCGAAAAACAATACAAATGTATCCTAAGTGCTTCATATATTATTTTTTGACATCCCAAAACTTAAAATGTAAAAAAAAATGAAACTTTTCGAGGCACGAAAGTCGAGCCCTGAAAAATGACGTCTAAAAATCAGCAAAATCAGAGATCGAAAAACAATACAAATGTCTCCTAAGTGCTTAATATATTATTTTTTGACTTCCCAAAATTTGAAATTTCAAAAAAAATGAAACTTTTCGGGGCACGAAAATCGAGCCCTGAAAAATGAAGTCTAAAAATCAGCAAAATCAAAGTCTCAAAAACAAAACAAATTGGTCCTAAGTGCTTCATATATTACTTTTTGACCTCCCAAAACATAAAATGGAAAAAAAATGAAAATTGGGGCACGAAAATCGAGCCCTGAAAAATGACGTCTTAAAATCAGCTAAATCAGAGTCCTAAAAACAAAACAAATTGCACCTAAGTGCTTAATATATTAATTTTTGACTTCACTAAACTTAAAATGTGAAACAAAATGAAACTTTTCTGGGCACGAAAATAGATCCCAGAAAAATGATGTCTTAAAATCAGCAAAATCAGAGTCCGAGAAACAAAACAAATGGCTCCTAAGTGCTTAATATATTATTTTTTGACTTCCCAAAACTTAAAATGTCAAAAAAAATGAAACTTTTCTAGGCACAAAAGTCGAGCCCTGAAAAATGACGTCTAAAAATCAGCAAGATCAAAGTCCGAAAAATAAAACAAATTGGTCCTAAGTGCTTCATATATTATTTTTTGACTTCCCAAAACTTGAAATGCCAAAAAAAATGTAACTTTTCGGGGCACGAAAATCGAGCCCTGAAAAATGACGTCTTAAAATCAGCTAAATCAGAGTCCGAAAAACAAAACAAATTGGTCCTAAGTTCTTCATATATTACTTTTCGACTTCCCAAAACTTGAAATTTAAAAAAAAATGAAACTTTTCTGGGCACGGAAATCGATCCCTGAAAAATGACGTCTTAGAATCAGCAAAATCAGAGTCCGAAAAACAAAACAAATGGCTCATATGTGCTTAATATATTATTTTTGTACTTCCCAAAACTTAAAATTTAAAAAAAAATGAAACTTTTCGGGGCACGAAAATCGAACCCTGAAAAATGAAGTCTAAAAATCAGCAAAATCAAAGTCCGAAAAACAAAACAAATTGGTCCTAAGTGCTTCATATATTATTTTTTGACTTCCCAAAACTTGAAATTTCAAAAAAAATGAAACTGTTCGGTGAACGAAAATCGAGCCCTGAAAAATGACGTCTTAAAATCAGCTAAATCAGAGTCCGAAAAACAAAACAAATGGCTCCTAAGTGCTTAAAATATTATTTTCCGACATCCCAAAACATAAAATGTCAAAAAAAATGAAACTTTTTGGGGCACGAAAGTCGAGCCCTGAAAAATGACGTCTAAAAATCAGTAAAATCAAAGTCCGAAAAACAATACAAATGTCTCCTAAGTGCTTAATATATTATTTTTTGACTTCCCAAAACTTGAAATTTCAAAAAAAATGAAACTTTTTGGGGCACGAAAATCGAGCCCTGAAAAATGAAGTCTAAAAATCAGCAAAATAAAAGTCCTAAAAACAAAACAAAATTGTCCTAAGTGATTCATATATTATTTTTTGACTTCCCAAAACTTAAAATGTCAAAAAAATGAAACTTTTCGGGGCACGAAAATCGAGCCCTGAAAAATGACGTCTTAAAATCAGCTAAATCAGAGTACGAAAAACAAAACAAATTGCACCTAAGTGCTTAATATATTAATTTTTGACTTCCCTAAACTTATAATTTGAAAAAAAATTAAACTTTTCTGGGCACGGAAATCGATCCCTGAAAAATGACGTCTTAGAATCAGCAAATTCAGAGTCCGAAAAACAAAACAAATGGCTCCTATGTGCTTAATATATTATTTTTTTACTTCCCAAAACTTAAAATGTCAAAAAAATGAAACTTTTCGGGGCACGAAAGTCGAGCCCCAAAAAATGACGTCTAAAAATCAGCAAAATCAGAGTCCGAAAAACAATACAAATGTATCCTAAGTGCTTCATATATTATTTTTTGACATCCTTAAATTTAAAATGTAAAAAAAAATGAAACTTTTCGGGGCACGAAAATCGAGCCCTGAAAAATGAAGTCTAAAAATCAGCAAAATCAAAGTACGAAAAACAAAACAAATTGGTCCTAAGTGCTTCATATATTACTTTTCGACTTCCCAAAACTTGAAATTTCAAAAAAAATGAAACTTTTCGGGGAACGAAAATCGATCCCTGAAAATTGATATCTTAAAATCAGCAAAATCAGAGTCCGAAAAACAAAACAAACGGCTCCTATGTGCTTAATATAGTATTTTTTGACTTCCCAAAACATAAAATGTCAAAAAAAATGAAACTTTTCGGGGGAAAGAAAGTCGAGCCCTGAAAAATGACGTCTAAAAATCAGCAAAATCAGAGTCCGAAAAAGAATACAAATGTATCCTAAGTGCTTCATATATTATTTTTTGACATCCCTAAACTTAAAATGTAAAAAAAAAAATGAAACTTTTCGGGGCACGAAAATCGAGCCCTCAAAATGAAGTCTAAAAATCAGCAAAATCAAAGTCCGAAAAACAAAACAAATTGGTCCTAAGTTCTTCATATATTACTTTTCGACTTCCCAAAACTTGAAATTTAAAAAAAAATGAAACTTTTCGGGGAACGAAAATCGATCCCTGAAAATTGACGTCATAAAATCAGCAAAATCAGAGTCCGAAAAACAAAACAAATGGCTCCTATGTGCTTAATATAGTATTTTTTGACTTCCCAAAACAAAAAATGTCAAAAAAAATGAAACTTTTCGGGGGAACGAAAGTAGAGCCCGAAAAAATGACGTCTAAAAATCAGCAAAATCAGAGTCCGAAAAACAATACAAATGTATCCTAAGTGCTTCATATATTATTTTTTGACATCCCAAAACTTAAAATGTAAAAAAAAATGAAACTTTTCGAGGCACGAAAGTCGAGCCCTGAAAAATGACGTCTAAAAATCAGCAAAATCAGAGATCGAAAAACAATACAAATGTCTCCTAAGTGCTTAATATATTATTTTTTGACTTCCCAAAATTTGAAATTTCAAAAAAAATGAAACTTTTCGGGGCACGAAAATCGAGCCCTGAAAAATGAAGTCTAAAAATCAGCAAAATCAAAGTCTCAAAAACAAAACAAATTGGTCCTAAGTGCTTCATATATTACTTTTTGACCTCCCAAAACATAAAATGGAAAAAAAATGAAAATTGGGGCACGAAAATCGAGCCCTGAAAAATGACGTCTTAAAATCAGCTAAATCAGAGTCCTAAAAACAAAACAAATTGCACCTAAGTGCTTAATATATTAATTTTTGACTTCACTAAACTTAAAATGTGAAACAAAATGAAACTTTTCTGGGCACGAAAATAGATCCCAGAAAAATGATGTCTTAAAATCAGCAAAATCAGAGTCCGAGAAACAAAACAAATGGCTCCTAAGTGCTTAATATATTATTTTTTGACTTCCCAAAACTTAAAATGTCAAAAAAAATGAAACTTTTCTAGGCACAAAAGTCGAGCCCTGAAAAATGACGTCTAAAAATCAGCAAGATCAAAGTCCGAAAAATAAAACAAATTGGTCCTAAGTGCTTCATATATTATTTTTTGACTTCCCAAAACTTGAAATGCCAAAAAAAATGTAACTTTTCGGGGCACGAAAATCGAGCCCTGAAAAATGACGTCTTAAAATCAGCTAAATCAGAGTCCGAAAAACAAAACAAATTGGTCCTAAGTTCTTCATATATTACTTTTCGACTTCCCAAAACTTGAAATTTAAAAAAAAATGAAACTTTTCTGGGCACGGAAATCGATCCCTGAAAAATGACGTCTTAGAATCAGCAAAATCAGAGTCCGAAAAACAAAACAAATGGCTCATATGTGCTTAATATATTATTTTTGTACTTCCCAAAACTTAAAATTTAAAAAAAAATGAAACTTTTCGGGGCACGAAAATCGAACCCTGAAAAATGAAGTCTAAAAATCAGCAAAATCAAAGTCCGAAAAACAAAACAAATTGGTCCTAAGTGCTTCATATATTATTTTTTGACTTCCCAAAACTTGAAATTTCAAAAAAAATGAAACTGTTCGGTGAACGAAAATCGAGCCCTGAAAAATGACGTCTTAAAATCAGCTAAATCAGAGTCCGAAAAACAAAACAAATGGCTCCTAAGTGCTTAAAATATTATTTTCCGACATCCCAAAACATAAAATGTCAAAAAAAATGAAACTTTTTGGGGCACGAAAGTCGAGCCCTGAAAAATGACGTCTAAAAATCAGTAAAATCAAAGTCCGAAAAACAATACAAATGTCTCCTAAGTGCTTAATATATTATTTTTTGACTTCCCAAAACTTGAAATTTCAAAAAAAATGAAACTTTTTGGGGCACGAAAATCGAGCCCTGAAAAATGAAGTCTAAAAATCAGCAAAATAAAAGTCCTAAAAACAAAACAAAATTGTCCTAAGTGATTCATATATTATTTTTTGACTTCCCAAAACTTAAAATGTCAAAAAAATGAAACTTTTCGGGGCACGAAAATCGAGCCCTGAAAAATGACGTCTTAAAATCAGCTAAATCAGAGTACGAAAAACAAAACAAATTGCACCTAAGTGCTTAATATATTAATTTTTGACTTCCCTAAACTTATAATTTGAAAAAAAATTAAACTTTTCTGGGCACGGAAATCGATCCCTGAAAAATGACGTCTTAGAATCAGCAAATTCAGAGTCCGAAAAACAAAACAAATGGCTCCTATGTGCTTAATATATTATTTTTTTACTTCCCAAAACTTAAAATGTCAAAAAAATGAAACTTTTCGGGGCACGAAAGTCGAGCCCTAAAAAATGACGTCTAAAAATCAGCAAAATCAGAGTCCGAAAAACAATACAAATGTATCCTAAGTGCTTCATATATTATTTTTTGACATCCTTAAATTTAAAATGTAAAAAAAAATGAAACTTTTCGGGGCACGAAAATCGAGCCCTGAAAAATGAAGTCTAAAAATCAGCAAAATCAAAGTACGAAAAACAAAACAAATTGGTCCTAAGTGCTTCATATATTACTTTTCGACTTCCCAAAACTTGAAATTTCAAAAAAAATGAAACTTTTCGGGGAACGAAAATCGATCCCTGAAAATTGATATCTTAAAATCAGCAAAATCAGAGTCCGAAAAACAAAACAAACGGCTCCTATGTGCTTAATATAGTATTTTTTGACATCCCAAAACATAAAATGTCAAAAAAAATGAAACTTTTCGGGGGAAAGAAAGTTGAGCCCTGAAAAATGAAGTCTAAAAATCAGCAAAATCAGAGTCCGAAAAAGAATACAAATGTATCCTAAGTGCTTCATATATTATTTTTTGACATCCCTAAACTTAAAATGTAAAAAAAAAAATGAAACTTTTCGGGGCACGAAAATCGAGCCCTCAAAATGAAGTCTAAAAATCAGCAAAATCAAAGTCCGAAAAACAAAACAAATTGGTCCTAAGTTCTTCATATATTACTTTTCGACTTCCCAAAACTTGAAATTTAAAAAAAAATGAAACTTTTCGGGGAACGAAAATCGATCCCTGAAAATTGACGTCATAAAATCAGCAAAATCAGAGTCCGAAAAACAAAACAAATGGCTCCTATGTGCTTAATATAGTATTTTTTGACTTCCCAAAACATAAAATGTCAAAAAAAATGAAACTTTTCGGGGGAAAGAAAGTCGAGCCCTAAAAATGACGTCTAAAAATCAGCAAAATCAGAGTCCGAAAAACAATACAAATGTATCCTAAGTGCTTCATATATTATTTTTTGACATCCCAAAACTTAAAATGTAAAAAAAAATGAAACTTTTCGAGGCACGAAAGTCGAGCCCTGAAAAATGACGTCTAAAAATCAGCAAAATCAGAGATCGAAAAACAATACAAATGTCTCCTAAGTGCTTAATATATTATTTTTTGACTTCCCAAAATTTGAAATTTCAAAAAAAATGAAACTTTTCGGGGCACGAAAATCGAGCCCTGAAAAATGAAGTCTAAAAATCAGCAAAATCAAAGTCTCAAAAACAAAACAAATTTGTCCTAAGTGCTTCATATATTACTTTTTGACCTCCCAAAACATAAAATGGAAAAAAAATGAAAATTGGGGCACGAAAATCGAGCCCTGAAAAATGACGTCTTAAAATCAGCTAAATCAGAGTCCTAAAAACAAAACAAATTGCACCTAAGTGCTTAATATATTAATTTTTGACTTCACTAAACTTAAAATGTCAAACAAAATGAAACTTTTCTGGGCACGAAAATAGATCCCAGAAAAATGATGTCTTAAAATCAGCAAAATCAGAGTCCGAGAAACAAAACAAATGGCTCCTAAGTGCTTAATATATTATTTTTTGACTTCCCAAAACTTAAAATGTCAAAAAAAATGAAACTTTTCTAGGCACAAAAGTCGAGCCCTGAAAAATGACGTCTAAAAATCAGCAAGATCAAAGTCCGAAAAATAAAACAAATTGGTCCTAAGTGCTTCATATATTATTTTTTGACTTCCCAAAACTTGAAATGCCAAAAAAAATGTAACTTTTCGGGGCACGAAAATCGAGCCCTGAAAAATGACGTCTTAAAATCAGCTAAATCAGAGTCCGAAAAACAAAACAAATGGCACCTAAGGGCTTAATATATTAATTTTTGACTTCCCTAAACTTAAAATGTCAAAAAAGATTAAACTTTTCTGGGCACGGAAATCGATCCCTGAAAAATGACGTCTTAGAATCAGCAAAATCAGAGTCCGAAAAACAAAACAAATGGCTCATATGTGCTTAATATATTATTTTTGTACTTCCCAAAACTTAAAATTTAAAAAAAAATGAAACTTTTCGGGGCACGAAAATCGAGCCCTGAAAAATGACGTCTAAAAATCAGCAAGATCAAAGTCCGAAAAATAAAACAAATTGGTCCTAAGTGCTTCATATATTATTTTTTGACTTCCCAAAACTTGAAATGCCAAAAAAAATGTAACTTTTCGGGGCACGAAAATCGAGCCCTGAAAAATGACGTCTTAAAATCAGCTAAATCAGAGTCCGAAAAACAAAACAAATAGCACCTAAGTGCTTAATATATTAATTTTTTACTTCCCTAAACTTAAAATGTCAAAAAAGATTAAACTTTTGAGGGCACGAAAGTCGAGCCCTGAAAAATGACGTCTAAAAATCAGCAAAATCAAAGTCCGAAAAACAATACAAATATCTCCTAAGTGCTTAATATATTATTTTTTGACTTCCCAAAACTTGAAATTTCAAAAAAAATGTAACTTTTTGGGGCACGAAAATCGAGCTCTGAAAAATGAAGTCTAAAAATCAGCAAAATAAAAGTCCTAAAAACAAAACAAATTGGTCCTAAGTGATTCATATATTATTTTTTGACTTTCCAAAACTTAAAATGTCAAAAAAATGAAACTTTTCGGGGCACGAAAATCGAGCCCTGAAAAATGACGTCTTAAAATCAGCTAAATCAGAGTCCGAAAAACAAAACAAATTGCACCTAAGTGCTTAATATATTAATTTTTGACTTCCCTAAACTTATAATTTGAAAAAAAATTAAACTTTTCTGGGCACGGAAATCGATCCCTGAAAAATGACGTCTTAGAATCAGCAAATTCAGAGTCCGAAAAACAAAACAAATGGCTCCTATGTGCTTAATATATTATTTTTTTACTTCCCAAAACTTAAAATGTCAAAAAAATGAAACTTTTCGGGGCACGAAAGTCGAGCCCTAAAAAATGACGTCTAAAAATCAGCAAAATCAGAGTCCGAAAAACAATACAAATGTATCCTAAGTGCTTCATATATTATTTTTTGACATCCTTAAATTTAAAATGTAAAAAAAAATGAAACTTTTCGGGGCACGAAAATCGAGCCCTGAAAAATGAAGTCTAAAAATCAGCAAAATCAAAGTACGAAAAACAAAACAAATTGGTCCTAAGTGCTTCATATATTACTTTTCGACTTCCCAAAACTTGAAATTTCAAAAAAAATGAAACTTTTCGGGGAACGAAAATCGATCCCTGAAAATTGACATCTTAAAATCAGCAAAATCAGAGTCCGAAAAACAAAACAAACGGCTCCTATGTGCTTAATATAGTATTTTTTGACTTCCCAAAACATAAAATGTCAAAAAACATGAAACTTTTCGGGGGAAAGAAAGTCGAGCCCTGAAAAATGACGTCTAAAAATCAGCAAAATCAGAGTCCGAAAAACAATACAAATGTATCCTAAGTGCTTCATATATTATTTTTTGACATCCCTAAACTTAAAATGTAAAAAAAAAATGAAACTTTTCGGGCCACGAAAATCGAGCCCTCAAAATGAAGTCTAAAAATCAGCAAAATCAAAGTCCGAAAAACAAAACAAATTGGTCCTAAGTTCTTCATATATTACTTTTCGACTTCCCAAAACTTGAAATTTAAAAAAAAATGAAACTTTTCGGGGAACGAAAATCGATCCCTGAAAATTGACGTCATAAAATCAGCAAAATCAGAGTCCGAAAAACAAAACAAATGGCTCCTATGTGCTTAATATAGTATTTTTTGACTTCCCAAAACATAAAATGTCAAAAAAAATGAAACTTTTCGGGGGAACGAAAGTAGAGCCCTGAAAATGACGTCTAAAAATCAGCAAAATCAGAGTCCGAAAAACAATACAAATGTATCCTAAGTGCTTCATATATTATTTTTTGACATCCCAAAACTTAAAATGTAAAAAAAAAAATAACTTTTCGAGGCACGAAAGTCGAGCCCTGAAAAATGACGTCTAAAAATCAGCAAAATCAGAGATCGAAAAACAATACAAATGTCTCCTAAGTGCTTAATATATTATTTTTTGACTTCCCAAAATTTGAAATTTCAAAAAAAATGAAACTTTTCGGGGCACGAAAATCGAGCCCTGAAAAATGAAGTCTAAAAATAAGCAAAATCAAAGTCTCAAAAACAAAACAAATTGGTCCTAAGTGCTTCATATATTATTTTTTGACCTCCCAAAACATAAAATGTCAAAAAAATGAAAATTGGGGCACGAAAATCGAGCCCTGAAAAATGACGTCTTAAAATCAGCTAAATCAGAGTCCTAAAAACAAAACAAATTGCACCTAAGTGCTTAATATATTAATTTTTGACTTCACTAAACTTAAAATGTCAAACAAAATGAAACTTTCATGGGCACGGAAATAGATCCCAGAAAAATGATGTCTTAAAATCAGCAAAATCAGAGTCCGAAAAACAAACAAATGGCTCCTAAGTGCTTAATATATAATTTTTTGACTTCCCAAAACTTAAAATGTCAAAAAAAATGAAACTTTTCTAGGCACAAAAGTCGAGCCCTGAAAAATGACGTCTAAAAATCAGCAAGATCAAAGTCCGAAAAATAAAACAAATTGGTCCTAAGTGCTTCATATATTATTTTTTGACTTCCCAAAACTTGATATGCCAAAAAAAATGTAACTTTTTGGGGCACGAAAATCGAGCCCTGAAAAATGACGTCTTAAAATCAGCTAAATCAGAGTCCGAAAAACAAAACAAATGGCACCTAAGGGCTTAATATATTAATTTTTGACTTCCCTAAACTTAAAATGTCAAAAAAGATTAAACTTTTCTGGGCACGGAAAACGATCCCTGAAAAATGACGTCTTAGAATCAGCAAAATCAGAGTCCGAAAAACAAAACAAATGGCTCATATGTGCTTAATATATTATTTTTGTACTTCCCAAAACTTAAAATTTAAAAAAAAATGAAACTTTTCGGGGCACGAAAATCGAACCCTGAAAAATGAAGTCTAAAAATCTGCAAAATCAAAGTCCGAAAAACAAAACAAATTGGTCCTAAGTGCTTCATATATTATTTTTTGACTTCCCAAAACTTGAAATTTCAAAAAAAATGAAACTGTTCGGGGAACGAAAATCGAGCCCTGAAAAATGACGTCTTAAAATCAGCTAAATCAGAGTCCAAAAAACAAAACAAATGGCACCTAAGTGCTTAATATATTAATTTTTGACTTCCCTAAACTTAAAATGTCAAAAAAGATTAAACTTTTTGGGGCACGAAAGTCGAGCCCTGAAAAATGACGTCTAAAAATCAGCAAAATCAAAGTCCTAAAAACAATACAAATGTCTCCTAAGTGCTTAATATATTATTTTTTGACTTCCCAAAACTTGAAATTTCAAAAAAAATGAAACTTTTTGGGGCACGAAAATCGAGCCCTGAAAAATGAAGTCTAAAAATCAGCAAAATAAAAGTCCTAAAAACAAAACAAATTGGTCCTAAGTGATTCATATATTATTTTTTGACTTCCCAAAACTTAAAATGTCAAAAAAATGAAACTTTTCGGGGCACTAAAATAGAGCCCTGAAAAATGACGTCTTAAAATCAGCTAAATCAGAGTCCGAAAAACAAAACAAATTGCACCTAAGTGCTTAATATATTAATTTTTGACTTCCCTAAACTTATAATTTGAAAAAAAATTAAACTTTTCTGGGCACGGAAATCGATCCATGAAAAATGACGTTTAAATATCAGCAAAATCAGAGTCCGAAAAACAATACAAATGTATCCTAAGTGCTTCATATATTATTTTTTGACATCCATAAATTTAAAATGTAAAAAAAAATGAAACTTTTCAGGGCACGAAAATCGAGCCCCGAAAAATGAAGTCTAAAAATCAGCAAAATCAAAGTCCGAAAAACAAAACAAATTGGTCCTAAGTGCTTCATATATTACTTTTCGACTTCCCAAAACTTGAAATTTAAAAAAAAATGAAACTTTTCGGGGAACGAAAATCGATCCCTGAAAATTGACGTCATAAAATCAGCAAAATCAGAGTCCGAAAAACAAAACAAATGGCTCCTATGTGCTTAATATAGTATTTTTTGACTTCCCAAAACATAAAATGTCAAAAAAAATGAAACTTTTCGGGGGAACGAAAGTAGAGCCCTGAAAATGACGTCTAAAAATAAGCAAAATCAGAGTCCGAAAAACAATACAAATGTATCCTAAGTGCTTCATATATTATTTTTTGACATCCTAAAACTTAAAATGTAAAAAAAAATGAAACTTTTCGAGGCACGAAAGTCGAGCCCTGAAAAATGACGTCTAAAAATCAGCAAAATCAGAGATCGAAAAACAATACAAATGTCTCCTAAGTGCTTAATATATTATTTTTTGACTTCCCAAAATTTGAAATTTCAAAAAAAATGAAACTTTTCGGGGCACGAAAATCGAGCCCTGAAAAATGAAGTCTAAAAATCAGCAAAATCAAAGTCTCAAAAACAAAACAAATTGGTCCTAAGTGCTTCATATATTATTTTTTGACTTCCCAAAACTTGAAATTTCAAAAAAAATGAAACTGTTCGGGGAACGAAAATCGAGCCCTGAAAAATGACGTCTTAAAATCAGCTAAATCAGAGTCCGAAAAACAAAACAAATGGCACCTAAGTGCTTAATATATTAATTTTTGACTTCCCTAAACTTAAAATGTCAAAAAAGATTAAACTTTTTGGGGCACGAAAGTCGAGCCCTGAAAAATGACGTCTAAAAATCAGCAAAATCAAAGTCCGAAAAACAATACAAATGTCTCCTAAGTGCTTAATATATTATTTTTTGACTTCCCAAAACTTGAAATTTCAAAAAAAATGAAACTTTTTGGGGCACGAAAATCGAGCCCTGAAAAATGAAGTCTAAAAATCAGCAAAATAAAAGTCCTAAAAACAAAACAAATTGGTCCTAAGTGATTCATATATTATTTTTTGACTTCCCAAAACTTAAAATGTCAAAAAAATGAAACTTTTCGGGGCACTAAAATCGAGCCCTGAAAAATGACGTCTTAAAATCAGCTAAATCAGAGTCCGAAAAACAAAACAAATTGCACCTAAGTGCTTAATATATTAATTTTTGACTTCCCTAAACTTATAATTTGAAAAAAAATTAAACTTTTCTGGGCACGGAAATCGATCCCTGAAAAATGACGTTTAAATATCAGCAAAATCAGAGTCCGAAAAACAATACAAATGTATCCTAAGTGCTTCATATATTATTTTTTGACATCCTTAAATTTAAAATGTAAAAAAAAAATGAAACTTTTCAGGGCACGAAAATCGAGCCCTGAAAAATGAAGTCTAAAAATCAGCAAAATCAAAGTACGAAAAACAAAACAAATTGGTCCTAAGTGCTTCATATATTACTTTTCGACTTCCCAAAACTTGAAATTTCAAAAAAAATGAAACTTTTCGGGGAACGAAAATCGATCCCTGAAAATTGACATCTTAAAATCAGCAAAATCAGAGTCCGAAAAACAAAACAAACGGCTCCTATGTGCTTAATATAGTATTTTTTTACTTCCCAAAACATAAAATGTCAAAAAAAATGAAACTTTTCGGGGGAAAGAAAGTCGAGCCCTGAAAAATGACGTCTAAAAATCAGCAAAATCAGAGTCCGAAAAACAATACAAATGTATCATAAGTGCTTCATATATTATTTTTTGACATCCCTAAACTTAAAATGTAAAAAAAAAAATGAAACTTTTCGGGGCACGAAAATCGAGCCCTGAAAAATGATGTCTAAAAATCAGCAAAATCAAAGTCCGAAAAACAAAACAAATTGGTCCTAAGTTCTTCATATATTACTTTTCGACTTCCCAAAACTTGAAATTTAAAAAAAAATGAAACTTTTCGGGGAACGAAAATCGATCCCTGAAAATTGACGTCATAAAATCAGCAAAATCAGAGTCCGAAAAATAAAACAAATGGCTCCTATGTGCTTAATATAGTATTTTTTGACTTCCCAAAACATAAAATGTCAAAAAAAATGAAACTTTTCGGGGGAACGAAAGTAGAGCCCTGAAAATGACGTCTAAAAATCAGCAAAATCAGAGTCCGAAAAACAATACAAATGTATCCTAAGTGCTTCATATATTATTTTTTGACATCCCAAAACTTAAAATGTAAAAAAAAATGAAACTTTTCGAGGCACGAAAGTCGAGCCCTGAAAAATGACGTCTAAAAATCAGCAAAATCAGAGATCGAAAAACAATACAAATGTCTCCTAAGTGCTTAATATATTATTTTTTGACTTCCCAAAATTTGAAATTTCAAAAAAAATGAAACTTTTCGGGGAACCAAAATCGATCCCTGAAAATTGACGTCATAAAATCAGCAAAATCAGAGTCCGAAAAACAAAACAAATGGCTCCTATGTGCTTAATATAGTATTTTTTGACTTCCCAAAACATAAAATGTCAAAAAAAATGAAACTTTTCGGGGGAACGAAAGTAGAGCCCTGAAAAATGACGTCTTAAAATCAGCTAAATCAGAGTCCGAAAAACAAAACAAATTGGTCCTAAGTTCTTCATATATTACTTTTCGACTTCCCAAAACTTGAAATTTAAAAAAAAATGAAACTTTTCGGGGAACGAAAATCGATCCCTGAAAATTGACGTCATAAAATCAGCAAAATCAGAGTCCGAAAAACAAAACAAATGGCTCCTATGTGCTTAATATATTATTTTTTTACTTCCCAAAACTTAAAATGTCAAAAAAATGAAACTTTTCGGGGCACGAAAGTCGAGCCCTAAAAAATGACGTCTAAAAATCAGCAAAATCAGAGTCCGAAAAACAATACAAATGTATCCTAAGTGCTTCATATATTATTTTTTGACATCCTTAAATTTAAAATGTAAAAAAAAATGAAACTTTTCGGGGCACGAAAATCGAGCCCTGAAAAATGACGTCTTAAAATCAGCTAAATCAGAGTCCTAAAAACAAAACAAATTGCACCTAAGTGCTTAATATATTAATTTTTGACTTCCCTAAACTTATAATTTGAAAAAAAATTAAACTTTTCTGGGCACGGAAATCGATCCCTGAAAAATGACGTCTTAGAATCAGCAAATTCAGAGTCCGAAAAACAAAACAAATGGCTCCTATGTGCTTAATATATTATTTTTTTACTTCCCCAAACTTAAAATGTCAAAAAAATGAAACTTTTCGGGGCACGAAAGTCGAGCCCTAAAAAATGACGTCTAAAAATCAGCAAAATCAGAGTCCGAAAAACAATACAAATGTATCCTAAGTGCTTCATATATTATTTTTTGACATCCTTAAATTTAAAATGTAAAAAAAAATGAAACTTTTCGGGGCACGAAAATCGAGTTCTGAAAAATGAAGTCTAAAAATCAGCAAAATCAAAGTACGAAAAACAAAACAAATTGGTCCTAAGTGCTTCATATATTACTTTTCGACTTCCCAAAACTTGAAATTTCAAAAAAAATGAAACTTTTCGGGGAACGAAAATCGATCCCTGAAAATTGACATCTTAAAATCAGCAAAATCAGAGTCCGAAAAACAAAACAAACGGCTCCTATGTTCTTAATATAGTATTTTTTGACTTCCCAAAACATAAAATGTCAAAAAACATGAAACTTTTCGGGGGAAAGAAAGTCGAGCCCTGAAAAATGACGTCTAAAAATCAGCAAAATCAGAGTCCGAAAAACAATACAAATGTATCCTAAGTGCTTCATATATTATTTTTTGACATCCCTAAACTTAAAATGTAAAAAAAAAATGAAACTTTTCGGGGCACGAAAATCGAGCCCTCAAAATGAAGTCTAAAAATCAGCAAAATCAAAGTCCGAAAAACAAAACAAATTGGTCCTAAGTTCTTCATATATTACTTTTCGACTTCCCAAAACTTGAAATTTAAAAAAAAATGAAACTTTTCGGGGAACGAAAATCGATCCCTGAAAATTGACGTCATAAAATCAGCAAAATCAGAGTCCGAAAAACAAAACAAATGGCTCCTATGTGCTTAATATAGTATTTTTTGACTTCCCAAAACATAAAATGTCAAAAAAAATGAAACTTTTCGGGGGAACGAAAGTATAGCCCTGAAAATGACGTCTAAAAATCAGCAAAATCAGAGTCCGAAAAACAATACAAATGTATCCTAAGTGCTTCATATATTATTTTTTGACATCCCAAAACTTAAAATGTAAAAAAAAATGAAACTTTTCGAGGCACGAAAGTCGAGCCCTGAAAAATGACGTCTAAAAATCAGCAAAATCAGAGATCGAAAAACAATACAAATGTCTCCTAAGTGCTTAATATATTATTTTTTGACTTCCCAAAATTTGAAATTTCAAAAAAAATGAAACTTTTCGGGGCACGAAAATCGAGCCCTGAAAAATGAAGTCTAAAAATAAGCAAAATCAAAGTCTCAAAAACAAAACAAATTGGTCCTAAGTGCTTCATATATTATTTTTTGACCTCCCAAAACATAAAATGTCAAAAAAATGAAAATTGGGGCACGAAAATCGAGCCCTGAAAAATGACGTCTTAAAATCAGCTAAATCAGAGTCATAAAAACAAAACAAATTGCACCTAAGTGCTTAATATATTAATTTTTGACTTCACTAAACTTAAAATGTCAAACAAAATGAAACTTTCATGGGCACGGAAATAGATCCCAGAAAAATGATGTCTTAAAATCAGCAAAATCAGAGTCCGAAAAACAAACAAATGGCTCCTAAGTGCTTAATATATAATTTTTTGACTTCCCAAAACTTAAAATGTCAAAAAAAATGAAACTTTTCTAGGCACAAAAGTCGAGCCCTGAAAAATGACGTCTAAAAATCAGCAAGATCAAAGTCCGAAAAATAAAACAAATTGGTCCTAAGTGCTTCATATATTATTTTTTGACTTCCCAAAACTTGATATGCCAAAAAAAATGTAACTTTTCGGGGCACGAAAATCGAGCCCTGAAAAATGACGTCTTAAAATCAGCTAAATCAGAGTCCGAAAAACAAAACAAATGGCACCTAAGGGCTTAATATATTAATTTTTGACTTCCCTAAACTTAAAATGTCAAAAAAGATTAAACTTTTCTGGGCACGGAAAACGATCCCTGAAAAATGACGTCTTAGAATCAGCAAAATCAGAGTCCGAAAAACAAAACAAATGGCTCATATGTGCTTAATATATTATTTTTGTATTTCCCAAAACTTAAAATTTCAAAAAAAATGAAACTTTTCGGGGCACGAAAATCGAACCCTGAAAAATGAAGTCTAAAAATCTGCAAAATCAAAGTCCGAAAAACAAAACAAATTGGTCCTAAGTGCTTCATATATTATTTTTTGACTTCCCAAAACTTGAAATTTCAAAAAAAATGAAACTGTTCGGGGAACGAAAATCGAGCCCTGAAAAATGACGTCTTAAAATCAGCTAAATCAGAGTCCGAAAAACAAAACAAATGGCACCTAAGTGCTTAATATATTAATTTTTGACTTCCCTAAACTTAAAATGTCAAAAAAGATTAAACTTTTTGGGGCACGAAAGTCGAGCCCTGAAAAATGACGTCTAAAAATCAGCAAAATCAAAGTCCGAAAAACAATACAAATGTCTCCTAAGTGCTTAATATATTATTTTTTGACTTCCCAAAACTTGAAATTTCAAAAAAAATGAAACTTTTTGGGGCACGAAAATCGAGCCCTGAAAAATGAAGTCTAAAAATCAGCAAAATAAAAGTCCTAAAAACAAAACAAATTGGTCCTAAGTGATTCATATATTATTTTTTGACTTCCCAAAACTTAAAATGTCAAAAAAATGAAACTTTTCGGGGCACTAAAATCGAGCCCTGAAAAATGACGTCTTAAAATCAGCTAAATCAGAGTCCGAAAAACAAAACAAATTGCACCTAAGTGCTTAATATATTAATTTTTGACTTCCCTAAACTTATAATTTGAAAAAAAATTAAACTTTTCTGGGCACGGAAATCGATCCATGAAAAATGACGTTTAAATATCAGCAAAATCAGAGTCCGAAAAACAATACAAATGTATCCTAAGTGCTTCATATATTATTTTTTGACATCCATAAATTTAAAATGTAAAAAAAAATGAAACTTTTCAGGGCACGAAAATCGAGCCCTGAAAAATGAAGTCTAAAAATCAGCAAAATCAAAGTACGAAAAACAAAACAAATTGGTCCTAAGTGCTTCATATATTACTTTTCGACTTCCCAAAACTTGAAATTTCAAAAAAAATGAAACTTTTCGGGGAACGAAAATCGATCCCTGAAAATTGACATCTTAAAATCAGCAAAATCAGAGTCCGAAAAACAAAACAAACGGCTCCTATGTGCTTAATATAGTATTTTTTGACTTCCCAAAACATAAAATGTCAAAAAAAATGAAACTTTTCGGGGGAAAGAAAGTCGAGCCCTGAAAAATGACGTCTAAAAATCAGCAAAATCAGAGTACGAAAAACAATACAAATGTATCATAAGTGCTTCATATATTATTTTTTGACATCCCTAAACTTAAAATGTAAAAAAAAAATGAAACTTTTCGGGGCACGAAAATCGAGCCCTGAAAAATGATGTCTAAAAATCAGCAAAATCAAAGTCCGAAAAACAAAACAAATTGGTCCTAAGTGCTTCATATATTACTTTTCGACTTCCCAAAACTTGAAATTTAAAAAAAAATGAAACTTTTCGGGGAACGAAAATCGATCCCTGAAAATTGACGTCATAAAATCAGCAAAATCAGAGTCCGAAAAACAAAACAAATGGCTCCTATGTGCTTAATATAGTATTTTTTGACTTCCCAAAACATAAAATGTCAAAAAAAAATGAAACTTTTCGGGGGAACGAAAGTAGAGCCCTGAAAATGACGTCTAAAAATCAGCTAAATCAGAGTCCGAAAAACAATACAAATGTATCCTAAGTGCTTCATATATTATTTTTTGACATCCCAAAACTTAAAATGTAAAAAAAAATGAAACTTTTCGAGGCACGAAAGTCGAGCCCTGAAAAATGACGTCTAAAAATCAGCAAAATCAGAGATCGAAAAACAATACAAATGTCTCCTAAGTGCTTAATATATTATTTTTTGACTTCCCAAAATTTGAAATTTCAAAAAAAATGAAACTTTTCGGGGCACGAAAATCGAGCCCTGAAAAATGAAGTCTAAAAATAAGCAAAATCAAAGTCTCAAAAACAAAACAAATTGGTCCTAAGTGCTTCATATATTACTTTTTGACCTCCCAAAACATAAAATGTCAAAAAAATGAAAATTGGGGCACGAAAATCGAGCCCTGAAAAATGACGTCTTAAAATCAGCTAAATCAGAGTCCTAAAAACAAAACAAATTGCACCTAAGTGCTTAATATATTAATTTTTGACTTCACTAAACTTAAAATGTCAAACAAAATGAAACTTTTCTAGGCACGGAAATAGATCCCAGAAAAATGATGTCTTAAAATCAGCAAAATCAGAGTCCGAAAAACAAAACAAATGGCTCCTAAGTGCTTAATATATTATTTTTTAACTTCCCAAAACATGAAATTTCAAAAAAATTAAACTTTTCGGGGCACTAAAATCGAGCCCTGAAAAATGAAGTCTAAAAATCAGCAAAATCAGAGTCCGAAAAACAAAACAAATGGCTCCTAAGTGCTTAATATATTATTTTTTGACTTCCCAAAACTTAAAATGTCAAAAAAAATGAAACTTTTCTAGGCACAAAAGTCGAGCCCTGAAAAATGACGTCTAAAAATCAGCAAGATCAAACTCCGAAAAATAAAACAAATTGGTCCTAAGTGCTTCATATATTTATTTTTGACTTCCCAAAACTTGAAATGCCAAAAAAAATGTAACTTTTCGGGGCACGAAAATCGAGCCATGAAAAATGACGTCTTAAAATCAGCTAAATCAGAGTCCGAAAAACAAAACAAATGGCACCTAAGTGCTTAATATATTAATTTTTGACTTCCCTAAACTTAAAATGTCAAAAAATATTAAACTTTTCTAGGCACGGAAATCGATCCCTGAAAAATGACGTCTTATAATCAGCAAAATCAGAGTCCGAAAAACAAAACAAATGGCTCATATGTGCTTAATATATTATTTTTGTACTTCCCAAAACTTAAAATTTCAAAAAAAATGAAACTTTTCGGGGCACGAAAATCGAGCCCCGAAAAATGAAGTCTAAAAATCAGCAAAATCAAAGTCCGAAAAACAAACAAATTGGTCCTAAGTGCTTCATATATTATTTTTTGACTTCCCAAAACTTGAAATTTCAAAAAAAATGAAACTTTTCGGGGAACGAAAATCGAGCCCTGAAAAATGACGTCTTAAAATCAGCTAAATCAGAGTTCGAAAAACAAAACAAATGGCACCTAAGTGCTTAATATATTAATTTTTGACTTCCCTAAACTTAAACTGTCAAAAAAAATTAAACTTTTCGGGGCACGAAAATCGATCCCTGAAAAATGACGTCTTAAAATCAGCAAAATCAGAGTCTGAAAAACAAAACAAATGGCTCCTAAGTGCTTAAAATATTATTTTCCGACATCCCAAAACATAAAATGTCAAAAAAAATGAAACTTTTTGGGGCACGAAAGTCGAGCCCTGAAAAATGACGTCTAAAAATCAGTAAAATCAAAGTCCGAAAAACAATACAAATGTCTCCTAAGTGCTTAATATATTATTTTTTGACTTCCCAAAACTTGAAATTTCAAAAAAAATGAAACTTTTTGGGGCACGAAAATCGAGCCCTGAAAAATGAAGTCTAAAAATCAGCAAAATAAAAGTCCTAAAAACAAAACAAAATTGTCCTAAGTGATTCATATATTATTTTTTGACTTCCCAAAACTTAAAATGTCAAAAAAATGAAACTTTTCGGGGCACGAAAATCGAGCCCTGAAAAATGACGTCTTAAAATCAGCTAAATCAGAGTAAGAAAAACAAAACAAATTGCACCTAAGTGCTTAATATATTAATTTTTGACTTCCCTAAACTTATAATTTGAAAAAAAATTAAACTTTTCTGGGCACGGAAATCGATCCCTGAAAAATGACGTCTTAGAATCAGCAAATTCAGAGTCCGAAAAACAAAACAAATGGCTCCTATGTGCTTAATATATTATTTTTTTACTTCCCAAAACTTAAAATGTCAAAAAAATGAAACTTTTAGGGGCACGAAAGTCGAGCCCTAAAAAATGACGTCTAAAAATCAGCAAAATCAGAGTCCGAAAAACAATACAAATGTATCCTAAGTGCTTCATATATTATTTTTTGACATCCTTAAATTTAAAATGTAAAAAAAAATGAAACTTTTCGGGGCACGAAAATCGAGCCCTGAAAAATGAAGTCTAAAAATCAGCAAAATCAAAGTACGAAAAACAAAACAAATTGGTCCTAAGTGCTTCATATATTACTTTTCGACTTCCCAAAACTTGAAATTTCAAAAAAAATGAAACTTTTCGGGGAACGAAAATCGATCCCTGAAAATTGATATCTTAAAATCAGCAAAATCAGAGTCCGAAAAACAAAACAAACGGCTCCTATGTGCTTAATATAGTATTTTTTGACTTCCCAAAACATAAAATGTCAAAAAAAATGAAACTTTTCGGGGGAAAGAAAGTCGAGCCCTGAAAAATGACGTCTAAAAATCAGCAAAATCAGAGTCCGAAAAAGAATACAAATGTATCCTAAGTGCTTCATATATTATTTTTTGACATCCCTAAACTTAAAATGTAAAAAAAAAAATGAAACTTTTCGGGGCACGAAAATCGAGCCCTCAAAATGAAGTCTAAAAATCAGCAAAATCAAGGTCCGAAAAACAAAACAAATTGGTCCTAAGTTCTTCATATATTACTTTTCGACTTCCCAAAACTTGAAATTTAAAAAAAAATGAAACTTTTCGGGGAACGAAAATCGATCCCTGAAAATTGACGTCATAAAATCAGCAAAATCAGAGTCCGAAAAACAAAACAAATGGCTCCTATGTGCTTAATATAGTATTTTTTGAATTCCCAAAACATAAAATGTCAAAAAAAATGAAACTTTTCGGGGGAACGAAAGTAGAGCCCTAAAAATGACGTCTAAAAATCAGCAAAATCAGAGTCCGAAAAACAATACAAATGTATCCTAAGTGCTTCATATATTATTTTTTGACATCCCAAAACTTAAAATGTAAAAAAAAATGAAACTTTTCGAGGCACGAAAGTCGAGCCCTGAAAAATGACGTCTAAAAATCAGCAAAATCAGAGATCGAAAAACAATACAAATGTCTCCTAAGTGCTTAATATATTATTTTTTGACTTCCCAAAATTTGAAATTTCAAAAAAAATGAAACTTTTCGGGGCACGAAAATCGAGCCCTGAAAAATGAAGTCTAAAAATCAGCAAAATCAAAGTCTCAAAAACAAAACAAATTGGTCCTAAGTGCTTCATATATTACTTTTTGACCTCCCAAAACATAAAATGGAAAAAAAATGAAAATTGGGGCACGAAAATCGAGCCCTGAAAAATGACGTCTTAAAATCAGCTAAATCAGAGTCCTAAAAACAAAACAAATTGCACCTAAGTGCTTAATATATTAATTTTTGACTTCACTAAACTTAAAATGTCAAACAAAATGAAACTTTTCTGGGCACGAAAATAGATCCCAGAAAAATGATGTCTTAAAATCAGCAAAATCAGAGTCCGAGAAACAAAACAAATGGCTCCTAAGTGCTTAATATATTATTTTTTGACTTCCCAAAACTTAAAATGTCAAAAAAAATGAAACTTTTCTAGGCACAAAAGTCGAGCCCTGAAAAATGACGTCTAAAAATCAGCAAGATCAAAGTCCGAAAAATAAAACAAATTGGTCCTAAGTGCTTCATATATTATTTTTTGACTTCCCAAAACTTGAAATGCCAAAAAAAATGTAACTTTTCGGGGCACGAAAATCGAGCCCTGAAAAATGACGTCTTAAAATCAGCTAAATCAGAGTCCGAAAAACAAAACAAATGGCACCTAAGGGCTTAATATATTAATTTTTGACTTCCCTAAACTTAAAATGTCAAAAAAGATTAAACTTTTCTGGGCACGGAAATCGATCCCTGAAAAATGACGTCTTAGAATCAGCAAAATCAGAGTCCGAAAAACAAAACAAATGGCTCATATGTGCTTAATATATTATTTTTGTACTTCCCAAAACTTAAAATTTAAAAAAAAATGAAACTTTTCGGGGCACGAAAATCCAACCCTGAAAAATGAAGTCTAAAAATCAGCAAAATCAAAGTCCGAAAAACAAAACAAATTGGTCCTAAGTGCTTCATATATTATTTTTTGACTTCCCAAAACTTGAAATTTCAAAAAAAATGAAACTGTTCGGTGAACGAAAATCGAGCCCTGAAAAATGACGTCTTAAAATCAGCTAAATCAGAGTCCGAAAAACAAAACAAATAGCACCTAAGTGCTTAATATATTAATTTTTTACTTCCCTAAACTTAAAATGTCAAAAAAGATTAAACTTTTGAGGGCACGAAAGTCGAGCCCTGAAAAATGACGTCTAAAAATCAGCAAAATCAAAGTCCGAAAAACAATACAAATATCTCCTAAGTGCTTAATATATTATTTTTTGACTTCCCAAAACTTGAAATTTCAAAAAAAATGTAACTTTTTGGGGCACGAAAATCGAGCTCTGAAAAATGAAGTCTAAAAATCAGCAAAATAAAAGTCCTAAAAACAAAACAAATTGGTCCTAAGTGATTCATATATTATTTTTTGACTTTCCAAAACTTAAAATGTCAAAAAAATGAAACTTTTCGGGGCACGAAAATCGAGCCCTGAAAAATGACGTCTTAAAATCAGCTAAATCAGAGTCCGAAAAACAAAACAAATTGCACCTAAGTGCTTAATATATTAATTTTTGACTTCCCTAAACTTATAATTTGAAAAAAAATTAAACTTTTCTGGGCACGGAAATCGATCCCTGAAAAATGACGTCTTAGAATCAGCAAATTCAGAGTCCGAAAAACAAAACAAATGGCTCCTATGTGCTTAATATATTATTTTTTTACTTCCCAAAACTTAAAATGTCAAAAAAATGAAACTTTTCGGGGCACGAAAGTCGAGCCCTAAAAAATGACGTCTAAAAATCAGCAAAATCAGAGTCCGAAAAACAATACAAATGTATCCTAAGTGCTTCATATATTATTTTTTGACATCCTTAAATTTAAAATGTAAAAAAAAATGAAACTTTTCGGGGCACGAAAATCGAGCCCTGAAAAATGAAATCTAAAAATCAGCAAAATCAAAGTACGAAAAACAAAACAAATTGGTCCTAAGTGCTTCATATATTACTTTTCGACTTCCCAAAACTTGAAATTTCAAAAAAAATGAAACTTTTCGGGGAACGAAAATCGATCCCTGAAAATTGACATCTTAAAATCAGCAAAATCAGAGTCCGAAAAACAAAACAAACGGCTCCTATGTGCTTAATATAGTATTTTTTGACTTCCCAAAACATAAAATGTCAAAAAACATGAAACTTTTCGGGGGAAAGAAAGTCGAGCCCTGAAAAATGACGTCTAAAAATCAGCAAAATCAGAGTCCGAAAAACAATACAAATGTATCCTAAGTGCTTCATATATTATTTTTTGACATCCCTAAACTTAAAATGTAAAAAAAAAAATGAAACTTTTCGGGGCACGAAAATCGAGCCCTCAAAATGAAGTCTAAAAATCAGCAAAATCAAAGTCCGAAAAACAAAACAAATTGGTCCTAAGTTCTTCATATATTACTTTTCGACTTCCCAAAACTTGAAATTTAAAAAAAAATGAAACTTTTCGGGGAACGAAAATCGATCCCTGAAAATTGACGTCATAAAATCAGCAAAATCAGAGTCCGAAAAACAAAACAAATGGCTCCTATGTGCTTAATATAGTATTTTTTGACTTCCCAAAACATAAAATGTCAAAAAAAATGAAACTTTTCGGGGGAACGAAAGTAGAGCCCTGAAAATGACGTCTAAAAATCAGCAAAATCAGAGTCCGAAAAACAATACAAATGTATCCTAAGTGCTTCATATATTATTTTTTGACATCCCAAAACTTAAAATGTAAAAAAAAATGAAACTTTTCGAGGCACGAAAGTCGAGCCCTGAAAAATGACGTCTTAGAATCAGCAAATTCAGAGTCCGAAAAACAAAACAAATGGCTCCTATGTGCTTAATATATTATTTTTTTACTTCCCAAAACTTAAAATGTCAAAAAAATGAAACTTTTCGGGGCACGAAAGTCGAGCCCTAAAAAATGACGTCTAAAAATCAGCAAAATCAGAGTCCGAAAAACAATACAAATGTATCCTAAGTGCTTCATATATTATTTTTTGACATCCTTAAATTTAAAATGTAAAAAAAAATGAAACTTTTCGGGGCACGAAAATCGAGCCCTGAAAAATGAAGTCTAAAAATCAGCAAAATCAAAGTACGAAAAACAAAACAAATTGGTCCTAAGTGCTTCATATATTACTTTTCGACTTCCCAAAACTTGAAATTTCAAAAAAAATGAAACTTTTCGGGGAACGAAAATCGATCCCTGAAAATTGACATCTTAAAATCAGCAAAATCAGAGTCCGAAAAACAAAACAAACGGCTCCTATGTGCTTAATATAGTATTTTTTGACTTCCCAAAACATAAAATGTCAAAAAACATGAAACTTTTCGGGGGAAAGAAAGTCGAGCCCTGAAAAATGACGTCTAAAAATCAGCAAAATCAGAGTCCGAAAAACAATACAAATGTATCCTAAGTGCTTCATATATTATTTTTTGACATCCCTAAACTTAAAATGTAAAAAAAAAATGAAACTTTTCGGGGCACGAAAATCGAGCCCTCAAAATGAAGTCTAAAAATCAGCAAAATCAAAGTCCGAAAAACAAAACAAATTGGTCCTAAGTTCTTCATATATTACTTTTCGACTTCCCAAAACTTGAAATTTAAAAAAAAATGAAACTTTTCGGGGAACGAAAATCGATCCCTGAAAATTGACGTCATAAAATCAGCAAAATCAGAGTCCGAAAAACAAAACAAATGGCTCCTATGTGCTTAATATAGTATTTTTTGACTTCCCAAAACATAAAATGTCAAAAAAAATGAAACTTTTCGGGGGAACGAAAGTAAAGCCCTGAAAATGACGTCTAAAAATCAGCAAAATCAGAGTCCGAAAAACAATACAAATGTATCCTAAGTGCTTCATATATTATTTTTTGACATCCTAAAACATAAAATGTAAAAAAAAATGAAACTTTTCGAGGCACGAAAGTCGAGCCCTGAAAAATGACGTCTAAAAATCAGCAAAATCAGAGATCGAAAAACAATACAAATGTCTCCTAAGTGCTTAATATATTATTTTTTGACTTCCCAAAATTTGAAATTTCAAAAAAAATGAAACTTTTCGGGGCACGAAAATCGAGCCCTGAAAAATGAAGTCTAAAAATCTGCAAAATAAAAGTCCTAAAAACAAAACAAATTGGTCCTAAGTGATTCATATATTATTTTTTGACTTTCCAAAACTTAAAATGTCAAAAAAATGAAACTTTTCGGGGCACGAAAATCGAGCCCTGAAAAATGACGTCTTAAAATCAGCTAAATCAGAGTCCGAAAAACAAAACAAATTGCACCTAAGTGCTTAATATATTAATTTTTGACTTCCCTAAACTTATAATTTGAAAAAAAATTAAACTTTTCTGGGCACGGAAATCGATCCCTGAAAAATGACGTCTTAGAATCAGCAAATTCAGAGTCCGAAAAACAAAACAAATGGCTCCTATGTGCTTAATATATTATTTTTTTACTTCCCAAAACTTAAAATGTCAAAAAAATGAAACTTTTCGGGGCACGAAAGTCGAGCCCTAAAAAATGACGTCTAAAAATCAGCAAAATCAGAGTCCGAAAAACAATACAAATGTATCCTAAGTGCTTCATATATTATTTTTTGACATCCTTAAATTTAAAATGTAAAAAAAAATGAAACTTTTCGGGGCACGAAAATCGAGCCCTGAAAAATGAAATCTAAAAATCAGCAAAATCAAAGTACGAAAAACAAAACAAATTGGTCCTAAGTGCTTCATATATTACTTTTCGACTTCCCAAAACTTGAAATTTCAAAAAAAATGAAACTTTTCGGGGAACGAAAATCGATCCCTGAAAATTGACATCTTAAAATCAGCAAAATCAGAGTCCGAAAAACAAAACAAACGGCTCCTATGTGCTTAATATAGTATTTTTTGACTTCCCAAAACATAAAATGTCAAAAAACATGAAACTTTTCGGGGGAAAGAAAGTCGAGCCCTGAAAAATGACGTCTAAAAATCAGCAAAATCAGAGTCCGAAAAACAATACAAATGTATCCTAAGTGCTTCATATATTATTTTTTGACATCCCTAAACTTAAAATGTAAAAAAAAAAATGAAACTTTTCGGGGCACGAAAATCGAGCCCTCAAAATGAAGTCTAAAAATCAGCAAAATCAAAGTCCGAAAAACAAAACAAATTGGTCCTAAGTTCTTCATATATTACTTTTCGACTTCCCAAAACTTGAAATTTAAAAAAAAATGAAACTTTTCGGGGAACGAAAATCGATCCCTGAAAATTGACGTCATAAAATCAGCAAAATCAGAGTCCGAAAAACAAAACAAATGGCTCCTATGTGCTTAATATAGTATTTTTTGACTTCCCAAAACATAAAATGTCAAAAAAAATGAAACTTTTCGGGGGAACGAAAGTAGAGCCCTGAAAATGACGTCTAAAAATCAGCAAAATCAGAGTCCGAAAAACAATACAAATGTATCCTAAGTGCTTCATATATTATTTTTTGACATCCCAAAACTTAAAATGTAAAAAAAAATGAAACTTTTCGAGGCACGAAAGTCGAGCCCTGAAAAATGACGTCTTAGAATCAGCAAATTCAGAGTCCGAAAAACAAAACAAATGGCTCCTATGTGCTTAATATATTATTTTTTTACTTCCCAAAACTTAAAATGTCAAAAAAATGAAACTTTTCGGGGCACGAAAGTCGAGCCCTAAAAAATGACGTCTAAAAATCAGCAAAATCAGAGTCCGAAAAACAATACAAATGTATCCTAAGTGCTTCATATATTATTTTTTGACATCCTTAAATTTAAAATGTACAAAAAAATGAAACTTTTCGGGGCACGAAAATCGAGCCCTGAAAAATGAAGTCTAAAAATCAGCAAAATCAAAGTCCGAAAAACAAAACAAATTGGTCCTAAGTGCTTCATATATTACTTTTCGACTTCCCAAAACTTGAAATTTCAAAAAAAATGGAACTTTTCATGGAACGAAAATCGATCCCTGAAAATTGACATCTTAAAATCAGCAAAATCAGAGTCCGAAAAACAAAACAAACGGCTCCTATGTGCTTAATATAGTATTTTTTGACTTCCCAAAACATAAAATGTCAAAAAACATGAAACTTTTCGGGGGAAAGAAAGTCGAGCCCTGAAAAATGACGTCTAAAAATCAGCAAAATCAGAGTCCGAAAAACAATACAAATGTATCCTAAGTGCTTCATATATTATTTTTTGACATCCCTAAACTTAAAATGTAAAAAAAAAATGAAACTTTTCGGGGCACGAAAATCGAGCCCTCAAAATGAAGTCTAAAAATCAGCAAAATCAAAGTCCGAAAAACAAAACAAATTGGTCCTAAGTTCTTCATATATTACTTTTCGACTTCCCAAAACTTGAAATTTAAAAAAAAATGAAACTTTTCGGGGAACGAAAATCGATCCCTGAAAATTGACGTCATAAAATCAGCAAAATCAGAGTCCGAAAAACAAAACAAATGGCTCCTATGTGCTTAATATAGTATTTTTTGACTTCCCAAAACATAAAATGTCAAAAAAAATGAAACTTTTCGGGGGAACGAAAGTAGAGCACTGAAAATGACGTCTAAAAATCAGCAAAATCAGAGTCCGAAAAACAATACAAATGTATCCTAAGTGCTTCATATATTATTTTTTGACATCCCAAAACTTAAAATGTAAAAAAAAATGAAACTTTTCGAGGCACGAAAGTCGAGCCCTGAAAAATGACGTCTAAAAATCAGCAAAATCAGAGATCGAAAAACAATACAAATGTCTCCTAAGTGCTTAATATATTATTTTTTGACTTCCCAAAATTTGAAATTTCAAAAAAAATGAAACTTTTCGGGGCACGAAAATCGAGCCCTGAAAAATGAAGTCTAAAAATAAGCAAAATCAAAGTCTCAAAAACAAAACAAATTGGTCCTAAGTGCTTCATATATTATTTTTTGACCTCCCAAAACATAAAATGTCAAAAAAATGAAAATTGAGGCACGAAAATCGAGCCCTGAAAAATGACGTCTTAAAATCAGCTAAATCAGAGTCCTAAAAACAAAACAAATTGCACCTAAGTGCTTAATATATTAATTTTTGACTTCACTAAACTTAAAATGTCAAACAAAATGAAACTTTCATGGGCACGGAAATAGATCCCAGAAAAATGATGTCTTAAAATCAGCAAAATCAGAGTCCGAAAAACAAACAAATGGCTCCTAAGTGCTTAATATATAATTTTTTGACTTCCCAAAACTTAAAATGTCAAAAAAAATGAAACTTTTCTAGGCACAAAAGTCGAGCCCTGAAAAATGACGTCTAAAAATCAGCAAGATCAAAGTCCGAAAAATAAAACAAATTGGTCCTAAGTGCTTCATATATTATTTTTTGACTTCCCAAAACTTGATATGCCAAAAAAAATGTAACTTTTCGGGGCACGAAAATCGAGCCCTGAAAAATGACGTCTTAAAATCAGCTAAATCAGAGTCCGAAAAACAAAACAAATGGCACCTAAGGGCTTAATATATTAATTTTTGACTTCCCTAAACTTAAAATGTCAAAAAAGATTAAACTTTTCTGGGCACGGAAAACGATCCCTGAAAAATGACGTCTTAGAATCAGCAAAATCAGAGTCCGAAAAACAAAACAAATGGCTCATATGTGCTTAATATATTATTTTTGTACTTCCCAAAACTTAAAATTTAAAAAAAAATGAAACTTTTCGGGGCACGAAAATCGAACCCTGAAAAATGAAGTCTAAAAATCTGCAAAATCAAAGTCCGAAAAACAAAACAAATTGGTCCTAAGTGCTTCATATATTATTTTTTGACTTCCCAAAACTTGAAATTTCAAAAAAAATGAAACTGTTCGGGGAACGAAAATCGAGCCCTGAAAAATGACGTCTTAAAATCAGCTAAATCAGAGTCCAAAAAACAAAACAAATGGCACTTAAGTGCTTAATATATTAATTTTTGACTTCCCTAAACTTAAAATGTCAAAAAAGATTAAACTTTTTGGGGCACGAAAGTCGAGCCCTGAAAAATGACGTCTAAAAATCAGCAAAATCAAAGTCCGAAAAACAATACAAATGTCTCCTAAGTGCTTAATATATTATTTTTTGACTTCCCAAAACTTGAAATTTCAAAAAAAATGAAACTTTTTGGGGCACGAAAATCGAGCCCTGAAAAATGAAGTCTAAAAATCAGCAAAATAAAAGTCCTAAAAACAAAACAAATTGGTCCTAAGTGATTCATATATTATTTTTTGACTTCCCAAAACTTAAAATGTCAAAAAAATGAAACTTTTCGGGGCACTAAAATCGAGCCCTGAAAAATGACGTCTTAAAATCAGCTAAATCAGAGTCCGAAAAACAAAACAAATTGCACCTAAGTGCTTAATATATTAATTTTTGACTTCCCTAAACTTATAATTTGAAAAAAAATTAAACTTTTCTGGGCACGAAAATCGATCCATGAAAAATGACGTTTAAATATCAGCAAAATCAGAGTCCGAAAAACAATACAAATGTATCCTAAGTGCTTCATATATTATTTTTTGACATCCATAAATTTAAAATGTAAAAAAAAATGAAACTTTTCAGGGCACGAAAATCGAGCCCTGAAAAATGAAGTCTAAAAATCAGCAAAATCAAAGTACGAAAAACAAAACAAATTGGTCCTAAGTGCTTCATATATTACTTTTCGACTTCCCAAAACTTGAAATTTCAAAAAAAATGAAACTTTTCGGGGAACGAAAATCGATCCCTGAAAATTGACATCTTAAAATCAGCAAAATCAGAGTCCGAAAAACAAAACAAACGGCTCCTATGTGCTTAATATAGTATTTTTTGACTTCCCAAAACATAAAATGTCAAAAAAAATGAAACTTTTCGGGGGAAAGAAAGTCGAGCCCTGAAAAATGACGTCTAAAAATCAGCAAAATCAGAGTCCGAAAAACAATACAAATGTATCATAAGTGCTTCATATATTATTTTTTGACATCCCTAAACTTAAAATGTAAAAAAAAAAATGAAACTTTTCGGGGCACGAAAATCGAGCCCTGAAAAATGAAGTCTAAAAATCAGCAAAATCAAAGTCCGAAAAACAAAACAAATTGGTCCTAAGTGCTTCATATATTACTTTTCGACTTCCCAAAACTTGAAATTTAAAAAAAAATGAAACTTTTCGGGGAACGAAAATCGATCCCTGAAAATTGACGTCATAAAATCAGCAAAATCAGAGTCCGAAAAACAAAACAAATGGCTCCTATGTGCTTAATATAGTATTTTTTGACTTCCCAAAACATAAAATGTCAAAAAAAATGAAACTTTTCGGGGGAACGAAAGTAGAGCCCTGAAAATGACGTCTAAAAATAAGCAAAATCAGAGTCCGAAAAACAATACAAATGTATCCTAAGTGCTTCATATATTATTTTTTGACATCCTAAAACTTAAAATGTAAAAAAAAATGAAACTTTTCGAGGCACGAAAGTCGAGCCCTGAAAAATGACGTCTAAAAATCAGCAAAATCAGAGATCGAAAAACAATACAAATGTCTCCTAAGTGCTTAATATATTATTTTTTGACTTCCCAAAATTTGAAATTTCAAAAAAAATGAAACTTTTCGGGGTACGAAAATCGAGCCCTGAAAAATGAAGTCTAAAAATCAGCAAAATCAAAGTCTCAAAAACAAAACAAATTGGTCCTAAGTGCTTCATATATTATTTTTTGACTTCCCAAAACTTGAAATTTCAAAAAAAATGAAACTGTTCGGGGAACGAAAATCGAGCCCTGAAAAATGACGTCTTAAAATCAGCTAAATCAGAGTCCGAAAAACAAAACAAATGGCACCTAAGTGCTTAATATATTAATTTTTGACTTCCCTAAACTTAAAATGTCAAAAAAGATTAAACTTTTTGGGGCACGAAAGTCGAGCCCTGAAAAATGACGTCTAAAAATCAGCAAAATCAAAGTCCGAAAAACAATACAAATGTCTCCTAAGTGCTTAATATATTATTTTTTGACTTCCCAAAACTTGAAATTTCAAAAAAAATGAAACTTTTTGGGGCACGAAAATCGAGCCCTGAAAAATGAAGTCTAAAAATCAGCAAAATAAAAGTCCTAAAAACAAAACAAATTGGTCCTAAGTGATTCATATATTATTTTTTGACTTCCCAAAACTTAAAATGTCAAAAAAATGAAACTTTTCGGGGCACTAAAATCGAGCCCTGAAAAATGACGTCTTAAAATCAGCAAAATCAGAGTCCGAAAAACAAAACAAATGGCTCCTATGTGCTTAATATAGTATTTTTTGACTTCCCAAAACATAAAATGTCAAAAAAAATGAAACTTTTCGGGGGAACGAAAGTAGAGCACTGAAAATGACGTCTAAAAATCAGCAAAATCAGAGTCCGAAAAACAATACAAATGTATCCTAAGTGCTTCATATATTATTTTTTGACATCCCAAAACTTAAAATGTAAAAAAAAATGAAACTTTTCGAGGCACGAAAGTCGAGCCCTGAAAAATGACGTCTAAAAATCAGCAAAATCAGAGATCGAAAAACAATACAAATGTCTCCTAAGTGCTTAATATATTATTTTTTGACTTCCCAAAATTTGAAATTTCAAAAAAAATGAAACTTTTCGGGGCACGAAAATCGAGCCCTGAAAAATGAAGTCTAAAAATAAGCAAAATCAAAGTCTCAAAAACAAAACAAATTGGTCCTAAGTGCTTCATATATTATTTTTTGACCTCCCAAAACATAAAATGTCAAAAAAATGAAAATTGAGGCACGAAAATCGAGCCCTGAAAAATGACGTCTTAAAATCAGCTAAATCAGAGTCCTAAAAACAAAACAAATTGCACCTAAGTGCTTAATATATTAATTTTTGACTTCACTAAACTTAAAATGTCAAACAAAATGAAACTTTCATGGGCACGGAAATAGATCCCAGAAAAATGATGTCTTAAAATCAGCAAAATCAGAGTCCGAAAAACAAACAAATGGCTCCTAAGTGCTTAATATATAATTTTTTGACTTCCCAAAACTTAAAATGTCAAAAAAAATGAAACTTTTCTAGGCACAAAAGTCGAGCCCTGAAAAATGACGTCTAAAAATCAGCAAGATCAAAGTCCGAAAAATAAAACAAATTGGTCCTAAGTGCTTCATATATTATTTTTTGACTTCCCAAAACTTGATATGCCAAAAAAAATGTAACTTTTCGGGGCACGAAAATCGAGCCCTGAAAAATGACGTCTTAAAATCAGCTAAATCAGAGTCCGAAAAACAAAACAAATGGCACCTAAGGGCTTAATATATTAATTTTTGACTTCCCTAAACTTAAAATGTCAAAAAAGATTAAACTTTTCTGGGCACGGAAAACGATCCCTGAAAAATGACGTCTTAGAATCAGCAAAATCAGAGTCCGAAAAACAAAACAAATGGCTCATATGTGCTTAATATATTATTTTTGTACTTCCCAAAACTTAAAATTTAAAAAAAAATGAAACTTTTCGGGGCACGAAAATCGAACCCTGAAAAATGAAGTCTAAAAATCTGCAAAATCAAAGTCCGAAAAACAAAACAAATTGGTCCTAAGTGCTTCATATATTATTTTTTGACTTCCCAAAACTTGAAATTTCAAAAAAAATGAAACTGTTCGGGGAACGAAAATCGAGCCCTGAAAAATGACGTCTTAAAATCAGCTAAATCAGAGTCCAAAAAACAAAACAAATGGCACTTAAGTGCTTAATATATTAATTTTTGACTTCCCTAAACTTAAAATGTCAAAAAAGATTAAACTTTTTGGGGCACGAAAGTCGAGCCCTGAAAAATGACGTCTAAAAATCAGCAAAATCAAAGTCCGAAAAACAATACAAATGTCTCCTAAGTGCTTAATATATTATTTTTTGACTTCCCAAAACTTGAAATTTCAAAAAAAATGAAACTTTTTGGGGCACGAAAATCGAGCCCTGAAAAATGAAGTCTAAAAATCAGCAAAATAAAAGTCCTAAAAACAAAACAAATTGGTCCTAAGTGATTCATATATTATTTTTTGACTTCCCAAAACTTAAAATGTCAAAAAAATGAAACTTTTCGGGGCACTAAAATCGAGCCCTGAAAAATGACGTCTTAAAATCAGCTAAATCAGAGTCCGAAAAACAAAACAAATTGCACCTAAGTGCTTAATATATTAATTTTTGACTTCCCTAAACTTATAATTTGAAAAAAAATTAAACTTTTCTGGGCACGAAAATCGATCCATGAAAAATGACGTTTAAATATCAGCAAAATCAGAGTCCGAAAAACAATACAAATGTATCCTAAGTGCTTCATATATTATTTTTTGACATCCATAAATTTAAAATGTAAAAAAAAATGAAACTTTTCAGGGCACGAAAATCGAGCCCTGAAAAATGAAGTCTAAAAATCAGCAAAATCAAAGTACGAAAAACAAAACAAATTGGTCCTAAGTGCTTCATATATTACTTTTCGACTTCCCAAAACTTGAAATTTCAAAAAAAATGAAACTTTTCGGGGAACGAAAATCGATCCCTGAAAATTGACATCTTAAAATCAGCAAAATCAGAGTCCGAAAAACAAAACAAACGGCTCCTATGTGCTTAATATAGTATTTTTTGACTTCCCAAAACATAAAATGTCAAAAAAAATGAAACTTTTCGGGGGAAAGAAAGTCGAGCCCTGAAAAATGACGTCTAAAAATCAGCAAAATCAGAGTCCGAAAAACAATACAAATGTATCATAAGTGCTTCATATATTATTTTTTGACATCCCTAAACTTAAAATGTAAAAAAAAAAATGAAACTTTTCGGGGCACGAAAATCGAGCCCTGAAAAATGAAGTCTAAAAATCAGCAAAATCAAAGTCCGAAAAACAAAACAAATTGGTCCTAAGTGCTTCATATATTACTTTTCGACTTCCCAAAACTTGAAATTTAAAAAAAAATGAAACTTTTCGGGGAACGAAAATCGATCCCTGAAAATTGACGTCATAAAATCAGCAAAATCAGAGTCCGAAAAACAAAACAAATGGCTCCTATGTGCTTAATATAGTATTTTTTGACTTCCCAAAACATAAAATGTCAAAAAAAATGAAACTTTTCGGGGGAACGAAAGTAGAGCCCTGAAAATGACGTCTAAAAATAAGCAAAATCAGAGTCCGAAAAACAATACAAATGTATCCTAAGTGCTTCATATATTATTTTTTGACATCCTAAAACTTAAAATGTAAAAAAAAATGAAACTTTTCGAGGCACGAAAGTCGAGCCCTGAAAAATGACGTCTAAAAATCAGCAAAATCAGAGATCGAAAAACAATACAAATGTCTCCTAAGTGCTTAATATATTATTTTTTGACTTCCCAAAATTTGAAATTTCAAAAAAAATGAAACTTTTCGGGGTACGAAAATCGAGCCCTGAAAAATGAAGTCTAAAAATCAGCAAAATCAAAGTCTCAAAAACAAAACAAATTGGTCCTAAGTGCTTCATATATTATTTTTTGACTTCCCAAAACTTGAAATTTCAAAAAAAATGAAACTGTTCGGGGAACGAAAATCGAGCCCTGAAAAATGACGTCTTAAAATCAGCTAAATCAGAGTCCGAAAAACAAAACAAATGGCACCTAAGTGCTTAATATATTAATTTTTGACTTCCCTAAACTTAAAATGTCAAAAAAGATTAAACTTTTTGGGGCACGAAAGTCGAGCCCTGAAAAATGACGTCTAAAAATCAGCAAAATCAAAGTCCGAAAAACAATACAAATGTCTCCTAAGTGCTTAATATATTATTTTTTGACTTCCCAAAACTTGAAATTTCAAAAAAAATGAAACTTTTTGGGGCACGAAAATCGAGCCCTGAAAAATGAAGTCTAAAAATCAGCAAAATAAAAGTCCTAAAAACAAAACAAATTGGTCCTAAGTGATTCATATATTATTTTTTGACTTCCCAAAACTTAAAATGTCAAAAAAATGAAACTTTTCGGGGCACTAAAATCGAGCCCTGAAAAATGACGTCTTAAAATCAGCTAAATCAGAGTCCGAAAAACAAAACAAATTGCACCTAAGTGCTTAATATATTAATTTTTGACTTCCCTAAACTTATAATTTGAAAAAAAATTAAACTTTTCTGGGCACGGAAATCGATCCCTGAAAAATGACGTTTAAATATCAGCAAAATCAGAGTCCGAAAAACAATACAAATGTATCCTAAGTGCTTCATATATTATTTTTTGACATCCTTAAATTTAAAATGTAAAAAAAAATGAAACTTTTCAGGGCACGAAAATCGAGCCCTGAAAAATGAAGTCTAAAAATCAGCAAAATCAAAGTACGAAAAACAAAACAAATTGGTCCTAAGTGCTTCATATATTACTTTTCGACTTCCCAAAACTTGAAATTTCAAAAAAAATGAAACTTTTCGGGGAACGAAAATCGATCCCTGAAAATTGACATCTTAAAATAAGCAAAATCAGAGTCCGAAAAACAAAACAAACGGCTCCTATGTGCTTAATATAGTATTTTTTGACTTCCCAAAACATAAAATGTCAAAAAAAATGAAACTTTTCGGGGGAAAGAAAGTCGAGCCCTGAAAAATGACGTCTAAAAATCTGCAAAATCAGAGTCCGAAAAACAATACAAATGTATCATAAGTGCTTCATATATTATTTTTTGACATCCCTAAACTTAAAATGTAAAAAAAAAAATGAAACTTTTCGGGGCACGAAAATCGAGCCCTGAAAAATGATGTCTAAAAATCAGCAAAATCAAAGTCCGAAAAACAAAACAAATTGGTCCTAAGTGCTTCATATATTACTTTTCGACTTCCCAAAACTTGAAATTTAAAAAAAAATGAAATTTTTCGGGGAACCAAAATCGATCCCTGAAAATTGACGTCATAAAATCAGCAAAATCAGAGTCCGAAAAACAAAACAAATGGCTCCTATGTGCTTAATATAGTATTTTTTGACTTCCCAAAACATAAAATGTCAAAAAAAATGAAACTTTTCGGGGGAACGAAAGTAAAGCCCTGAAAATGACGTCTAAAAATCAGCAAAATCAGAGTCCGAAAAACAATACAAATGTATCCTAAGTGCTTCATATATTATTTTTTGACATCCTAAAACATAAAATGTAAAAAAAAATGAAACTTTTCGAGGCACGAAAGTCGAGCCCTGAAAAATGACGTCTAAAAATCAGCAAAATCAGAGATCGAAAAACAATACAAATGTCTCCTAAGTGCTTAATATATTATTTTTTGACTTCCCAAAATTTGAAATTTCAAAAAAAATGAAACTTTTCGGGGCACGAAAATCGAGCCCTGAAAAATGAAGTCTAAAAATCAGCAAAATCAAAGTCTCAAAAACAAAACAAATTGGTCCTAAGATCTTCATATATTATTTTTTGATTTCCCAAAACATAAAATGTCAAAAAAATGAAAATTGGGGCACGAAAATCGAGCCCTGAAAAATGACGTCTAAAAATCAGCTAAATCAGAGTCCGAAAAACAAAACAAATGACACCTAAGGGCTTAATATATTAATTTTTGACTTCCCTAAACTTAAAATGTCAAAAAAGATTAAACTTTTCTGGGCACGAAAATCGATCCCTGAAAAATGACGTCTTAGAATCAGCAAAATCAGTGTCCGAAAAACAAAACAAATGGCTCATATGTGCTTAATATATTATTTTTGTACTTCCCAAAACTTAAAATTTAAAAAAAAATGAAACTTTTCGGGGCACGAAAATCGAACCCTGACAAATGAAGTCTAAAAATCAGCAAAATCAAAGTCCGAAAAACAAAACAAATTGGTCCTAAGTGCTTCCTATATTATTTTTTGACTTCCCAAAACTTGAAATTTCGAAAAAAATGAAACTGTTCGGGGAACGAAAATCGAGCCCTGAAAAATGAAGTCTTAAAATCAGCTAAATCAGAGTCCGAAAAACAAAACAAATGGCACCTAAGTGCTTAATATATTAATTTTTGACTTCCCTAAACTTAAAATGTCAAAAAAGATTGAACTTTTTGGGGCACGAAAGTCGAGCCCTGAAAAATGACGTCTAAAAATCAGCAAAATCAAAGTCCGAAAAACAATACAAATGTCTCCTAAGTGCTTAATATATTATTTTTTGACTTCCCAAAATTTGAAATTTCAAAAAAAATGAAACTTTTCGGGGCACGAAAATCGAGCCCTGAAAAATGAAGTCTAAAAATCAGCAAAATCAAAGTCTAAAAAACAAAACAAATTGGTCCTAAGTGCTTCATATATTATTTTTTGACTTCCCAAAACATAAAATGTCAAAAAAATGAAAATTGGGGCACGAAAATCGAGCCCTGAAAAATGACGTCTTAAAATCAGCTAAATCAGAGTCCGAAAAACAAAACAAATTGCACCTAAGTGCTTAATATATTAATTTTTGACTTCCCTAAACTTATAATTTGAAAAAAAATTAAACTTTTCTGGGCACGGAAATCGATCCCTGAAAAATGACGTCTTAGAATCAGCAAATTCAGAGTCCGAAAAACAAAACAAATGGCTCATATGTGCTTAATATATTATTTTTGTACTTCCCAAAACTTAAAATTTTAAAAAAAAAGAAACTTTTCGGGGCACGAAAATCGAACCCTGACAAATGAAGTCTAAAAATCAGTAAAATCAAAGTCCGAAAAACAAAACAAATTGGTCCTAAGTGCTTCATATATTATTTTTTGACTTCCCAAAACTTGAAATTTCAAAAAAAATGAAACTGTTCGGGGAACGAAAATCGAGCCCTGAAAAATGACGTCTTAAAATCAGCTAAATCAGAGTCCGAAAAACAAAACAAATGATACCTAAGTGCTTAATATATTAATTTTTGACTTCCCTAAACTTAAAATGTCAAAAAAGATTAAACTTTTTGGGGCACGAAAGTCGGGCCCTGAAAAATGATGTCTAAAAATCAGCAAAATCAAAGTCCGAAAAACAATACAAATGTCTCCTAAGTGCTTAATATGTTATTTTTTGACTTCCCAAAATTTGAAATTTCAAAAAAAATGAAACTTTTTGGGGCACGAAAATCGAGCCCTGAAAAATGAAGTCTAAAAATCAGCAAAATAAAAGTCCTAAAAACAAAACAAATTGGTCCTAAGTGATTCATATATTATTTTTTGACTTCCCAAAACTTAAAATGTCAAAAAAAGGAAACTTTTCGGGGCACTAAAATCGAGCCCTGAAAAATGACGTCTTAAAATCAGCTAAATCAGAGTCCGAAAAACAAAACAAATTGCACCTAAGTGCTTAATATATTAATTTTTGACTTCCCTAAACTTTTAATTTGAAAAAAAATTAAACTTTTCTGGGCACGGAAATCGATCCCTGAAAAATGACGTCTTAGAATCAGCAAATTCAGAGTCCGAAAAACAAAACAAATGGCTCATATGTGCTTAATATATTATTTTTGTACTTCCCAAAACTTAAAATTTAAAAAAAAATGAAACTTTTCGGGGCACGAAAATCGAACCCTGAAAAATGAAGTCTAAAAATCAGCAAAATCAAAGTCCGAAAAACAAAACAAATGTCTCCTAAGTGCTTAATATATTATTTTTTGACTTCCCAAAACTTGAAATTTCAAAAAAAATGAAACTTTTTGGGGCACGAAAATCGAGCCCTGAAAAATGAAGTCTAAAAATCAGCAAAATAAAAGTCCTAAAATCAAAACAAATTGGTCCTAAGTGATTCATATATTATTTTTTGACTTCCCAAAACTTAAAATGTCAAAAAAATGAAACTTTTCGGGGCACTAAAATCGAGCCCTGAAAAATGACATCTTAAAATCAGCTAAATCAGAGTCCGAAAAACAAAACAAATTGCACCTAAGTGCTTAATATATTAATTTTTGACTTCCCAAAACTTATAATTTGAAAAAAAATTAAACTTTTCTGAGCATGGAAATCGATCCCTGAAAAATGACGTTTAAATATCAGCAAAATCAGAGTCCGAAAAACAATACAAATGTATCCTAAGTGCTTCATATATTATTTTTTGACATCCTTAAATTTAAAATGTAAAAAAAAATGAAACTTTTCAGGGCACGAAAATCGAGCCCTGAAAAATGAAGTCTAAAAATCAGCAAAATCAAAGTACGAAAAACAAAACAAATTGGTCCTAAGTGCTTCATATATTACTTTTCGACTTCCCAAAACTTGAAATTTCAAAAAAAATGAAACTTTTCGGGGAACGAAAATCGATCCCTGAAAATTGACATCTTAAAATCAGCAAAATCAGAGTCCGAAAAACAAAACAAACGGCTCCTATGTGCTTAAAATAGTATTTTTTGACTTCCCAAAACATAAAATGTCAAAAAAAAATGAAACTTTTCGGGGGAAAGAAAGTCGAGCCCTGAAAAATGACGTCTAAAAATCAGCAAAATCAGAGTCCGAAAAACAATACAAATGTATCATAAGTGCTTCATATATTATTTTTTGACATCCCTAAACTTAAAATGTAAAAAAAAAAATGAAACTTTTCGGGGCACGAAAATCGAGCCCTGAAAAATGAAGTCTAAAAATCAGCAAAATCAAAGTCCGAAAAACAAAACAAATTGGTCCTAAGTGCTTCATATATTACTTTTCGACTTCCCAAAACTTGAAATTTAAAAAAAAATGAAACTTTTCGGGGAACGAAAATCGATCCCTGAAAATTGACGTCATAAAATCAGCAAAATCAGAGTCCGAAAAACAAAACAAATGGCACCTAAGTGCTTAATATATTAATTTTTGACTTCCCTAAACTTAAAATGTCAAAAAAGATTAAACTTTTTGGGGCACGAAAGTCGAGCCCTGAAAAATGACGTCTAAAAATCAGCAAAATCAAAGTCCGAAAAACAATACAAATGTCTCCTAAGTGCTTAATATATTATTTTTTGACTTCCCAAAATTTGAAATTTCAAAAAAAATGATACTTTTCGGGGCACGAAAATCGAGCCCTGAAAAATGAAGTCTAAAAATCAGCAAAATCAAAGTCTAAAAAACAAAACAAATTGGTCCTAAGTGCTTCATATATTATTTTTTGACTTCCCAAAACATAAAATGTCAAAAAAATGAAAATTGGGGCACGAAAATCGAGCCCTGAAAAATGACGTCTTAAAATCAGCTAAATCAGAGTCCGAAAAACAAAACAAATTGCACCTAAGTGCTTAATATATTAATTTTTGACTTCCCTAAACTTATAATTTGAAAAAAAATTAAACTTTTCTGGGCACGGAAATCGATCCCTGAAAAATGACGTCTTAGAATCAGCAAATTCAGAGTCCGAAAAACAAAACAAATGGCTCATATGTGCTTAATATATTATTTTTGTACTTCCCAAAACTTAAAATTTTAAAAAAAATGAAACTTTTCGGGGCACGAAAATCGAACCCTGACAAATGAAGTCTAAAAATCAGTAAAATCAAAGTCCGAAAAACAAAACAAATTGGTCCTAAGTGCTTCATATATTATTTTTTGACTTCCAAAAACTTGAAATTTCAAAAAAAATGAAACTGTTCGGGGAACGAAAATCGAGCCCTGAAAAATGACGTCTTAAAATCAGCTAAATCAGAGTCCGAAAAACAAAACAAATGGCACCTAAGTGCTTAATATATTAATTTTTGACTTCACTAAACTTAAAATGTCAAAAAAGATTAAACTTTTTGGGGCACGAAAGTCGGGCCCTGAAAAATGATGTCTAAAAATCAGCAAAATCAAAGTCCGAAAAACAATACAAATGTCTCCTAAGTGCTTAATATGTTATTTTTTGACTTCCCAAAATTTGAAATTTCAAAAAAAATGAAACTTTTTGGGGCACGAAAATAGAGCCCTGAAAAATGAAGTCTAAAAATCAGCAAAATAAAAGTCCTAAAAACAAAACAAATTGGTCCTAAGTGATTCATATATTATTTTTTGACTTCCCAAAACTTAAAATGTCAAAAAAATGAAACTTTTCGGGGCACTAAAATCGAGCCCTGAAAAATGACGTCTTAAAATCAGCTAAATCAGAGTCCGAAAAACAAAACAAATTGCACCTAAGTGCTTAATATATTAATTTTTGACTTCCCTAAACTTATAATTTGAAAAAAAATTAAACTTTTCTGGGCACGGAAATCGATCCCCGGAAAATGACGTCTTAGAATCAGCAAATTCAGAGTCCGAAAAACAAAACAAATGGCTCATATCTGCTTAATATATTATTTTTGTACTTCCCAAAACTTAAAATTTTAAAAAAAATGAAACTTTTCGGGGCACGAAAATCGAACCCTGACAAATGAAGTCTAAAAATCAGCAAAATCAAAGTCCGAAAAACAAAACAAATTGGTCCTAAGTGCTTCATATATTATTTTTTGACTTCCCAAAACTTGAAATTTCAAAAAAAATGAAACTGTTCGGGGAACGAAAATCGAGCCCTGAAAAATGACGTCTTAAAATCAGCTAAATCAGAGTCCGAAAAACAAAACAAATGGCACCTAAGTGCTTAATATATTAATTTTTGACTTCCCTAAACTTAAAATGTCAAAAAAGATTAAACTTTTTGGGGCACGAAAGTCGAGCCCTGAAAAATGACGTCTAAAAATCAGCAAAATCAAAGTCCGAAAAACAATACAAATGTCTCCTAAGTGCTTAATATATTATTTTTTGACTTCCAAAAATTTGAAATTTCAAAAACAATGAAACTTTTCGGGGCACGAAAATCGAGCCCTGAAAAATGAAGTATAAAAATCAGCAAATTCAAAGTCTAAAAAACAAAACAAATTGGTCCTAAGTGCTTCATATATTATTTTTTGACTTCCCAAAACATAAAATGTCAAAAAAATGAAAATTGGGGCACGAAAATCGAGCCCTGAAAAATGACGTCTTAAAATCAGCTAAATCAGAGTCCGAAAAACAAAACAAATTGCACCTAAGTGCTTAATATATTAATTTTTGACTTCCCTAAACTTATAATTTGAAAAAAAATTAAACTTTTCTGGGCACGGAAATCGATCCCTGAAAAATGACGTCTTAGAATCAGCAAATTCAGAGTCCGAAAAACAAAACAAATGGCTCATATGTGCTTAATATATTATTTTTGTACTTCCCAAAACTTAAAATTTTAAAAAAAATGAAACTTTTCGGGGCACGAAAATCGAACCCTGACAAATGAAGTCTAAAAATCAGTAAAATCAAAGTCCGAAAAACAAAACAAATTGGTCCTAAGTGCTTCATATATTATTTTTTGACTTCCCAAAACTTGAAATTTCAAAAAAAATGAAACTGTTCGGGGAACGAAAATCGAGCCCTGAAAAATGACGTCTTAAAATCAGCTAAATCAGAGTCCGAAAAACAAAACAAATGGCACCTAAGTGCTTAATATATTAATTTTTGACTTCCCTAAACTTAAAATGTCAAAAAAGATTAAACTTTTTGGGGCACGAAAGTCGGGCCCTGAAAAATGATGTCTAAAAATCAGCAAAATCAAAGTCCGAAAAACAATACAAATGTCTCCTAAGTGCTTAATATGTTATTTTTTGACTTCCCAAAACTTGAAATTTCAAAAAAAATGAAACTTTTTGGGGCACGAAAATCGAGCCCTGAAAAATGAAGTCTAAAAATCAGCAAAATAAAAGTCCTAAAAACAAAACAAATTGGTCCTAAGTGATTCATATATTATTTTTTGACTTCCCAAAACTTAAAATGTCAAAAAAATGAAACTTTTCGGGGCACTAAAATCGAGCCCTAAAACATGACGTCTTAAAATCAGCTAAATCAGAGTCCGATAAACAAAACAAATTGCACCTAAGTGCTTAATATATTAATTTTTGACTTCCCTAAACTTATAATTTGAAAAAAAATTAAACTTTTCTGGGCACGGAAATCGATCCCCGAAAAATGACGTCTTAGAATCAGCAAATTCAGAGTCCGAAAAACAAAACAAATGGCTCATATGTGCTTAATATATTATTTTTGTAATTCCCAAAACTTAAAATTTTAAAAAAAATGAAACTTTTCGGGGCACGAAAATCGAACCCTGACAAATGAAGTCTAAAAATCAGCAAAATCAAAGTCCGAAAAACAAAACTAATTGGTCCTAAGTGCTTCATATATTATTTTTTGACTTCCCAAAACTTGAAATTTCAAAAAAAATGAAACTGTTCGGGGAACGAAAATCGAGCCCTGAAAAATGACGTCTTAAAATCAGCTAAATCAGAGTCCGAAAAACAAAACAAATGGCACCTAAGTGCTTAATATATTAATTTTTGACTTCCCTAAACTTAAAATGTCAAAAAAGATTAAACTTTTTGGGGCACGAAAGTCGAGCCCTGAAAAATGATGTCTAAAAATCAGCAAAATCAAAGTCCGAAAAACAATACAAATGTCTCCTAAGTGCTTAATATGTTATTTTTTGACTTCCCAAAATTTGAAATTTCAAAAAAAATGAAACTTTTTGGGGCACGAAAATCGAGCCCTGAAAAATGAAGTCTAAAAATCAGCAAAATAAAAGTCCTAAAAACAAAACAAATTGGTCCTAAGTGATTCATATATTATTTTTTGACTTCCCAAAACTTAAAATGTCAAAAAAATGAAACTTTTCGGGGCACTAAAATCGAGCCCTGAAAAATGACGTCTTAAAATCAGTTAAATCAGAGTCCGAAAAACAAAACAAATTGCACCTAAGTGCTTAATATATTAATTTTTGACTTCCCTAAACTTATAATTTGAAAAAAAATTAAACTTTTCTGGGCACGGAAATCGATCCCCGGAAAATGACGTCTTAGAATCAGCAAATTCAGAGTCCGAAAAACAAAACAAATGGCTCATATCTGCTTAATATATTATTTTTGTACTTCCCAAAACTTAAAATTTTAAAAAAAATGAAACTTTTCGGGGCACGAAAATCGAACCCTGACAAATGAAGTCTAAAAATCAGCAAAATCAAAGTCCGAAAAACAAAACAAATTGGTCCTAAGTGCTTCATATATTATTTTTTGACTTCCCAAAACTTGAAATTTCAAAAAAAATGAAACTGTTCGGGGAACGAAAATCGAGCCCTGAAAAATGACGTCTTAAAATCAGCTAAATCAGAGTCCGAAAAACAAAACAAATGGCACCTAAGTGCTTAATATATTAATTTTTGACTTCCCTAAACTTAAAATGTCAAAAAAGATTAAACTTTTTGGGGCACGAAAGTCGAGCCCTGAAAAATGACGTCTAAAAATCAGCAAAATCAAAGTCCGAAAAACAATACAAATGTCTCCTAAGTGCTTAATATATTATTTTTTGACTTCCAAAAATTTGAAATTTCAAAAAAAATGAAACTTTTCGGGGCACGAAAATCGAGCCCTGAAAAATGAAGTCTAAAAATCAGCAAATTCAAAGTCTAAAAAACAAAACAAATTGGTCCTAAGTGCTTCATATATTATTTTTTGACTTCCCAAAACATAAAATGTCAAAAAAATGAAAATTGGGGCACGAAAATCGAGCCCTGAAAAATGACGTCTTAAAATCAGCTAAATCAGAGTCCGAAAAACAAAACAAATTGCACCTAAGTGCTTAATATATTAATTTTTGACTTCCCTAAACTTATAATTTGAAAAAAAATTAAACTTTTCTGGGCACGGAAATCGATCCCTGAAAAATGACGTCTTAGAATCAGCAAATTCAGAGTCCGAAAAACAAAACAAATGGCTCAAATGTGCTTAATATATTATTTTTGTACTTCCCAAAACTTAAAATTTTAAAAAAAATGAAACTTTTCGGGGCACGAAAATCGAACCCTGACAAATGAAGTCTAAAAATCAGTAAAATCAAAGTCCGAAAAACAAAACAAATTGGTCCTAAGTGCTTCATATATTATTTTTTGACTTCCCAAAACTTGAAATTTCAAAAAAAATGAAACTGTTCGGGGAACGAAAATCGAGCCCTGAAAAATGACGTCTTAAAATCAGCTAAATCAGAGTCCGAAAAACAAAACAAATGGCACCTAAGTGCTTAATATATTAATTTTTGACTTCCCTAAACTTAAAATGTCAAAAAAGATTAAACTTTTTGGGGCACGAAAGTCGGGCCCTGAAAAATGATGTCTAAAAATCAGCAAAATCAAAGTCCGAAAAACAATACAAATGTCTCCTAAGTGCTTAATATGTTATTTTTTGACTTCCCAAAACTTGAAATTTCAAAAAAAATGAAACTTTTTGGGGCACGAAAATCGAGCCCTGAAAAATGAAGTCTAAAAATCAGCAAAATAAAAGTCCTAAAAACAAAACAAATTGGTCCTAAGTGATTCATATATTATTTTTTGACTTCCCAAAACTTAAAATGTCAAAAAAATGAAACTTTTCGGGGCACTAAAATCGAGCCCTAAAACATGACGTCTTAAAATCAGCTAAATCAGAGTCCGATAAACAAAACAAATTGCACCTAAGTGCTTAATATATTAATTTTTGACTTCCCTAAACTTATAATTTGAAAAAAAATTAAACTTTTCTGGGCACGGAAATCGATCCCCGGAAAATGACGTCTTAGAATCAGCAAATTCAGAGTCCGAAAAACAAAACAAATGGCTCATATGTGCTTAATATATTATTTTTGTAATTCCCAAAACTTAAAATTTTAAAAAAAATGAAACTTTTCGGGGCACGAAAATCGAACCCTGACAAATGAAGTCTAAAAATCAGCAAAATCAAAGTCCGAAAAACAAAACTAATTGGTCCTAAGTGCTTCATATATTATTTTTTGACTTCCCAAAACTTGAAATTTCAAAAAAAATGAAACTGTTCGGGGAACGAAAATCGAGCCCTGAAAAATGACGTCTTAAAATCAGCTAAATCAGAGTCCGAAAAACAAAACAAATGGCACCTAAGTGCTTAATATATTAATTTTTGACTTCCCTAAACTTAAAATGTCAAAAAAGATTAAACTTTTTGGGGCACGAAAGTCGAGCCCTGAAAAATGATGTCTAAAAATCAGCAAAATCAAAGTCCGAAAAACAATACAAATGTCTCCTAAGTGCTTAATATGTTATTTTTTGACTTCCCAAAATTTGAAATTTCAAAAAAAATGAAACTTTTTGGGGCACGAAAATCGAGCCCTGAAAAATGAAGTCTAAAAATCAGCAAAATAAAAGTCCTAAAAACAAAACAAATTGGTCCTAAGTGATTCATATATTATTTTTTGACTTCCCAAAACTTAAAATGTCAAAAAAATGAAACTTTTCGGGGCACTAAAATCGAGCCCTGAAAAATGACGTCTTAAAATCAGCTAAATCAGAGTCCGAAAAACAAAACAAATTGCACCTAAGTGCTTAATATATTAATTTTTGACTTCCCTAAACTTATAATTTGAAAAAAAATTAAACTTTTCTGGGCACGGAAATCGATCCCCGGAAAATGACGTCTTAGAATCCGGAAATTCAGAGTCCGAAAAACAAAACAAATGGCTCATATCTGCTTAATATATTATTTTTGTACTTCCCAAAACTTAAAATTTTAAAAAAAATGAAACTTTTCGGGGCACGAAAATCGAACCCTGACAAATGAAGTCTAAAAATCAGCAAAATCAAAGTCCGAAAAACAAAACAAATGTCTCCTAAGTGCTTAATATATTATTTTTTGACTTCCCAAAACTTGAAATTTCAAAAAAAATGAAACTTTTTGGGGCACGAAAATCGAGCCCTGAAAAATGAAGTCTAAAAATCAGCAAAATAAAAGTCCTAAAATCAAAACAAATTGGTCCTAAGTGATTCATATATTATTTTTTGACTTCCCAAAACTTAAAATGTCAAAAAAATGAAACTTTTCGGGGCACTAAAATCGAGCCCTGAAAAATGACATCTTAAAATCAGCTAAATCAGAGTCCGAAAAACAAAACAAATTGCACCTAAGTGCTTAATATATTAATTTTTGACTTCCCAAAACTTATAATTTGAAAAAAAATTAAACTTTTCTGGGCATGGAAATCGATCCCTGAAAAATGACGTTTAAATATCAGCAAAATCAGAGTCCGAAAAACAATACAAATGTATCCTAAGTGCTTCATATATTATTTTTTGACATCCTTAAATTTAAAATGTAAAAAAAAATGAAACTTTTCAGGGCACGAAAATCGAGCCCTGAAAAATGAAGTCTAAAAATCAGCAAAATCAAAGTACGAAAAACAAAACAAATTGGTCCTAAGTGCTTCATATATTACTTTTCGACTTCCCAAAACTTGAAATTTCAAAAAAAATGAAACTTTTCGGGGAACGAAAATCGATCCCTGAAAATTGACATCTTAAAATCAGCAAAATCAGAGTCCGAAAAACAAAACAAACGGCTCCTATGTGCTTAAAATAGTATTTTTTGACTTCCCAAAACATAAAATGTCAAAAAAAAATGAAACTTTTCGGGGGAAAGAAAGTCGAGCCCTGAAAAATGACGTCTAAAAATCAGCAAAATCAGAGTCCGAAAAACAATACAAATGTATCATAAGTGCTTCATATATTATTTTTTGACATCCCTAAACTTAAAATGTAAAAAAAAAAATGAAACTTTTCGGGGCACGAAAATCGAGCCCTGAAAAATGAAGTCTAAAAATCAGCAAAATCAAAGTCCGAAAAACAAAACAAATTGGTCCTAAGTGCTTCATATATTACTTTTCGACTTCCCAAAACTTGAAATTTAAAAAAAAATGAAACTTTTCGGGGAACGAAAATCGATCCCTGAAAATTGACGTCATAAAATCAGCAAAATCAGAGTCCGAAAAACAAAACAAATGGCACCTAAGTGCTTAATATATTAATTTTTGACTTCCCTAAACTTAAAATGTCAAAAAAGATTAAACTTTTTGGGGCACGAAAGTCGAGCCCTGAAAAATGACGTCTAAAAATCAGCAAAATCAAAGTCCGAAAAACAATACAAATGTCTCCTAAGTGCTTAATATATTATTTTTTGACTTCCCAAAATTTGAAATTTCAAAAAAAATGATACTTTTCGGGGCACGAAAATCGAGCCCTGAAAAATGAAGTCTAAAAATCAGCAAAATCAAAGTCTAAAAAACAAAACAAATTGGTCCTAAGTGCTTCATATATTATTTTTTGACTTCCCAAAACATAAAATGTCAAAAAAATGAAAATTGGGGCACGAAAATCGAGCCCTGAAAAATGACGTCTTAAAATCAGCTAAATCAGAGTCCGAAAAACAAAACAAATTGCACCTAAGTGCTTAATATATTAATTTTTGACTTCCCTAAACTTATAATTTGAAAAAAAATTAAACTTTTCTGGGCACGGAAATCGATCCCTGAAAAATGACGTCTTAGAATCAGCAAATTCAGAGTCCGAAAAACAAAACAAATGGCTCATATGTGCTTAATATATTATTTTTGTACTTCCCAAAACTTAAAATTTTAAAAAAAATGAAACTTTTCGAGGCACGAAAATCGAACCCTGACAAATGAAGTCTAAAAATCAGTAAAATCAAAGTCCGAAAAACAAAACAAATTGGTCCTAAGTGCTTCATATATTATTTTTTGACTTCCAAAAACTTGAAATTTCAAAAAAAATGAAACTGTTCGGGGAACGAAAATCGAGCCCTGAAAAATGACGTCTTAAAATCAGCTAAATCAGAGTCCGAAAAACAAAACAAATGGCACCTAAGTGCTTAATATATTAATTTTTGACTTCACTAAACTTAAAATGTCAAAAAAGATTAAACTTTTTGGGGCACGAAAGTCGGGCCCTGAAAAATGATGTCTAAAAATCAGCAAAATCAAAGTCCGAAAAACAATACAAATGTCTCCTAAGTGCTTAATATGTTATTTTTTGACTTCCCAAAATTTGAAATTTCAAAAAAAATGAAACTTTTTGGGGCACGAAAATAGAGCCCTGAAAAATGAAGTCTAAAAATCAGCAAAATAAAAGTCCTAAAAACAAAACAAATTGGTCCTAAGTGATTCATATATTATTTTTTGACTTCCCAAAACTTAAAATGTCAAAAAAATGAAACTTTTCGGGGCACTAAAATCGAGCCCTGAAAAATGACGTCTTAAAATCAGCTAAATCAGAGTCCGAAAAACAAAACAAATTGCACCTAAGTGCTTAATATATTAATTTTTGACTTCCCTAAACTTATAATTTGAAAAAAAATTAAACTTTTCTGGGCACGGAAATCGATCCCCGGAAAATGACGTCTTAGAATCAGCAAATTCAGAGTCCGAAAAACAAAACAAATGGCTCATATCTGCTTAATATATTATTTTTGTACTTCCCAAAACTTAAAATTTTAAAAAAAATGAAACTTTTCGGGGCACGAAAATCAAACCCTGACAAATGAAGTCTAAAAATCAGCAAAATCAAAGTCCGAAAAACAAAACAAATTGGTCCTAAGTGCTTCATATATTATTTTTTGACTTCCCAAAACTTGAAATTTCAAAAAAAATGAAACTGTTCGGGGAACGAAAATCGAGCCCTGAAAAATGACGTCTTAAAATCAGCTAAATCAGAGTCCGAAAAACAAAACAAATGGCACCTAAGTGCTTAATATATTAATTTTTGACTTCCCTAAACTTAAAATGTCAAAAAAGATTAAACTTTTTGGGGCACGAAAGTCGAGCCCTGAAAAATGACGTCTAAAAATCAGCAAAATCAAAGTCCGAAAAACAATACAAATGTCTCCTAAGTGCTTAATATATTATTTTTTGACTTCCAAAAATTTGAAATTTCAAAAAAAATGAAACTTTTCGGGGCACGAAAATCGAGCCCTGAAAAATGAAGTCTAAAAATCAGCAAATTCAAAGTCTAAAAAACAAAACAAATTGGTCCTAAGTGCTTCATATATTATTTTTTGACTTCCCAAAACATAAAATGTCAAAAAAATGAAAATTGGGGCACGAAAATCGAGCCCTGAAAAATGACGTCTTAAAATCAGCTAAATCAGAGTCCGAAAAACAAAACAAATTGCACCTAAGTGCTTAATATATTAATTTTTGACTTCCCTAAACTTATAATTTGAAAAAAAATTAAACTTTTCTGGGCACGGAAATCGATCCCTGAAAAATGACGTCTTAGAATCAGCAAATTCAGAGTCCGAAAAACAAAACAAATGGCTCATATGTGCTTAATATATTATTTTTGTACTTCCCAAAACTTAAAATTTTAAAAAAAATGAAACTTTTCGAGGCACGAAAATCGAACCCTGACAAATGAAGTCTAAAAATCAGTAAAATCAAAGTCCGAAAAACAAAACAAATTGGTCCTAAGTGCTTCATATATTATTTTTTGACTTCCAAAAACTTGAAATTTCAAAAAAAATGAAACTGTTCGGGGAACGAAAATCGAGCCCTGAAAAATGACGTCTTAAAATCAGCTAAATCAGAGTCCGAAAAACAAAACAAATGGCACCTAAGTGCTTAATATATTAATTTTTGACTTCACTAAACTTAAAATGTCAAAAAAGATTAAACTTTTTGGGGCACGAAAGTCGGGCCCTGAAAAATGATGTCTAAAAATCAGCAAAATCAAAGTCCGAAAAACAATACAAATGTCTCCTAAGTGCTTAATATGTTATTTTTTGACTTCCCAAAATTTGAAATTTCAAAAAAAATGAAACTTTTTGGGGCACGAAAATAGAGCCCTGAAAAATGAAGTCTAAAAATCAGCAAAATAAAAGTCCTAAAAACAAAACAAATTGGTCCTAAGTGATTCATATATTATTTTTTGACTTCCCAAAACTTAAAATGTCAAAAAAATGAAACTTTTCGGGGCACTAAAATCGAGCCCTGAAAAATGACGTCTTAAAATCAGCTAAATCAGAGTCCGAAAAACAAAACAAATTGCACCTAAGTGCTTAATATATTAATTTTTGACTTCCCTAAACTTATAATTTGAAAAAAAATTAAACTTTTCTGGGCACGGAAATCGATCCCCGGAAAATGACGTCTTAGAATCAGCAAATTCAGAGTCCGAAAAACAAAACAAATGGCTCATATCTGCTTAATATATTATTTTTGTACTTCCCAAAACTTAAAATTTTAAAAAAAATGAAACTTTTCGGGGCACGAAAATCAAACCCTGACAAATGAAGTCTAAAAATCAGCAAAATCAAAGTCCGAAAAACAAAACAAATTGGTCCTAAGTGCTTCATATATTATTTTTTGACTTCCCAAAACTTGAAATTTCAAAAAAAATGAAACTGTTCGGGGAACGAAAATCGAGCCCTGAAAAATGACGTCTTAAAATCAGCTAAATCAGAGTCCGAAAAACAAAACAAATGGCACCTAAGTGCTTAATATATTAATTTTTGACTTCCCTAAACTTAAAATGTCAAAAAAGATTAAACTTTTTGGGGCACGAAAGTCGAGCCCTGAAAAATGACGTCTAAAAATCAGCAAAATCAAAGTCCGAAAAACAATACAAATGTCTCCTAAGTGCTTAATATATTATTTTTTGACTTCCAAAAATTTGAAATTTCAAAAAAAATGAAACTTTTCGGGGCACGAAAATCGAGCCCTGAAAAATGAAGTCTAAAAATCAGCAAATTCAAAGTCTAAAAAACAAAACAAATTGGTCCTAAGTGCTTCATATATTATTTTTTGACTTCCCAAAACATAAAATGTCAAAAAAATGAAAATTGGGGCACGAAAATCGAGCCCTGAAAAATGACGTCTTAAAATCAGCTAAATCAGAGTCCGAAAAACAAAACAAATTGCACCTAAGTGCTTAATATATTAATTTTTGACTTCCCTAAACTTATAATTTGAAAAAAAATTAAACTTTTCTGGGCACGGAAATCGATCCCTGAAAAATGACGTCTTAGAATCAGCAAATTCAGAGTCCGAAAAACAAAACAAATGGCTCATATGTGCTTAATATATTATTTTTGTACTTCCCAAAACTTAAAATTTTAAAAAAAATGAAACTTTTCGGGGCACGAAAATCGAACCCTGACAAATGAAGTCTAAAAATCAGTAAAATCAAAGTCCGAAAAACAAAACAAATTGGTCCTAAGTGCTTCATATATTATTTTTTGACTTCCCAAAACTTGAAATTTCAAAAAAAATGAAACTGTTCGGGGAACGAAAATCGAGCCCTGAAAAATGACGTCTTAAAATCAGCTAAATCAGAGTCCGAAAAACAAAACAAATGGCACCTAAGTGCTTAATATATTAATTTTTGACTTCCCTAAACTTAAAATGTCAAAAAAGATTAAACTTTTTGGGGCACGAAAGTCGGGCCCTGAAAAATGATGTCTAAAAATCAGCAAAATCAAAGTCCGAAAAACAATACAAATGTCTCCTAAGTGCTTAATATGTTATTTTTTGACTTCCCAAAACTTGAAATTTAAAAAAAAATGAAACTTTTTGGGGCACGAAAATCGAGCCCTGAAAAATGAAGTCTAAAAATCAGCAAAATAAAAGTCCTAAAAACAAAACAAATTGGTCCTAAGTGATTCATATATTATTTTTTGACTTCCCAAAACTTAAAATGTCAAAAAAATGAAACTTTTCGGGGCACTAAAATCGAGCCCTAAAACATGACGTCTTAAAATCAGCTAAATCAGAGTCCGATAAACAAAACAAATTGCACCTAAGTGCTTAATATATTAATTTTTGACTTCCCTAAACTTATAATTTGAAAAAAAATTAAACTTTTCTGGGCACGGAAATCGATCCCCGGAAAATGACGTCTTAGAATCAGCAAATTCAGAGTCCGAAAAACAAAACAAATGGCTCATATGTGCTTAATATATTATTTTTGTAATTCCCAAAACTTAAAATTTTAAAAAAAATGAAACTTTTCGGGGCACGAAAATCGAACCCTGACAAATGAAGTCTAAAAATCAGCAAAATCAAAGTCCGAAAAACAAAACTAATTGGTCCTAAGTGCTTCATATATTATTTTTTGACTTCCCAAAACTTGAAATTTCAAAAAAAATGAAACTGTTCGGGGAACGAAAATCGAGCCCTGAAAAATGACGTCTTAAAATCAGCTAAATCAGAGTCCGAAAAACAAAACAAATGGCACCTAAGTGCTTAATATATTAATTTTTGACTTCCCTAAACTTAAAATGTCAAAAAAGATTAAACTTTTTGGGGCACGAAAGTCGAGCCCTGAAAAATGATGTCTAAAAATCAGCAAAATCAAAGTCCGAAAAACAATACAAATGTCTCCTAAGTGCTTAATATGTTATTTTTTGACTTCCCAAAATTTGAAATTTCAAAAAAAATGAAACTTTTTGGGGCACGAAAATCGAGCCCTGAAAAATGAAGTCTAAAAATCAGCAAAATAAAAGTCCTAAAAACAAAACAAATTGGTCCTAAGTGATTCATATATTATTTTTTGACTTCCCAAAACTTAAAATGTCAAAAAAATGAAACTTTTCGGGGCACTAAAATCGAGCCCTGAAAAATGACGTCTTAAAATCAGCTAAATCAGAGTCCGAAAAACAAAACAAATTGCACCTAAGTGCTTAATATATTAATTTTTGACTTCCCTAAACTTATAATTTGAAAAAAAATTAAACTTTTCTGGGCACGGAAATCGATCCCCGGAAAATGACGTCTTAGAATCCGGAAATTCAGAGTCCGAAAAACAAAACAAATGGCTCATATCTGCTTAATATATTATTTTTGTACTTCCCAAAACTTAAAATTTTAAAAAAAATGAAACTTTTCGGGGCACGAAAATCGAACCCTGACAAATGAAGTCTAAAAATCAGCAAAATCAAAGTCCGAAAAACAAAACAAATTGGTCCTAAGTGCTTCATATATTATTTTTTGACTTCCCAAAACTTGAAATTTCAAAAAAAATGAAACTGTTCGGGGAACGAAAATCGAGCCCTGAAAAATGACGTCTTAAAATCAGCTAAATCAGAGTCCGAAAAACAAAACAAATGGCACCTAAGTGCTTAATATATTAATTTTTGACTTCCCTAAACTTAAAATGTCAAAAAAGATTAAACTTTTTGGGGCACGAAAGTCGAGCCCTGAAAAATGACGTCTAAAAATCAGCAAAATCAAAGTCCGAAAAACAATACAAATGTCTCCTAAGTGCTTAATATATTATTTTTTGACTTCCAAAAATTTGAAATTTCAAAAAAAATGAAACTTTTCGGGGCACGAAAATCGAGCCCTGAAAAATGAAGTCTAAAAATCAGCAAATTCAAAGTCTAAAAAACAAAACAAATTGGTCCTAAGTGCTTCATATATTATTTTTTGACTTCCCAAAACATAAAATGTCAAAAAAATGAAAATTGGGGCACGAAAATCGAGCCCTGAAAAATGACGTCTTAAAATCAGCTAAATCAGAGTCCGAAAAACAAAACAAATTGCACCTAAGTGCTTAATATATTAATTTTTGACTTCCCTAAACTTATAATTTGAAAAAAAATTAAACTTTTCTGGGCACGGAAATCGATCCCTGAAAAATGACGTCTTAGAATCAGCAAATTCAGAGTCCGAAAAACAAAACAAATGGCTCATATGTGCTTAATATATTATTTTTGTACTTCCCAAAACTTAAAATTTTAAAAAAAATGAAACTTTTCGGGGCACGAAAATCGAACCCTGACAAATGAAGTCTAAAAATCAGTAAAATCAAAGTCCGAAAAACAAAACAAATTGGTCCTAAGTGCTTCATATATTATTTTTTGACTTCCCAAAACTTGAAATTTCAAAAAAAATGAAACTGTTCGGGGAACGAAAATCGAGCCCTGAAAAATGACGTCTTAAAATCAGCTAAATCAGAGTCCGAAAAACAAAACAAATGGCACCTAAGTGCTTAATATATTAATTTTTGACTTCCCTAAACTTAAAATGTCAAAAAAGATTAAACTTTTTGGGGCACGAAAGTCGGGCCCTGAAAAATGATGTCTAAAAATCAGCAAAATCAAAGTCCGAAAAACAATACAAATGTCTCCTAAGTGCTTAATATGTTATTTTTTGACTTCCCAAAACTTGAAATTTCAAAAAAAATGAAACTTTTTGGGGCACGAAAATCGAGCCCTGAAAAATGAAGTCTAAAAATCAGCAAAATAAAAGTCCTAAAAACAAAACAAATTGGTCCTAAGTGATTCATATATTATTTTTTGACTTCCCAAAACTTAAAATGTCAAAAAAATGAAACTTTTCGGGGCACTAAAATCGAGCCCTAAAACATGACGTCTTAAAATCAGCTAAATCAGAGTCCGATAAACAAAACAAATTGCACCTAAGTGCTTAATATATTAATTTTTGACTTCCCTAAACTTATAATTTGAAAAAAAATTAAACTTTTCTGGGCACGGAAATCGATCCCCGGAAAATGACGTCTTAGAATCAGCAAATTCAGAGTCCGAAAAACAAAACAAATGGCTCATATGTGCTTAATATATTATTTTTGTAATTCCCAAAACTTAAAATTTTAAAAAAAATGAAACTTTTCGGGGCACGAAAATCGAACCCTGACAAATGAAGTCTAAAAATCAGCAAAATCAAAGTCCGAAAAACAAAACTAATTGGTCCTAAGTGCTTCATATATTATTTTTTGACTTCCCAAAACTTGAAATTTCAAAAAAAATGAAACTGTTCGGGGAACGAAAATCGAGCCCTGAAAAATGACGTCTTAAAATCAGCTAAATCAGAGTCCGAAAAACAAAACAAATGGCACCTAAGTGCTTAATATATTAATTTTTGACTTCCCTAAACTTAAAATGTCAAAAAAGATTAAACTTTTTGGGGCACGAAAGTCGAGCCCTGAAAAATGATGTCTAAAAATCAGCAAAATCAAAGTCCGAAAAACAATACAAATGTCTCCTAAGTGCTTAATATGTTATTTTTTGACTTCCCAAAATTTGAAATTTCAAAAAAAATGAAACTTTTTGGGGCACGAAAATCGAGCCCTGAAAAATGAAGTCTAAAAATCAGCAAAATAAAAGTCCTAAAAACAAAACAAATTGGTCCTAAGTGATTCATATATTATTTTTTGACTTCCCAAAACTTAAAATGTCAAAAAAATGAAACTTTTCGGGGCACTAAAATCGAGCCCTGAAAAATGACGTCTTAAAATCAGCTAAATCAGAGTCCGAAAAACAAAACAAATTGCACCTAAGTGCTTAATATATTAATTTTTGACTTCCCTAAACTTATAATTTGAAAAAAAATTAAACTTTTCTGGGCACGGAAATCGATCCCCGGAAAATGACGTCTTAGAATCAGCAAATTCAGAGTCCGAAAAACAAAACAAATGGCTCATATCTGCTTAATATATTATTTTTGTACTTCCCAAAACTTAAAATTTTAAAAAAAATGAAACTTTTCGGGGCACGAAAATCGAACCCTGACAAATGAAGTCTAAAAATCAGCAAAATCAAAGTCCGAAAAACAAAACAAATTGGTCCTAAGTGCTTCATATATTATTTTTTGACTTCCCAAAACTTGAAATTTCAAAAAAAATGAAACTGTTCGGGGAACGAAAATCGAGCCCTGAAAAATGACGTCTTAAAATCAGCTAAATCAGAGTCCGAAAAACAAAACAAATGGCACCTAAGTGCTTAATATATTAATTTTTGACTTCCCTAAACTTAAAATGTCAAAAAAGATTAAACTTTTTGGGGCACGAAAGTCGAGCCCTGAAAAATGACGTCTAAAAATCAGCAAAATCAAAGTCCGAAAAACAATACAAATGTCTCCTAAGTGCTTAATATATTATTTTTTGACTTCCAAAAATTTGAAATTTCAAAAAAAATGAAACTTTTCGGGGCACGAAAATCGAGCCCTGAAAAATGAAGTCTAAAAATCAGCAAATTCAAAGTCTAAAAAACAAAACAAATTGGTCCTAAGTGCTTCATATATTATTTTTTGACTTCCCAAAACATAAAATGTCAAAAAAATGAAAATTGGGGCACGAAAATCGAGCCCTGAAAAATGACGTCTTAAAATCAGCTAAATCAGAGTCCGAAAAACAAAACAAATTGCACCTAAGTGCTTAATATATTAATTTTTGACTTCCCTAAACTTATAATTTGAAAAAAAATTAAACTTTTCTGGGCACGGAAATCGATCCCTGAAAAATGACGTCTTAGAATCAGCAAATTCAGAGTCCGAAAAACAAAACAAATGGCTCAAATGTGCTTAATATATTATTTTTGTACTTCCCAAAACTTAAAATTTTAAAAAAAATGAAACTTTTCGGGGCACGAAAATCGAACCCTGACAAATGAAGTCTAAAAATCAGTAAAATCAAAGTCCGAAAAACAAAACAAATTGGTCCTAAGTGCTTCATATATTATTTTTTGACTTCCCAAAACTTGAAATTTCAAAAAAAATGAAACTGTTCGGGGAACGAAAATCGAGCCCTGAAAAATGACGTCTTAAAATCAGCTAAATCAGAGTCCGAAAAACAAAACAAATGGCACCTAAGTGCTTAATATATTAATTTTTGACTTCCCTAAACTTAAAATGTCAAAAAAGATTAAACTTTTTGGGGCACGAAAGTCGGGCCCTGAAAAATGATGTCTAAAAATCAGCAAAATCAAAGTCCGAAAAACAATACAAATGTCTCCTAAGTGCTTAATATGTTATTTTTTGACTTCCCAAAACTTGAAATTTCAAAAAAAATGAAACTTTTTGGGGCACGAAAATCGAGCCCTGAAAAATGAAGTCTAAAAATCAGCAAAATAAAAGTCCTAAAAACAAAACAAATTGGTCCTAAGTGATTCATATATTATTTTTTGACTTCCCAAAACTTAAAATGTCAAAAAAATGAAACTTTTCGGGGCACTAAAATCGAGCCCTAAAACATGACGTCTTAAAATCAGCTAAATCAGAGTCCGATAAACAAAACAAATTGCACCTAAGTGCTTAATATATTAATTTTTGACTTCCCTAAACTTATAATTTGAAAAAAAATTAAACTTTTCTGGGCACGGAAATCGATCCCCGGAAAATGACGTCTTAGAATCAGCAAATTCAGAGTCCGAAAAACAAAACAAATGGCTCATATGTGCTTAATATATTATTTTTGTAATTCCCAAAACTTAAAATTTTAAAAAAAATGAAACTTTTCGGGGCACGAAAATCGAACCCTGACAAATGAAGTCTAAAAATCAGCAAAATCAAAGTCCGAAAAACAAAACTAATTGGTCCTAAGTGCTTCATATATTATTTTTTGACTTCCCAAAACTTGAAATTTCAAAAAAAATGAAACTGTTCGGGGAACGAAAATCGAGCCCTGAAAAATGACGTCTTAAAATCAGCTAAATCAGAGTCCGAAAAACAAAACAAATGGCACCTAAGTGCTTAATATATTAATTTTTGACTTCCCTAAACTTAAAATGTCAAAAAAGATTAAACTTTTTGGGGCACGAAAGTCGAGCCCTGAAAAATGACGTCTAAAAATCAGCAAAATCAGAGTCCGAAAAACAATACAAATGTATCATAAGTGCTTCATATATTATTTTTTGACATCCCTAAACTTAAAATGTAAAAAAAAAAATGAAACTTTTCGGGGCACGAAAATCGAGCCCTGAAAAATGAAATCTAAAAATCAGCAAAATCAATGTCCGAAAAACAAAACAAATTGGTCCTAAGTGCTTCATATATTACTTTTCGACTTCCCAAAACTTGAAATTTAAAAAAAAATGAAACTTTTCGGGGAACGAAAATCGATCCCTGAAAATTGACGTCATAAAATCAGCAAAATCAGAGTCCGAAAAACAAAACAAATGGCTCCTATGTGCTTAATATAGTATTTTTTGACTTCCCAGAACATAAAATGTCAAAAAAATGAAACTTTTCGGGGGAACTAAAGTAGAGCCCTGAAAATGACGTCTAAAAATCAGCAAAATCAGAGTCCGAAAAACAATACAAATGTATCCTAAGTGCTTCATATATTATTTTTTGACATCCCAAAACTTAAAATGTAAAAAAAAAATGATACTTTTCGAGGCACGAAAGTCGAGCCCTGAAAAATGACGTCTAAAAATCAGCAAAATCATAGATCGAAAAACAATACAAATGTCTCCTAAGTGCTTAATATATTAATTTTTGACTTCCCAAAATTTGAAATTTCAAAAAAAATGAAACTTTTCGGTGCACGAAAATCGAGCCCTGAAAAATGAAGTCTAAAAATCAGCAAAATCAAAGTCTCAAAAACAAAACAAATTGGTCCTAAGTGCTTCATATATTATTTTTTGACTTCCCAAAACATAAAATGTCAAAAAAATGAAAATTGGGGCACGAAAATCGAGCCCTGAAAAATGACGTCTTAAAATCAGCTAAATCAGAGTATTAAAAACAAAACAAATTGCACCTAAGTGCTTAATATATTAATTTTTGACTTCACTAAACTTAAAAAGTCAAACAAAATGAAACTTTTCTAGGCACGGAAATATATACCAGAAAAATGATGTCTTAAAATCAGCAAAATCAGAGTCCGAAAAAAAAAACAAATGGCTCCTAAGTGCTTAATATATTATTTTTTAACTTCCCAAAACATGAAATTTCAAAAAAATTAAACTTTTCTGGGCACTAAAATCGAGCCCTGAAAAATGAAGTCTAAAAATCAGCAAAATCAGAGTCCGAAAAACAAAACAAATGGCTCCTAAGTGCTTAATATATTATTTTTTGACTTCCCAAAACTTAAAATGTCAAAAAAAATGAAACTTTTCTAGGCACAAAAGTCGAGCCCTGAAAAATGACGTCTAAAAATCAGCAAGATCAAAGTCCGAAAAATAAAACAAATTGGTCCTAAGTGCTTCATATATTTATTTTGGACTTCCCAAAACTTGAAATGCCTAAAAAAATGTAACTTTTCGGGGCACGAAAATCGAGCCATGAAAAATGACGTCTTAAAATCAGCTAAATCAGAGTCCGAAAAACAAAACAAATGGCACATAAGTGCTTAATATATTAATTTTTGACTTCCCTAAACTTAAAATGTCAAAAAAGATTAAACTTTTCTAGGCACGGAAATCGATCCCTGAAAAATGACGTCTTAGAATCAGCAAAATCAGAGTCCGAAAAACAAAACAAATGGCTCATATGTGCTTAATATATTATTTTTGTACTTCCCAAAACTTAAAATTTCAAAAAAAATGAAACTTTTCGGGGCACGAAAATCGAGCCCTGAAAAATGAAGTCTAAAAATCAGCAAAATCAAAGTCCGAAAAACAAACAAATTGGTCCTAAGTGCTTCATATATTATTTTTTGACTTCCCAAAACTTGAAATTTCAAAAAAAATGAAACTTTTCGGGGAACGAAAATCGAGCCCTGAAAAATGACGTCTTAAAATCAGCTAAATCAGAGTCCGAAAAACAAAACAAATGGCACCTAAGTGCTTAATATATTAATTTTTGACTTCCCTAAACTTAAAATGTCAAAAAAAATGAAACTTTTCGGGGCACGGAAATCGATCCCTGAAAAATGACGTCTTAAAATAAGCAAAATCAGAGTCCGAAAAACAAAACAAATGGCTCCTAAGTGCTTAAAATATTATTTTCCGACATCCCAAAACATAAAATGTCAAAAAAAATGAAACTTTTTGGGGCACGAAAGTCGAGCCCTGAAAAATGACGTCTAAAAATCAGCAAAATCAAAGTCCTAAAAACAATACAAATGTCTCCTAAGTGCTTAATATATTATTTTTTGACTTCCCAAAACTTGAAATTTCAAAAAAAATGAAACTTTTTGGGGCACGAAAATCGAGCCCTGAAAAATGAAGTCTAAAAATCTGCAAAATAAAAGTCCTAAAAACAAAACAAATTGGTCCTAAGTGATTCATATATTATTTTTTGACTTCCCAAAACTTAAAATGTCAAAAAAATGAAACTTTTCGGGGCACGAAAATCGACCCCTGAAAAATGACGTCTTAAAATCAGCTAAATCAGAGTCCGAAAAACAAAACAATTGCACCTAAGTGCTTAATATATTAATTTGTTACTTCCCTAAACTTATAATTTGAAAAAAAATTAAACTTTTCTGGGCACGGAAATCGATCCCTGAAAAATGACGTCTTAGAATCAGCAAATTCAGAGTCCGAAAAAAAAACAAATGGCTCCTATGTGCTTAATATATTATTTTTTTACTTCCCAAAACTTAAAATGTCAAAAAAATGAAACTTTTCGGGGCACGAAAGTCGAGCCCTAAAAAATGACGTCTAAAAATCAGCAAAATCAGAGTCCGAAAAACAATACAAATGTATCCTAAGTGCTTCATATATTATTTTTTGACATCCTTAAATTTAAAATGTAAAAAAAAATGAAACTTTTCGGGGCACGAAAATCGAGCCCTGAAAAATGAAGTCTAAAAATCAGCAAAATCAAAGTACGAAAAACAAAACAAATTGGTCCTAAGTGCTTCATATATTACTTTTCGACTTCCCAAAACTTGAAATTTCAAAAAAAATGAAACTTTTCGGGGAACGAAAATCGATCCCTGAAAATTGACATCTTAAAATCAGAAAAATCAGAGTCCGAAAAACAAAACAAACGGCTCCTATGTGCTTAATATAGTATTTTTTGACTTCCCAAAACATAAAATGTCAAAAAAAATGAAACTTTTCGGGGGAAAGAAAGTCCAGCCCTAAAAAATGACGTCTAAAAATAAGCAAAATCAGAGTCCGAAAAACAATACAAATGTATCCTAAGTGCTTCATATATTATTTTTCGACATCCCTAAACTTAAAATGTAAAAAAAAAAATGAAACTTTTCGGGGCACGAAAATCGAGCCCTCAAAATGAAGTCTAAAAATCAGCAAAATCAAAGTCCGAAAAACAAAACAAATTGGTCCTAAGTTCTTCATATATTACTTTTCGACTTCCCAAAACTTGAAATTTAAAAAAAAATGAAACTTTTCGGGGAACGAAAATCGATCCCTGGAAATTGACGTCATAAAATCAGCAAAATCAGAGTCCGAAAAACAAAACAAATGGCTCCTATGTGCTTAATATAGTATTTTTTGACTTCCCAAAACATAAAATGTCAAAAAAAATGAAACTTTTCGGGGGAACGAAAGTAGAGCCCTGAAAATGACGTCTAAAAATCAGCAAAATCAGAGTCCGAAAAACAATACAAACGTATCCTAAGTGCTTCATATATTATTTTTTGACATCCCAAAACTTAAAATGTAAAAAAAAATGAAACTTTTCGAGGCACGAAAGTCGAGCCCTGAAAAATGACGTCTAAAAATCAGCAAAATCAGAGATCGAAAAACAATACAAATGTCTCCTAAGTGCTTAATATATTATTTTTTGACTTCCCAAAATTTGAAATTTCAAAAAAAATGAAACTTTTCGGGGCACGAAAATCGAGCCCTGAAAAATGAAGTCTAAAAATCAGCAAAATCAAAGTCTCAAAAACAAAACAAATTGGTCCTAAGTGCTTCATATATTATTTTTTGACCTCCCAAAACATAAAATGTCAAAAAAATGAAAATTGGGGCACGAAAATCTAGCCCTGAAAAATGACGTCTTAAAATCAGCTAAATCAGAGTCCTAAAAACAAAACAAATTGCACCTAAGTGCTTAATATATTAATTTTTGACTTCACTAAACTTAAAATGTCAAACAAAATGAAACTTTCCTGGGCACGGAAATAGATCCCAGAAAAATGATGTCTTAAAATAAGCAAAATCAGAGTCCGAAAAACAAAACAAATGGCTCCTAAGTGCTTAATGTATTATTTTTTGACTTCCCAAAACTTAAAATGTCAAAAAAAATGAAACTTTTCTAGGCACAAAAGTCGAGCCCTGAAAATAACGTCTATAAATCAGCAAGATCAAATTCCGAAAAATAAAACAAATTGGTCCTAAGTGCTTCATATATTATTTTTTGACTTCCCAAAACTTGAAATGCCAAAAAAAATGTAACTTTTCGGGGCACGAAAATCGAGCCCTGAAAAATGACGTCTTAAAATCAGCTAAATCAGAGTCCGAAAAACAAAACAAATGGCACCTAAGGGCTTAATATATTAATTTTTGACTTCCCTAAACTTAAAATGTCAAAAAAGATTAAACTTTTCTGGGCACGGAAATCGATCCCTGAAAAATGACGTCTTAGAATCAGCAAAATCAGAGTCCGAAAAACAAAACAAATGGCTCATATGTGCTTAATATATTATTTTTGTACTTCCCAAAACTTAAAATTTAAAAAAAAATGAAACTTTTCGGGGCACGAAAATCGAACCCTGAAAAATGAAGTCTAAAAATCAGCAAAATCAAAGTCCGAAAAACAAAACAAATTGGTCCTAAGTGCTTCATATATTATTTTTTGACTTCCCAAAATTTGAAATTTCAAAAAAAATGAAACTGTTCGGGGAACGAAAATCGAGCCCTGAAAAATGACGTCTTAAAATCAGCTAAATCAGAGTCCGAAAAAAAAACAAATGGCACCTAAGTGCTTAATATATTAATTTTTGACTTCCCTAAACTTAAAATGTCAAAAAAGATTAAACATTTTGGGGCACGAAAGTCGAGCCCTGAAAAATGACGTCTAAAAATCAGCAAAATCAAAGTCCGAAAAACAATACAAATGTCTCCTAAGTGCTTAATATATTATTTTTTGACTTCCCAAAACTTGAAATTTCAAAAAAAATGAAACTTTTTGGGGCACGAAAATCGAGCCCTGAAAAATGAAGTCTAAAAATCAGCAAAATAAAAGTCCTAAAAACAAAACAAATTGGTCCTAAGTGCTTCATATATTATTTTTTGACTTCCCAAAACTTGAAATTTCAAAAAAAATGAAACTGTTCGGGGAACGAAAACCGAGCCCTGAAAAATGACGTCTTAAAATCAGCTAAATCAGAGTCCGAAAAACAAAACAAATGGCACCTAAATGCTTAATATATTAATTTTTGACTTCCCTAAACTTAAAATGTCAAAAAAGATTAAACATTTTGGGGCACGAAAGTCGAGCCCTGAAAAATGACGTCTAAAAATCAGCAAAATCAAAGTCCGAAAAACAATACAAATGTCTCCTAAGTGCTTAATATATTATTTTTTGACTTCCCAAAACTTGAAATTTCAAAAAAAATGAAACTTTTTGGGGCACGAAAATCGAGCCCTGAAAAATGAAGTCTAAAAATCAGCAAAATAAAAGTCCTAAAAACAAAACAAATTGGTCATATATTATTTTTTGACTTCCCAAAACTTAAAATGTCAAAAAAATGAAACTTTTCGGGGCACTAACATCGAGCCCTGAAAAATTACGTCTTAAAATCAGCTAAATCAGAGTCCGAAAAACAAAACAAATTGCACCTAAGTGCTTAATATATTAATTTTTGACTTCCCTAAACTTATAATTTGAAAAAAAATTAAACTTTTCTGGGCACGGAAATCGATCCCTGAAAAATGACGTCTTAGAATCAGCAAATTCAGAGTCCTAAAAACAAAACAAATGGCTCCTATGTGCTTAATATATTATTTTTTTACTTCCCAAAACTTAAAATGTCAAAAAAATGAAACTTTTCGGAGCACGAAAGTCGAGCCCTGAAAAATGACGTCTAAAAATCAGCAAAATCAGAGTCCGAAAAACAATACAAATGTATCCTAAGTGCTTCATATATTATTTTTTGACATCCTTAAATTTAAAATGTAAAAAAAAATGAAACTTTTCAGGGCACGAAAATCGAGCCCTGAAAAATGAAGTCTAAAAATCAACAAAATCAAATTACGAAAAACAAAACAAATTGGTCCTAAGTGCTTCATATATTACTTTTCGACTTCCCAAAACTTGAAATTTCAAAAAAAATGAAACTTTTCGGGGAACGAAAATCGATCCCTGAAAATTGACATCTTAAAATCAGCAAAATCAGAGTCCGAAAAAAAAAACAAACGGCTCCTATGTGCTTAATATAGTATTTTTTGACTTCCCAAAACATAAAATGTCAAAAAAAATGAAACTTTTCGGGGGAAAGAAAGTCCAGCCCTGAAAAATGACGTCTAAAAATCAGCAAAATCAGAGTCCGAAAAACAATACAAATGTATCCTAAGTGCTTCATATATTATTTTTCGACATCCCTAAACTTAAAATGTCAAAAAAAAAATGAAACTTTTCGGGGCACGAAAATCGAGCCCTCAAAATGAAGTCTAAAAATCAGCAAAATCAAAGTCCGAAAAACAAAACAAATTGGTCCTAAGTTCTTCATATATTACTTTTCGACTTCCCAAAACTTGAAATTTAAAAAAAAAATGAAACTTTTCGGGGAACGAAAATCGATCCCTGAAAATTGACGTCATAAAATCAGCAAAATCAGAGTCCGAAAAACAAAACAAATGGCTCCTATGTGCTTAATATAGTATTTATTGACTTCCCAAAACATAAAATGTCAAAAAAAATGAAACTTTTCGGGGGAACGAAAGTAGAGCCCTGAAAATGACGTCTAAAAATCAGCAAAATCAGAGTCCGAAAAACAATACAAATGTATCCTAAGTGCTTCATATATTATTTTTTGACATCCCAAAACTTAAAATGTAAAAAAAAATGAAACTTTTCGAGGCACGAAAGTCGAGCCCTGAAAAATGACGTCTAAAAATCAGCAAAATCAGAGATCGAAAAACAATACAAATGTCTCCTAAGTGCTTAATATATTATTTTTTGACTTCCCAAAATTTGAAATTTCAAAAAAAATGAAACTTTTCGGGGCACGAAAATCGAGCCCTGAAAAATGAAGTCTAAAAATCAGCAAAATCAAAGTCTCAAAAACAAAACAAATTGGTCCTAAGTGCTTCATATATTATTTTTTGACCTCCCAAAACATAAAATGTCAAAAAAATGAAAATTGGGGCACGAAAATCTAGCCCTGAAAAATGACGTCTTAAAATCAGCTAAATCAGAGTCCTAAAAACAAAACAAATTGCACCTAAGTGCTTAATATATTAATTTTTGACTTCACTAAACTTAAAATGTCAAACAAAATGAAACTTTCCTGGGCACGGAAATAGATCCCAGAAAAATGATGTCTTAAAATCAGCAAAATCAGAGTCCGAAAAACAAAACAAATGGCTCCTAAGTGCTTAATGTATTATTTTTTGACTTCCCAAAACTTAAAATGTCAAAAAAAATGAAACTTTTCTAGGCACAAAAGTCGAGCCCTGAAAATAACGTCTATAAATCAGCAAGATCAAAGTCCGAAAAATAAAACAAATTGGTCCTAAGTGCTTCATATATTATTTTTTGACTTCCCAAAACTTGAAATGCCAAAAAAAATGTAACTTTTCGGGGCACGAAAATCGAGCCCTGAAAAATGACGTCTTAAAATCAGCTAAATCAGAGTCCGAAAAACAAAACAAATGGCACCTAAGGGCTTAATATATTAATTTTTGACTTCCCTAAACTTAAAATGTCAAAAAAGATTAAACTTTTCTGGGCACGGAAATCGATCCCTGAAAAATGACGTCTTAGAATCAGCAAAATCAGAGTCCGAAAAACAAAACAAATGGCTCATATGTGCTTAATATATTATTTTTGTACTTCCCAAAACTTAAAATTTTAAAAAAAATGAAACTTTTCGGGGCACGAAAATCGAACCCTGAAAAATGAAGTCTAAAAATCAGCAAAATCAAAGTCCGAAAAACAAAACAAATTGGTCCTAAGTGCTTCATATATTATTTTTTGACTTCCCAAAATTTGAAATTTCAAAAAAAATGAAACTGTTCGGGGAACGAAAATCGAGCCCTGAAAAATGACGTCTTAAAATCAGCTAAATCAGAGTCCGAAAAAAAAACAAATGGCACCTAAGTGCTTAATATATTAATTTTTGACTTCCCTAAACTTAAAATGTCAAAAAAGATTAAACATTTTGGGGCACGAAAGTCGAGCCCTGAAAAATGACGTCTAAAAATCAGCAAAATCAAAGTCCGAAAAACAATACAAATGTCTCCTAAGTGCTTAATATATTATTTTTTGACTTCCCAAAACTTGAAATTTCAAAAAAAATGAAACTTTTTGTGGCACGAAAATCGAGCCCTGAAAAATGAAGTCTAAAAATCAGCAAAATAAAAGTCCTAAAAACAAAACAAATTGGTCCTAAGTGCTTCATATATTATTTTTTGACTTCCCAAAACTTGAAATTTCAAAAAAAGTGAAACTGTTCGGGGAACGAAAATCTAGCCCTGAAAAATGACGTCTTAAAATCAGCTAAATCAGAGTCCGAAAAACAAAACAAATGGCACCTAAGTGCTTAATATATTAATTTTTGACTTCCCTAAACTTAAAATGTCAAAAAAGATTAAACATTTTGGGGCACGAAAGTCGAGCCCTGAAAAATGACGTCTAAAAATCAGCAAAATCAAAGTCCGAAAAACAATACAAATGTCTCCTAAGTGCTTAATATATTATTTTTTGACTTCCCAAAACTTGAAATTTCAAAAAAAATGAAACTTTTTGGGGCACGAAAATCGAGCCCTGAAAAATGAAGTCTAAAAATCAGCAAAATAAAAGTCCTAAAAACAAAACAAATTGGTCATATATTATTTTTTGACTTCCCAAAACTTAAAATGTCAAAAAAATGAAACTTTTCGGGGCACTAACATCGAGCCCTGAAAAATTACGTCTTAAAATCAGCTAAATCAGAGTCCGAAAAACAAAACAAATTGCACCTAAGTGCTTAATATATTAATTTTTGACTTCCCTAAACTTATAATTTGAAAAAAAATTAAACTTTTCTGGGCACGGAAATCGATCCCTGAAAAATGACGTCTTAGAATCAGCAAATTCAGAGTCCTAAAAACAAAACAAATGGCTCCTATGTGCTTAATATATTATTTTTTTACTTCCCAAAACTTAAAATGTCAAAAAAATGAAACTTTTCGGAGCACGAAAGTCGAGCCCTGAAAAATGACGTCTAAAAATCAGCAAAATCAGAGTCCGAAAAACAATACAAATGTATCCTAAGTGCTTCATATATTATTTTTTGACATCCTTAAATTTAAAATGTAAAAAAAAATGAAACTTTTCAGGGCACGAAAATCGAGCCCTGAAAAATGAAGTCTAAAAATCAACAAAATCAAATTACGAAAAACAAAACAAATTGGTCCTAAGTGCTTCATATATTACTTTTCGACTTCCCAAAACTTGAAATTTCAAAAAAAATGAAACTTTTCGGGGAACGAAAATCGATCCCTGAAAATTGACATCTTAAAATCAGCAAAATCAGAGTCCGAAAAACAAAACAAACGGCTCCTATGTGCTTAATATAGTATTTTTTGACTTCCCAAAACATAAAATGTCAAAAAAAATGAAACTTTTCGGGGGAAAGAAAGTCCAGCCCTGAAAAATGACGTCTAAAAATCAGCAAAATCAGAGTCCGAAAAACAATACAAATGTATCCTAAGTGCTTCATATATTATTTTTCGACATCCCTAAACTTAAAATGTCAAAAAAAAAATGAAACTTTTCGGGGCACGAAATTCGAGCCCTCAAAATGAAGTCTAAAAATCAGCAAAATCAAAGTCCGAAAAACAAAACAAATTGGTCCTAAGTTCTTCATATATTACTTTTCGACTTCCCAAAACTTGAAATTTAAAAAAAAATGAAACTTTTCGGGGAACGAAAATCGATCCCTGAAAATTGACGTCATAAAATCAGCAAAATCAGAGTCCGAAAAACAAAACAAATGGCTCCTATGTGCTTAATATAGTATTTTTTGACTTCCCAAAACATAAAATGTCAAAAAAAATGAAACTTTTCGGGGGAACGAAAGTAGAGCCCTGAAAATGACGTCTAAAAATCAGCAAAATCAGAGTCCGAAAAACAATACAAATGTATCCTAAGTGCTTCATATATTATTTTTTGACATCCCAAAACTTAAAATGTAAAAAAAAATGAAACTTTTCGAGGCACGAAAGTCGAGCCCTGAAAAATGACGTCTAAAAATCAGCAAAATCAGAGATCGAAAAACAATACAAATGTCTCCTAAGTGCTTAATATATTATTTTTTGACTTCCCAAAATTTGAAATTTCAAAAAAAATGAAACTTTTCGGGGCACGAAAATCGAGCCCTGAAAAATGAAGTCTAAAAATCAGCAAAATCAAAGTCTCAAAAACAAAACAAATTGGTCCTAAGTGCTTCATATATTATTTTTTGACCTCCCAAAACATAAAATGTCAAAAAAATGAAAATTGGGGCACGAAAATCTAGCCCTGAAAAATGACGTCTTAAAATCAGCTAAATCAGAGTCCTAAAAACAAAACAAATTGCACCTAAGTGCTTAATATATTAATTTTTGACTTCACTAAACTTAAAATGTCAAACAAAATGAAACTTTCCTGGGCACGGAAATAGATCCCAGAAAAATGATGTCTTAAAATCAGCAAAATCAGAGTCCGAAAAACAAAACAAATGGCTCCTAAGTGCTTAATGTGTTATTTTTTGACTTCCCCAAACTTAAAATGTCAAAAAAAATGAAACTTTTCTAGGCACAAAAGTCGAGCCCTGAAAATAACGTCTATAAATCAGCAAGATCAAAGTCCGAAAAATAAAACAAATTGGTCCTAAGTGCTTCATATATTATTTTTTGACTTCCCAAAACTTGAAATGCCAAAAAAAATGTAACTTTTCGGGGCACGAAAATCGAGCCCTGAAAAATGACGTCTTAAAATCAGCTAAATCAGAGTCCGAAAAACAAAACAAATGGCACCTAATGGCTTAATATATTAATTTTTGACTTCCCTAAACTTAAAATGTCAAAAAAGATTAAACTTTTCTGGGCACGGAAATCGATCCCTGAAAAATGACGTCTTAGAATCAGCAAAATCAGAGTCCGAAAAACAAAACAAATGGCTCATATGTGCTTAATATATTATTTTTGTACTTCCCAAAACATAAAATTTAAAAAAAAATGAAACTTTTCGGGCCATGAAAATCGAACCCTGAAAAATGAAGTCTAAAAATCAGCAAAATCAAAGTCCGAAAAACAAAACAAATTGGTCCTAAGTGCTTCATATATTATTTTTTGACTTCCCAAAATTTGAAATTTCAAAAAAAATGAAACTGTTCGGGGAACGAAAATCGAGCCCTGAAAAATGACGTCTTAAAATCAGCTAAATCAGAGTCCGAAAAAAAAACAAATGGCACCTAAGTGCTTAATATATTAATTTTTGACTTCCCTAAACTTAAAATGTCAAAAAAGATTAAACATTTTGGGGCACGAAAGTCGAGTCCTGAAAAATGACGTCTAAAAATCAGCAAAATCAAAGTCCGAAAAACAATACAAATGTCTCCTAAGTGCTTAATATATTATTTTTTGACTTCCCAAAACTTGAAATTTCAAAAAAAATGAAACTTTTTGGGGCACGAAAATCGAGCCCTGAAAAATGAAGTCTAAAAATCAGCAAAATAAAAGTCCTAAAAACAAAACAAATTGGTCCTAAGTGCTTCATATATTATTTTTTGACTTCCCAAAACTTGAAATTTCAAAAAAAATGAAACTGTTCGGGGAACGAAAATCGAGCCCTGAAAAATGACGTCTTAAAATCAGCTAAATCAGAGTCCGAAAAACAAAACAAATGGCACCTAAGTGCTTAATATATTAATTTTTGACTTCCCTAAACTTAAAATGTCAAAAAAGATTAAACATTTTGGGGCACGAAAGTCGAGCCCTGAAAAATGACGTCTAAAAATCAGCAAAATCAAAGTCCGAAAAACAATACAAATGTCTCCTAAGTGCTTAATATATTATTTTTTGACTTCCCAAAACTTGAAATTTCAAAAAAAATGAAACTTTTTGGGGCACGAAAATCGAGCCCTGAAAAATGAAGTCTAAAAATCAGCAAAATAAAAGTCCTAAAAACAAAACAAATTGGTCATATATTATTTTTTGACTTCCCAAAACTTAAAATGTCAAAAAAATGAAACTTTTCGGGGCACTAACATCGAGCCCTGAAAAATTACGTCTTAAAATCAGCTAAATCAGAGTCCGAAAAACAAAACAAATTGCACCTAAGTGCTTAATATATTAATTTTTGACTTCCCTAAACTTATAATTTGAAAAAAAATTAAACTTTTCTGGGCACGGAAATCGATCCCTGAAAAATGACGTCTTAGAATCAGCAAATTCAGAGTCCTAAAAACAAAACAAATGGCTCCTATGTGCTTAATATATTATTTTTTTACTTCCCAAAACTTAAAATGTCAAAAAAATGAAACTTTTCGGGGCACGAAAGTCGAGCCCTGAAAAATGACGTCTAAAAATCAGCAAAATCAGAGTCCGAAAAACAATACAAATGTATCCTAAGTGCTTCATATATTATTTTTTGACATCCTTAAATTTAAAATGTAAACAAAAATGAAACTTTTCAGGGCACGAAAATCGAGCCCTGAAAAATGAAGTCTAAAAATCAACAAAATCAAATTACGAAAAACAAAACAAATTGGTCCTAAGTGCTTCATATATTACTTTTCGACTTCCCAAAACTTGAAATTTCAAAAAAAATGAAACTTTTCGGGGAACGAAAATCGATCCCTGAAAATTGACATCTTAAAATCAGCAAAAATCAGAGTCCGAAAAACAAAACAAACGGCTCCTATGTGCTTAATATAGTATTTTTTGACTTCCCAAAACATAAAATGTCAAAAAAAATGAAACTTTTCGGGGGAAAGAAAGTCGAGCCCTGAAAAATGACGTCTAAAAATCAGCAAAATCAGAGTCCGAAAAACAATACAAATGTATCATAAGTGCTTCATATATTATTTTTTGACATCCCTAAACTTAAAATGTAAAAAAAAAAATGAAACTTTTAGGGGCACGAAAATCGAGCCCTGAAAAATGAAGTCTAAAAATCAGCAAAATCAAAGTCCGAAAAACAAAACAAATTGGTCCTAAGTGCTTCATATATTACTTTTCGACTTCCCAAAACTTGAAATTTAAAAAAAAATGAAACTTTTCGGGGAACGAAAATCGATCCCTGAAAATTGACGTCATAAAATCAGCAAAATCAGAGTCCGAAAAACAAAACAAATGGCTCCTATGTGCTTAATATAGTATTTTTTGACTTCCCAAAACATAAAATGTCAAAAAAAATGAAACTTTTCGGGGGAACGAAAGTAGAGCCCTGAAAATGACGTCTAAAAATCAGCAAAATCAGAGTCCGAAAAACAATACAAATGTATCCTAAGTGCTTCATATATTATTTTTTGACATCCCAAAACTTAAAATGTAAAAAAAAATGAAACTTTTCGAGGCACGAAAGTCGAGCCCTGAAAAATGACGTCTAAAAATCAGCAAAATCAGAGATCGAAAAACAATACAAATGTCTCCTAAGAGCTTAATATATTATTTTTTGACTTCCCAAAATTTGAAATTTCAAAAAAAATGAAACTTTTCGGGGCACGAAAATCGAGCCCTGAAAAATGAAGTCTAAAAATCAGCAAAATCAAAGTCTCAAAAACAAAACAAATTGGTCCTAAGTGCTTCATATATTATTTTTTTACTTCCCAAAACATAAAATGTCAAAAAAATGTAACTTTTCGGGGCACGAAAATCGAGCCCTGAAAAATGACGTCTTAAAATCAGCTAAATCAGAGTCCGAAAAACAAAACAAATGGCACCTAAGGGCTTAATATATTAATTTTTGACTTCCCTAAACTTAAAATGTCAAAAAAGATTAAACTTTTCTGGGCACGGAAATCGATCCCTGAAAAATGACGTCTTAGAATCAGCAAAATCAGTGTCCGAAAAACAAAACAAATGGCTCATATGTGCTTAATATATTATTTTTGTACTTCCTAAAACTTAAAATTTAAAAAAAAATGAAACTTTTTGGGGCACGAAAATCGAGCCCTGAAAAATGAAGTCTAAAAATCAGCAAAATAAAAGTCCTAAAAACAAAACAAATTGGTCCTAAGTGATTCATATATTATTTTTTGACTTCCCAAAACTTAAAATTTAAAAAAAATGAAACTTTTCGGGGCACTAAAATCGAGCCCTGAAAAATGACGTCTTAAAATCAGCTAAATCAGAGTCCGAAAAACAAAACAAATTGCACCTAAGTGCTTAATATATTAATTTTTGACTTCCCTAAACTTATAATTTGAAAAAAAATTAAATTTTTCTGGGCACGGAAATCGATCCCTGAAAAATGACGTCTTAGAATCAGCAAATTCAGAGTCCGAAAAACAAAACAAATGGCTCATATGTGCTTAATATATTATTTTTGTACTTCCCAAAACTTAAAATTTAAAAAAAAATGAAACTTTTCGGGGCACGAAAATCGAACCCTGAAAAATGAAGTCTAAAAATCAGCAAAATCAAAGTCCGAAAAACAAAACAAATTGGTCCTAAGTGCTTCATATATTATTTTTTGACTTCCCAAAACTTGAAATTTCAAAAAAAATGAAACTGTTCGGGGAACGAAAATCGAGCCCTGAAAAATGACGTCTTAAAATCAGCTAAATCAGAGTCCGAAAAACAAAACAAATGGCACCTAAGTGCTTAATATATTAATTTTTGACTTCCCTAAACTTAAAATGTCTAAAAATATTAAACTTTTTGGGGCACGAAAGTCGAGCCCTGAAAAATGACGTCTAAAAATCAGCAAAATCAAAGTCCGAAAAACAATACAAATGTCTCCTAAGTGCTTAATATGTAATTTTTTGACTTCCCAAAACTTGAAATTTCAAAAAAAATGAAACTTTTCGGGGCACGAAAATCGAGCCCTGAAAAATGAAGTCTAAAAATCAGCAAAATCAAAGTCTAAAAAACAAAACAAATTGGTCCTAAGTGCTTCATATATTATTTTTTGACTTCCCAAAACATAAAATGTCAAAAAAATGAAAATTGGGGCACGAAAATCGAGCCCTGAAAAATGACGTCTTAAAATCAGCTAAATCAGAGTCCGAAAAACAAAACAAATTGCACCTAAGTGCTTAATATATTAATTTTTGACTTCCCTAAACTTATAATTTGAAAAAAAATTAAACTTTTCTGGGCACGGAAATCGATCCCTGAAAAATGACGTCTTAGAATCAGCAAATTCAGAGTCCGAAAAACAAAACAAATGGCTCATATGTGCTTAATATATTATTTTTGTACTTCCCAAAACTTAAAATTTTAAAAAAAATGAAACTTTTCGGGGCACGAAAATCGAACCCTGACAAATGAAGTCTAAAAATCAGTAAAATCAAAGTCCGAAAAACAAAACAAATTGGTCCTAAGTGCTTCATATATTATTTTTTGACTTCCCAAAACTTGAAATTTCAAAAAAAATGAAACTGTTCGGTGAACGAAAATCGAGCCCTGAAAAAGGACGTCTTAAAATCAGCTAAATCAGAGTCCGAAAAACAAAACAAATGGCACCTAAGTGCTTAATATATTAATTTTTGACTTCCCTAAACTTAAAATGTCAAAAAAGATTAAACTTTTTGGGGCACGAAAGTCGGGCCCTGAAAAATGATGTCTAAAAATAAGCAAAATCAAAGTCCGAAAAACAATACAAATGTCTCCTAAGTGCTTAATATGTTATTTTTTGACTTCCCAAAACTTGAAATTTCAAAAAAAATGAAACTTTTTGGGGCACGAAAATCGAGCCCTAAAAAATGAAGTCTAAAAATCAGCAAAATAAAAGTCCTAAAAACAAAACAAATTGGTCCTAAGTGCTTCATATATTATTTTTTGACTTCCCAAAACATAAAATGTCAAAAAAATGTAACTTTTCGGGGCACGAAAATCGAGCCCTGAAAAATGACGTCTTAAAATCAGCTAAATCAGAGTCCGAAAAACAAAACAAATGGCACCTAAGGGCTTAATATATTAATTTTTGACTTCCCTAAACTTAAAATGTCAAAAAAGATTAAACTTTTCTGGGCACGGAAATCGATCCCTGAAAAATGACGTCTTAGAATCAGCAAAATCAGTGTCCGAAAAACAAAACAAATGGCTCATATGTGCTTAATATATTATTTTTGTACTTCCTAAAACTTAAAATTTAAAAAAAAATGAAACTTTTTGGGGCACGAAAATCGAGCCCTGAAAAATGAAGTCTAAAAATCAGCAAAATAAAAGTCCTAAAAACAAAACAAATTGGTCCTAAGTGATTCATATATTATTTTTTGACTTCCCAAAACTTAAAATTTAAAAAAAATGAAACTTTTCGGGGCACTAAAATCGAGCCCTGAAAAATGACGTCTTAAAATCAGCTAAATCAGAGTCCGAAAAACAAAACAAATTGCACCTAAGTGCTTAATATATTAATTTTTGACTTCCCTAAACTTATAATTTGAAAAAAAATTAAATTTTTCTGGGCACGGAAATCGATCCCTGAAAAATGACGTCTTAGAATCAGCAAATTCAGAGTCCGAAAAACAAAACAAATGGCTCATATGTGCTTAATATATTATTTTTGTACTTCCCAAAACTTAAAATTTAAAAAAAAATGAAACTTTTCGGGGCACGAAAATCGAACCCTGAAAAATGAAGTCTAAAAATCAGCAAAATCAAAGTCCGAAAAACAAAACAAATTGGTCCTAAGTGCTTCATATATTATTTTTTGACTTCCCAAAACTTGAAATTTCAAAAAAAATGAAACTGTTCGGGGAACGAAAATCGAGCCCTGAAAAATGACGTCTTAAAATCAGCTAAATCAGAGTCCGAAAAACAAAACAAATGGCACCTAAGTGCTTAATATATTAATTTTTGACTTCCCTAAACTTAAAATGTCTAAAAAGATTAAACTTTTTGGGGCACGAAAGTCGAGCCCTGAAAAATGACGTCTAAAAATCAGCAAAATCAAAGTCCGAAAAACAATACAAATGTCTCCTAAGTGCTTAATATGTAATTTTTTGACTTCCCAAAACTTGAAATTTCAAAAAAAATGAAACTTTTCGGGGCACGAAAATCGAGCCCTGAAAAATGAAGTCTAAAAATCAGCAAAATCAAAGTCTAAAAAACAAAACAAATTGGTCCTAAGTGCTTCATATATTATTTTTTGACTTCCCAAAACATAAAATGTCAAAAAAATGAAAATTGGGGCACGAAAATCGAGCCCTGAAAAATGACGTCTTAAAATCAGCTAAATCAGAGTCCGAAAAACAAAACAAATTGCACCTAAGGGCTTAATATATTAATTTTTGACTTCCCTAAACTTATAATTTGAAAAAAAATTAAACTTTTCTGGGCACGGAAATCGATCCCTGAAAAATGACGTCTTAGAATCAGCAAATTCAGAGTCCGAAAAACAAAACAAATGGCTCATATGTGCTTAATATATTATTTTTGTACTTCCCAAAACTTAAAATTTTAAAAAAAATGAAACTTTTCGGGGCACGAAAATCGAACCCTGACAAATGAAGTCTAAAAATCAGTAAAATCAAAGTCCGAAAAACAAAACAAATTGGTCCTAAGTGCTTCATATATTATTTTTTGACTTCCCAAAACTTGAAATTTCAAAAAAAATGAAACTGTTCGGTGAACGAAAATCGAGCCCTGAAAAAGGACGTCTTAAAATCAGCTAAATCAGAGTCCGAAAAACAAAACAAATGGCACCTAAGTGCTTAATATATTAATTTTTGACTTCCCTAAACTTAAAATGTCAAAAAAGATTAAACTTTTTGGGGCACGAAAGTCGGGCCCTGAAAAATGATGTCTAAAAATAAGCAAAATCAAAGTCCGAAAAACAATACAAATGTCTCCTAAGTGCTTAATATGTTATTTTTTGACTTCCCAAAACTTGAAATTTCAAAAAAAATGAAACTTTCCGGGTCACGAAAATAGAGCCCTGAAAAATGAAGTCTAAAAATCAGCAAAATCAAAGTCCGAAAAATAAAACAAATTGGTCCTAAGTGCTTCATATATTATTTTTTGACTTCCCAAAACTTGAAATTTCAAAAAAAATGAAACTTTTCGGGGAACGAAAATCGAGCCTTGAAAAATGACGTCTTAAAATAAGCTAAATCAGAGTCCGAAAAACAAAACAAATGGCACCAAAGTGCTTAATATATTAATTTTTGACTTCCCTAAACTTAAAATGTCAAAAAAAATGAAACTTTTCGGGGCACGGAAATCGATCCCTTAAAAATGACGTCTTAAAATCAGCAAAATCAGAGTCCGAAAAACAAAACAAAAGGCTCCTAAGTGCTTAAAATATTATTTTCTGACATCCCAAAACATAAAATGTCAAAAAAAATGAAACTTTTTGGGGCACGAAAATCGAGCGCTGAAAAATGAAGTCTAAAAATCAACAAAATCAATGTCCTAAAAACAAAAAAAAATTGGTCCTAAGTGATTCATATATTATTTTTTGACTTCCCAAAACTTAAAATGTCAAAAAAATGAAACTTTTCGGGGCACGAAAATCGAGCCCTGAAAAATGACGTCTTAAAATCAGCTAAATCAGAGTCCGAAAAACAAAACAAATTGCACCTAAGTGCTTAATATATTAATTTTTGACTTCCCTAAACTTATAATTTGAAAAAAAAATTAAACTTTTCTGGGCACGAAAATCGATCCCTGAAAAATGACGTCTTAGAATCAGCAAATTCAGAGTCCGAAAAACAAAACAAATGGCTCCTATGTGCTTAATATATTATTTTTTTACTTCCCAAAACTTAAAATGTCAAAAAAATAAAACTTTTCGGGGCACGAAAGTCGAGCCCTGAAAAATGACGTCTAAAAATCAGCTAAATCAGAGTCCGAAAAACAAAACAAAAAGGCTCCTAAGTGCTTAAAATATTATTTTCTGACATCCCCAAAACATAAAATGTCAAAAAAAATGAAACTTTTCGGGGCACGGAAATCGATCCCTTAAAAATGACGTCTTAAAATCAGCAAAATCAGAGTCCGAAAAACAAAACAAAAGGCTCCTAAGTGCTTAAAATATTATTTTCTGACATCCCAAAACATAAAATGTCAAAAAAAATGAAACTTTTTGGGGCACGAAAGTCGAGCTCTGAAAAATGACGTCTAAAAATCAGCAAAATCAGAGTCCGAAAAACAAAACAAATGTCTCTTAAGTGCTTAATATATTATTTTTTGACTTCCTAAAACTTGAAATTTCAAAAAAAATGAAACTTTTTGGGGCACGAAAATCGAGCGCAGAAAAATGAAGTCTAAAAATCAACAAAATCAAAGTCCTAAAAACAAAACAAATTGGTCCTAAGTGATTCATATATTATTTTTTGACTTCCCAAAACTTAAAATGTCAAAAAAATGAAACTTTTAGGGGCACGAAAATCGAGCCCTGAAAAATGACGTCTTAAAATCAGCTAAATCAGAGTCCGAAATACAAAACAAATTGCACCTAAGTGCTTAATATATTAATTTTTGACTTCCCTAAACTTATAATTTGAAAAAAAATTAAACTTTTCTGTGCACGGAAATCTATCCCTAAAAAATGACGTCTTAGAATCAGCAAATTCAGAGTCCGAAAAACAAAACAAATGGATCCTATGTGCTTAATATATTATTTTTTTACTTCCCAAAACTTAAAATGTCAAAAAAATGAAACTTTTCGGGGCAAGAAAGTCGAGCCCTGAAAAATGACGTCTAAAAATCAGCAAACTCAGAGTCCGAAAAACAATACAAATATATCCTAAGTGCTTCATATATTATTTTTTGACATCCTTAAATTTAAAATGTAAAAAAAATGAAACTTATTGGGGCACGAAAATCGAGCCTTGAAAAATGAAGTCTAAAAATCAGCAAAATGAAAGTCCGAAAAACAAAACAAATTGGTCCTAAGTTCTTCATATATTACTTTTCGACTTCCCAAAACTTGAAATTTAAAAAAAAATGAAACTTTTCGGGGAACGAAAATCGATCCCTGAAAATTGACGTCATAAAATCAGCAAAATCAGAGTCCGAAAAACAAAACAAATGGCTCCTATGTGCTTAATATAGTATTTTTTGACTTCCCAAAACATAAAATGTCAAAAAAAATGAAACTTTTCGGGGGAACGAAAGTAGAGCCCTGAAAATGACGTCTAAAAATCAGCAAAATCAGAGTCCGAAAAACAATACAAATGTATCCTAAGTGCTTCATATACTATTTTTTGACATCCCAAAACTTAAAATGTAAAAAAAAATGAAACTTTTCGAGGCACGAAAGTCGAGCCCTGAAAAATGACGTCTAAAAATCAGCAAAATCAGAGATCGAAAAACAATACAAATGTCTCCTAAGTGCTTAATATATTATTTTTTGACTTCCCAAAATTTGAAATTTCAAAAAAAATGAAACTTTTCGGGGCACGAAAATCGAGCCCTGAAAAATGAAGTCTAAAAATCAGCAAAATCAAAGTCTCAAAAACAAAACAAATTGGTCCTAAGTGCTTCATATATTATTTTTTGACCTCCCAAAACATAAAATGTCAAAAAAATGAAAATTGGGGCACGAAAATCTAGCCCTGAAAAATGACGTCTTAAAATCAGCTAAATCAGAGTCCTAAAAACAAAACAAATTGCACCTAAGTGCTTAATATATTAATTTTTGACTTCACTAAACTTAAAATGTCAAACAAAATGAAACTTTCCTGGGCACGGAAATAGATCCCAGAAAAATGATGTCTTAAAATCAGCAAAATCAGAGTCCGAAAAACAAAACAAATGGCTCCTAAGTGCTTAATGTGTTATTTTTTGACTTCCCCAAACTTAAAATGTCAAAAAAAATGAAACTTTTCTAGGCACAAAAGTCGAGCCCTGAAAATAACGTCTATAAATCAGCAAGATCAAAGTCCGAAAAATAAAACAAATTGGTCCTACGTGCTTCATATATTATTTTTTGACTTCCCAAAACTTGAAATGCCAAAAAAAATGTAACTTTTCGGGGCACGAAAATCGAGCCCTGAAAAATGACGTCTTAAAATCAGCTAAATCAGAGTCCGAAAAACAAAACAAATGGCACCTAATGGCTTAATATATTAATTTTTGACTTCCCTAAACTTAAAATGTCAAAAAAGATTAAACTTTTCTGGGCACGGAAATCGATCCCTGAAAAATGACGTCTTAGAATCAGCAAAATCAGAGTCCGAAAAACAAAACAAATGGCTCATATGTGCTTAATATATTATTTTTGTACTTCCCAAAACATAAAATTTAAAAAAAAATGAAACTTTTCGGGGCATGAAAATCGAACCCTGAAAAATGAAGTCTAAAAATCAGCAAAATCAAAGTCCGAAAAACAAAACAAATTGGTCCTAAGTGCTTCATATATTATTTTTTGACTTCCCAAAATTTGAAATTTCAAAAAAAATGAAACTGTTCGGGGAACGAAAATCGAGCCCTGAAAAATGACGTCTTAAAATCAGCTAAATCAGAGTCCGAAAAAAAAACAAATGGCACCTAAGTGCTTAATATATTAATTTTTGACTTCCCTAAACTTAAAATGTCAAAAAAGATTAAACATTTTGGGGCACGAAAGTCGAGTCCTGAAAAATGACGTCTAAAAATCAGCAAAATCAAAGTCCGAAAAACAATACAAATGTCTCCTAAGTGCTTAATATATTATTTTTTGACTTCCCAAAACTTGAAATTTCAAAAAAAATGAAACTTTTTGGGGCACGAAAATCGAGCCCTGAAAAATGAAGTCTAAAAATCAGCAAAATAAAAGTCCTAAAAACAAAACAAATTGGTCCTAAGTGCTTCATATATTATTTTTTGACTTCCCAAAACTTGAAATTTCAAAAAAAATGAAACTGTTCGGGGAACGAAAATCGAGCCCTGAAAAATGACGTCTTAAAATCAGCTAAATCAGAGTCCGAAAAACAAAACAAATGGCACCTAAGTGCTTAATATATTAATTTTTGACTTCCCTAAACTTAAAATGTCAAAAAAGATTAAACATTTTGGGGCACGAAAGTCGAGCCCTGAAAAATGACGTCTAAAAATCAGCAAAATCAAAGTCCGAAAAACAATACAAATGTCTCCTAAGTGCTTAATATATTATTTTTTGACTTCCCAAAACTTGAAATTTCAAAAAAAATGAAACTTTTTGGGGCACGAAAATCGAGCCCTGAAAAATGAAGTCTAAAAATCAGCAAAATAAAAGTCCTAAAAACAAAACAAATTGGTCATATATTATTTTTTGACTTCCCAAAACTTAAAATGTCAAAAAAATGAAACTTTTCGGGGCACTAACATCGAGCCCTGAAAAATTACGTCTTAAAATCAGCTAAATCAGAGTCCGAAAAACAAAACAAATTGCACCTAAGTGCTTAATATATTAATTTTTGACTTCCCTAAACTTATAATTTGAAAAAAAATTAAACTTTTCTGGGCACGGAAATCGATCCCTGAAAAATGACGTCTTAGAATCAGCAAATTCAGAGTCCTAAAAACAAAACAAATGGCTCCTATGTGCTTAATATATTATTTTTTTACTTCCCAAAACTTAAAATGTCAAAAAAATGAAACTTTTCGGGGCACGAAAGTCGAGCCCTGAAAAATGACGTCTAAAAATCAGCAAAATCAGAGTCCGAAAAACAATACAAATGTATCCTAAGTGCTTCATATATTATTTTTTGACATCCTTAAATTTAAAATGTAAAAAAAAATGAAACTTTTCAGGGCACGAAAATCGAGCCCTGAAAAATGAAGTCTAAAAATCAACAAAATCAAATTACGAAAAACAAAACAAATTGGTCCTAAGTGCTTCATATATTACTTTTCGACTTCCCAAAACTTGAAATTTCAAAAAAAATGAAACTTTTCGGGGAACGAAAATCGATCCCTGAAAATTGACATCTTAAAATCAGCAAAAATCAGAGTCCGAAAAACAAAACAAACGGCTCCTATGTGCTTAATATAGTATTTTTTGACTTCCCAAAACATAAAATGTCAAAAAAAATGAAACTTTTCGGGGGAAAGAAAGTCGAGCCCTGAAAAATGACGTCTAAAAATCAGCAAAATCAGAGTCCGAAAAACAATACAAATGTATCATAAGTGCTTCATATATTATTTTTTGACATCCCTAAACTTAAAATGTAAAAAAAAAAATGAAACTTTTAGGGGCACGAAAATCGAGCCCTGAAAAATGAAGTCTAAAAATCAGCAAAATCAAAGTCCGAAAAACAAAACAAATTGGTCCTAAGTGCTTCATATATTACTTTTCGACTTCCCAAAACTTGAAATTTAAAAAAAAATGAAACTTTTCGGGGAACGAAAATCGATCCCTGAAAATTGACGTCATAAAATCAGCAAAATCAGAGTCCGAAAAACAAAACAAATGGCTCCTATGTGCTTAATATAGTATTTTTTGACTTCCCAAAACATAAAATGTCAAAAAAAATGAAACTTTTCGGGGGAACGAAAGTAGAGCCCTGAAAATGACGTCTAAAAATCAGCAAAATCAGAGTCCGAAAAACAATACAAATGTATCCTAAGTGCTTCATATATTATTTTTTGACATCCCAAAACTTAAAATGTAAAAAAAAATGAAACTTTTCGAGGCACGAAAGTCGAGCCCTGAAAAATGACGTCTAAAAATCAGCAAAATCAGAGATCGAAAAACAATACAAATGTCTCCTAAGAGCTTAATATATTATTTTTTGACTTCCCAAAATTTGAAATTTCAAAAAAAATGAAACTTTTCGGGGCACGAAAATCGAGCCCTGAAAAATGAAGTCTAAAAATCAGCAAAATCAAAGTCTCAAAAACAAAACAAATTGGTCCTAAGTGCTTCATATATTATTTTTTTACTTCCCAAAACATAAAATGTCAAAAAAATGTAACTTTTCGGGGCACGAAAATCGAGCCCTGAAAAATGACGTCTTAAAATCAGCTAAATCAGAGTCCGAAAAACAAAACAAATGGCACCTAAGGGCTTAATATATTAATTTTTGACTTCCCTAAACTTAAAATGTCAAAAAAGATTAAACTTTTCTGGGCACGGAAATCGATCCCTGAAAAATGACGTCTTAGAATCAGCAAAATCAGTGTCCGAAAAACAAAACAAATGGCTCATATGTGCTTAATATATTATTTTTGTACTTCCTAAAACTTAAAATTTAAAAAAAAATGAAACTTTTTGGGGCACGAAAATCGAGCCCTGAAAAATGAAGTCTAAAAATCAGCAAAATAAAAGTCCTAAAAACAAAACAAATTGGTCCTAAGTGATTCATATATTATTTTTTGACTTCCCAAAACTTAAAATTTAAAAAAAATGAAACTTTTCGGGGCACTAAAATCGAGCCCTGAAAAATGACGTCTTAAAATCAGCTAAATCAGAGTCCGAAAAACAAAACAAATTGCACCTAAGTGCTTAATATATTAATTTTTGACTTCCCTAAACTTATAATTTGAAAAAAAATTAAATTTTTCTGGGCACGGAAATCGATCCCTGAAAAATGACGTCTTAGAATCAGCAAATTCAGAGTCCGAAAAACAAAACAAATGGCTCATATGTGCTTAATATATTATTTTTGTACTTCCCAAAACTTAAAATTTAAAAAAAAATGAAACTTTTCGGGGCACGAAAATCGAACCCTGAAAAATGAAGTCTAAAAATCAGCAAAATCAAAGTCCGAAAAACAAAACAAATTGGTCCTAAGTGCTTCATATATTATTTTTTGACTTCCCAAAACTTGAAATTTCAAAAAAAATGAAACTGTTCGGGGAACGAAAATCGAGCCCTGAAAAATGACGTCTTAAAATCAGCTAAATCAGAGTCCGAAAAACAAAACAAATGGCACCTAAGTGCTTAATATATTAATTTTTGACTTCCCTAAACTTAAAATGTCTAAAAATATTAAACTTTTTGGGGCACGAAAGTCGAGCCCTGAAAAATGACGTCTAAAAATCAGCAAAATCAAAGTCCGAAAAACAATACAAATGTCTCCTAAGTGCTTAATATGTAATTTTTTGACTTCCCAAAACTTGAAATTTCAAAAAAAATGAAACTTTTCGGGGCACGAAAATCGAGCCCTGAAAAATGAAGTCTAAAAATCAGCAAAATCAAAGTCTAAAAAACAAAACAAATTGGTCCTAAGTGCTTCATATATTATTTTTTGACTTCCCAAAACATAAAATGTCAAAAAAATGAAAATTGGGGCACGAAAATCGAGCCCTGAAAAATGACGTCTTAAAATCAGCTAAATCAGAGTCCGAAAAACAAAACAAATTGCACCTAAGTGCTTAATATATTAATTTTTGACTTCCCTAAACTTATAATTTGAAAAAAAATTAAACTTTTCTGGGCACGGAAATCGATCCCTGAAAAATGACGTCTTAGAATCAGCAAATTCAGAGTCCGAAAAACAAAACAAATGGCTCATATGTGCTTAATATATTATTTTTGTACTTCCCAAAACTTAAAATTTTAAAAAAAATGAAACTTTTCGGGGCACGAAAATCGAACCCTGACAAATGAAGTCTAAAAATCAGTAAAATCAAAGTCCGAAAAACAAAACAAATTGGTCCTAAGTGCTTCATATATTATTTTTTGACTTCCCAAAACTTGAAATTTCAAAAAAAATGAAACTGTTCGGTGAACGAAAATCGAGCCCTGAAAAAGGACGTCTTAAAATCAGCTAAATCAGAGTCCGAAAAACAAAACAAATGGCACCTAAGTGCTTAATATATTAATTTTTGACTTCCCTAAACTTAAAATGTCAAAAAAGATTAAACTTTTTGGGGCACGAAAGTCGGGCCCTGAAAAATGATGTCTAAAAATAAGCAAAATCAAAGTCCGAAAAACAATACAAATGTCTCCTAAGTGCTTAATATGTTATTTTTTGACTTCCCAAAACTTGAAATTTCAAAAAAAATGAAACTTTTTGGGGCACGAAAATCGAGCCCTGAAAAATGAAGTCTAAAAATCAGCAAAATAAAAGTCCTAAAAACAAAACAAATTGGTCCTAAGTGCTTCATATATTATTTTTTGACTTCCCAAAACATAAAATGTCAAAAAAATGTAACTTTTCGGGGCACGATAATCGAGCCCTGAAAAATGACGTCTTAAAATCAGCTAAATCAGAGTCCGAAAAACAAAACAAATGGCACCTAAGGGCTTAATATATTAATTTTTGACTTCCCTAAACTTAAAATGTCAAAAAAGATTAAACTTTTCTGGGCACGGAAATCGATCCCTGAAAAATGACGTCTTAGAATCAGCAAAATCAGTGTCCGAAAAACAAAACAAATGGCTCATATGTGCTTAATATATTATTTTTGTACTTCCTAAAACTTAAAATTTAAAAAAAAATGAAACTTTTTGGGGCACGAAAATCGAGCCCTGAAAAATGAAGTCTAAAAATCAGCAAAATAAAAGTCCTAAAAACAAAACAAATTGGTCCTAAGTGATTCATATATTATTTTTTGACTTCCCAAAACTTAAAATTTAAAAAAAATGAAACTTTTCGGGGCACTAAAATCGAGCCCTGAAAAATGACGTCTTAAAATCAGCTAAATCAGAGTCCGAAAAACAAAACAAATTGCACCTAAGTGCTTAATATATTAATTTTTGACTTCCCTAAACTTATAATTTGAAAAAAAATTAAATTTTTCTGGGCACGGAAATCGATCCCTGAAAAATGACGTCTTAGAATCAGCAAATTCAGAGTTCGAAAAACAAAACAAATGGCTCATATGTGCTTAATATATTATTTTTGTACTTCCCAAAACTTAAAATTTAAAAAAAAATGAAACTTTTCGGGGCACGAAAATCGAACCCTGACAAATGAAGTCTAAAAATCAGTAAAATCAAAGTCCGAAAAACAAAACAAATTGGTCCTAAGTGCTTCATATATTATTTTTTGACTTCCCAAAACTTGAAATTTCAAAAAAAATGAAACTGTTCGGTGAACGAAAATCGAGCCCTGAAAAAGGACGTCTTAAAATCAGCTAAATCAGAGTCCGAAAAACAAAACAAATGGCACCTAAGTGCTTAATATATTAATTTTTGACTTCCCTAAACTTAAAATGTCAAAAAAGATTAAACTTTTTGGGGCACGAAAGTCGGGCCCTGAAAAATGATGTCTAAAAATAAGCAAAATCAAAGTCCGAAAAACAATACAAATGTCTCCTAAGTGCTTAATATGTTATTTTTTGACTTCCCAAAACTTGAAATTTCAAAAAAAATGAAACTTTCCGGGTCACGAAAATAGAGCCCTGAAAAATGAAGTCTAAAAATCAGCAAAATCAAAGTCCGAAAAATAAAACAAATTGGTCCTAAGTGCTTCATATATTATTTTTTGACTTCCCAAAACTTGAAATTTCAAAAAAAATGAAACTTTTCGGGGAACGAAAATCGAGCCTTGAAAAATGACGTCTTAAAATAAGCTAAATCAGAGTCCGAAAAACAAAACAAATGGCACCAAAGTGCTTAATATATTAATTTTTGACTTCCCTAAACTTAAAATGTCAAAAAAAATGAAACTTTTCGGGGCACGGAAATCGATCCCTTAAAAATGACGTCTTAAAATCAGCAAAATCAGAGTCCGAAAAACAAAACAAAAGGCTCCTAAGTGCTTAAAATATTATTTTCTGACATCCCAAAACATAAAATGTCAAAAAAAATGAAACTTTTTGGGGCACGAAAATCGAGCGCTGAAAAATGAAGTCTAAAAATCAACAAAATCAATGTCCTAAAAACAAAAAAAAATTGGTCCTAAGTGATTCATATATTATTTTTTGACTTCCCAAAACTTAAAATGTCAAAAAAATGAAACTTTTCGGGGCACGAAAATCGAGCCCTGAAAAATGACGTCTTAAAATCAGCTAAATCAGAGTCCGAAAAACAAAACAAATTGCACCTAAGTGCTTAATATATTAATTTTTGACTTCCCTAAACTTATAATTTGAAAAAAAAATTAAACTTTTCTGGGCACGAAAATCGATCCCTGAAAAATGACGTCTTAGAATCAGCAAATTCAGAGTCCGAAAAACAAAACAAATGGCTCCTATGTGCTTAATATATTATTTTTTTACTTCCCAAAACTTAAAATGTCAAAAAAATAAAACTTTTCGGGGCACGAAAGTCGAGCCCTGAAAAATGACGTCTAAAAATCAGCTAAATCAGAGTCCGAAAAACAAAACAAAAAGGCTCCTAAGTGCTTAAAATATTATTTTCTGACATCCCCAAAACATAAAATGTCAAAAAAAATGAAACTTTTCGGGGCACGGAAATCGATCCCTTAAAAATGACGTCTTAAAATCAGCAAAATCAGAGTCCGAAAAACAAAACAAAAGGCTCCTAAGTGCTTAAAATATTATTTTCTGACATCCCAAAACATAAAATGTCAAAAAAAATGAAACTTTTTGGGGCACGAAAGTCGAGCTCTGAAAAATGACGTCTAAAAATCAGCAAAATCAGAGTCCGAAAAACAAAACAAATGTCTCTTAAGTGCTTAATATATTATTTTTTGACTTCCTAAAACTTGAAATTTCAAAAAAAATGAAACTTTTTGGGGCACGAAAATCGAGCGCAGAAAAATGAAGTCTAAAAATCAACAAAATCAAAGTCCTAAAAACAAAACAAATTGGTCCTAAGTGATTCATATATTATTTTTTGACTTCCCAAAACTTAAAATGTCAAAAAAATGAAACTTTTAGGGGCACGAAAATCGAGCCCTGAAAAATGACGTCTTAAAATCAGCTAAATCAGAGTCCGAAATACAAAACAAATTGCACCTAAGTGCTTAATATATTAATTTTTGACTTCCCTAAACTTATAATTTGAAAAAAAATTAAACTTTTCTGTGCACGGAAATCTATCCCTAAAAAATGACGTCTTAGAATCAGCAAATTCAGAGTCCGAAAAACAAAACAAATGGATCCTATGTGCTTAATATATTATTTTTTTACTTCCCAAAACTTAAAATGTCAAAAAAATGAAACTTTTCGGGGCAAGAAAGTCGAGCCCTGAAAAATGACGTCTAAAAATCAGCAAACTCAGAGTCCGAAAAACAATACAAATATATCCTAAGTGCTTCATATATTATTTTTTGACATCCTTAAATTTAAAATGTAAAAAAAATGAAACTTATTGGGGCACGAAAATCGAGCCTTGAAAAATGAAGTCTAAAAATCAGCAAAATGAAAGTCCGAAAAACAAAACAAATTGGTCCTAAGTGCTTCATATATTACTTTTCGACTTCCCAAAACTTGAAATTTTTAAAAAAATGAAACTTTTCGGGGAACGAAAATCGATCCATGAAAATTGACATCATAAAATCAGCAAAATCAGAGTCCGAAAAACAAAACAAATGGCTCCTATGTGCTTAATATAGTATTTTTTGACTTCCCAAAACATAAAATGTCAAAAAAAATGAAACTTTTCGGGGGAACGAAAGTAGAGCCCTGAAAATGACGTCTAAAAATCAGCAAAATCAGAGTCCGAAAAACAATACAAATGTATCCTAAGTGCTTCATATATTATTTTTTGACATCCCAAAACTTATAATGTAAAAAAAAATGAAACTTTTCGAGGCACGAAAGTCGAGCCCTGAAAAATGACGTATAAAAATCAGCAAAATCAGAGACCGAAAAACAATACAAATGTCTGCTAAGTGCTTAATATATTATTTTTTGACTTCCCAAAATTTGAAATTTCAAAAAAAATGAAACTTTTCGGGGCACGAAATTCTAGCCCTGAAAAATGAAGTCTAAAAATCAGCAAAATCAAAGTCTCAAAAACAAAACAAATTGGTCCTAAGTGCTTCATATATTATTTTTTGACATCCCAAAACATAAAATGTCAAAAAAATGAAACTTTTTGGGGCACGAAAATCGACCCATGAAAAATGACGTCTTAAAATCAGCTAAATCAGAGTCCTAAAAACAAAACAAATTGCACCTAAGTGCTTAATATATTAATTTTTGACTTCACTAAACTTAAAATATCAAACAAAATTAAACTTTTCTGGGCTCGAAAATCGATCCCTGAAAAATGATGTCTTAAAATCTGTAAAATCAGAGTCCGAAAAACTAAACAAATGGCTCCTAAGTGCTTAATATATTATTTTTTAACTTCACAAAACATGAAATTTCAAAAAAATTAAACTTTTCGGGGCACTAAAATCGAGCCCTGAAGAATGAAGTCTAAAAATCAGCAAGATCAAAGTCTGAAAAACAAAACAAATTGGTCCTAAGTGCTTCATATATTATTTTTTGAATTCCAAAAACTTGAAATGCCAAAAAAAATGTAACTTTTCGGGGCACGAAAATCGAGCCCTGGAAAATGACGTCTTAAAATCACTTAAATCAGAGTCCCAAAAAAAAACAAATTGCACCTAAGTGCTTATTATATTAATTCTTGACTTCCCTAAACTTAAAATTTCAAAAAGGATTAAACTTTTCTGGGCACGGAAATCGATCCCTGATAAATGACGTCTTAGAATCAGCAAAATCAGAGTCCGAAAAACAAAACAAATGGCTCATATGTGCTTAATATATTATTTTTTTACTTCCCAAAACTTAAAATTTCAAAAAAAATGAAACTTTTCGGGTTACGAAAATCGAGCCCTGAAAAATGAAGTCTAAAAATCCGCAAAATCAAATTCCGAAAAATAAAACAAATTGGTCCTAAGTGCTTCATATATTATTTTTTGACTTCCCAAAACTTGAAATTTCAAAAGAAATTTTCGGGGAACGAAAATCGAGCCCTGAAAAATGACGTCTTAAAATCAGCTAAATCAGAGTCCGAAAAACAAAACAAATGGCACCTAAGTGCTTAATATATTAATTTTTGACTTCACTAAACTTAAAATGTCAAACAAAATGAAACTTTTCTGGGCACGGAAATCGATCCCTGAAAAATGATGTCTTAAAATCAGCAAAATCAGAGTCCGAAAAACAAAACAAATGGCTCCTAAGTGCTTAATATATTATTTTTTAACTTCACAAAACATGAAATTTCAAAAAAATTAAACTTTTCGGGGCACTAAAATCGAGCCCTGAAGAATGAAGTCTAAAAATCAGCAAGATCAAAGTCTGAAAAAGAAAACAAATTGGTCTTAAGTGCTTCATATATTATTTTTTGACTTCCCAAAACTTGAAATGTCAAAAAAAATGTAACTTTTCGGGGCACGAAAATCGAGCCCTGAAAAATGACGTCTTAAAATCACCTAAATCAGAGTCCCAAAAAAAACAAAATGCACCTAAGTGCTTATTATATTAATTTTTGACTTCCCTAAACTTAAAATTTCGAAAAGGATTAAACTTTTCTGGGCACGGAAATCGATCCCTGACAAATGACATCTTAGAATCAGCAAAATCCGAGTTCGAAAAACAAAACAAATGGCTCATATGTGCTTAATATATTATTTTTTTACTTCCCAAAACTTAAAATTTCAATAAAAATGAAACTTTTCGGGTCACGAAAATCGAGCCCTGAAAAATGAAGTCTAAAAATCAGCAAAATCAAAGTCCGAAAAATAAAACAAATTGGTCCTAAGTGCTTCATATATTATTTTTTGACTTCCCAAACCTTGAAATTTCAAAAAAAATGAAACTTTTCGGGGAACGAAAATCGAGCCCTGAAAAATGACGTCTTAAAATCAGCTAAATCAGAGTCCGAAAAACAAAACAAATGACACCTAAGTGCTTAATATATTAATTTTTGACTTCCCTAAACTTAAAATGTCAAAAAAAATGAAACTTTTCGGGGCACGGAAATCGATCCCTGAAAAATGATGTCTTAAAATAAGCAAAATCAGAGTCCGAAAAACAAAACAAAAGGCTCCTAAGTGCTTAAAATATTATTTTCTGACATCCCAAAACATAAAATGTCAAAAAAAATGAAACTTTTTGGGGCATGAAAGTCGAGCTCTGAAAAATGACGTCTAAAAATCAGCAAAATCAGATTCCGAAAAACAAAACAAATGTCTCTTAAGTGCTTAATATATTATTTTTTGACTTCCCAAAACTTGAAATTTCAAAAAAAATGAAACTTTTAGAGGCACGAAAATCGAGCGCTGAAAAATGAAGTCTAAAAATCAACAAAATCAAAGTCCTAAAAATAAAACAAATTGGTCCTAAGTGATTCATATATTATTTTTCGACTTCCCAAAACTTAAAATGTCAAAAAAATGAAACTTTTCGGGGCACGAAAATCGAGACCTGAAAAATGACGTCTTAAAATCAGCTAAATCAGAGTCCGAAAAACAAAACAAATTGCACCTAAGTGCTTAATATATTAATTTTTGACTTCCCTAAACTTATAATTTGAAAAAAAATTAAACTTTTCTGGGCACGGAAATCGATCCCTGAAAAATGACGTCTTAGAATCAGCAAATTCAGAGTCCGAAAAACAAAACAAATGGCTCCTATGTGCTTAATATATTATTTTTTTACTTCCCAAAACTTAAAATGTCAAAAAAGTGAAACTTTTCGGGGCACGAAAGTCGAGCCCTGAAAAATGACGTCTAAAAATCAGCAAAATCAGAGTCCGAAAAACAATACAAATGTATCCTAAGTTCTTCATATATTATTTTTTGACATCCTTAAATTTAAAATGTAAAAAAAAATGAAACTTTTCGGGGGCACGAAAATCGAGCCCTGAAAAATGAAGTCTAAAAATCAGCAAAATCAAAGTCCGAAAAACAAAACAAATTGGTCCTAAGTGCTTCATATATTACTTTTCGACTTCCCAAAACTTGAAATTTCAAAAAAAATGAAACTTTTCGGGGAACGAAAATCGATCCCTGAAAATTGACGTCTTAAAATCAGCAAAATCAGAGTCCGAAAAACAAAACAAACGGCTCCTATGTGCTTATAATAGTATTTTTTGACTTCCCAAAACATAAAATGTCAAAAAAAATGAAACTTTTCGGGGGAACGAAAATCGAGCCCTGAAAAATGACGTCTAAAAATCAGCAAAATAAGAGTCCGAAAAACAATACAAATGTATCCTAAGTGCTTCATATATTATTTTTTTACATCCCAAAACTTAAAATGTAAAAAAAAAATGAAACTTTTCGGGGCACGAAAATCGAGCCCTGAAAAATGTAGTCTAAAAATCAGCAAAATCAAAGTCCGAAAAACAAAACAAATTGGTCATAAGTGCTTCATATATTACTTTTCGACTTCCCAAAACTTGAAATTTTAAAAAAAATGAAACTTTTCGGGGAACGAAAATCGATCCCTGAAAATTGACGTCATAAAATCATCAAAATCAGAGTCCGAAAAACAAAACAAATGGCTCCTATGTGCTTAATATAGTATTTTTTGACTTCCCAAAACATAAAATGTCAAAAAAAATGAAACTTTTCGGGGGAACGAAAGTAGAGCCCTGAAAATGACGTCTAAAAATCAGCAAAATCAGAGTCCGAAAAATAATATAAATGTATCCTAAGTGCTTCATATATTATTTTTTGACATCCCAAAGCTTAAAATGTAAAAAAAAATGAAACTTTTCGAGGCACGAAAGTCGAGCCCTGAAAAATGACGTCTAAAAATCAGCAAAATCAGAGACCGAAAAACAATACAAATGTCTCCTAAGTGCTTAATATATTATTTTTTGACTTCCCAAAATTTGAGATTTCAAAAAAAATGAAACTTTTCGGGTCACGAAAATCGAGCCCTGAAAAATGAAGTCTAAAAATCAGCAAAATAAAAGTCTCAAAAACAAAACAAATTGGTCCTAATTGCTTCATATATTAATTTTTGACCTCCCAAAACATAAAATGTCAAAAAAATGAAAATTGGGGCACGAAAATCGACCCCTGAAAAATGACGTCTTAAAATCAGCTAAATAAGAGTCCTAAAAACAAAACAAATTGCACCTAAGTGCTTAATATATTAATTTTTGACTTCACTAAACTTAAAATGTCAAACAAAATAAAACTTTTCTGGGCACGGAAATCGATCCCTGAAAAATGACGTCTTAGAATCAGCAAAATCAGAGTCCGAAAAACAAAACAAATGCCTCATATGTGCATAATATATTATTTTTGTACTTCCCAAAACTTAAAATTTCTAAAAAAATGAAACTTTTCGGGGCACGAAAATCGAGCCCTGAAAAATGTAGTATAAAAATCAGCAAAATCAAAGTCCTAAAAACAAAACAAATTGGTCCTAAGTGCTTCATATATTATTTTTTGACTTCCGAAAACTTAAAATGTCAAAAAAATGAAACTTTTCGGGGCACGAAAATCGAGCCCTGAAAAATGACGTCTTAAAATCAGCAAAATCAAAGTCCGAAAAACAAAACAAATGGCTCCTAACTGCTTAATATATTATTTTTTGACTTCCCAAAACTTAAAATGTCAAAAAAAATGAAACTTTTATGGGCACGAAAGTCTAGCCCTGAAAAATGACGTCTAAAAATCAGCAAAATCAAAGTCCGGAAAATAAAACAAATTGGTCCTAAGTGCTTCATATATTATTTTTTGACTTCCCAAAACTTGAAATTTCAAAAAAAATGAAATTTTCGGGGAACGAAAATCGAGCCCTGAAAAATGACGTCTTAAAATCAGCTAAATCAGAGTCCGAAAAACAAAACAAATGGCACCAAAGTGCTTAATATATTAATTTTTGACTTCCCTAAACTTAAAATGTCAAAAAAAATGAAACTTTTCGGGGCACGGAAATCGATCCCTGAAAAATAATGTCTTAAAATCAGCAAAATCAGAGTCCGAAAAACAAAACAAAAGGCTCCTAAGTGCTTAAAATATTATTTTCTGACATCCCAAAACATAAAATGTCAAAAAAAATAAAACTTTTTGGGGCACGAAAGTCGAACTCTGAAAAATGACGTCTAAAAATCAGCAAAATCAGAGTCCGAAAAACAAAACAAATGTCTCTTAAGTGCTTAATATATTATTTTTTGATTTCCCAAAACTTGAAATTTCAAAAAAAAGGAAACTTTTTGGGGCACGAAAATCGAGCGCAGAAAAATGAAGTCTAAAAATCAACAAAATCAAAGTCCTAAAAACAAAACAAATTGGTCCTAAGTGATTCATATATTATTTTTTGACTTCCCAAAACTTAAAATGTCAAAAAAATGAAACTTTTCGGGGCACGAAAATCGAGCCCTGAAAAATGACGTCTTAAAATCAGCTAAATCAGAGTCCGAAAAACAAAACAAATTGCACCTAAGTGCTTAATATATTAATTTCTGACTTCCCTAAACTTATAATTTGAAAAAAAATTAAACTTTTCTGGGCATGGAAATCGATCCCTGAAAAATGACGTCTTAGAATCAGCAAATTCAGAGTCCGAAAAACAAAACAAATGGATCATATGTGCTTAATATATTATTTTTTTAATTCCCAAAACTTAAAATGTCAAAAAAATGAAACTTTTCGGGGCACGAAAGTCGAGCCCTGAAAAACGACGTCTAAAAATCAGCAAACTCAGAGTCCGAAAAACAATACAAATGTATCCTAAGTGCTTCATATATTATTTTTTGACATCCTTAAATTTAAAATGTAAAAAAAAATGAAACTTATCGGGGCACGAAAATCGAGCCTTGAAAAATGAAGTCTAAAAATCAGCAAAATCAAAGTCCGAAAAACAAAACAAATTGGTCCTAAGTGCTTCATATATTACTTTTCGACTTCCCAAAACTTGAAATTTTAAAAAAAATAAAACTTTTCGGGGAACGAAAATCGATCCCTGAAAATTGACGTCATAAAATCAGCAAAATCAGAGTCCGAAAAACAAAACAAATGGCTCCTATATGCTTAATATAGTATTTTTTGACTTCCCAAAACATAAAATGTCAAAAAAAATGAAACTTTTCGGGGGAACGAAAGTAGAGCCCAGAAAATGACGTCTAAAAATCAGCAAAATCAGAGTCCGAAAAACAATACAAATGTATCCTAAGTGCTTCATATATTATTTTTTGACATCCCAAAACTTAAAATGTAAAAAAAAATGAAACTTTTCGAGGCACGAAAGTCGAGCCCTGAAAAATGACGTCTAAAAATCAGCAAAATCAGAGACCGAAAAACAATACAAATGTCTCTTAAGTGCTTAATATATTATTTTTTGACTTCCCAAAATTTGAAATTTAAAAAAAAATGAAACTTTTCGGGGCACGAAATTTGAGCCCTGAAAAATGAAGTCTAAAAATCAGCAAAATCAAAGTCTCAAAAACAAAACAAATTGGTCCTAAGTGCTTCATATATTATTTTTTGACTTCCCAAAACATAAAATGTCAAAAAAATGAAACTTTTTGGGGCACGAAAATCGAGCCCTGAAAAATGACGTCTTAAAATCACCTAAATCAAAGTCCCAAAAAAAACAAAATGCACCTAAGTGCTTATTATATTAATTTTTGACTTCCCTAAACTTAAAATTTCAAAATGGATTAAACTTTTCTGGGCATGGAAATCGATCCCTGATAAATGACGTCTTAGAATCAGCAAAATCAGAGTTCGAAAAACAAAACAAATGGCTCATATGTGCTTAATATATTATTTTTTCACTTCCCAAAACCTAAAATTTCAAAAAAAATGAAACTTTTCGGGTCACGAAAATCGAGCCCTGAAAAATGAAGTCTAAAAATCAGCAAAATCAAAGTCCGAAAAATAAAACAAATTGGTCCTAAGTGCTTCATATATTATTTTTTGACTTCCCAAAACTTGAAATTTCAAAAAAAATGAAACTGTTCGGTGAACGAAAATCGAGCCCTGAAAAAGGACGTCTTAAAATCAGCTAAATCAGAGTCCGAAAAACAAAACAAATGGCACCTAAGTGCTTAATATATTAATTTTTGACTTCCCTAAACTTAAAATGTCAAAAAAGATTAAACTTTTTGGGGCACGAAAATCGAGCCCTGAAAAATGACGTCTAAAAATCAGCAAAATCAAAGTCCGAAAAACAATACAAATGTCTCCTAAGTGCTTAATATGTAATTTTTTGACTTCCCAAAACTTGAAATTTCAAAAAAAATGAAACTTTTCGGGGCACGAAAATCGAGCCCTGAAAAATGAAGTCTAAAAATCAGCAAAATCAAAGTCTAAAAAACAAAACAAATTGGTCCTAAGTGCTTCATATATTATTTTTTGACTTCCCAAAACATAAAATGTCAAAAAAATGAAAATTGGGGCACGAAAATCGAGCCCTGAAAAATGACGTCTTAAAATCAGCTAAATCAGAGTCCGAAAAACAAAACAAATTGCACCTAAGTGCTTAATATATTAATTTTTGACTTCCCTAAACTTATAATTTGAAAAAAAATTAAACTTTTCTGGGCACGGAAATCGATCCCTGAAAAATGACGTCTTAGAATCAGCAAATTCAGAGTCCGAAAAACAAAACAAATGGCTCATATGTGCTTAATATATTATTTTTGTACTTCCCAAAACTTAAAATTTTAAAAAAAATGAAACTTTTCGGGGCACGAAAATCGAACCCTGACAAATGAAGTCTAAAAATCAGTAAAATCAAAGTCCGAAAAACAAAACAAATTGGTCCTAAGTGCTTCATATATTATTTTTTGACTTCCCAAAACTTGAAATTTCAAAAAAAATGAAACTGTTCGGTGAACGAAAATCGAGCCCTGAAAAAGGACGTCTTAAAATCAGCTAAATCAGAGTCCGAAAAACAAAACAAATGGCACCTAAGTGCTTAATATATTAATTTTTGACTTCCCTAAACTTAAAATGTCAAAAAAGATTAAACTTTTTGGGGCACGAAAGTCGGGCCCTGAAAAATGATGTCTAAAAATAAGCAAAATCAAAGTCCGAAAAACAATACAAATGTCTCCTAAGTGCTTAATATGTTATTTTTTGACTTCCCAAAACTTGAAATTTCAAAAAAAATGAAACTTTTTGGGGCACGAAAATCGAGCCCTGAAAAATGAAGTCTAAAAATCAGCAAAATAAAAGTCCTAAAAACAAAACAAATTGGTCCTAAGTGCTTCATATATTATTTTTTGACTTCCCAAAACATAAAATGTCAAAAAAATGTAACTTTTCGGGGCACGAAAATCGAGCCCTGAAAAATGACGTCTTAAAATCAGCTAAATCAGAGTCCGAAAAACAAAACAAATGGCACCTAAGGGCTTAATATATTAATTTTTGACTTCCCTAAACTTAAAATGTCAAAAAAGATTAAACTTTTCTGGGCACGGAAATCGATCCCTGAAAAATGACGTCTTAGAATCAGCAAAATCAGTGTCCGAAAAACAAAACAAATGGCTCATATGTGCTTAATATATTATTTTTGTACTTCCTAAAACTTAAAATTTAAAAAAAAATGAAACTTTTTGGGGCACGAAAATCGAGCCCTGAAAAATGAAGTCTAAAAATCAGCAAAATAAAAGTCCTAAAAACAAAACAAATTGGTCCTAAGTGATTCATATATTATTTTTTGACTTCCCAAAACTTAAAATTTAAAAAAAATGAAACTTTTCGGGGCACTAAAATCGAGCCCTGAAAAATGACGTCTTAAAATCAGCTAAATCAGAGTCCGAAAAACAAAACAAATTGCACCTAAGTGCTTAATATATTAATTTTTGACTTCCCTAAACTTATAATTTGAAAAAAAATTAAATTTTTCTGGGCACGGAAATCGATCCCTGAAAAATGACGTCTTAGAATCAGCAAATTCAGAGTCCGAAAAACAAAACAAATGGCTCATATGTGCTTAATATATTATTTTTGTACTTCCCAAAACTTAAAATTTAAAAAAAAATGAAACTTTTCGGGGCACGAAAATCGAACCCTGAAAAATGAAGTCTAAAAATCAGCAAAATCAAAGTCCGAAAAACAAAACAAATTGGTCCTAAGTGCTTCATATATTATTTTTTGACTTCCCAAAACTTGAAATTTCAAAAAAAATGAAACTGTTCGGGGAACGAAAATCGAGCCCTGAAAAATGACGTCTTAAAATCAGCTAAATCAGAGTCCGAAAAACAAAACAAATGGCACCTAAGTGCTTAATATATTAATTTTTGACTTCCCTAAACTTAAAATGTCTAAAAAGATTAAACTTTTTGGGGCACGAAAGTCGAGCCCTGAAAAATGACGTCTAAAAATCAGCAAAATCAAAGTCCGAAAAACAATACAAATGTCTCCTAAGTGCTTAATATGTAATTTTTTGACTTCCCAAAACTTGAAATTTCAAAAAAAATGAAACTTTTCGGGGCACGAAAATCGAGCCCTGAAAAATGAAGTCTAAAAATCAGCAAAATCAAAGTCTAAAAAACAAAACAAATTGGTCCTAAGTGCTTCATATATTATTTTTTGACTTCCCAAAACATAAAATGTCAAAAAAATGAAAATTGGGGCACGAAAATCGAGCCCTGAAAAATGACGTCTTAAAATCAGCTAAATCAGAGTCCGAAAAACAAAACAAATTGCACCTAAGGGCTTAATATATTAATTTTTGACTTCCCTAAACTTATAATTTGAAAAAAAATTAAACTTTTCTGGGCACGGAAATCGATCCCTGAAAAATGACGTCTTAGAATCAGCAAATTCAGAGTCCGAAAAACAAAACAAATGGCTCATATGTGCTTAATATATTATTTTTGTACTTCCCAAAACTTAAAATTTTAAAAAAAATGAAACTTTTCGGGGGCACGAAAATCGAGCCCTGAAAAATGAAGTCTAAAAATCAGCAAAATCAAAGTCCGAAAAACAAAACAAATTGGTCCTAAGTGCTTCATATATTACTTTTCGACTTCCCAAAACTTGAAATTTCAAAAAAAATGAAACTTTTCGGGGAACGAAAATCGATCCCTGAAAATTGACGTCTTAAAATCAGCAAAATCAGAGTCCGAAAAACAAAACAAACGGCTCCTATGTGCTTATAATAGTATTTTTTGACTTCCCAAAACATAAAATGTCAAAAAAAATGAAACTTTTCGGGGGAACGAAAATCGAGCCCTGAAAAATGACGTCTAAAAATCAGCAAAATAAGAGTCCGAAAAACAATACAAATGTATCCTAAGTGCTTCATATATTATTTTTTTACATCCCAAAACTTAAAATGTAAAAAAAAAATGAAACTTTTCGGGGCACGAAAATCGAGCCCTGAAAAATGTAGTCTAAAAATCAGCAAAATCAAAGTCCGAAAAACAAAACAAATTGGTCATAAGTGCTTCATATATTACTTTTCGACTTCCCAAAACTTGAAATTTTAAAAAAAATGAAACTTTTCGGGGAACGAAAATCGATCCCTGAAAATTGACGTCATAAAATCATCAAAATCAGAGTCCGAAAAACAAAACAAATGGCTCCTATGTGCTTAATATAGTATTTTTTGACTTCCCAAAACATAAAATGTCAAAAAAAATGAAACTTTTCGGGGGAACGAAAGTAGAGCCCTGAAAATGACGTCTAAAAATCAGCAAAATCAGAGTCCGAAAAATAATATAAATGTATCCTAAGTGCTTCATATATTATTTTTTGACATCCCAAAGCTTAAAATGTAAAAAAAAATGAAACTTTTCGAGGCACGAAAGTCGAGCCCTGAAAAATGACGTCTAAAAATCAGCAAAATCAGAGACCGAAAAACAATACAAATGTCTCCTAAGTGCTTAATATATTATTTTTTGACTTCCCAAAATTTGAGATTTCAAAAAAAATGAAACTTTTCGGGTCACGAAAATCGAGCCCTGAAAAATGAAGTCTAAAAATCAGCAAAATAAAAGTCTCAAAAACAAAACAAATTGGTCCTAATTGCTTCATATATTAATTTTTGACCTCCCAAAACATAAAATGTCAAAAAAATGAAAATTGGGGCACGAAAATCGACCCCTGAAAAATGACGTCTTAAAATCAGCTAAATAAGAGTCCTAAAAACAAAACAAATTGCACCTAAGTGCTTAATATATTAATTTTTGACTTCACTAAACTTAAAATGTCAAACAAAATAAAACTTTTCTGGGCACGGAAATCGATCCCTGAAAAATGACGTCTTAGAATCAGCAAAATCAGAGTCCGAAAAACAAAACAAATGCCTCATATGTGCATAATATATTATTTTTGTACTTCCCAAAACTTAAAATTTCTAAAAAAATGAAACTTTTCGGGGCACGAAAATCGAGCCCTGAAAAATGTAGTATAAAAATCAGCAAAATCAAAGTCCTAAAAACAAAACAAATTGGTCCTAAGTGCTTCATATATTATTTTTTGACTTCCGAAAACTTAAAATGTCAAAAAAATGAAACTTTTCGGGGCACGAAAATCGAGCCCTGAAAAATGACGTCTTAAAATCAGCAAAATCAAAGTCCGAAAAACAAAACAAATGGCTCCTAACTGCTTAATATATTATTTTTTGACTTCCCAAAACTTAAAATGTCAAAAAAAATGAAACTTTTATGGGCACGAAAGTCTAGCCCTGAAAAATGACGTCTAAAAATCAGCAAAATCAAAGTCCGGAAAATAAAACAAATTGGTCCTAAGTGCTTCATATATTATTTTTTGACTTCCCAAAACTTGAAATTTCAAAAAAAATGAAATTTTCGGGGAACGAAAATCGAGCCCTGAAAAATGACGTCTTAAAATCAGCTAAATCAGAGTCCGAAAAACAAAACAAATGGCACCAAAGTGCTTAATATATTAATTTTTGACTTCCCTAAACTTAAAATGTCAAAAAAAATGAAACTTTTCGGGGCACGGAAATCGATCCCTGAAAAATAATGTCTTAAAATCAGCAAAATCAGAGTCCGAAAAACAAAACAAAAGGCTCCTAAGTGCTTAAAATATTATTTTCTGACATCCCAAAACATAAAATGTCAAAAAAAATAAAACTTTTTGGGGCACGAAAGTCGAACTCTGAAAAATGACGTCTAAAAATCAGCAAAATCAGAGTCCGAAAAACAAAACAAATGTCTCTTAAGTGCTTAATATATTATTTTTTGATTTCCCAAAACTTGAAATTTCAAAAAAAAGGAAACTTTTTGGGGCACGAAAATCGAGCGCAGAAAAATGAAGTCTAAAAATCAACAAAATCAAAGTCCTAAAAACAAAACAAATTGGTCCTAAGTGATTCATATATTATTTTTTGACTTCCCAAAACTTAAAATGTCAAAAAAATGAAACTTTTCGGGGCACGAAAATCGAGCCCTGAAAAATGACGTCTTAAAATCAGCTAAATCAGAGTCCGAAAAACAAAACAAATTGCACCTAAGTGCTTAATATATTAATTTCTGACTTCCCTAAACTTATAATTTGAAAAAAAATTAAACTTTTCTGGGCATGGAAATCGATCCCTGAAAAATGACGTCTTAGAATCAGCAAATTCAGAGTCCGAAAAACAAAACAAATGGATCATATGTGCTTAATATATTATTTTTTTAATTCCCAAAACTTAAAATGTCAAAAAAATGAAACTTTTCGGGGCACGAAAGTCGAGCCCTGAAAAACGACGTCTAAAAATCAGCAAACTCAGAGTCCGAAAAACAATACAAATGTATCCTAAGTGCTTCATATATTATTTTTTGACATCCTTAAATTTAAAATGTAAAAAAAAATGAAACTTATCGGGGCACGAAAATCGAGCCTTGAAAAATGAAGTCTAAAAATCAGCAAAATCAAAGTCCGAAAAACAAAACAAATTGGTCCTAAGTGCTTCATATATTACTTTTCGACTTCCCAAAACTTGAAATTTTAAAAAAAATAAAACTTTTCGGGGAACGAAAATCGATCCCTGAAAATTGACGTCATAAAATCAGCAAAATCAGAGTCCGAAAAACAAAACAAATGGCTCCTATATGCTTAATATAGTATTTTTTGACTTCCCAAAACATAAAATGTCAAAAAAAATGAAACTTTTCGGGGGAACGAAAGTAGAGCCCAGAAAATGACGTCTAAAAATCAGCAAAATCAGAGTCCGAAAAACAATACAAATGTATCCTAAGTGCTTCATATATTATTTTTTGACATCCCAAAACTTAAAATGTAAAAAAAAATGAAACTTTTCGAGGCACGAAAGTCGAGCCCTGAAAAATGACGTCTAAAAATCAGCAAAATCAGAGACCGAAAAACAATACAAATGTCTCTTAAGTGCTTAATATATTATTTTTTGACTTCCCAAAATTTGAAATTTAAAAAAAAATGAAACTTTTCGGGGCACGAAATTTGAGCCCTGAAAAATGAAGTCTAAAAATCAGCAAAATCAAAGTCTCAAAAACAAAACAAATTGGTCCTAAGTGCTTCATATATTATTTTTTGACTTCCCAAAACATAAAATGTCAAAAAAATGAAACTTTTTGGGGCACGAAAATCGAGCCCTGAAAAATGACGTCTTAAAATCACCTAAATCAAAGTCCCAAAAAAAACAAAATGCACCTAAGTGCTTATTATATTAATTTTTGACTTCCCTAAACTTAAAATTTCAAAATGGATTAAACTTTTCTGGGCATGGAAATCGATCCCTGATAAATGACGTCTTAGAATCAGCAAAATCAGAGTTCGAAAAACAAAACAAATGGCTCATATGTGCTTAATATATTATTTTTTCACTTCCCAAAACCTAAAATTTCAAAAAAAATGAAACTTTTCGGGTCACGAAAATCGAGCCCTGAAAAATGAAGTCTAAAAATCAGCAAAATCAAAGTCCGAAAAATAAAACAAATTGGTCCTAAGTGCTTCATATATTATTTTTTGACTTCCCAAAACTTGAAATTTCAAAAAAAATGAAACTGTTCGGTGAACGAAAATCGAGCCCTGAAAAAGGACGTCTTAAAATCAGCTAAATCAGAGTCCGAAAAACAAAACAAATGGCACCTAAGTGCTTAATATATTAATTTTTGACTTCCCTAAACTTAAAATGTCAAAAAAGATTAAACTTTTTGGGGCACGAAAATCGAGCCCTGAAAAATGACGTCTAAAAATCAGCAAAATCAAAGTCCGAAAAACAATACAAATGTCTCCTAAGTGCTTAATATGTAATTTTTTGACTTCCCAAAACTTGAAATTTCAAAAAAAATGAAACTTTTCGGGGCACGAAAATCGAGCCCTGAAAAATGAAGTCTAAAAATCAGCAAAATCAAAGTCTAAAAAACAAAACAAATTGGTCCTAAGTGCTTCATATATTATTTTTTGACTTCCCAAAACATAAAATGTCAAAAAAATGAAAATTGGGGCACGAAAATCGAGCCCTGAAAAATGACGTCTTAAAATCAGCTAAATCAGAGTCCGAAAAACAAAACAAATTGCACCTAAGTGCTTAATATATTAATTTTTGACTTCCCTAAACTTATAATTTGAAAAAAAATTAAACTTTTCTGGGCACGGAAATCGATCCCTGAAAAATGACGTCTTAGAATCAGCAAATTCAGAGTCCGAAAAACAAAACAAATGGCTCATATGTGCTTAATATATTATTTTTGTACTTCCCAAAACTTAAAATTTTAAAAAAAATGAAACTTTTCGGGGCACGAAAATCGAACCCTGACAAATGAAGTCTAAAAATCAGTAAAATCAAAGTCCGAAAAACAAAACAAATTGGTCCTAAGTGCTTCATATATTATTTTTTGACTTCCCAAAACTTGAAATTTCAAAAAAAATGAAACTGTTCGGTGAACGAAAATCGAGCCCTGAAAAAGGACGTCTTAAAATCAGCTAAATCAGAGTCCGAAAAACAAAACAAATGGCACCTAAGTGCTTAATATATTAATTTTTGACTTCCCTAAACTTAAAATGTCAAAAAAGATTAAACTTTTTGGGGCACGAAAGTCGGGCCCTGAAAAATGATGTCTAAAAATAAGCAAAATCAAAGTCCGAAAAACAATACAAATGTCTCCTAAGTGCTTAATATGTTATTTTTTGACTTCCCAAAACTTGAAATTTCAAAAAAAATGAAACTTTTTGGGGCACGAAAATCGAGCCCTGAAAAATGAAGTCTAAAAATCAGCAAAATAAAAGTCCTAAAAACAAAACAAATTGGTCCTAAGTGCTTCATATATTATTTTTTGACTTCCCAAAACATAAAATGTCAAAAAAATGTAACTTTTCGGGGCACGAAAATCGAGCCCTGAAAAATGACGTCTTAAAATCAGCTAAATCAGAGTCCGAAAAACAAAACAAATGGCACCTAAGGGCTTAATATATTAATTTTTGACTTCCCTAAACTTAAAATGTCAAAAAAGATTAAACTTTTCTGGGCACGGAAATCGATCCCTGAAAAATGACGTCTTAGAATCAGCAAAATCAGTGTCCGAAAAACAAAACAAATGGCTCATATGTGCTTAATATATTATTTTTGTACTTCCTAAAACTTAAAATTTAAAAAAAAATGAAACTTTTTGGGGCACGAAAATCGAGCCCTGAAAAATGAAGTCTAAAAATCAGCAAAATAAAAGTCCTAAAAACAAAACAAATTGGTCCTAAGTGATTCATATATTATTTTTTGACTTCCCAAAACTTAAAATTTAAAAAAAATGAAACTTTTCGGGGCACTAAAATCGAGCCCTGAAAAATGACGTCTTAAAATCAGCTAAATCAGAGTCCGAAAAACAAAACAAATTGCACCTAAGTGCTTAATATATTAATTTTTGACTTCCCTAAACTTATAATTTGAAAAAAAATTAAATTTTTCTGGGCACGGAAATCGATCCCTGAAAAATGACGTCTTAGAATCAGCAAATTCAGAGTCCGAAAAACAAAACAAATGGCTCATATGTGCTTAATATATTATTTTTGTACTTCCCAAAACTTAAAATTTAAAAAAAAATGAAACTTTTCGGGGCACGAAAATCGAACCCTGAAAAATGAAGTCTAAAAATCAGCAAAATCAAAGTCCGAAAAACAAAACAAATTGGTCCTAAGTGCTTCATATATTATTTTTTGACTTCCCAAAACTTGAAATTTCAAAAAAAATGAAACTGTTCGGGGAACGAAAATCGAGCCCTGAAAAATGACGTCTTAAAATCAGCTAAATCAGAGTCCGAAAAACAAAACAAATGGCACCTAAGTGCTTAATATATTAATTTTTGACTTCCCTAAACTTAAAATGTCTAAAAAGATTAAACTTTTTGGGGCACGAAAGTCGAGCCCTGAAAAATGACGTCTAAAAATCAGCAAAATCAAAGTCCGAAAAACAATACAAATGTCTCCTAAGTGCTTAATATGTAATTTTTTGACTTCCCAAAACTTGAAATTTCAAAAAAAATGAAACTTTTCGGGGCACGAAAATCGAGCCCTGAAAAATGAAGTCTAAAAATCAGCAAAATCAAAGTCTAAAAAACAAAACAAATTGGTCCTAAGTGCTTCATATATTATTTTTTGACTTCCCAAAACATAAAATGTCAAAAAAATGAAAATTGGGGCACGAAAATCGAGCCCTGAAAAATGACGTCTTAAAATCAGCTAAATCAGAGTCCGAAAAACAAAACAAATTGCACCTAAGGGCTTAATATATTAATTTTTGACTTCCCTAAACTTATAATTTGAAAAAAAATTAAACTTTTCTGGGCACGGAAATCGATCCCTGAAAAATGACGTCTTAGAATCAGCAAATTCAGAGTCCGAAAAACAAAACAAATGGCTCATATGTGCTTAATATATTATTTTTGTACTTCCCAAAACTTAAAATTTTAAAAAAAATGAAACTTTTCGGGGCACGAAAATCGAACCCTGACAAATGAAGTCTAAAAATCAGTAAAATCAAAGTCCGAAAAACAAAACAAATTGGTCCTAAGTGCTTCATATATTATTTTTTGACTTCCCAAAACTTGAAATTTCAAAAAAAATGAAACTGTTCGGTGAACGAAAATCGAGCCCTGAAAAAGGACGTCTTAAAATCAGCTAAATCAGAGTCCGAAAAACAAAACAAATGGCACCTAAGTGCTTAATATATTAATTTTTGACTTCCCTAAACTTAAAATGTCAAAAAAGATTAAACTTTTTGGGGCACGAAAGTCGGGCCCTGAAAAATGATGTCTAAAAATAAGCAAAATCAAAGTCCGAAAAACAATACAAATGTCTCCTAAGTGCTTAATATGTTATTTTTTGACTTCCCAAAACTTGAAATTTCAAAAAAAATGAAACTTTCCGGGTCACGAAAATAGAGCCCTGAAAAATGAAGTCTAAAAATCAGCAAAATCAAAGTCCGAAAAATAAAACAAATTGGTCCTAAGTGCTTCATATATTATTTTTTGACTTCCCAAAACTTGAAATTTCAAAAAAAATGAAACTTTTCGGGGAACGAAAATCGAGCCTTGAAAAATGACGTCTTAAAATAAGCTAAATCAGAGTCCGAAAAACAAAACAAATGGCACCAAAGTGCTTAATATATTAATTTTTGACTTCCCTAAACTTAAAATGTCAAAAAAAATGAAACTTTTCGGGGCACGGAAATCGATCCCTTAAAAATGACGTCTTAAAATCAGCAAAATCAGAGTCCGAAAAACAAAACAAAAGGCTCCTAAGTGCTTAAAATATTATTTTCTGACATCCCAAAACATAAAATGTCAAAAAAAATGAAACTTTTTGGGGCACGAAAATCGAGCGCTGAAAAATGAAGTCTAAAAATCAACAAAATCAATGTCCTAAAAACAAAAAAAAATTGGTCCTAAGTGATTCATATATTATTTTTTGACTTCCCAAAACTTAAAATGTCAAAAAAATGAAACTTTTCGGGGCACGAAAATCGAGCCCTGAAAAATGACGTCTTAAAATCAGCTAAATCAGAGTCCGAAAAACAAAACAAATTGCACCTAAGTGCTTAATATATTAATTTTTGACTTCCCTAAACTTATAATTTGAAAAAAAAATTAAACTTTTCTGGGCACGAAAATCGATCCCTGAAAAATGACGTCTTAGAATCAGCAAATTCAGAGTCCGAAAAACAAAACAAATGGCTCCTATGTGCTTAATATATTATTTTTTTACTTCCCAAAACTTAAAATGTCAAAAAAATAAAACTTTTCGGGGCACGAAAGTCGAGCCCTGAAAAATGACGTCTAAAAATCAGCTAAATCAGAGTCCGAAAAACAAAACAAAAAGGCTCCTAAGTGCTTAAAATATTATTTTCTGACATCCCCAAAACATAAAATGTCAAAAAAAATGAAACTTTTCGGGGCACGGAAATCGATCCCTTAAAAATGACGTCTTAAAATCAGCAAAATCAGAGTCCGAAAAACAAAACAAAAGGCTCCTAAGTGCTTAAAATATTATTTTCTGACATCCCAAAACATAAAATGTCAAAAAAAATGAAACTTTTTGGGGCACGAAAGTCGAGCTCTGAAAAATGACGTCTAAAAATCAGCAAAATCAGAGTCCGAAAAACAAAACAAATGTCTCTTAAGTGCTTAATATATTATTTTTTGACTTCCTAAAACTTGAAATTTCAAAAAAAATGAAACTTTTTGGGGCACGAAAATCGAGCGCAGAAAAATGAAGTCTAAAAATCAACAAAATCAAAGTCCTAAAAACAAAACAAATTGGTCCTAAGTGATTCATATATTATTTTTTGACTTCCCAAAACTTAAAATGTCAAAAAAATGAAACTTTTAGGGGCACGAAAATCGAGCCCTGAAAAATGACGTCTTAAAATCAGCTAAATCAGAGTCCGAAATACAAAACAAATTGCACCTAAGTGCTTAATATATTAATTTTTGACTTCCCTAAACTTATAATTTGAAAAAAAATTAAACTTTTCTGTGCACGGAAATCTATCCCTAAAAAATGACGTCTTAGAATCAGCAAATTCAGAGTCCGAAAAACAAAACAAATGGATCCTATGTGCTTAATATATTATTTTTTTACTTCCCAAAACTTAAAATGTCAAAAAAATGAAACTTTTCGGGGCAAGAAAGTCGAGCCCTGAAAAATGACGTCTAAAAATCAGCAAACTCAGAGTCCGAAAAACAATACAAATATATCCTAAGTGCTTCATATATTATTTTTTGACATCCTTAAATTTAAAATGTAAAAAAAATGAAACTTATTGGGGCACGAAAATCGAGCCTTGAAAAATGAAGTCTAAAAATCAGCAAAATGAAAGTCCGAAAAACAAAACAAATTGGTCCTAAGTGCTTCATATATTACTTTTCGACTTCCCAAAACTTGAAATTTTTAAAAAAATGAAACTTTTCGGGGAACGAAAATCGATCCATGAAAATTGACATCATAAAATCAGCAAAATCAGAGTCCGAAAAACAAAACAAATGGCTCCTATGTGCTTAATATAGTATTTTTTGACTTCCCAAAACATAAAATGTCAAAAAAAATGAAACTTTTCGGGGGAACGAAAGTAGAGCCCTGAAAATGACGTCTAAAAATCAGCAAAATCAGAGTCCGAAAAACAATACAAATGTATCCTAAGTGCTTCATATATTATTTTTTGACATCCCAAAACTTATAATGTAAAAAAAAATGAAACTTTTCGAGGCACGAAAGTCGAGCCCTGAAAAATGACGTATAAAAATCAGCAAAATCAGAGACCGAAAAACAATACAAATGTCTGCTAAGTGCTTAATATATTATTTTTTGACTTCCCAAAATTTGAAATTTCAAAAAAAATGAAACTTTTCGGGGCACGAAATTCTAGCCCTGAAAAATGAAGTCTAAAAATCAGCAAAATCAAAGTCTCAAAAACAAAACAAATTGGTCCTAAGTGCTTCATATATTATTTTTTGACATCCCAAAACATAAAATGTCAAAAAAATGAAACTTTTTGGGGCACGAAAATCGACCCATGAAAAATGACGTCTTAAAATCAGCTAAATCAGAGTCCTAAAAACAAAACAAATTGCACCTAAGTGCTTAATATATTAATTTTTGACTTCACTAAACTTAAAATATCAAACAAAATTAAACTTTTCTGGGCTCGAAAATCGATCCCTGAAAAATGATGTCTTAAAATCTGTAAAATCAGAGTCCGAAAAACTAAACAAATGGCTCCTAAGTGCTTAATATATTATTTTTTAACTTCACAAAACATGAAATTTCAAAAAAATTAAACTTTTCGGGGCACTAAAATCGAGCCCTGAAGAATGAAGTCTAAAAATCAGCAAGATCAAAGTCTGAAAAACAAAACAAATTGGTCCTAAGTGCTTCATATATTATTTTTTGAATTCCAAAAACTTGAAATGCCAAAAAAAATGTAACTTTTCGGGGCACGAAAATCGAGCCCTGGAAAATGACGTCTTAAAATCACTTAAATCAGAGTCCCAAAAAAAAACAAATTGCACCTAAGTGCTTATTATATTAATTCTTGACTTCCCTAAACTTAAAATTTCAAAAAGGATTAAACTTTTCTGGGCACGGAAATCGATCCCTGATAAATGACGTCTTAGAATCAGCAAAATCAGAGTCCGAAAAACAAAACAAATGGCTCATATGTGCTTAATATATTATTTTTTTACTTCCCAAAACTTAAAATTTCAAAAAAAATGAAACTTTTCGGGTTACGAAAATCGAGCCCTGAAAAATGAAGTCTAAAAATCCGCAAAATCAAATTCCGAAAAATAAAACAAATTGGTCCTAAGTGCTTCATATATTATTTTTTGACTTCCCAAAACTTGAAATTTCAAAAGAAATTTTCGGGGAACGAAAATCGAGCCCTGAAAAATGACGTCTTAAAATCAGCTAAATCAGAGTCCGAAAAACAAAACAAATGGCACCTAAGTGCTTAATATATTAATTTTTGACTTCACTAAACTTAAAATGTCAAACAAAATGAAACTTTTCTGGGCACGGAAATCGATCCCTGAAAAATGATGTCTTAAAATCAGCAAAATCAGAGTCCGAAAAACAAAACAAATGGCTCCTAAGTGCTTAATATATTATTTTTTAACTTCACAAAACATGAAATTTCAAAAAAATTAAACTTTTCGGGGCACTAAAATCGAGCCCTGAAGAATGAAGTCTAAAAATCAGCAAGATCAAAGTCTGAAAAAGAAAACAAATTGGTCTTAAGTGCTTCATATATTATTTTTTGACTTCCCAAAACTTGAAATGTCAAAAAAAATGTAACTTTTCGGGGCACGAAAATCGAGCCCTGAAAAATGACGTCTTAAAATCACCTAAATCAGAGTCCCAAAAAAAACAAAATGCACCTAAGTGCTTATTATATTAATTTTTGACTTCCCTAAACTTAAAATTTCGAAAAGGATTAAACTTTTCTGGGCACGGAAATCGATCCCTGACAAATGACATCTTAGAATCAGCAAAATCCGAGTTCGAAAAACAAAACAAATGGCTCATATGTGCTTAATATATTATTTTTTTACTTCCCAAAACTTAAAATTTCAATAAAAATGAAACTTTTCGGGTCACGAAAATCGAGCCCTGAAAAATGAAGTCTAAAAATCAGCAAAATCAAAGTCCGAAAAATAAAACAAATTGGTCCTAAGTGCTTCATATATTATTTTTTGACTTCCCAAACCTTGAAATTTCAAAAAAAATGAAACTTTTCGGGGAACGAAAATCGAGCCCTGAAAAATGACGTCTTAAAATCAGCTAAATCAGAGTCCGAAAAACAAAACAAATGACACCTAAGTGCTTAATATATTAATTTTTGACTTCCCTAAACTTAAAATGTCAAAAAAAATGAAACTTTTCGGGGCACGGAAATCGATCCCTGAAAAATGATGTCTTAAAATAAGCAAAATCAGAGTCCGAAAAACAAAACAAAAGGCTCCTAAGTGCTTAAAATATTATTTTCTGACATCCCAAAACATAAAATGTCAAAAAAAATGAAACTTTTTGGGGCATGAAAGTCGAGCTCTGAAAAATGACGTCTAAAAATCAGCAAAATCAGATTCCGAAAAACAAAACAAATGTCTCTTAAGTGCTTAATATATTATTTTTTGACTTCCCAAAACTTGAAATTTCAAAAAAAATGAAACTTTTAGAGGCACGAAAATCGAGCGCTGAAAAATGAAGTCTAAAAATCAACAAAATCAAAGTCCTAAAAATAAAACAAATTGGTCCTAAGTGATTCATATATTATTTTTCGACTTCCCAAAACTTAAAATGTCAAAAAAATGAAACTTTTCGGGGCACGAAAATCGAGACCTGAAAAATGACGTCTTAAAATCAGCTAAATCAGAGTCCGAAAAACAAAACAAATTGCACCTAAGTGCTTAATATATTAATTTTTGACTTCCCTAAACTTATAATTTGAAAAAAAATTAAACTTTTCTGGGCACGGAAATCGATCCCTGAAAAATGACGTCTTAGAATCAGCAAATTCAGAGTCCGAAAAACAAAACAAATGGCTCCTATGTGCTTAATATATTATTTTTTTACTTCCCAAAACTTAAAATGTCAAAAAAGTGAAACTTTTCGGGGCACGAAAGTCGAGCCCTGAAAAATGACGTCTAAAAATCAGCAAAATCAGAGTCCGAAAAACAATACAAATGTATCCTAAGTTCTTCATATATTATTTTTTGACATCCTTAAATTTAAAATGTAAAAAAAAATGAAACTTTTCGGGGGCACGAAAATCGAGCCCTGAAAAATGAAGTCTAAAAATCAGCAAAATCAAAGTCCGAAAAACAAAACAAATTGGTCCTAAGTGCTTCATATATTACTTTTCGACTTCCCAAAACTTGAAATTTCAAAAAAAATGAAACTTTTCGGGGAACGAAAATCGATCCCTGAAAATTGACGTCTTAAAATCAGCAAAATCAGAGTCCGAAAAACAAAACAAACGGCTCCTATGTGCTTATAATAGTATTTTTTGACTTCCCAAAACATAAAATGTCAAAAAAAATGAAACTTTTCGGGGGAACGAAAATCGAGCCCTGAAAAATGACGTCTAAAAATCAGCAAAATAAGAGTCCGAAAAACAATACAAATGTATCCTAAGTGCTTCATATATTATTTTTTTACATCCCAAAACTTAAAATGTAAAAAAAAAATGAAACTTTTCGGGGCACGAAAATCGAGCCCTGAAAAATGTAGTCTAAAAATCAGCAAAATCAAAGTCCGAAAAACAAAACAAATTGGTCATAAGTGCTTCATATATTACTTTTCGACTTCCCAAAACTTGAAATTTTAAAAAAAATGAAACTTTTCGGGGAACGAAAATCGATCCCTGAAAATTGACGTCATAAAATCATCAAAATCAGAGTCCGAAAAACAAAACAAATGGCTCCTATGTGCTTAATATAGTATTTTTTGACTTCCCAAAACATAAAATGTCAAAAAAAATGAAACTTTTCGGGGGAACGAAAGTAGAGCCCTGAAAATGACGTCTAAAAATCAGCAAAATCAGAGTCCGAAAAATAATATAAATGTATCCTAAGTGCTTCATATATTATTTTTTGACATCCCAAAGCTTAAAATGTAAAAAAAAATGAAACTTTTCGAGGCACGAAAGTCGAGCCCTGAAAAATGACGTCTAAAAATCAGCAAAATCAGAGACCGAAAAACAATACAAATGTCTCCTAAGTGCTTAATATATTATTTTTTGACTTCCCAAAATTTGAGATTTCAAAAAAAATGAAACTTTTCGGGTCACGAAAATCGAGCCCTGAAAAATGAAGTCTAAAAATCAGCAAAATAAAAGTCTCAAAAACAAAACAAATTGGTCCTAATTGCTTCATATATTAATTTTTGACCTCCCAAAACATAAAATGTCAAAAAAATGAAAATTGGGGCACGAAAATCGACCCCTGAAAAATGACGTCTTAAAATCAGCTAAATAAGAGTCCTAAAAACAAAACAAATTGCACCTAAGTGCTTAATATATTAATTTTTGACTTCACTAAACTTAAAATGTCAAACAAAATAAAACTTTTCTGGGCACGGAAATCGATCCCTGAAAAATGACGTCTTAGAATCAGCAAAATCAGAGTCCGAAAAACAAAACAAATGCCTCATATGTGCATAATATATTATTTTTGTACTTCCCAAAACTTAAAATTTCTAAAAAAATGAAACTTTTCGGGGCACGAAAATCGAGCCCTGAAAAATGTAGTATAAAAATCAGCAAAATCAAAGTCCTAAAAACAAAACAAATTGGTCCTAAGTGCTTCATATATTATTTTTTGACTTCCGAAAACTTAAAATGTCAAAAAAATGAAACTTTTCGGGGCACGAAAATCGAGCCCTGAAAAATGACGTCTTAAAATCAGCAAAATCAAAGTCCGAAAAACAAAACAAATGGCTCCTAACTGCTTAATATTTTATTTTTTGACTTCCCAAAACTTAAAATGTCAAAAAAAATGAAACTTTTATGGGCACGAAAGTCTAGCCCTGAAAAATGACGTCTAAAAATCAGCAAAATCAAAGTCCGGAAAATAAAACAAATTGGTCCTAAGTGCTTCATATATTATTTTTTGACTTCCCAAAACTTGAAATTTCAAAAAAAATGAAATTTTCGGGGAACGAAAATCGAGCCCTGAAAAATGACGTCTTAAAATCAGCTAAATCAGAGTCCGAAAAACAAAACAAATGGCACCAAAGTGCTTAATATATTAATTTTTGACTTCCCTAAACTTAAAATGTCAAAAAAAATGAAACTTTTCGGGGCACGGAAATCGATCCCTGAAAAATAATGTCTTAAAATCAGCAAAATCAGAGTCCGAAAAACAAAACAAAAGGCTCCTAAGTGCTTAAAATATTATTTTCTGACATCCCAAAACATAAAATGTCAAAAAAAATAAAACTTTTTGGGGCACGAAAGTCGAACTCTGAAAAATGACGTCTAAAAATCAGCAAAATCAGAGTCCGAAAAACAAAACAAATGTCTCTTAAGTGCTTAATATATTATTTTTTGATTTCCCAAAACTTGAAATTTCAAAAAAAAGGAAACTTTTTGGGGCACGAAAATCGAGCGCAGAAAAATGAAGTCTAAAAATCAACAAAATCAAAGTCCTAAAAACAAAACAAATTGGTCCTAAGTGATTCATATATTATTTTTTGACTTCCCAAAACTTAAAATGTCAAAAAAATGAAACTTTTCGGGGCACGAAAATCGAGCCCTGAAAAATGACGTCTTAAAATCAGCTAAATCAGAGTCCGAAAAACAAAACAAATTGCACCTAAGTGCTTAATATATTAATTTTTGACTTCCCTAAACTTATAATTTGAAAAAAAATTAAACTTTTCTGGGCATGGAAATCGATCCCTGAAAAATGACGTCTTAGAATCAGCAAATTCAGAGTCCGAAAAACAAAACAAATGGATCCTATGTGCTTAATATATTATTTTTTTAATTCCCAAAACTTAAAATGTCAAAAAAATGAAACTTTTCGGGGCACGAAAGTCGAGCCCTGAAAAACGACGTCTAAAAATCAGCAAACTCAGAGTCCGAAAAACAATACAAATGTATCCTAAGTGCTTCATATATTATTTTTTGACATCCTTAAATTTAAAATGTAAAAAAAAATGAAACTTATCGGGGCACGAAAATCGAGCCTTGAAAAATGAAGTCTAAAAATCAGCAAAATCAAAGTCCGAAAAACAAAACAAATTGGTCCTAAGTGCTTCATATATTACTTTTCGACTTCCCAAAACTTGAAATTTTAAAAAAAATAAAACTTTTCGGGGAACGAAAATCGATCCCTGAAAATTGACGTCATAAAATCAGCAAAATCAGAGTCCGAAAAACAAAACAAATGGCTCCTATATGCTTAATATAGTATTTTTTGACTTCCCAAAACATAAAATGTCAAAAAAAATGAAACTTTTCGGGGGAACGAAAGTAGAGCCCAGAAAATGACGTCTAAAAATCAGCAAAATCAGAGTCCGAAAAACAATACAAATGTATCCTAAGTGCTTCATATATTATTTTTTGACATCCCAAAACTTAAAATGTAAAAAAAAATGAAACTTTTCGAGGCACGAAAGTCGAGCCCTGAAAAATGACGTCTAAAAATCAGCAAAATCAGAGACCGAAAAACAATACAAATGTCTCTTAAGTGCTTAATATATTATTTTTTGACTTCCCAAAATTTGAAATTTAAAAAAAAATGAAACTTTTCGGGGCACGAAATTTGAGCCCTGAAAAATGAAGTCTAAAAATCAGCAAAATCAAAGTCTCAAAAACAAAACAAATTGGTCCTAAGTGCTTCATATATTATTTTTTGACTTCCCAAAACATAAAATGTCAAAAAAATGAAACTTTTTGGGGCACGAAAATCGAGCCCTGAAAAATGACGTCTTAAAATCACCTAAATCAAAGTCCCAAAAAAAACAAAATGCACCTAAGTGCTTATTATATTAATTTTTGACTTCCCTAAACTTAAAATTTCAAAAAGGATTAAACTTTTCTGGGCATGGAAATCGATCCCTGATAAATGACGTCTTAGAATCAGCAAAATCAGAGTTCGAAAAACAAAACAAATGGCTCATATGTGCTTAATATATTATTTTTTCACTTCCCAAAACCTAAAATTTCAAAAAAAATGAAACTTTTCGGGTCACGAAAATCGAGCCCTGAAAAATGAAGTCTAAAAATCAGCAAAATCAAAGTCCGAAAAATAAAACAAATTGGTCCTAAGTGCTTCATATATTATTTTTTGACTTCCCAAAACTTGAAATTTCAAAAAAAATTAAACTTTTCGGGGAACGAAAATCGAGCCCTGAAAAATGACGTCTTAAAATCAGCTAAATCAGAGTCCGAAAAACAAAACAAATGGCACCAAAGTGCTTAATATATTAATTTTTGACTTCCCAAAACTTAAAATGTCAAAAAAATGAAACTTTTCGGGGCACGAAAATCGAGCCCTGAAAAATGACGTCTTAAAATCAGCTAAATCAGAGTCCGAAAAACAAAACAAATTGCACCTAAGTGCTTAATATATTAATTTTTGACTTCCCTAAACTTATAATTTGAAAAAAAATTAAACTTTTCTGGGCATGGAAATCGATCCCTGAAAAATGACGTCTTAGAATCAGCAAATTCAGAGTCCGAAAAACAAAACAAATGGATCCTATGTGCTTAATATATTATTTTTTTAATTCCCAAAACTTAAAATGTCAAAAAAATGAAACTTTTCGGGGCACGAAAGTCGAGCCCTGAAAAACGACGTCTAAAAATCAGCAAACTCAGAGTCCGAAAAACAATACAAATGTATCCTAAGTGCTTCATATATTATTTTTTGACATCCTTAAATTTAAAATGTAAAAAAAAATGAAACTTATCGGGGCACGAAAATCGAGCCTTGAAAAATGAAGTCTAAAAATCAGCAAAATCAAAGTCCGAAAAACAAAACAAATTGGTCCTAAGTGCTTCATATATTACTTTTCGACTTCCCAAAACTTGAAATTTTAAAAAAAATAAAACTTTTCGGGGAATGAAAATCGATCCCTGAAAATTGACGTCATAAAATCAGCAAAATCAGAGTCCGAAAAACAAAACAAATGGCTCCTATATGCTTAATATAGTATTTTTTGACTTCCCAAAACATAAAATGTCAAAAAAAATGAAACTTTTCGGGGGAACGAAAGTGAGCCCAGAAAATGACGTCTAAAAATCAGCAAAATCAGAGTCCGAAAAACAATACAAATGTATCCTAAGTGCTTCATATATTATTTTTTGACATCCCAAAACTTAAAATGTAAAAAAAAATGAAACTTTTCGAGGCACGAAAGTCGAGCCCTGAAAAATGACGTCTAAAAATCAGCAAAATCAGAGACCGAAAAACAATACAAATGTCTCTTAAGTGCTTAATATATTATTTTTTGACTTCCCAAAATTTGAAATTTAAAAAAAAATGAAACTTTTCGGGGCACGAAATTTGAGCCCTGAAAAATGAAGTCTAAAAATCAGCAAAATCAAAGTCTCAAAAACAAAACAAATTGGTCCTAAGTGCTTCATATATTATTTTTTGACTTCCCAAAACATAAAATGTCAAAAAAATGAAACTTTTTGGGGCACGAAAATCGAGCCCTGAAAAATGACGTCTTAAAATCACCTAAATCAAAGTCCCAAAAAAAACAAAATGCACCTAAGTGCTTATTATATTAATTTTTGACTTCCCTAAACTTAAAATTTCAAAAAGGATTAAACTTTTCTGGGCATGGAAATCGATCCCTGATAAATGACGTCTTAGAATCAGCAAAATCAGAGTTCGAAAAACAAAACAAATGGCTCATATGTGCTTAATATATTATTTTTTCACTTCCCAAAACCTAAAATTTCAAAAAAAATGAAACTTTTCGGGTCACGAAAATCGAGCCCTGAAAAATGAAGTCTAAAAATCAGCAAAATCAAAGTCCGAAAAATAAAACAAATTGGTCCTAAGTGCTTCATATATTATTTTTTGACTTCCCAAAACTTGAAATTTCAAAAAAAATTAAACTTTTCGGGGAACGAAAATCGAGCCCTGAAAAATGACGTCTTAAAATCAGCTAAATCAGAGTCCGAAAAACAAAACAAATGGCACCAAAGTGCTTAATATATTAATTTTTGACTTCCCTAAACTTAAAATGTCAAAAAAAATGAAACTTTTCGGGGCACGGAAATCGATCCCTGAAAAATAATGTCTTAAAATCAGCAAAATTAGAGTCCGAAAAACAAAACAAAAGGCTCCTAAGTGCTTAAAATATTATTTTCTGACATCCCAAAACATAAAATGTCAAAAAAAATGAAACTTTTTGGGGCACGAAAGTCGAACTCTGAAAAATGACGTCTAAAAATCAGCAAAATCAGAGTCCGAAAAACAAAACAAATGTCTCTTAAGTGCTTAATATATTATTTTTTGACTTCCCAAAACTTGAAATTTCAAAAAAAAGGAAACTTTTTGGGGCACGAAAATCGAGCGCAGAAAAATGAAGTCTAAAAATCAACAAAATCAAAGTCCTAAAAACAAAACAAATTGGTCCTAAGTGATTCATATATTATTTTTTGACTTCCCAAAACTTAAAATGTCAAAAAAATGAAACTTTTCGGGGCACGAAAATCGAGCCCTGAAAAATGACGTCTTAAAATCAGCTAAATCAGAGTCCGAAAAACAAAACAAATTGCACCTAAGTGCTTAATATATTAATTTTTGACTTCCCTAAACTTATAATTTGAAAAAAAATTAAACTTTTCTGGGCATGGAAATCGATCCCTGAAAAATGACGTCTTAGAATCAGCAAATTCAGAGTCCGAAAAACAAAACAAATGGATCCTATGTGCTTAATATATTATTTTTTTAATTCCCAAAACTTAAAATGTCAAAAAAATGAAACTTTTCGGGGCACGAAAGTCGAGCCCTGAAAAACGACGTCTAAAAATCAGCAAACTCAGAGTCCGAAAAACAATACAAATGTATCCTAAGTGCTTCATATATTATTTTTTGACATCCTTAAATTTAAAATGTAAAAAAAAATGAAACTTATCGGGGCACGAAAATCGAGCCTTGAAAAATGAAGTCTAAAAATCAGCAAAATCAAAGTCCGAAAAACAAAACAAATTGGTCCTAAGTGCTTCATATATTACTTTTCGACTTCCCAAAACTTGAAATTTTAAAAAAAATAAAACTTTTCGGGGAACGAAAATCGATCCCTGAAAATTGACGTCATAAAATCAGCAAAATCAGAGTCCGAAAAACAAAACAAATGGCTCCTATATGCTTAATATAGTATTTTTTGACTTCCCAAAACATAAAATGTCAAAAAAAATGAAACTTTTCAGGGGAACGAAAGTAGAGCCCAGAAAATGACGTCTAAAAATCAGCAAAATCAGAGTCCGAAAAACAATACAAATGTATCCTAAGTGCTTCATATATTATTTTTTGACATCCCAAAACTTAAAATGTAAAAAAAAATGAAACTTTTCGAGGCACGAAAGTCGAGCCCTGAAAAATGACGTCTAAAAATCAGCAAAATCAGAGACCGAAAAACAATACAAATGTCTCTTAAGTGCTTAATATATTATTTTTTGACTTCCCAAAATTTGAAATTTAAAAAAAAATGAAACTTTTCGGGGCACGAAATTTGAGCCCTGAAAAATGAAGTCTAAAAATCAGCAAAATCAAAGTCTCAAAAACAAAACAAATTGGTCCTAAGTGCTTCATATATTATTTTTTGACTTCCCAAAACATAAAATGTCAAAAAAATGAAACTTTTTGGGGCACGAAAATCGAGCCCTGAAAAATGACGTCTTAAAATCACCTAAATCAAAGTCCCAAAAAAAACAAAATGCACCTAAGTGCTTATTATATTAATTTTTGACTTCCCTAAACTTAAAATTTCAAAAAGGATTAAACTTTTCTGGGCATGGAAATCGATCCCTGATAAATGACGTCTTAGAATCAGCAAAATCAGAGTTCGAAAAACAAAACAAATGGCTCATATGTGCTTAATATATTATTTTTTCACTTCCCAAAACCTAAAATTTCAAAAAAAATGAAACTTTTCGGGTCACGAAAATCGAGCCCTGAAAAATGAAGTCTAAAAATCAGCAAAATCAAAGTCCGAAAAATAAAACAAATTGGTCCTAAGTGCTTCATATATTATTTTTTGACTTCCCAAAACTTGAAATTTCAAAAAAAATTAAACTTTTCGGGGAACGAAAATCGAGCCCTGAAAAATGACGTCTTAAAATCAGCTAAATCAGAGTCCGAAAAACAAAACAAATGGCACCAAAGTGCTTAATATATTAATTTTTGACTTCCCTAAACTTAAAATGTCAAAAAAAATGAAACTTTTCGGGGCACGGAAATCGATCCCTGAAAAATAATGTCTTAAAATCAGCAAAATTAGAGTCCGAAAAACAAAACAAAAGGCTCCTAAGTGCTTAAAATATTATTTTCTGACATCCCAAAACATAAAATGTCAAAAAAAATGAAACTTTTTGGGGCACGAAAGTCGAACTCTGAAAAATGACGTCTAAAAATCAGCAAAATCAGAGTCCGAAAAACAAAACAAATGTCTCTTAAGTGCTTAATATATTATTTTTTGACTTCCCAAAACTTGAAATTTCAAAAAAAAGGAAACTTTTTGGGGCACGAAAATCGAGCGCAGAAAAATGAAGTCTAAAAATCAACAAAATCAAAGTCCTAAAAACAAAACAAATTGGTCCTAAGTGATTCATATATTATTTTTTGACTTCCCAAAACTTAAAATGTCAAAAAAATGAAACTTTTCGGGGCACGAAAATCGAGCCCTGAAAAATGACGTCTTAAAATCAGCTAAATCAGAGTCCGAAAAACAAAACAAATTGCACCTAAGTGCTTAATATATTAATTTTTGACTTCCCTAAACTTATAATTTGAAAAAAAATTAAACTTTTCTGGGCATGGAAATCGATCCCTGAAAAATGACGTCTTAGAATTAGCAAATTCAGAGTCCGAAAAACAAAACAAATGGATCCTATGTGCTTAATATATTATTTTTTTAATTCCCAAAACTTAAAATGTCAAAAAAATGAAACTTTTCGGGGCACGAAAGTCGAGCCCTGAAAAACGACGTCTAAAAATCAGCAAACTCAGAGTCCGAAAAACAATACAAATGTATCCTAAGTGCTTCATATATTATTTTTTGACATCCTTAAATTTAAAATGTAAAAAAAAATGAAACTTATCGGGGCACGAAAATCGAGCCTTGAAAAATGAAGTCTAAAAATCAGCAAAATCAAAGTCCGAAAAACAAAACAAATTGGTCCTAAGTGCTTCATATATTACTTTTCGACTTCCCAAAACTTGAAATTTTAAAAAAAATAAAACTTTTCAGGGAACGAAAATCGATCCCTGAAAATTGACGTCATAAAATCAGCAAAATCAGAGTCCGAAAAACAAAACAAATGGCTCCTATATGCTTAATATAGTATTTTTTGACTTCCCAAAACATAAAATGTCAAAAAAAATGAAACTTTTCGGGGGAACGAAAGTAGAGCCCAGAAAATGACGTCTAAAAATCAGCAAAATCAGAGTCCGAAAAACAATACAAATGTATCATAAGTGCTTCATATATTATTTTTTGACATCCCAAAACTTAAAATGTAAAAAAAAATGAAACTTTTCGAGGCACGAAAGTCGAGCCCTGAAAAATGACGTCTAAAAATCAGCAAAATCAGAGACCGAAAAACAATACAAATGTCTCTTAAGTGCTTAATATATTATTTTTTGACTTCCCAAAATTTGAAATTTAAAAAAAAATGAAACTTTTCGGGGCACGAAATTTGAGCCCTGAAAAATGAAGTCTAAAAATCAGCAAAATCAAAGTCTCAAAAACAAAACAAATTGGTCCTAAGTGCTTCATATATTATTTTTTGACTTCCCAAAACATAAAATGTCAAAAAAATGAAACTTTTTGGGGCACGAAAATCGAGCCCTGAAAAATGACATCTTAAAATCACCTAAATCAAAGTCCCAAAAAAAACAAAATGCACCTAAGTGCTTATTATATTAATTTTTGACTTCCCTAAACTTAAAATTTCAAAAAGGATTAAACTTTTCTGGGCATGGAAATCGATCCCTGATAAATGACGTCTTAGAATCAGCAAAATCAGAGTTCGAAAAACAAAACAAATGGCTCATATGTGCTTAATAAATTATTTTTTCACTTCCCAAAACCTAAAATTTCAAAAAAAATGAAACTTTTCGGGTCACGAAAATCGAGCCCTGAAAAATGAAGTCTAAAAATCAGCAAAATCAAAGTCCGAAAAATAAAACAAATTGGTCCTAAGTGCTTCATATATTATTTTTTGACTTCCCAAAACTTGAAATTTAAAAAAAATTAAACTTTTCGGGGAACGAAAATCGAGCCCTGAAAAATGACGTCTTAAAATCAGCTAAATCAGAGTCCGAAAAACAAAACAAATGGCACCTAAGTGCTTAATATATTAATTTTTGACTTCCCTAAACTTAAAATGTCAAAAAAAATGAAACTTTTCGGGGCACGGAAATCCATCCCTGAAAAATGATGTCTTAAAATCAGCAAAATCAGAGTCCGAAAAACAAAACAAAAGGCTCCTAAGTGCTTAAAATATTATTTTCTGACATCCCAAAACATAAAATGTCAAAAAAAATGAAACTTTTTGGGGCACGAAAGCCGAGCTCTGAAAAATGACGTCTAAAAATCAGCAAAATCAGAGTCCTAAAAACAAAACAAATGTCTCTTAAGTGCTTAATATATTATTTTTTGACTTCCCAAAACTTGAAATTTCAAAAAAAATGAAACTTTTCGGGGCACGAAAATCGAGCCCTGAAAAATGAAGTCTAAAAATCTGCAAAATAAAAGTCTCAAAAACAAAACAAATTGGTCCTAAGTGCTTCATATATTAATTTTTGACTTCCCAAAACATAAAATGTCAAAAAAATGAAAATTGGGGCACGAAAATCGAGCCCTGAAAAATGACGTCTTAAAATCAGCTAAATCAGAGTCCTAAAAACAAAACAAATTGCACCTAAGTGCTTAATATATTAATTTTTGACTTCACTAAACTTAAAATGTCAAACAAAATGAAACTTTTCTGGGCACGGAAATCGATCCCTGAAAAATGACGTCTTAGAATCAGCAAAATCAGAGTCCGAAAAACAAAACAAATGGCTCATATGTGCTTAATATATTATTTTTTTACTTCCCAAAACTTAAAATTTCTAAAAAAATGAAACTTTTCGGGGCACGAAAATCGAGCTCTGAAAAATGAAGTCTAAAAATCAGCAAAATCAAAGTCCTAAAAATAAAACAAATTGGTCCTAAGTGCTTCATATATTATTTTTTGACTTCCCAAAACTTAAAATGTCAAAACAATGAAACTTTTCGGGGCACGAAAATCGAGGCCTGAAAAATGACGTCTTAAAATCAGCAAAATCAAAGTCCGAAAAACAAAACAAATGGCTCCTAAGTGCTTAAAATATTATTTTCTGACATCCCAAAACATAAAATGTCAAAAAAAATGAAACTTTTTGGGGCACGAAAGTCGAACTCTGAAAAATGACGTCTAAAAATCAGCAAAATCAGAGTCCGAAAAACATAACAAATGTCTCTTAAGTGCTTAATATATTATTTTTTGACTTCCCAAATCTTGAAATTTCAAAAAAAAGGAAACTTTTTAGGGCACGAAAATCGAGCGCAGAAAAATGAAGTCTAAAAATCAACAAAATCAAAGTCCTAAAAACAAAACAAATTGGTCCTAAGTGATTCATATATTATTTTTTGACTTCCCAAAACTTAAAATGTCAAAAAAATGAAACTTTTCGGGGCACGGAAATCGAGCCCTGAAAAATGACGTCTTAAAATCAGCTAAATCAGAGTCCGAAAAACAAAACAAATTGCACCTAAGTGCTTAATATATTAATTTTTGACTTCCCTAAACTAATAATTTGAAAAAAAATTAAACTTTTCTGGGCACGGAAATCGATCCCTGAAAAATGACGTCTTAGAATCAGCAAATTCAGAGTCCGAAAAATAAAACAAATGGATCCTATGTGCTTAATATATTATTTTTTTACTTCCCAAAACTTAAAATGTCAAAAAAATGAAACTTTTCGGGGCACGAAAGTCGAGCCCTAAAAAACTACGTCTAAAAATCAGCAAACTCAGAGTCCGAAAAACAATACAAATGTATCCTAAGTGCTTCATATATTATTTTTTGACATCCTTAAATTTAAAATGTAAAAAAAAATGAAACTTATCGGGGCACGAAAATCGAGCCTTGAAAAATGAAGTCTAAAAATCAGCAAAATCAAAGTCCGAAAAACAAAACAAATTGGTCCTAAGTGCTTCATATATTACTTTTCGACTTCCCAAAACATGAAATTTTAAAAAAAATGAAACTTTTCGGGGAACGAAAATCGATCCCTGAAAATTGACGTCATAAAATCGGCAAAATCAGAGTCCGAAAAACAAAACAAATGGCTCCTATGTGCTTAATATAGTATTTTTTGACTTCCCAAAACATAAAATGTCAAAAAAAATGAAACTTTTCGGGGGAACGAAAGTAGAGCCCAGAAAATGACGTCTAAAAATCAGCAAAATCAGAGTCCGAAAAACAATACAAATGTATCCTAAGTGCTTCATATATTATTTTTTGACATCCCAAAACTTAAAATGATAAAAAAAATGAAACTTTTCGAGGCACGAAAGTCGAGCCCTGAAAAATGACGTCTAAAAATCAGCAAAATCATAGATCGAAAAACAATACAAATGTCTCTTAAGTGCTTAATATATTATTTTTTGACTTCCCAAAATTTGAAATTTCAAAAAAAATGTAACTTTTCGGGGCACGAAATTTGAGCCCTGAAAAATGAAGTCTAAAAATCAGCAAAATCAAAGTCTCAACAACAAAACAAATTGGTCCTAAGTGCTTCATATATTATTTTTTGACTTCCCAAAACATAAAATGTCAAAAAAATGAAACTTTTTGGGGCACGAAAATCGACCCCTGAAAAATGACGTCTTAAAATCAGCTAAATCAGAGTCCTAAAAACAAAACAAATTGCACCTAAGTGCTTAATATATTAATTTTTGACTTCACTAAACTTAAAATGTCAAACAAAATGAAACTTTTCTGGGCTCGGAAATCGATCCCTGAAAAATGATGTCTTAAAATCAGCAAAATCAGAGTCCGAAAAACTAAACAAATGGCTCCTAAGTGCTTAATATATTATTTTTTAACTTCACAAAACATGAAATTTCAAAAAAATTAAACTTTTCAGGGCACTAAAATCGAGCCCTGAAGAATGAAGTCTAAAAATCAGCAAGATCAAAGTCTGAAAAACAAAACAAATTGGTCCTAAGTGCTTCATATATTATTTTTTGAATTCACAAAACTTGAAATGCCAAAAAAAATGTAACTTTTCGGGGCACGAAAATCGAGCCCTGAAAAATGAAGTCTTAAAATCACCTAAATCAGAGTCCCAAAAAAAAACAAATTGCACCTAAGTGCTTATTATATTAATTCTTGACTTCCCTAAACTTAAAATTTAAAAAAGGATTAAACTTTTCTGGGCATGGAAATCGATCCCTGATAAATGACGTCTTAGAATCAGCAAAATCAGAGTTCGAAAAACAAAACAAATGGCTCATATGTGCTTAATATATTATTTTTTTGCTTCCCAAAACCAAAAAATTCAAAAAAATGAAACTTTTCGGGTCACGAAAATCGAGCCCTGAAAAATGAAGTCTAAAAATCAGCAAAATCAAAGTCCGAAAAATAAAACAAATTGGTCCTAAGTGCTTCATATATTATTTTTTGACTTCCCAAAACTTGAAATTTCAAAAAAAATGAAACTTTTCGGGGAACGAAAATCGAACCCTGAAAAATGACGTCTTAAAATCAGCTAAATCAGAGTCCGAAAAACAAAACAAATGGCACCTAAGTGCTTAATATATTAATTTTTGACTTCACTAAACTTAAAATGTCAAACAAAATGAAACTTTTCTGGGCACGGAAATCGATCCCTGAAAAATGATGTCGTAAAATCAGCAAAATCAGAGTCCGAAAAACAAAACAAATGGCTCCTAAGTGCTTCATATATTATTTTTTGACTTCCCAAAACTTGAAATGCCAAAAAAAATGTAACTTTTCGGGGCACGAAAATCGAGCCCTGAAAAATGACGTCTTAAAATCACCTAAATCAAAGTCCCAAAAAAAACAAAATGCACCTAAGTGCTTATTATATTAATTTTTGACTTCCCTAAACTTAAAATTTAAAAAAGGATTAAACTTTTCTGGGCATGGAAATCGATCCCTGATAAATGACGTCTTAGAATCAGCAAAATCAGAGTTCGAAAAACAAAACAAATGGCTCATATGTGCTTAATATATTATTTTTTTGCTTCCCAAAACCAAAAAATTCAAAAAAATGAAACTTTTCGGGTCACGAAAATCGAGCCCTGAAAAATGAAGTCTAAAAATCAGCAAAATCAAAGTCCGAAAAATAAAACAAATTGGTCCTAAGTGCTTCATATATTATTTTTTGACTTCCCAAAACTTGAAATTTCAAAAAAAATGAAACTTTTCGGGGAACGAAAATCGAACCCTGAAAAATGACGTCTTAAAATCAGCTAAATCAGAGTCCGAAAAACAAAACAAATGGCACCTAAGTGCTTAATATATTAATTTTTGACTTCCCTAAACTTAAAATGTCAAAAAAAATGAAACTTTTCGGGGCACGGAAATCGATCCCTGAAAAATGATGTCTTAAAATCAGCAAAATCAGAGTCCGAAAAACAAAACAAAAGGCTCCTAAGTGCTTAAAATATTATTTTCTGACATCCCAAAACATAAAATGTCAAAAAAAATGAAACTTTTTGGGGCACGAAAGCCGAGCTCTGAAAAATGACGTCTAAAAATAAGCAAAATCAGAGTCCGAAAAACAAAACAAATGTTTCTTAAGTGCTTAATATATTATTTTTTGACTTCCCAAAACTTGAAATTTCAAAAAAAATGAAACTTTTTGGGGCACGAAAATCGACCCCTGAAAAATGACGTCTTAAAATCAGCTAAATCAGAGTCCTAAAAACAAAACAAATTGCACCTAAGTGCTTAATATATTAATTTTTGACTTCACTAAACTTAAAATGTCAAACAAAATGAAACTTTTCTGGGCTCGGAAATCGATCCCTGAAAAATGATGTCTTAAAATCAGCAAAATCAGAGTCCGAAAAACAAAACAAATGGCTCCTAAGTGCTTAATATATTATTTTTTAACTTCACAAAACATGAAATTTCAAAAAAATTAAACTTTTCGGGGCACTAAAATCGAGCCCTGAAGAATGAAGTCTAAAAATCAGCAAGATCAAAGTCTGAAAAACAAAACAAATTGGTCCTAAGTGCTTCATATATTATTTTTTGAATTCTCAAAACTTGAAATGCCAAAAAAAATGTAACTTTTCGAGGAACGAAAATCGAGCCCTGAAAAATGACGTCTTAAAATCACCTAAATCAGAGTCCCAAAAAAAAACAAATTGCACCTAAGTGCTTATTATATTAATTCTTGACTTCCCTAAACTTAAAATTTCAAAAAGGATTAAACTTTTCTGGGCACGGAAATCGATGCCTGATAAATGACGTCTTAGAATCAGCAAAATCAGAGTCCGAAAAACAAAACAAATGGCTCATATGTGCTTAATATATTATTTTTTTACTTCCCAAAACTTAAAATTTCAAAAAAAATGAAACTTTTCGGGTCACGAAAATCGAGCCCTGAAAAATGAAGTCTAAAAATCAGAAAAAATCAAAGTACGAAAAATAAAACAAATTGGTCCTAAGTGCTTCATATATTATTTTTTGACTTCCCAAAACTTGAAATTTCAAAAAAAATGAAACTTTTCGGGGAACGAAAATCGAACCCTGAAAAATGACGTCTTAAAATCAGCTAAATCAGAGTCCGAAAAACAAAACAAATGGCACCTAAGTGCTTAATATATTAATTTTTGACTTCCCTAAACTTAAAATGTCAAAAAAAATGAAACTTTTCGGGGCACGGAAATCGATCCCTGAAAAATGATGTCTTAAAATCAGCAAAATCAGAGTCCGAAAAACAAAACAAAAGGCTCCTAAGTGCTTAAAATATTATTTTCTGACATCCCAAAACATAAAATGTCAAAAAAAATGAAACTTTTTGGGGCACGAAAGTCGAGCTCTGAAAAATGACGTCTAAAAATAAGCAAAATCAGAGTCCGAAAAACAAAACAAATGTTTCTTAAGTGCTTAATATATTATTTTTTGACTTCCCAAAACTTGAAATTTCAAAAAAAATGAAACTTTTTGGGGAACGAAAATCGACCCCTGAAAAATGACGTCTTAAAATCAGCTAAATCAGAGTCCTAAAAACAAAACAAATTGCACCTAAGTGCTTAATATATTAATTTTTGACTTCACTAAACTTAAAATGTCAAACAAAATGAAACTTTTCTGGGCTCGGAAATCGATCCCTGAAAAATGATGTCTTAAAATCAGCAAAATCAGAGTCCGAAAAACAAAACAAATGGCTCCTAAGTGCTTAATATATTATTTTTTAACTTCACAAAACATGAAATTTCAAAAAAATTAAACTTTTCGGGGCACTAAAATCGAGCCCTGAAGAATGAAGTCTAAAAATCAGCAAGATCAAAGTCTGAAAAACAAAACAAATTGGTCCTAAGTGCTTCATATATTATTTTTTGAATTCTCCAAACTTGAAATGCCAAAAAAAATGTAACTTTTCGGGGCACGAAAATCGAGCCCTGAAAAATGACATCTTAAAATCACCTAAATCAGAGTCCCAAAAAAAAACAAATTGCACCTAAGTGCTTATTATATTAATTCTTGACTTCCCTAAACTTAAAATTTCAAAAAGGATTAAACTTTTCTGGGCACGGAAATCGATCCCTGATAAATGACGTCTTAGAATCAGCAAAATCAGATTTCGAAAAACAAAACAAATGGCTCATATGTGCTTAATATATTATTTTTTTACTTCACAAAACTTAAAATTTCAAAAAAAATGAAACTTTTCTGGTCACGAAAATCGAGCCCTGAAAAATGAAGTCTAAAAATCAGCAAAATCAAAGTCCGAAAAATAAAACAAATTGGTCCTAAGTGCTTCATATATTATTTTTTGACTTCCCAAAACTTGAAATTTCAAAATAAATGAAACTTTTCGGGGAACGAAAATCGAGCCTTGAAAAATGACGTCTTAAAATCAGCTAAATCAGAGTCCGAAAAACAAAACAAATGGCACCTAAGTTCTTAATATATTAATTTTTGACTTCACTAAACTTAAAATGTCAAACAAAATGAAACTTTTCTGGGCACGGAAATCGATCCCTGAAAAATGATGTCTTAAAATCAGCAAAATCAGAGTCCGAAAAACAAAACAAATGGCTCCTAAGTGCTTAATATATTATTTTTTAACTTCACAAAACATGAAATTTCAAAAAAATTAAACTTTTCGGGGCACTAAAATCGAGTCCTGAAGAATGAAGTCTAAAAATCAGCAAGATCAAAGTCTGAAAAACAAAACAAATTGGTCTTAAGTGCTTCATATATTATTTTTTGACTTCCCAAAACTTGAAATGCCAAAAAAAATGTAACTTTTCGGGGCACGAAAATCGAGCCCTGAAAAATGACGTCTTAAAATCACCTAAATCAAAGTCCCAAAAAAAAAAAAATGCACCTAAGTGCTTATTATATTAATTTTTGACTTCCCTAAACTTAAAATTTAAAAAAGGATTAAACTTTTCTGGGCATGGAAATCGATCCCTGATAAATGACGTCTTAGAATCAGCAAAATCAGAGTTCGAAAAACAAAAACAAATGGCTCATATGTGCTTAATATATTATTTTTTTACTTCCCAAAACAAAAAATTTCAAAAAAAATGAAACTTTTCGGGTCACGAAAATCGAGCCCTGAAAAATGAAGTCTAAAAATCAGCAAAATCAAAGTCCGAAAAATAAAACAAATTGGTCCTAAGTGCTTCATATATTATTTTTTGACTTCCCAAAACTTGAAATTTCAAAAAAAATGAAACTTTTCGGGGAACGAAAATCGAACCCTGAAAAATGACGTCTTAAAATCAGCTAAATCAGAGTCCGAAAAACAAAACAAATGGCACCTAAGTGCTTAATATATTAATTTTTGACTTCCCTAAACTTAAAATGTCAAAAAAAATGAAACTTTTCGGGGCACGGAAATCGATCCCTGAAAAATGATGTCATAAAATCAGCAAAATCAGAGTCCGAAAAACAAAACAAAAGGCTCCTAAGTGCTTAAAATATTATTTTCTGACATCCCAAAACATAAAATGTCAAAAAAAATGAAACTTTTTGGGGCACGAAAGCCGAGCTCTGAAAAATGACGTCTAAAAATAAGCAAAATCAGAGTCCGAAAAACAAAACAAATGTTTCTTAAGTGCTTAAAATATTATTTTTTGACTTCCCAAAACTTGAAATTTCAAAAAAAATGAAACTTTTTGGGGCACGAAAATCGACCCCTGAAAAATGACGTCTTAAAATCAGCTAAATCAGAGTCCTAAAAACAAAACAAATTGCACCTAAGTGCTTAATATATTAATTTTTGACTTCACTAAACTTAAAATGTCAAACAAAATGAAACTTTTCTGGGCTAGGAAATCGATCCCTGAAAAATGATGTCTTAAAATCAGCAAAATCAGAGTCCGAAAAACAAAACAAATGGCTCCTAAGTGCTTAATATATTATTTTTTAACTTCACAAAACATGAAATTTCAAAAAAATTAAACTTTTCGGGGCACTAAAATCGAGCCCTGAAGAATGAAGTCTAAAAATCAGCAAGATCAAAGTCTGAAAAACAAAACAAATTGGTCCTAAGTGCTTCATATATTATTTTTTGAATTCTCAAAACTTGAAATGCCAAAAAAAATGTAACTTTTCGGGGCACGAAAATCGAGCCCTGAAAAATGACGTCTTAAAATCACCTAAATCAGAGTCCCAAAAAAAAACAAATTGCACCTAAGTGCTTATTATATTAATTCTTGACTTCCCTAAACTTAAAATTTCAAAAAGGATTAAACTTTTCTGGGCACGGAAATCGATCCCTGATAAATGACGTCTTAGAATCAGCAAAATCAGAGTCCGAAAAACAAAACAAATGGCTCATATGTGCTTAATATATTATTTTTTTACTTCCCAAAACTTAAAATTTCAAAAAAAATGAAACTTTTCGGGTCACGAAAATCGAGCCCTGAAAAATGAAGTCTAAAAATCAGCAAAATCAAAGTCCGAAAAATAAAACAAATTGGTCCTAAGTGCTTCATATATTATTTTTTGACTTCCCAAAACTTGAAATTTCAAAATAAATGAAACTTTTCGGGGAACGAAAATCGAGCCCTGAAAAATGACGTCTTAAAATCAGCTAAATCAGAGTCCGAAAAACAAAACAAATGGCACCTAAGTGCTTAATATATTAATTTTTGACTTCACTAAACTTAAAATGTCAAACAAAATGAAACTTTTCTGGGCACGGAAATCGATCCCTGAAAAATGATGTCTTAAAATCAGCAAAATCAGAGTCCGAAAAACAAAACAAATGGCTCCTAAGTGCTTAATATATTATTTTTTAACTTCACAAAACATGAAATTTCAAAAAAATTAAACTTTTCGGGGCACTAAAATCGAGCCCTGAAGAAAGAAGTCTAAAAATCAGCAAGATCAAAGTCTGAAAAACAAAACAAATTGGTCTTAAGTGCTTCATATATTATTTTTTGACTTCCCAAAACTTGAAATGCCAAAAAAAATGTAACTTTTCGGGGCACGAAAATCGAGCCCTGAAAAATGACGTCTTAAAATCACCTAAATCAAAGTCCCAAAAAAAACAAAATGCACCTAAGTGCTTATTATATTAATTTTTGACTTCCCTAAACTTAAAATTTCAAAAAGGATTAAACTTTTCTGGGCATGGAAATCGATCCCTGATAAATGACGTCTTAGAATCAGCAAAATCAGAGTTCGAAAAACAAAACAAATGGCTCATATGTGCTTAATATATTATTTTTTTACTTCCCAAAACTTAAAATTTCAAAAAAAATGAAACTTTTCGGGTCACGAAAATCGAGCCCTGAAAAATGAAGTCTAAAAATCAGCAAAATCAAAGTCCGAAAAATAAAACAAATTGGTCCTAAGTGCTTCATATATTATTTTTTGACTTCCCAAAACTTGAAATTTCAAAAAAAATTAAACTTTTCGGGGAACGAAAATCGAGCCCTGAAAAATGACGTCTTAAAATCAGCTAAATCAGAGTCCGAAAAACAAAACAAATGGCACCTAAGTGCTTAATATATTAATTTTTGACTTCCCTAAACTTAAAATGTCAAAAAAAATGAAACTTTTCGGGGCACGGAAATCGATCCCTGAAAAATGATGTCTTAAAATCAGCAAAATCAGAGTCCGAAAAACAAAACAAAAGGCTCCTAAGTGCTTAAAATATTATTTTCTGACATCCCAAAACATAAAATGTCAAAAAAATGAAACTTTTTGGGGCACGAAAGCCGAGCTCTGAAAAATGACGTCTAAAAATCAGTAAAATCAGAGTCCGAAAAACAAAACAAATGTCTCTTAAGTGCTTAATATATTATTTTTTGACTTCCCAAAACTTAAATTTAAAAAAAAATGAAACTTTTTGGGGCACGAAAATCGAGCGCTGAAAAATGAAGTCTAAAACTCAACAAAATCAAAGTCCTAAAAACAAAACAAATTGGTCCTAAGTGATTCATATATTATTTTTTGACTTCCCAAAACTTAAAATGTCAAAAAAATGAAACTTTTCGGGGCACGAAAATCGAGCCCTGAAAAATGACGTCTTAAAATCAGCTAAATCAGAGTCCGAAAAACAAAACAAATTACACCTAAGTGCTTAATATATTAATTTTTGACTTCCCTAAACTTATAATTTGAAAAAAAATTAAACTTTTCTGGGCACGAAAATCGATCACTGAAAAATGACGTCTTAGAATCAGCAAATTCAGAGTCCGATAAAAAAAACAAATGTCTCCTATGTGCTTAATATATTATTTTTTTACTTCCCAAAACTTAAAATGTCAAAAAAGTGAAACTTTTCGGGGCACGAAAGTCGAGCCCTGAAAAATGACGTCTAAAAATCAGCAAAATCAGAGTCCGAAAAACAATACAAATGTATCCTAAGTGCTTCATATATTATTTTTTGACATCCTTAAATTTAAAATGTAAAAAAAAATGAAACTTTTCGGGGCACGAAAATCGAGCCCTGAAAAATGAAGTCTAAAAATTAGCAAAATCAAAGTCCGAAAAATAAAACAAATTGGTCCTAAGTGCTTCATATATTACTTTTCGACTTCCCAAAACTTGAAATTTCAAAAAAAATGAAACTTTTCGGGGAACGAAAATCGATCCCTGAAAATTGACGTCATAAAATCATCAAAATCAGAGTCCGAAAAACAAAACAAATGGCTCCTATGTGCTTAATATAGTATTTTTTGACTTCCCAAAACATAAAATGTCAAAAAAAATGAAACTTTTCGGGGGAACGAAAGTAGAGCCCAGAAAATGACGTCTAAAAATCAGCAAAATCAGAGTCCGAAAAACAATACAAATGTATCCTAAGTGCTTCATATATTATTTTTTGACATCCCAAAACTTAAAATGTAAAAAAAAATGAAACTTTTCGAGGCACGAAAGTCGAGCCCTGAAAAATGACGTCTGAAAATCAGCAAAATCAGAGACCGAAAAACAATACAAATGTCTCCTAAGTGCTTAATATATTATTTTTTGACTTCCCAAAATTTGAAATTTCAAAAAAAATGAAACTTTTCGGGGCACTAAAATCGAGCCCTGAAAAATGAAGTCTAAAAATCAGCAAGATCAAAGTCTGAAAAACAAAACAAATTGGTCTTAAGTGCTTCATATATTATTTTTTGACTTCCCAAAACTTGAAATGCCAAAAAAAATGTAACTTTTCGGGGCACGAAAATCGAGCCCTGAAAAATGACGTCTTAAAATCACCTAAATCAAAGTCCCAAAAAAAACAAAATGCACCTAAGTGCTTATTATATTAATTTTTGACTTCCCTAAACTTAAAATTTCAAAAAGGATTAAACTTTTCTGGGCATGGAAATCGATCCCTGATAAATGACGTCTTAGAATCAGCAAAATCAGAGTTCGAAAAACAAAACAAATGGCTCATATGTGCTTAATATATTATTTTTTTACTTCCCAAAACCTAAAATTTCAAAAAAAATGAAACTTTTCGGGTCACGAAAATCGAGCCCTGAAAAATGAAGTTTAAAAATCAGCAAAATCAAAGTCCGAAAAATAAAACAAATTGGTCCTAAGTGCTTCATATATTATTTTTTGACTTCCCAAAACTTGAAATTTCAAAAAAAATGAAACTTTTCGGGGAACGAAAATCGAGCCCTGAAAAATGACGTCTTAAAATCAGCTAAATCAGAGTCCGAAAAACAAAACAAATGGCACCTAAGTGCTTAATATATTAATTTTTGACTTCCCTAAACTTAAAATGTCAAAAAAAATGAAACTTTTCGGGGCACGGAAATCGATCCCTGAAAAATGATGTCTTAAAATCAGCAAAATCAGAGTCCGAAAAACAAAACAAAAGGCTCCTAAGTGCTTAAAATATTATTTTCTGACATCCCAAAACATAAAATGTCAAAAAAATGAAACTTTTTGGGGCACGAAAGCCGAGCTCTGAAAAATGACGTCTAAAAATCAGGAAAATCAGAGTCCGAAAAACAAAACAAATGTCTCTTAAGTGCTTAATATATTATTTTTTGACTTCCCAAAACTTAAATTTCAAAAAAAATGAAACTTTTTGGGGCACGAAAATCGAGCGCTGAAAAATGAAGTCTAAAACTCAACAAAATCAAAGTCCTAAAAACAAAACAAATTGGTCCTAAGTGATTCATATATTATTTTTTGACTTCCCAAAACTTAAAATGTCAAAAAAATGAAACTTTTCGGGGCACGAAAATCGAGCCCTGAAAAATGACGTCTTAAAATCAGCTAAATCAGAGTCCGAAAAACAAAACAAATTACACCTAAGTGCTTAATATATTAATTTTTGACTTCCCTAAACTTATAATTTGAAAAAAAATTAAACTTTTCTGGGCACGGAAATCGATCCCTGAAAAATGACGTCTTAGAATCAGCAAATTCAGAGTCCGATAAAAAAAACTAATGTCTCCTATGTGCTTAATATATTATTTTTTTACTTCCCAAAACTTAAAATGTCAAAAAAGTGAAACTTTTCGGGGCACGAAAGTCGAGCCCTGAAAAATGACGTCTAAAAATCAGCAAAATCAGAGTCCGAAAAACAATACAAATGTATCCTAAGTGCTTCATATATTATTTTTTGACATCCTTAAATTTAAAATGTAAAAAAAAATGAAACTTTTCGGGGCACGAAAATCGAGCCCTGAAAAATGAAGTCTAAAAATCAGCAAAATCAAAGTCCGAAAAATAAAACAAATTGGTCCTAAGTGCTTCATATATTACTTTTCGACTTCCCAAAACTTGAAATTTCAAAAAAAATGAAACTTTTCGGGGAACGAAAATCGATCCCTGAAAATTGACGTCATAAAATCATCAAAATCAGAGTCCGAAAAACAAAACAAATGGCTCCTATGTGCTTAATATAGTATTTTTTTACTTCCCAAAACATAAAATGTCAAAAAAAATGAAACTTTTCGGGGGAACGAAAGTAGAGCCCTGAAAATGACGTCTAAAAATCAGCAAAATCAGAGTCCGAAAAACAATACAAATGTATCCTAAGTGCTTCATATATTATTTTTTGACATCCCAAAACTTAAAATGTAAAAAAAAATGAAACTTTTCGAGGCACGAAAGTCGAGCCCTGAAAAATGACGTCTGAAAATCAGCAAAATCAGAGACCGAAAAACAATACAAATGTCTCCTAAGTGCTTAATATATTATTTTTTGACTTCCCAAAATTTGAAATTTCAAAAAAAATGAAACTTTTCGGGGCACTAAAATCGAGCCCTGAAAAATGAAGTCTAAAAATCAGCAAGATCAAAGTCTGAAAAACAAAACAAATTGGTCTTAAGTGCTTCATATATTATTTTTTGACTTCCCAAAACTTGAAATGCCAAAAAAAATGTAACTTTTCGGGGCACGAAAATCGAGCCCTGAAAAATGACGTCTTAAAATCACCTAAATCAAAGTCCCAAAAAAAACAAAATGCACCTAAGTGCTTATTATATTAATTTTTGACTTCCCTAAACTTAAAATTTCAAAAAGGATTAAACTTTTCTGGGCATGGAAATCGATCCCTGATAAATGACGTCTTAGAATCAGCAAAATCAGAGTTCGAAAAACAAAACAAATGGCTCATATGTGCTTAATATATTATTTTTTTACTTCCCAAAACCTAAAATTTCAAAAAAAATGAAACTTTTCGGGTCACGAAAATCGAGCCCTGAAAAATGAAGTTTAAAAATCAGCAAAATCAAAGTCCGAAAAATAAAACAAATTGGTCCTATGTGCTTCATATATTATTTTTTGACTTCCCAAAACTTGAAATTTCAAAAAAAATGAAACTTTTCGGGGAACGAAAATCGAGCCCTGAAAAATGACGTCTTAAAATCAGCTAAATCAGAGTCCGAAAAACAAAACAAATGGCACCTAAGTGCTTAATATATTAATTTTTGACTTCCCTAAACTTAAAATGTCAAAAAAAATGAAACTTTTCGGGGCACGGAAATCGATCCCTGAAAAATGATGTCTTAAAATCAGCAAAATCAGAGTCCGAAAAACAAAACAAAAGGCTCCTAAGTGCTTAAAATATTATTTTCTGACATCCCAAAACATAAAATGTCAAAAAAATGAAACTTTTTGGGGCACGAAAGCCGAGCTCTGAAAAACGACGTCTAAAAATCAGGAAAATCAGAGTCCGAAAAACAAAACAAATGTCTCTTAAGTGCTTAATATATTATTTTTTGACTTCCCAAAACTTAAATTTCAAAAAAAATGAAACTTTTTGGGGCACGAAAATCGAGCGCTGAAAAATGAAGTCTAAAACTCAACAAAATCAAAGTCCTAAAAACAAAACAAATTGGTCCTAAGTGATTCATATATTATTTTTTGACTTCCCAAAACTTAAAATGTCAAAAAAATGAAACTTTTCGGGGCACGAAAATCGAGCCCTGAAAAATGACGTCTTAAAATCAGCTAAATCAGAGTCCGAAAAACAAAACAAATTACACCTAAGTGCTTAATATATTAATTTTTGACTTCCCTAAACTTATAATTTGAAAAAAAATTAAACTTTTCTGGGCACGGAAATCGATCCCTGAAAAATGACGTCTTAGAATCAGCAAATTCAGAGTCCGATAAAAAAAACTAATGTCTCCTATGTGCTTAATATATTATTTTTTTACTTCCCAAAACTTAAAATGTCAAAAAAGTGAAACTTTTCGGGGCACGAAAGTCGAGCCCTGAAAAATGACGTCTAAAAATCAGCAAAATCAGAGTCCGAAAAACAATACAAATGTATCCTAAGTGCTTCATATATTATTTTTTGACATCCTTAAATTTAAAATGTAAAAAAAAATGAAACTTTTCGGGGCACGAAAATCGAGCCCTGAAAAATGAAGTCTAAAAATCAGCAAAATCAAAGTCCGAAAAATAAAACAAATTGGTCCTAAGTGCTTCATATATTACTTTTCGACTTCCCAAAACTTGAAATTTCAAAAAAAATGAAACTTTTCGGGGAACGAAAATCGATCCCTGAAAATTGACGTCATAAAATCATCAAAATCAGAGTCCGAAAAACAAAACAAATGGCTCCTATGTGCTTAATATAGTATTTTTTGACTTCCCAAAACATAAAATGTCAAAAAAAATGAAACTTTTCGGGGGAACGAAAGTAGAGCCCTGAAAATGACGTCTAAAAATCAGCAAAATCAGAGTCCGAAAAACAATACAAATGTATCCTAAGTGCTTCATATATTATTTTTTGACATCCCAAAACTTAAAATGTAAAAAAAAATGAAACTTTTCGAGGCACGAAAGTCGAGCCCTGAAAAATGACGTCTGAAAATCAGCAAAATCAGAGACCGAAAAACAATACAAATGTCTCCTAAGTGCTTAATATATTATTTTTTGACTTCCCAAAATTTGAAATTTCAAAAAAAATGAAACTTTTCGGGGCACTAAAATCGAGCCCTGAAAAATGAAGTCTAAAAATCAGCAAGATCAAAGTCTGAAAAACAAAACAAATTGGTCTTAAGTGCTTCATATATTATTTTTTGACTTCCCAAAACTTGAAATGCCAAAAAAAATGTAACTTTTCGGGGCACGAAAATCGAGCCCTGAAAAATGACGTCTTAAAATCACCTAAATCAAAGTCCCAAAAAAAACAAAATGCACCTAAGTGCTTATTATATTAATTTTTGACTTCCCTAAACTTAAAATTTCAAAAAGGATTAAACTTTTCTGGGCATGGAAATCGATCCCTGATAAATGACGTCTTAGAATCAGCAAAATCAGAGTTCGAAAAACAAAACAAATGGCTCATATGTGCTTAATATATTATTTTTTTACTTCCCAAAACCTAAAATTTCAAAAAAAATGAAACTTTTCGGGTCACGAAAATCGAGCCCTGAAAAATGAAGTTTAAAAATCAGCAAAATCAAAGTCCGAAAAATAAAACAAATTGGTCCTAAGTGCTTCATATATTATTTTTTGACTTCCCAAAACTTGAAATTTCAAAAAAAATGAAACTTTTCGGGGAACGAAAATCGAGCCCTGAAAAATGACGTCTTAAAATCAGCTAAATCAGAGTCCGAAAAACAAAACAAATGGCACCTAAGTGCTTAATATATTAATTTTTGACTTCCCTAAACTTAAAATGTCAAAAAAAATGAAACTTTTCGGGGCACGGAAATCGATCCCTGAAAAATGATGTCTTAAAATCAGCAAAATCAGAGTCCGAAAAACAAAACAAAAGGCTCCTAAGTGCTTAAAATATTATTTTCTGACATCCCAAAACATAAAATGTCAAAAAAATGAAACTTTTTGGGGCACGAAAGCCGAGCTCTGAAAAATGACGTCTAAAAATCAGGAAAATCAGAGTCCGAAAAACAAAACAAATGTCTCTTAAGTGCTTAATATATTATTTTTTGACTTCCCAAAACTTAAATTTCAAAAAAAATGAAACTTTTTGGGGCACGAAAATCGAGCGCTGAAAAATGAAGTCTAAAACTCAACAAAATCAAAGTCCTAAAAACAAAACAAATTGGTCCTAAGTGATTCATATATTATTTTTTGACTTCCCAAAACTTAAAATGTCAAAAAAATGAAACTTTTCGGGGCACGAAAATCGAGCCCTGAAAAATGACGTCTTAAAATCAGCTAAATCAGAGTCCGAAAAACAAAACAAATTACACCTAAGTGCTTAATATATTAATTTTTGACTTCCCTAAACTTATAATTTGAAAAAAAATTAAACTTTTCTGGGCACGGAAATCGATCCCTGAAAAATGACGTCTTAGAATCAGCAAATTCAGAGTCCGATAAAAAAAACTAATGTCTCCTATGTGCTTAATATATTATTTTTTTACTTCCCAAAACTTAAAATGTCAAAAAAGTGAAACTTTTCGGGGCACGAAAGTCGAGCCCTGAAAAATGACGTCTAAAAATCAGCAAAATCAGAGTCCGAAAAACAATACAAATGTATCCTAAGTGCTTCATATATTATTTTTTGACATCCTTAAATTTAAAATGTAAAAAAAAATGAAACTTTTCGGGGCACGAAAATCGAGCCCTGAAAAATGAAGTCTAAAAATCAGCAAAATCAAAGTCCGAAAAATAAAACAAATTGGTCCTAAGTGCTTCATATATTACTTTTCGACTTCCCAAAACTTGAAATTTCAAAAAAAATGAAACTTTTCGGGGAACGAAAATCGATCCCTGAAAATTGACGTCATAAAATCATCAAAATCAGAGTCCGAAAAACAAAACAAATGGCTCCTATGTGCTTAATATAGTATTTTTTGACTTCCCAAAACATAAAATGTCAAAAAAAATGAAACTTTTCGGGGGAACGAAAGTAGAGCCCTGAAAATGACGTCTAAAAATCAGCAAAATCAGAGTCCGAAAAACAATACAAATGTATCCTAAGTGCTTCATATATTATTTTTTGACATCCCAAAACTTAAAATGTAAAAAAAAATGAAACTTTTCGAGGCACGAAAGTCGAGCCCTGAAAAATGACGTCTGAAAATCAGCAAAATCAGAGATCGAAAAACAATACAAATGTCTCCTAAGTGCTTAATATATTATTTTTTGACTTCCCAAAATTTGAAATTTCAAAAAAAATGAAACTTTTCGGGGCACTAAAATCGAGCCCTGAAAAATGAAGTCTAAAAATCAGCAAGATCAAAGTCTGAAAAACAAAACAAATTGGTCTTAAGTGCTTCATATATTATTTTTTGACTTCCCAAAACTTGAAATGCCAAAAAAAATGTAACTTTTCGGGGCACGAAAATCGAGCCCTGAAAAATGACGTCTTAAAATCACCTAAATCAAAGTCCCAAAAAAAACAAAATGCACCTAAGTGCTTATTATATTAATTTTTGACTTCCCTAAACTTAAAATTTCAAAAAGGATTAAACTTTTCTGGGCATGGAAATCGATCCCTGATAAATGACGTCTTAGAATCAGCAAAATCAGAGTTCGAAAAACAAAACAAATGGCTCATATGTGCTTAATATATTATTTTTTTACTTCCCAAAACCTAAAATTTCAAAAAAAATGAAACTTTTCGGGTCACGAAAATCGAGCCCTGAAAAATGAAGTTTAAAAATCAGCAAAATCAAAGTCCGAAAAATAAAACAAATTGGTCCTAAGTGCTTCATATATTATTTTTTGACTTCCCAAAACTTGAAATTTCAAAAAAAATGAAACTTTTCGGGGAACGAAAATCGAGCCCTGAAAAATGACGTCTTAAAATCAGCTAAATCAGAGTCCGAAAAACAAAACAAATGGCACCTAAGTGCTTAATATATTAATTTTTGACTTCCCTAAACTTAAAATGTCAAAAAAAATGAAACTTTTCGGGGCACGGAAATCCATCCCTGAAAAATGATGTCTTAAAATCAGCAAAATCAGAGTCCGAAAAACAAAACAAAAGGCTCCTAAGTGCTTAAAATATTATTTTCTGACATCCCAAAACATAAAATGTCAAAAAAATGAAACTTTTTGGGGCACGAAAGCCGAGCTCTGAAAAATGACGTCTAAAAATCAGGAAAATCAGAGTCCGAAAAACAAAACAAATGTCTCTTAAGTGCTTAATATATTATTTTTTGACTTCCCAAAACTTAAATTTCAAAAAAAATGAAACTTTTTGGGGCACGAAAATCGAGCGCTGAAAAATGAAGTCTAAAACTCAACAAAATCAAAGTCCTAAAAACAAAACAAATTGGTCCTAAGTGATTCATATATTATTTTTTGACTTCCCAAAACTTAAAATGTCAAAAAAATGAAACTTTTCGGGGCACGAAAATCGAGCCCTGAAAAATGACGTCTTAAAATCAGCTAAATCAGAGTCCGAAAAACAAAACAAATTACACCTAAGTGCTTAATATATTAATTTTTGACTTCCCTAAACTTATAATTTGAAAAAAAATTAAACTTTTCTGGGCACGGAAATCGATCCCTGAAAAATGACGTCTTAGAATCAGCAAATTCAGAGTCCGATAAAAAAAACTAATGTCTCCTATGTGCTTAATATATTATTTTTTTACTTCCCAAAACTTAAAATGTCAAAAAAGTGAAACTTTTCGGGGCACGAAAGTCGAGCCCTGAAAAATGACGTCTAAAAATCAGCAAAATCAGAGTCCGAAAAACAATACAAATGTATCCTAAGTGCTTCATATATTATTTTTTGACATCCTTAAATTTAAAATGTAAAAAAAAATGAAACTTTTCGGGGCACGAAAATCGAGCCCTGAAAAATGAAGTCTAAAAATCAGCAAAATCAAAGTCCGAAAAATAAAACAAATTGGTCCTAAGTGCTTCATATATTACTTTTCGACTTCCCAAAACTTGAAATTTCAAAAAAAATGAAACTTTTCGGGGAACGAAAATCGATCCCTGAAAATTGACGTCATAAAATCATCAAAATCAGAGTCCGAAAAACAAAACAAATGGCTCCTATGTGCTTAATATAGTATTTTTTGACTTCCCAAAACATAAAATGTCAAAAAAAATGAAACTTTTCGGGGGAACGAAAGTAGAGCCCTGAAAATGACGTCTAAAAATCAGCAAAATCAGAGTCCGAAAAACAATACAAATGTATCCTAAGTGCTTCATATATTATTTTTTGACATCCCAAAACTTAAAATGTAAAAAAAAATGAAACTTTTCGAGGCACGAAAGTCGAGCCCTGAAAAATGACGTCTGAAAATCAGCAAAATCAGAGACCGAAAAACAATACAAATGTCTCCTAAGTGCTTAATATATTATTTTTTGACTTCCCAAAATTTGAAATTTCAAAAAAAATGAAACTTTTCGGGGCACTAAAATCGAGCCCTGAAAAATGAAGTCTAAAAATCAGCAAGATCAAAGTCTGAAAAACAAAACAAATTGGTCTTAAGTGCTTCATATATTATTTTTTGACTTCCCAAAACTTGAAATGCCAAAAAAAATGTAACTTTTCGGGGCACGAAAATCGAGCCCTGAAAAATGACGTCTTAAAATCACCTAAATCAAAGTCCCAAAAAAAACAAAATGCACCTAAGTGCTTATTATATTAATTTTTGACTTCCCTAAACTTAAAATTTCAAAAAGGATTAAACTTTTCTGGGCATGGAAATCGATCCCTGATAAATGACGTCTTAGAATCAGCAAAATCAGAGTTCGAAAAACAAAACAAATGGCTCATATGTGCTTAATATATTATTTTTTTACTTCCCAAAACCTAAAATTTCAAAAAAAATGAAACTTTTCGGGTCACGAAAATCGAGCCCTGAAAAATGAAGTTTAAAAATCAGCAAAATCAAAGTCCGAAAATTAAAACAAATTGGTCCTAAGTGCTTCATATATTATTTTTTGACTTCCCAAAACTTGAAATTTCAAAAAAAATGAAACTTTTCGGGGAACGAAAATCGAGCCCTGAAAAATGACGTCTTAAAATCAGCTAAATCAGAGTCCGAAAAACAAAACAAATGGCACCTAAGTGCTTAATATATTAATTTTTGACTTCCCTAAACTTAAAATGTCAAAAAAAATGAAACTTTTCGGGGCACGGAAATCGATCCCTGAAAAATGATGTCTTAAAATCAGCAAAATCAGAGTCCGAAAAACAAAACAAAAGGCTCCTAAGTGCTTAAAATATTATTTTCTGACATCCCAAAACATAAAATGTCAAAAAAATGAAACTTTTTGGGGCACGAAAGCCGAGCTCTGAAAAATGACGTCTAAAAATCAGGAAAATCAGAGTCCGAAAAACAAAACAAATGTCTCTTAAGTGCTTAATATATTATTTTTTGACTTCCCAAAACTTAAATTTCAAAAAAAATGAAACTTTTTGGGGCACGAAAATCGAGCGCTGAAAAATGAAGTCTAAAACTCAACAAAATCAAAGTCCTAAAAACAAAACAAATTGGTCCTAAGTGATTCATATATTATTTTTTGACTTCCCAAAACTTAAAATGTCAAAAAAATGAAACTTTTCGGGGCACGAAAATCGAGCCCTGAAAAATGACGTCTTAAAATCAGCTAAATCAGAGTCCGAAAAACAAAACAAATTACACCTAAGTGCTTAATATATTAATTTTTGACTTCCCTAAACTTATAATTTGAAAAAAAATTAAACTTTTCTGGGCACGGAAATCGATCCCTGAAAAATGACGTCTTAGAATCAGCAAATTCAGAGTCCGATAAAAAAAACTAATGTCTCCTATGTGCTTAATATATTATTTTTTTACTTCCCAAAACTTAAAATGTCAAAAAAGTGAAACTTTTCGGGGCACGAAAGTCGAGCCCTGAAAAATGACGTCTAAAAATCAGCAAAATCAGAGTCCGAAAAACAATACAAATGTATCCTAAGTGCTTCATATATTATTTTTTGACATCCTTAAATTTAAAATGTAAAAAAAAATGAAACTTTTCGGGGCACGAAAATCGAGCCCTGAAAAATGAAGTCTAAAAATCAGCAAAATCAAAGTCCGAAAAATAAAACAAATTGGTCCTAAGTGCTTCATATATTACTTTTCGACTTCCCAAAACTTGAAATTTCAAAAAAAATGAAACTTTTCGGGGAACGAAAATCGATCCCTGAAAATTGACGTCATAAAATCATCAAAATCAGAGTCCGAAAAACAAAACAAATGGCTCCTATGTGCTTAATATAGTATTTTTTGACTTCCCAAAACATAAAATGTCAAAAAAAATGAAACTTTTCGGGGGAACGAAAGTAGAGCCCTGAAAATGACGTCTAAAAATCAGCAAAATCAGAGTCCGAAAAACAATACAAATGTATCCTAAGTGCTTCATATATTATTTTTTGACATCCCAAAACTTAAAATGTAAAAAAAAATGAAACTTTTCGAGGCACGAAAGTCGAGCCCTGAAAAATGACGTCTGAAAATCAGCAAAATCAGAGACCGAAAAACAATACAAATGTCTCCTAAGTGCTTAATATATTATTTTTTGACTTCCCAAAATTTGAAATTTCAAAAAAAATGAAACTTTTCGGGGCACTAAAATCGAGCCCTGAAAAATGAAGTCTAAAAATCAGCAAGATCAAAGTCTGAAAAACAAAACAAATTGGTCTTAAGTGCTTCATATATTATTTTTTGACTTCCCAAAACTTGAAATGCCAAAAAAAATGTAACTTTTCGGGGCACGAAAATCGAGCCCTGAAAAATGACGTCTTAAAATCACCTAAATCAAAGTCCCAAAAAAAACAAAATGCACCTAAGTGCTTATTATATTAATTTTTGACTTCCCTAAACTTAAAATTTCAAAAAGGATTAAACTTTTCTGGGCATGGAAATCGATCCCTGATAAATGACGTCTTAGAATCAGCAAAATCAGAGTTCGAAAAACAAAACAAATGGCTCATATGTGCTTAATATATTATTTTTTTACTTCCCAAAACCTAAAATTTCAAAAAAAATGAAACTTTTCGGGTCACGAAAATCGAGCCCTGAAAAATGAAGTTTAAAAATCAGCAAAATCAAAGTCCGAAAAATAAAACAAATTGGTCCTAAGTGCTTCATATATTATTTTTTGACTTCCCAAAACTTGAAATTTCAAAAAAAATGAAACTTTTCGGGGAACGAAAATCGAGCCCTGAAAAATGACGTCTTAAAATCAGCTAAATCAGAGTCCGAAAAACAAAACAAATGGCACCTAAGTGCTTAATATATTAATTTTTGACTTCCCTAAACTTAAAATGTCAAAAAAAATGAAACTTTTCGGGGCACGGAAATCGATCCCTGAAAAATGATGTCTTAAAATCAGCAAAATCAGAGTCCGAAAAACAAAACAAAAGGCTCCTAAGTGCTTAAAATATTATTTTCTGACATCCCAAAACATAAAATGTCAAAAAAATGAAACTTTTTGGGGCACGAAAGCCGAGCTCTGAAAAATGACGTCTAAAAATCAGGAAAATCAGAGTCCGAAAAACAAAACAAATGTCTCTTAAGTGCTTAATATATTATTTTTTGACTTCCCAAAACTTAAATTTCAAAAAAAATGAAACTTTTTGGGGCACGAAAATCGAGCGCTGAAAAATGAAGTCTAAAACTCAACAAAATCAAAGTCCTAAAAACAAAACAAATTGGTCCTAAGTGATTCATATATTATTTTTTGACTTCCCAAAACTTAAAATGTCAAAAAAATGAAACTTTTCGGGGCACGAAAATCGAGCCCTGAAAAATGACGTCTTAAAATCAGCTAAATCAGAGTCCGAAAAACAAAACAAATTACACCTAAGTGCTTAATATATTAATTTTTGACTTCCCTAAACTTATAATTTGAAAAAAAATTAAACTTTTCTGGGCACGGAAATCGATCCCTGAAAAATGACGTCTTAAAATCAGCAAATTCAGAGTCCGATAAAAAAAACTAATGTCTCCTATGTGCTTAATATATTATTTTTTTACTTCCCAAAACTTAAAATGTCAAAAAAGTGAAACTTTTCGGGGCACGAAAGTCGAGCCCTGAAAAATGACGTCTAAAAATCAGCAAAATCAGAGTCCGAAAAACAATACAAATGTATCCTAAGTGCTTCATATATTATTTTTTGACATCCTTAAATTTAAAATGTAAAAAAAAATGAAACTTTTCGGGGCACGAAAATCGAGCCCTGAAAAATGAAGTCTAAAAATCAGCAAAATCAAAGTCCGAAAAATAAAACAAATTGGTCCTAAGTGCTTCATATATTACTTTTCGACTTCCCAAAACTTGAAATTTCAAAAAAAATGAAACTTTTCGGGGAACGAAAATCGATCCCTGAAAATTGACGTCATAAAATCATCAAAATCAGAGTCCGAAAAACAAAACAAATGGCTCCTATGTGCTTAATATAGTATTTTTTGACTTCCCAAAACATAAAATGTCAAAAAAAATGAAACTTTTCGGGGGAACGAAAGTAGAGCCCTGAAAATGACGTCTAAAAATCAGCAAAATCAGAGTCCGAAAAACAATACAAATGTATCCTAAGTGCTTCATATATTATTTTTTGACATCCCAAAACTTAAAATGTAAAAAAAATGAAACTTTTCGAGGCACGAAAGTCGAGCCCTGAAAAATGACGTCTGAAAATAAGCAAAATCAGAGACCGAAAAACAATACAAATGTCTCCTAAGTGCTTAATATATTATTTTTTGACTTCCCAAAATTTGAAATTTCAAAAAAAAGGAAACTTTTCGGGGCACTAAAATCGAGCCCTGAAAAATGAAGTCTAAAAATCAGCAAGATCAAAGTCTGAAAAACAAAACAAATTGGTCTTAAGTGCTTCATATATTATTTTTTGACTTCCCAAAACTTGAAATGCCAAAAAAAATGTAACTTTTCGGGGCACGAAAATCGAGCCCTGAAAAATGACGTCTTAAAATCACCTAAATCAAAGTCCCAAAAAAAACAAAATGCACCTAAGTGCTTATTATATTAATTTTTGACTTCCCTAAACTTAAAATTTCAAAAAGGATTAAACTTTTCTGGGCATGGAAATCGATCCCTGATAAATGACGTCTTAGAATCAGCAAAATCAGAGTTCGAAAAACAAAACAAATGGCTCATATTTGCTTAATATATTATTTTTTTACTTCCCAAAACCTAAAATTTCAAAAAAAATGAACCTTTTCGGGTCACGAAAATCGAGCCCTGAAAAATGAAGTCTAAAAATCAGCAAAATCAAAGTCCGAAAAATAAAACAAATTGGTCCTAAGTGCTTCATATATTATTTTTTGACTTCCCAAAACTTGAAATTTCAAAAAAAATGAAACTTTTCGGGGAACGAAAATCGAGCCCTGAAAAATGACGTCTTAAAATCAACTAAATCAGAGTCCGAAAAACAAAACAAATGGCACCTAAGTGGTTAATATATTAATTTTTGACTTCCCTAAACTTAAAATGTCAAAAAAAATGAAACTTTTCGGGGCACGGAAATCGATCCCTGAAAAATAATGTCTTAAAATCAGCAAAATCAGAGTCCGAAAAACAAAACAAAAGGCTCCTAAGTGCTTAAAATATTATTTTCTGACATCCCAAAACATAAAATGTCAAAAAAATGAAACTTTTTGGGGCACGAAAGCCGAGCTCTGAAAAATGACGTCTAAAAATCAGGAAAATCAGAGTCCGAAAAACAAAACAAATGTCTCTTAAGTGCTTAATATATTATTTTTTGACTTCCCAAAACTTAAATTTCAAAAAAAATGAAACTTTTTGGGGCACGAAAATCGAGCGCTGAAAAATGAAGTCTAAAACTCAACAAAATCAAAGTCCTAAAAACAAAACAAATTGGTCCTAAGTGATTCATATATTATTTTTTGATTTCCCAAAACTTAAAATGTCAAAAAAATGAAACTTTTCGGGGCACGAAAATCGAGCCCTGAAAAATTACGTCTTAAAATCAGCTAAATCAGAGTCCGAAAAATAAAACAAATTACACCTAAGTGCTTAATATATTAATTTTTGACTTCCCTAAACTTATAATTTGAAAAAAAATTAAACTTTTCTGGGCACGGAAATCGATCCCTGAAAAATGACGTCTTAGAATCAGCAAATTCAGAGTCCGATAAAAAAAACAAATTTCTCCTATGTGCTTAATATATTATTTTTTTACTTCCCAAAACTTAAAATGTCAAAAAAGTGAAACTTTTCGGGGCACGAAAGTCGAGCCCTGAAAAATGACGTCTAAAAATCAGCAAAATCAGAGTCCGAAAAACAATACAAATGTATCCTAAGTGCTTCATATATTATTTTTTGACATCCTTAAATTTAAAATGTAAAAAAAAATGAAACTTTTCGGGGCACGAAAATCGAGCCCTGAAAAATGAAGTCTAAAAATCAGCAAAATCAAAGTCCGAAAAACAAAACAAAAGGCTCCTAAGTGCTTAAAATATTATTTTCTGACATCCCAAAACATAAAATGTCAAAAAAATGAAACTTTTTGGGGCACGAAAGCCGAGCTCTGAAAAATGACGTCTAAAAATCAGGAAAATCAGAGTCCGAAAAACAAAACAAATGTCTCTTAAGTGCTTAATATATTATTTTTTGACTTCCCAAAACCTAAAATTTCAAAAAAAATGAAACTTTTCGGGTCACGAAAATCGAGCCCTGAAAAATGAAGTCTAAAAATCAGCAAAATCAAAGTCCGAAAAATAAAACAAATTAATCCTAAGTGCTTCATATATTATTTTTTGACTTCCCAAAACTTGAAATTTCAAAAAAAATGAAACTTTTCGGGGAACGAAAATCGAGCCCTGAAAAATGACGTCTTAAAATCAGCTAAATCAGAGTCCGAAAAACAAAACAAATGGAACCTAAGTGCTTAATATATTAATTTTTGACTTCACTAAACTTAAAATGTCAAACAAAATGAAACTTTTCTGGGCACGGAAATCGATCCCTGAAAAATGACGTCTTAGAATCAGGAAAATCAGAGTCCGAAAAACAAAACAAATGGCTCTTATGTGCTTAATATATTATTTTTGTACTTCCCAAAACTTAAAATTTCTAAAAAAATGAAACTTTTCGGGGCACGAAAATCGAGCCCTGAAAAATGAAGTCTAAAAATCAGCAAAATCAAAGTCCTAAAAACAAAACAAATTGGTCCTAAGTGCTTCATATATTATTTTTTGACTTCCCAAAACTTAAAATGTCAAAAAAATGAAACTTTTCGGGGCACGAAAATCGAGCCCTGAAAAATGACGTCTTAAAATCTGCAAAATCAAAGTCCGAAAAACAAAACAAATGGCTCCTAAGTGCTTAATATATTATTTTTTGACTTCCCAAAACTTAAAATGTCAAAAAAAATGAAACTTTTCTGGGCACGAAAGTCGAGCCCTGAAAAATGACGTCTAAAAATCACCAAAATCAAAGTCCGAAAAATAAAACAAATTGGTCCTAAGTGCTTCATATATTATTTTTTGACTTCCCAAAACTTGAAATTTCAAAAAAAATGAAACTTTTCGGGGAACGAAAATCGAGCCCTGAAAAATGACGTCTTAAAATCAGCTAAATCAGAGTCCGAAAAACAAAACAAATGGCACCAAAGTGCTTAATATATTAATTTTTGACTTCCCTAAATATAAAATGTCAAAAAAAATGAAACTTTTCGGGGCACGGAAATCGATCCCTGAAAAATGATGTCTTAAAATCAGCAAAATCAGAGTCCGAAAAACAAAACAAAAGGCTCCTAAGTGCTTAAAATATTATTTTCTGACATCCCAAAACATAAAATGTCAAAAAAAATGAAACTTTTTGGGGCACGAAAGTCGAGCTCTGAAAAATGACGTCTAAAAATCAGCAAAATCAGAGTCCGAAAAACAAAACAAATTGGTCCTAAGTGCTTAATATATTAATTTTTGACTTCCCTAAACTTATAATTTGAAAAAAAATTAAACTTTTCTGGGCACGGAAATCGATCCCTGAAAAATGACGTCTTAGAATCAGCAAATTCAGAGTCCGAAAAACAAAACAAATGGATCCTATGTGCTTAATATATTATTTTTTTACTTCCCAAAACTTAAAATGTCAAAAAAATGAAACTTTTCGGGGCACGAAAATCGAGCCCTGAAAAACGACGTCTAAAAATCAGCAAACTCAGAGTCCGAAAAACAATACAAATGTAACCTAAGTGCTTCATATATTATTTTTTGACATCCTTAAATTTAAAATGTAAAAAAAAATGAAACTTATCGGGGCACGAAAATCGAGCCTTGAAAATTGACGTCATAAAATCGGCAAAATCAGAGTCCGAAAAACAAAACAAATGGCTCCTATGTGCTTAATATAGTATTTTTTGACTTCCCAAAACATAAAATGTCAAAAAAAATGAAACTTTTCGGGGGAACGAAAGTAGAGCCCAGAAAATGACGTCTAAAAATCAGCAAAATCAGAGTCCGAAAAACAATACAAATGTATCCTAAGTGCTTCATATATTATTTTTTGACATCCCAAAACTTAAAATGTAAAAAAAAATGAAACTTTTCGTAGCACGAAAGTCGAGCCCTGAAAAATGACGTCCAAAAATCAGCAAAATCAGAAACCGAAAAACAATACAAATGTCTCTTAAGTGCTTAATATATTATTTTTTGACTTCCCAAAATTTGAAATTTCAAAAAAAATGAAACTTTTCGGGGAACGAAATTTGAGCCCTGAAAAATGAAGTCTAAAAATCAGCAAAATCAAAGTCTCAAAAACAAAACAAATTGGTCCTAAGTGCTTCATATATTATTTTTTGACTTCCCAAAACATAAAATGTCAAAAAAATGAAACTTTTTGGGGCACGAAAATCGACCCCTGAAAAATGACGTCTTAAAATCAGCTAAATCAGAGTCCTAAAAACAAAACAAATTGCACCTAAGTGCTTAATATATTAATTTTTGACTTCACTAAACTTAAAATGTCAAACAAAATGAAACTTTTCTGGGCTCGAAAATCGATCCCTGAAAAATGATGTCTTAAAATCAGCAAAATCAGAGTCCGAAAAACTAAACAAATGGCTCCTAAGTGCTTAATATATTATTTTTTAACTTCACAAAACATGAAATTTCAAAAAAATTAAACTTTTCAGGGCACTAAAATTGAGCCCTGAAGAATGAAGTCTAAAAATCAGCAAGATCAAAGTCTGAAAAACAAAACAAATTGGTCCTAAGTGCTTCATATATTATTTTTTGAATTCCCAAAACTTGAAATGCCAAAAAAAATATAATTTTTCGGGGCACGAAAATCGAGCCCTGAAAAATGAAGTCTTAAAATCACCTAAATCAGAGTCCCAAAAAAAAACAAATTGCACCTAAGTGCTTATTATATTAATTCTTGACTTCCCTAAACTTAAAATTTCAAAAAGGATTAAACTTTTCTGGGCACGGAAATCGATCCCTGATAAATGACGTCTTAGAATCAGCAAAATCAGAGTCCGAAAAATAAAACAAATGGCTCATATGTGCTTAATATATTATTTTTTTACTTCCCAAAACTTAAAATTTCAAAAAAAATGAAACTTTTCGGGTCACGAAAATCGAGCCCTGAAAAATGAAGTCTAAAAATCAGCAAAATCAAAGTCCTAAAAATAAAACAAATTGGTCCTAAGTGCTTCATATATTATTTTTTTACTTCCCAAAACTTGAAATTTCAAAAAAAATGAAACTTTTCGGGGAACGAAAATCGAACCCTGAAAAATGACGTCTTAAAATCAGCTAAATCAGAGTCCGAAAAACAAAACAAATGGCACCTAAGTGCTTAATATATTAATTTTTGACTTCCCTAAACTTAAAATGTCAAAAAAAATGAAACTTTTCGGGGCACGGAAATCGATCCCTGAAAAATGATGTCTTAAAATCAGCAAAATCAGAGTCCGAAAAACAAAACAAAAGGCTCCTAAGTGCTTAAAATATTATTTTCTGACATCCCAAAACATAAAATGTCAAAAAAAATGAAACTTTTTGGGGCACGAAAGCCGAGCTCTGAAAAATGACGTCTAAAAATAAGCAAAATCAGAGTCCGAAAAAAGAAACAAATGTTTCTTAAGTGCTTAATATATTATTTTTTGACTTCCCAAAACTTGAAATTTCAAAAAAAATGAAACTTTTTGGGGCACGAAAATCGACCCCTGAAAAATGACGTCTTAAAATCAGCTAAATCAGAGTCCTAAAATCAAAACAAATTGCACCTAAGTGCTTAATATATTAATTTTTGACTTCACTAAACCTAAAATGTCAAACAAAATGAAACTTTTCTGGGCTCGGAAATCGATCCCTGAAAAATGATGTCTTAAAATCAGCAAAATCAGAGTCCGAAAAACTAAACAAATGGCTCCTAAGTGCTTAATATATTATTTTTTAACTTCACAAAACATGAAATTTCAAAAAAATTAAACTTTTCGGGGCACGAAAATCGAACCCTGAAGAATGAAGTCTAATAATCAGCAAGATCAAAGTCTGAAAAACAAAACAAATTGGTCTTAAGTGCTTCATATATTATTTTTTGACTTCCCAAAACTTGAAATGCCAAAAAAAATGTTACTTTTCGGGGCACGAAAATCGAGCCCTGAAAAATGACGTCTTAAAATCACCTAAATCAAAGTCCCAAAAAAAACAAAATGCACCTAAGTGCTTATTATATTAATTTTTGACTTCCCTAAACTTAAAATTTAAAAAAGGATTAAACTTTTCTGGGCATGGAAATCGATCCCTGATAAATGACGTCTTAGAATCAGCAAAATCAGAGTTCGAAAAACAAAACAAATGGCTCATATGTGCTTAATATATTATTTTTTTACTTCCCAAAACCAAAAATTTCAAAAAAAATGAAACTTTTCGGGTCACGAAAATCGAGCCCTGAAAAATGAAGTCTAAAAATCAGCAAAATCAAAGTCCGAAAAATAAAACAAATTGGTCCTAAATGCTTCATATATTATTTTTTGACTTCCCAAAACTTGAAATTTCAAAAAAAATGAAACTTTTCGGGGAACGAAAATCGAACCCTGAAAAATGACGTCTTAAAATCAGCTAAATCAGAGTCCGAAAAACAAAACAAATGGCACCTAAGTGCTTAATATATTAATTTTTGACTTCCCTAAACTTAAAATGTCAAAATAAATGAAACTTTTCGGGGCACGGAAATCGATCCCTGAAAAATGATTTCTTAAAATCAGCAAAATCAGAGTCCGAAAAACAAAACAAAAGGCTCCTAAGTGCTTAAAATATTATTTTCTGACATCCCAAAACATAAAATGTCAAAAAAAATGAAACTTTTTGGGGCACGAAAGCCGAGCTCTGAAAAATGACGTCTAAAAATAAGCAAAATCAGAGTCCTAAAAACAAAACAAATTGCACCTAAGTGCTTAATATATTAATTTTTGACTTCACTAAACTTAAAATGTCAAACAAAATGAAACTTTTCTGGGTACGGAAATCGATCCCTGAAAAATGATGTCTTAAAATCAGCAAAATCAGAGTCCGAAAAACAAAACAAATGGCTCCTAAGTGCTTAATATATTATTTTTTAACTTCACAAAACATGAAATTTCAAAAAAATTAAACTTTTCGGGGCACTAAAATCGAGCCCTGAAGAATGAAGTCTAAAAATCATCAAGATCAAAGTCTGAAAAACAAAACAAATTGGTCTTAAGTGCTTCATATATTATTTTTTGACTTCCCAAAACTTGAAATGCCAAAAAAAATGTAACTTTTCGGGGCACGAAAATCGAGCCATGAAAAATGACGTCTTAAAATCACCTAAATCAAAGTCCCAAAAAAAACAAAATGCACCTAAGTGCTTATTATATTAATTTTTGACTTCCCTAAACTTAAAATTTCAAAAAGGATTAAACTTTTCTGGGCATGGAAATCGATCCCTGATAAATGACGTCTTAGAATCAGCAAAATCAGAGTTCGAAAACAAAACAAATGGCTCATATGTGCTTAATATATTATTTTTTTACTTCCCAAAACCTAAAATTTCAAAAAAAATGAAACTTTTCGGGTCACGAAAATCGAGCCCTGAAAAATGAAGTCTAAAAATCAGCAAAATCAATGTCCGAAAAATAAAACAAATTGGTCCTAAGTGCTTCATATATTATTTTTTGACTTCCCAAAAGTTGAAATTTCAAAAAAAATGAAACTTTTGGGGGAACGAAAATCGAGCCCTGAAAAATGACGTCTTAAAATCACCTAAATCAGAGTCCGAAAAACAAAACAAATGGCACCTAAGTGCTTAATATATTAATTTTTGACTTCCCTAAACTTAAAATGTCAAAAAAAATGAAACTTTTCGGGGCACGAAAATCGATCCCTGAAAAATGATGTCTTAAAATCAGCAAAATCAGAGTCCGAAAAACAAAACAAAAGGCTCCTAAGTGCTTAAAATATTATTTTCTGACATCCCAAAACATAAAATGTCAAAAAAAATGAAACTTTTTGGGGCACGAAAGCCGAGCTCTGAAAAATGACGTCTAAAAATCAGGAAAATCAGAGTCCGAAAAACAAAACAAATGTCTCTTAAGTGCTTAATATATTATTTTTTGACTTCCCAAAACTTAAATTTCAAAAAAAATGAAACTTTTTGGGGCACGAAAATCGAGCGCTGAAAAATGAAGTCTAAAACTCAACAAAATCAAAGTCCTAAAAACAAAACAAATTGGTCCTAAGTGATTCATATATTATTTTTTGACTTCCCAAAACTTAAAATGTCAAAAAAATGAAACTTTTCGGAGCACGAAAATCGAGTCCTGAAAAATGACGTCTTAAAATCAGCTAAATCAGAGTCCGAAAAACAAAACAAATTACACCTAAGTGCTTAATATATTAATTTTTGACTTCCTTAAACTTATAATTTGAAAAAAAATTAAACTTTTCTGGGCACGGAAATCGATCCCTGAAAAATGACATCTTAGAATCAGGAAATTCAGAGTCCGATAAAAAAAACAAATGTCTCCTATGTGCTTAATATATTATTTTTTTACTTCCCAAAACTTAAAATGTCAAAAAAGTGAAACTTTTCGGGGCACGAAAGTCGAGCCCTGAAAAATGACGTCTAAAAATCAGCAAAATCAGAGTCCGAAAAACAATACAAATGTATCCTAAGTGCTTCATATATTATTTTTTGACATCCTTAAATTTAAAATGTAAAAAAAAATGAAACTTTTCGGGGCACGAAAATCGAGCCCTGAAAAATGAAGTCTAAAAATCAGCAAAATCAAAGTCCGAAAAATAAAACAAATTGGTCCTAAGTGCTTCATATATTACTTTTCGACTTCCCAAAACTTGAAATTTCAAAAAAAATGAAACTTTTCGGGGAACGAAAATCGATCCCTGAAAATTGACGTCATAAAATCATCAAAATCAGAGTCCGAAAAATAAAACAAATGGCTCCTATGTGCTTAATATAGTATTTTTTGACTTCCCAAAACATAAAATGTCAAAAAAAATGAAACTTTTCGGGGGAACGAAAGTAGAGCCCTGAAAATGACGTCTAAAAATCTGCAAAATCAGAGTCCGAAAAACAATACAAATGTATCCTAAGTGCTTCATATATTATTTTTTGACATCCCAAAACTTAAAATGTAAAAAAAAATGAAACTTTTCGAAGCACGAAAGTCGAGCCCTGAAAAATGACGTCTGAAAATCAGCAAAATCAGAGACCGAAAAACAATACAAATGTCTCCTAAGTGCTTAATATATTATTTTTTGACTTCCCAAAATTTGAAATTTCAAAAAAAAGGAAACTTTTCGGGGCACTAAAATCGAGCCCTGAAAAATGAAGTCTAAAAATCAGCAAGATCAAAGTCTGAAAAACAAAACAAATTGGTCTTAAGTGCTTCATATATTATTTTTTGACTTCCCAAAACTTGAAATGCCAAAAAAAATGTAACTTTTCGTTGCACGAAAATCGAGCCCTGAAAAATGACGTCTTAAAATCACCTAAATCAAAGTCCCAAAAAAAACAAAATGCACCTAAGTGCTTATTATATTAATTTTTGACTTCCCTAAACTTAAAATTTCAAAAAGGATTAAACTTTTCTGGGCATGGAAATCGATCCCTGATAAATGAGGTCTTTGAATCAGCAAAATCAGAGTTCGAAAAACAAAACAAATGGCTCATATGTGCTTAATATATTATTTTTTTACTTCCCAAAACCTAAAATTTCAAAAAAAATGAACCTTTTCGGGTCACGAAAATCGAGCCCTGAAAAATGAAGTCTAAAAATCAGCAAAATCAAAGTCCGAAAAATAAAACAAATTGGTCCTAAGTGCTTCATATATTATTTTTTGACTTCCCAAAACTTGAAATTTCAAAAAAAATTAAACTTTTCGGGGAACGAAAATCGAGCCCTGAAAAATGACGTCTTAAAATCAGCTAAATCAGAGTCCGAAAAACAAAACAAATTGCACCTAAGTGCTTAATATATTAATTTTTGACTTCCCTAAACTTAAAATGTCAAAAAAAATGAAACTTTTCGGGGCACGAAAATCCATCCCTGAAAAATGATGTCTTAAAATCAGCAAAATCAGAGTCCGAAAAACAAAACAAAAGGCTCCTAAGTGCTTAAAATATTATTTTCTGACATCCCAAAACATAAAATGTCAAAAAAAATGAAACTTTTTGGGGCACGAAAGCCGAGCTCTGAAAAATGACGTCTAAAAATCAGCAAAATCAGAGTCCGAAAAACAAAACAAATGTCTCTTAAGTGCTTAATATATTATTTTTTGACTTCCCAAAACTTGAAATTTCAAAAAAAATGAAACCTTTCGGGGCACGAAAATCGAGCCCTGAAAAATGAAGTCTAAAAATCTGCAAAATAAAAGTCTCAAAAACAAAACAAATTGGTCCTAAGTGCTTCATATATTAATTTTTGACTTCCCAAAACATAAAATGTCAAAAAAATGAAAATTGGGGCACGAAAATCGAGACCTGAAAAATGACGTCTTAAAATCAGCTAAATCAGAGTCCTAAAAACAAAACAAATTGCACCTAAGTGATTAATGTATTAATTTTTGACTTCACTAAACTTAAAATGTCAAACAAAATGAAACTTTTCTGGGCACGGAAATCGATCCCTGAAAAATGACGTCTTAGAATCAGCAAAATCAGAGTCCGAAAAACAAAACAAATGGCTCATATGTGCTTAATATATTATTTTTGTACTTCCCAAAACTTAAAATTTCTAAAAAAATGAAACTTTTCGGGGCACGAAAATCGAGCCCTGAAAAATGAAGTCTAAAAATCAGCAAAATCAAAGTCCTAAAAACAAAACAAATTGGTCCTAAGTGCTTCATATATTATTTTTTGACTTCCCAAAACTTAAAATGTCAAAAAAATGAAACTTTTCGGGGCACGAAAATCGAGCCCTGAAAAATGACGTCTTAAAATCAGCAAAATCAAAGTCCGAAAAACAAAACAAATGGCTCCTAAGTGCTTAATATATTATTTTTTGACTTCCCAAAACTTAAAATGTCAAAAAAAATGAAACTTTTCTTGGCACGAAAGTCGAGCCCTGAAAAATGACGTCTAAAAATCAGCAAAATCAAAGTCCGAAAAATAAAACAAATTGGTCCTAAGTGCTTCATATATTATTTTTTGACTTCCCAAAACTTGAAATTTCAAAAAAAATGAAACTTTTCGGGGAACGAAAATCGAGCCCTGAAAAATGACGTCTTAAAATCAGCTAAATCAGAGTCCGAAAAACAAAACAAATGGCACCAAAGTGCTTAATATATTAATTTTTGACTACCCTAAACTTAAAATGTCAAAAAAAATGAAACTTTTCGGGGCACGGAAATCGATCCCTGAAAAATGATGTCTTAAAATCAGCAAAATCAGAATCCGAAAAACAAAACAAAAGGCTCCTAAGTGCTTAAAATATTATTTTCTGACATCCCAAAACATAAAATGTCAAAAAAAATGAAACTTTTTGGGGCACGAAAGTCGAGCTCTGAAAAATGACGTCTAAAAATCAGCAAAATCAGAGTCCGAAAAACAAAACAAATGTCTCTTAAGTGCTTAATATATTATTTTTTGACTTCCCAAAACTTGAAATTTCAAAAAAAAGGAAACTTTTTGGGGCACGAAAATCGAGCGCAGAAAAATGAAGTCTAAAAATCAACAAAATCAAAGTCCTAAAAACAAAACAAATTGGTCCTAAGTGATTCATATATTATTTTTTGACTTCCCAAAACTTAAAATGTCAAAAAAATGAAACTTTTCTTGGCACGGAAATCGAGCCCTGAAAAATGACGTCTTAAAATCAGCTAAATCAGAGTCCGAAAAATAAAACAAATTGCACCTAAGTGCTTAATATATTAATTTTTGACTTCCCTAAACTTATAATTTGAAAAAAAATTAAACTTTTCTGGGCACGGAAATCGATCCCTGAAAAATGACGTCTTAGAATCAGCAAATTCAGAGTCCGAAAAACAAAACAAATGGATCCTATGTGCTTAATATATTATTTTTTTACTTCCCAAAACTTAAAATGTCAAAAAAATTAAACTTTTCGGGGCACGAAAATCGAGCCCTGAAAAACGACGTCTAAAAATCAGCAAACTCAGAGTCCGAAAAACAATACAAATGTATCCTAAGTGCTTCATATATTATTTTTTGACATCCTTAAATTTAAAATGTAAAAAAAAATGAAACTTATCGGGGCACGAAAATCGAGCCTTGAAAAATGAAGTCTAAAAATCAGCAAAATCAAAGTCCGAAAAACAAAACAAATTGGTCCTAAGTGCTTCATATATTACTTTTCGACTTCCCAAAACTTGAAATTTTAAAAAAAATGAAACTTTTCGGGGAACGAAAATCGATCCCTGAAAATTGACGTCATAAAATCGGCAAAATCAGAGTCCGAAAAACAAAACAAATGGCTCCTATGTGCTTAATATAGTATTTTTTGACTTCCCAAAACATAAAATGTCAAAAAAAATGAAACTTTTCGGGGGAACGAAAGTAGAGCCCAGAAAATGACGTCTAAAAATCAGCAAAATCAGAGTCCGAAAAACAATACAAATGTATCCTAAGTGCTTCATATATTATTTTTTGACATCCCAAAACTTAAAATGTAAAAAAAATGAAACTTTTCGAGGCACGAAAGTCGAGCCCTGAAAAATGACGTCTAAAAATCAACAAAATCAGAGACCGAAAAACAATACAAATGTCTCTTAAGTGCTTAATATATTATTTTTTGACTTCCCAAAATTTGAAATTTCAAAAAAAATGAAACTTTTCGGGGCACGAAATTTGAGCCCTGAAAAATGAAGTCTAAAAATCAGCAAAATCAAAGTCTCAAAAACAAAACAAATTGGTCCTAAGTGCTTCATATATTATTTTTTGACTTCCCAAAACATAAAATGTCAAAAAAATGAAACTTTTTGGGGCACGAAAATCGACCCCTGAAAAATGACGTCTTAAAATCAGCTAAATCAGAGTCCTAAAAACAAAACAAATTGCACCTAAGTGCTTAATATATTAATTTTTGACTTCACTAAACTTAAAATGTCAAACAAAATGAAACTTTTCTGGGCTCGGAAATCGATCCCTGAAAAATGATGTCTTAAAATCAGCAAAATCAAAGTCCGAAAAATAAAACAAATTGGTCCTAAGTGCTTCATATATTATTTTTTGACTTCCCAAAACTTGAAATTTCAAAAAAAATGAAACTTTTCGGGGAACGAAAATCGAACCCTGAAAAATGACGTCTTAAAATCAGCTAAATCAGAGTCCGAAAAACAAAACAAATGGCACCTAAGTGCTTAATATATTAATTTTTGACTTCCCTAAACTTAAAATGTCAAAAAAAATGAAACTTTTCGGGGCACGGAAATCGATCCCTGAAAAATGATGTCTTAAAATCAGCAAAATCAGAGTCCGAAAAACAAAACAAAAGGCTCCTAAGTGCTTAAAATATTATTTTCTGACATTCCAAAACATAAAATGTCAAAAAAAATGAAACTTTTTGGGGCACGAAAGCCGAGCTCTGAAAAATGACGTCTAAAAATAAGCAAAATCAGAGTCCGAAAAACAAAACAAATGTTTCTTAAGTGCTTAATATATTATTTTTTGACTTCCCAAAACTTGAAATTTCAAAAAAAATGAAACTTTTTGGGGCACGAAAATCGACCCCTGAAAAATGACGTCTTAAAATCAGCTAAATCAGAGTCCTAAAAACAAAACAAATTGCACCTAAGTGCTTAATATATTAATTTTTGACTTCCCTAAACTTATAATTTGAAAAAAAATTAAACTTTTCTGGGCACGAAAATCGATCCCTGAAAAATGACGTCTTAGAATCAGCAAATTCAGAGTCAGAAAAACAAAACAAATGGCTCCTATGTGCTTAATATATTATTTTTTTACTTCCCAAAACTTAAAATGTCAAAAAAAATGAAACTTTTCGGGGGAACGAAAGTCGAGCCCTGAAAAATGACGTCTAAAAATCAGCAAAATCAGAGTCCGAAAAACAATACAAATGTATCCTAAGTGCTTCATATATTATTTTTTGACATCCCAAAACTTAAAATGTAAAAAAAAAATGAAACTTTTCGGGGCACGAAAATCGAGCCCTGAAAAATGAAGTCTAAAAATCAGCAAAATCAAAGTTCGAAAAACAAAACAAATTGGTCATAAGTGCTTCATATATTACTTTTCGACTTCCCAAAACTTGAAATTTTAAAAAAAATGAAACTTTTCGGAGAACGAAAATCGATCCCTGAAAATTGACGTCATAAAATCATCAAAATCAGAGTCCGAAAAACAAAACAAATGACTCCTATGTGCTTAATATAGTATTTTTTGACTTCCCAAAACATAAAATGTCAAAAAAAATGAAACTTTTCGGGGGAACGAAAGTAGAGCCCTGAAAATGACGTCTAAAAATCAGCAAAATCAGAGTCCGAAAAACAATACAAATGTATCCTAAGTGCTTCATATATTATTTTTTGACATCCCAAAACTTAAAATGTAAAAAAAAATGAAACTTTTCGAGGCACGAAAGTCGAGCCCTGAAAAATGACGTCTAAAAATCAGCAAAATCAGAGACCGAAAAACAATACAAATGTCTCCTAAGTGCTTAATATATTATTTTTTGACTTCCCAAAATTTGAAATTTCAAAAAAAATGAAACTTTTCAAGGCACGAAAATCGAGCCCTGAAAAATGAAGTCTAAAAATCAGCAAAATCAAAGTCTCAAAAACAAAACAAATTGGTCCTAAGTGCTTCATATATTATTTTTTGACTTCCCAAAACATAAAATGTCAAAAAAATGAAAATTGGGGCACGAAAATCGAGCCCTGAAAAATGACGTCTTAAAATCAGCTAAATCAGAGTCCTAAAAACAAAACAAATTGCACCTAAGTGCTTAATATATTAATTTTTGACTTCACTAAACTTAAAATGTCAAACAAAATGAAACTTTTCTGGGCACGGAAATCGATCCCTGAAAAATGACGTCTTAGAATCAGCAAAATCAGAGTCCGAAAAACAAAACAAATGGCTCATATGTGCTTAATATATTATTTTTGTACTTCCCAAAACTTAAAATTTCTAAAAAAATGAAACTTTTCGGGGCACGAAAATCGAGCCCTGAAAAATGAAGTCTAAAAATCAGCAAAATAAAAGTCCTAAAAACAAAACAAATTGGTCCTAAGTGCTTCATATATTATTTTTTGACTTCCCAAAACTTAAAATGTCAAAAAAAATGAAACTTTTCTGGGCACAAAAGTCGAGCCCTGAAAAATGACGTCTAAAAATCAGCAAAATCAAAGTCCGAAAAATAAAACAAATTGGTCCTAAGTGCTTCATATATTATTTTTTGACTTCCCAAAACATGAAATTTCAAAAAAAATGAAACTTTTCGCGGAACGAAAATCGAGCACTGAAAAATGACGTCTTAAAATCAGCAAAATCAGAGTCCGAAAAACAAAACAAAAGGCTCCTAAGTGCTTAAAATATTATTTTCTGACATCCCAAAACATAAAATGTCAAAAAAAATGAAACTTTTTGGGGCACGAAAGTCGAGCTCTGAAAAATGACGTCTAAAAATCAGCAAAATCAGAGTCCGAAAAACAAAACAAATGTCTCTTAAATGCTTAATATATTATTTTTTGACTTCCCAAAACTTGAAATTTCAAAAAAAATGAAACTTTTTGGGGCACGAAAATCGAGCGCTTAAAAATGAAGTCTAAAAATCAACAAAATCAAAGTACTAAAAACAAAACAAATTGGTCCTAAGTGATTCATATATTATTTTTTGACTTCCCAAAACTTAAAATGTCAAAAAAATGAAACTTTTCGGGGCACGAAAATCGAGCCCTGAAAAATGAAGTCTAAAAATCAGCAAAACCAAAGTCCGAAAAACAAAACAAATTGGTCCTAAGTGCTTGATATATTACTTTTCGACTTCCCAAAACTTGAAATTTCAAAAAAAATGAAACTTTTCGGGGAACGAAAATCGATCCCTGAAAATTGACGTCTTAAAATCAGCAAAATCAGAGTCCGAAAAACAAAACAAACGGCTCCTATGTGCTTATAATAGCATTTTTTGACTTCCCAAAACATAAAATGTCAAAAAAAATGAAACTTTTCGGGGGAACGAAAGTCGAGCCCTGAAAAATGACGTCTAGAAATCAGCAAAATCAGAGTCCGAAAAACAATACAAATGTATCCTAAGTGCTTCATATATTATTTTTTGACATCTCCAAACTTAAAATGTAAAAAAAAAATGAAACTTTTCGGGGCACGAAAATCGAGCCCTGAAAAATGAAGTCTAAAAATCAGCAAAATCAAAGTCCGAAAAACAAAACAAATTGATCATAAGTGCTTCATATATTACTTTTCGACTTCCCAAAACTTGAAATTTTAAAAAAAATGAAACTTTTCGGGGAACGAAAATCGATCCCTGAAAATTGACGTCATAAAATCATCAAAATCAGAGTCCGAAAAACAAAACAAATGGCTCCTATGTGCTTAATATAGTATTTTTTGACTTCCCAAAACATAAAATGTCAAAAAAAATGAAACTTTTCGGGGGAACGAAAGTAGAGCCCTGAAAATGACGTCTAAAAATCAGCAAAATCAGAGTCCGAAAAACAATACAAATGTATCCTAAGTGCTTCATATATTATTTTTTGACATCCCAAAACTTAAAATGTAAAAAAAAATGAAACTTTTCGAGGCACGAAAGTCGAGCCCTGAAAAATGACGTCTAAAAATCAGAAAAATCAGAGACCGAAAAACAATACAAATGTCTCCTAAGTGCTTAATATATTATTTTTTAACTTCCCAAAATTTTAAATTTCAAAAAAAATGAAAATTTTCGGGGCACGAAAATCGAGCCCTGAAAAATGAAGTCTAAAAATCAGCAAAATCAAAGTCTCAAAAACAAAACAAATTGGTCCTAAGTGCTTCATATATTATTTTTTGACTTCCCAAAACAAAATTTCAAAAAAATGAAAATTGGGGCACGAAAATCGAGCCCTGAAAAATGACGTCTTAAAATCAGCTAAATCAGAGTCCGAAAAAAAAACAAATTGCACCTAAGTGCTTAATATATTAATTTTTGACTTCCTTAAACTTAAAATGTCAAAAAAGATTAAACTTTTCTGGGCACGGAAATCGATCCCTGAAAAATGACGTCTTAGAATCAGCAAAATCAGAGTCCGAAAAACAAAACAAATGGGTCATAGGTGCTTAATATATTATTTTTGTACTTCCCAAAACTTAAAATTTCAAAAAAAAATGAAACTTTTCGTGGCACGAAAATCGAGCCCTGAAAAATGAAGTTTAAAAATCAGCAAAATCAAAGTCCGAAAAACAAAACAAATTGGTCCTAAGTGCTTCATATATTATTTTTTGACTTCCCAAAACTTGAAATTTCAAAAAAAATGAAACTTTTCGGGGAACGAAAATCGAGCCCTGAAAAATGACGTCTAAAAATCAGCAAAATCAGAGTCTGAAAAACAATACAAATGTATCCTAAGTGCTTCATATATTATTTTTTGACATCCCAAAACTTAAAATGTAAAAAAAAAATGAAACTTTTCGGGGCACGAAAATCGAGCCCTGAAAAATGAAGTCTAAAAATCAACAAAATCAAAGTCCGAAAAACAAAACAAATTGGTCATAAGTGCTTCATATATTACTTTTCGACTTCCCAAAACTTGAAATTTAAAAAAAAATGAAACTTTTCGGGGAACGAAAATCGATCCCTGAAAATTGACGTCTTAAAATCAGCAAAATCAGAGTCCGAAAAACAAAACAAATTGCACCTAAGTGCTTAATATATTAATTTTTGACTTCCCTAAACTTATAATTTGAAAAAAAATTAAACTTTTCTGGGCACGAAAATCGATCCCTGAAAAATGACGTCTTAGAATCAGCAAATTCAGAGTCAGAAAAACAAAACAAATGGCTCCTATGTGCTTAATATATTATTTTTTTACTTCCCAAAACTTAAAATGTCAAAAAAAATTAAACTTTTCGGGGGAACGAAAGTCGAGCCCTGAAAAATGACGTCTAAAAATCAGCAAAATCAGAGTCCGAAAAACAATACAAATGTATCCTAAGTGCTTCATATATTATTTTTTGACATCCCAAAACTTAAAATGTAAAAAAAAAATGAAACTTTTCGGGGCACGAAAATCGAGCCCTGAAAAATGAAGTCTAAAAATCAGCAAAATCAAAGTTCGAAAAACAAAACAAATTGGTCATAAGTGCTTCATATATTACTTTTCGACTTCCCAAAACTTGAAATTTTAAAAAAAATGAAACTTTTCGGAGAACGAAAATCGATCCCTGAAAATTGACGTCATAAAATCATCAAAATCAGAGTCCGAAAAACAAAACAAATGGCTCCTATGTGCTTAATATAGTATTTTTTGACTTCCCAAAACATAAAATGTCAAAAAAAATGAAACTTTTCGGGGGAACGAAAGTAGAGCCCTGAAAATGACGTCTAAAAATCAGCAAAATCAGAGTCCGAAAAACAATACAAATGTATCCTAAGTGCTTCATATATTATTTTTTGACATCCCAAAACTTAAAATGTAAAAAAAAATGAAACTTTTCGAGGCACGAAAGTCGAGCCCTGAAAAATGACGTCTAAAAATCAGCAAAATCAGAGACCGAAAAACAATACAAATGTCTCCTAAGTGCTTAATATATTATTTTTTGACTTCCCAAAATTTGAAATTTCAAAAAAAATGAAACTTTTCAAGGCACGAAAATCGAGCCCTGAAAAATGAAGTCTAAAAATCAGCAAAATCAAAGTCTCAAAAACAAAACAAATTGGTCCTAAGTGCTTCATATATTATTTTTTGACTTCCCAAAACATAAAATGTCCAAAAAAATGAAAATTGGGGCACGAAAATCGAGCCCTGAAAAATGACGTCTTAAAATCAGCTAAATCAGAGTCCTAAAAACAAAACAAATTGCACCTAAGTGCTTAATATATTAATTTTTGACTTCACTAAACTTAAAATGTCAAACAAAATGAAACTTTTCTGGGCACGGAAATCGATCCCTGAAAAATGACGTCTTAGAATCAGCAAAATCAGAGTCCGAAAAACAAAACAAATGGCTCATATGTGCTTAATATATTATTTTTGTACTTCCCAAAACTTAAAATTTCTAAAAAAATGAAACTTTTCGGGGCACGAAAATCGAGCCCTGAAAAATGAAGTCTAAAAATCAGCAAAATAAAAGTCCTAAAAACAAAACAAATTGGTCCTAAGTGCTTCATATATTATTTTTTGACTTCCCAAAACTTAAAATGTCAAAAAAAATGAAACTTTTCTGGGCACAAAAGTCGAGCCCTGAAAAATGACGTCTAAAAATCAGCAAAATCAAAGTCCGAAAAATAAAAAAAATTGGTCCTAAGTGCTTCATATATTATTTTTTGACTTCCCAAAACATGAAATTTCAAAAAAAATGAAACTTTTCGCGGAACGAAAATCGAGCCCTGAAAAATGACGTCTTAAAATCAGCAAAATCAGAGTCCGAAAAACAAAACAAAAGGCTCCTAAGTGCTTAAAATATTATTTTCTGACATCCCAAAACATAAAATGTCAAAAAAAATGAAACTTTTTGGGGCACGAAAGTCGAGCTCTGAAAAATGACGTCTAAAAATCAGCAAAATCAGAGTCCGAAAAACAGAGTCCGAAAAACAAAACAAATGTCTCTTAAGTGCTTAATATATTATTTTTTGACTTCCCAAAACTTGAAATTTCAAAAAAAATGAAACTTTTTGGGGCACGAAAATCGAGCGCTTAAAAATGAAGTCTAAAAATCAACAAAATCAAAGTACTAAAAACAAAACAAATTGGTCCTAAGTGATTCATATATTATTTTTTGACTTCCCAAAACTTAAAATGTCAAAAAAATGAAACTTTTCGGGGCACGAAAATCGAGCCCTGAAAAATGAAGTCTAAAAATCAGCAAAACCAAAGTCCGAAAAACAAAACAAATTGGTCCTAAGTGCTTGATATATTACTTTTCGACTTCCCAAAACTTGAAATTTCAAAAAAAATGAAACTTTTCGGGGAACGAAAATCGATCCCTGAAAATTGACGTCTTAAAATCAGCAAAATCAGAGTCCGAAAAACAAAACAAACGGCTCCTATGTGCTTATAATAGCATTTTTTGACTTCCCAAAACATAAAATGTCAAAAAAAATGAAACTTTTCGGGGGAACGAAAGTCGAGCCCTGAAAAATGACGTCTAGAAATCAGCAAAATCAGAGTCCGAAAAACAATACAAATGTATCCTAAGTGCTTCATATATTATTTTTTGACATCTCCAAACTTAAAATGTAAAAAAAAAATGAAACTTTTCGGGGCACGAAAATCGAGCCCTGAAAAATGAAGTCTAAAAATCAGCAAAATCAAAGTCCGAAAAACAAAACAAATTGATCATAAGTGCTTCATATATTACTTTTCGACTTCCCAAAACTTGAAATTTTAAAAAAAATGAAACTTTTCGGGGAACGAAAATCGATCCCTGAAAATTGACGTCATAAAATCATCAAAATCAGAGTCCGAAAAACAAAACAAATGGCTCCTATGTGCTTAATATAGTATTTTTTGACTTCCCAAAACATAAAATGTCAAAAAAAATGAAACTTTTCGGGGGAACGAAAGTAGAGCCCTGAAAATGACGTCTAAAAATCAGCAAAATCAGAGTCCGAAAAACAATACAAATGTATCCTAAGTGCTTCATATATTATTTTTTGACATCCCAAAACTTAAAATGTAAAAAAAAATGAAACTTTTCGAGGCACGAAAGTCGAGCCCTGAAAAATGACGTCTAAAAATCAGAAAAATCAGAGACCGAAAAACAATACAAATGTCTCCTAAGTGCTTAATATATTATTTTTTAACTTCCCAAAATTTTAAATTTCAAAAAAAATGAAAATTTTCGTGGCACGAAAATCGAGCCCTGAAAAATGAAGTCTAAAAATCAGCAAAATCAAAGTCTCAAAAACAAAACAAATTGGTCCTAAGTGCTTCATATATTATTTTTTGACTTCCCAAAACAAAATTTCAAAAAAATGAAAATTGGGGCACGAAAATCGAGCCCTTAAAAATGACGTCTTAAAATCAGCTAAATCAGAGTCCGAAAAAAAAACAAATTGCACCTAAGTGCTTAATATATTAATTTTTGACTTCCTTAAACTTAAAATGTCAAAAAAGATTAAACTTTTCTGGGCACGGAAATCGATCCCTGAAAAATGACGTCTTAGAATCAGCAAAATCAGAGTCCGAAAAACAAAACAAATGGGTCATAGGTGCTTAATATATTATTTTTGTACTTCCCAAAACTTAAAATTTCAAAAAAAAATGAAACTTTTCGTGGCACGAAAATCGAGCCCTGAAAAATGAAGTTTAAAAATCAGCAAAATCAAAGTCCGAAAAACAAAACAAATTGGTCCTAAGTGCTTCATATATTATTTTTTGACTTCCCAAAACTTGAAATTTCAAAAAAAATGAAACTTTTCGGGGAACGAAAATCGAGCCCTGAAAAATGACGTCTAAAAATCAGCAAAATCAGAGTCTGAAAAACAATACAAATGTATCCTAAGTGCTTCATATATTATTTTTTGACATCCCAAAACTTAAAATGTAAAAAAAAAATGAAACTTTTCGGGGCACGAAAATCGAGCCCTGAAAAATGAAGTCTAAAAATCAGCAAAATCAAAGTCCGAAAAACAAAACAAATTGGTCATAAGTGCTTCATATATTACTTTTCGACTTCCCAAAACTTGAAATTTAAAAAAAAATGAAACTTTTCGGGGAACGAAAATCGATCCCTGAAAATTGACGTCTTAAAATCAGCAAAATCAGAGTCCGAAAAACAAAACAAACGGCTCCTATGTGCTTATAATAGTATTTTTTGACTTCCGAAAACATAAAATGTCAAAAAAAATGAAACTTTTCGGGGGAACGAAAGTCGAGCCCTGAAAAATGACGTCTAAAAATCATCAAAATCAGAGTCCGAAAAACAATACAAATGTATCCTAAGTGCTTCATATATTATTTTTTGACATCCCAAAACATAAAATTTAAAAAAAAAAATGAAACTTTTCGGGGCATGAAAATCGAGCCCTGAAAAATGAAGTCTAAAAATCAGCAAAATCAAAGTCCGAAAAACAAAACAAATTGGTCATAAGTGCTTCATATATTACTTTTCGACTTCCCAAAACTTGAAATTTTAAAAAAAATGAAACTTTTCGGGGAACGAAAATCGATCCCTGAAAATTGACGTCATAAAATCATCAAAATCAGAGTCCGAAAAACAAAACAAATGGCTCCTATGTGCTTAATATAGTATTTTTTGACTTCCCAAAACATAAAATGTCAAAAAAAATGAAACTTTTCGGGGAAACGAAAGTAGAGCCCTGAAAATGACGTCTAAAAATCAGCAAAATCAGAGTCCGAAAAACAATAAAAATGTATCCTAAGTGCTTCATATATTATTTTTTGACATCCCAAAACTTAAAATGTAAAAAAAAATGAAACTTTTTCGAGGCACGAAAGTCGAGCCCTGAAAAATGACGTCTAAAAATCAGCAAAATCAGAGACCGAAAAACAATACAAATGTCTCTTAAGTGCTTAATATATTATTTTTTGACTTCCCAAAATTTGAAATTTAAAAAAAAATGAAACTTTTCGGGGCACGAAAATCGAGCCTTGAAAAATGAAGTCTAAAAATCAGCAAAATCAAAGTCCGAAAAACAAAACAAATGTCTCTTAAGTGCTTAATATATTATTTTTTGACTTCCCAAAACATAAAATGTCAAAAAAATGAAAATCGAGCCCTGAAAAATGATGTCTTAAAATCAGCTAAATCAGAGTCCTAAAAACAAAACAAATTGCACCTAAGTGCTTAATATATTAATTTTTGACTTCACTAAACTTAAAATGTCAAACAAAATGAAACTTTTCTGGGCACGGAAATCGATCCCTGAAAAATGACGTCTTAGAATCAGCAAAATCAGAGTCCGAAAAACAAAACAAATGGCTCATATGTGCTTAATATATTATTTTTGTACTTCCCAAAACTTAAAATTTCTAAAAAAATGAAACTTTTCGGGGCACGAAAATCGAGCCCTGAAAAATGAAGTCTAAAAATCAGCAAAATCAAAGTCCTAAAAACAAAACAAATTGGTCCTAAGTGCTTCATATATTATATTTTGACTTCCCAAAACTTAAAATGTCAAAAAAAATGAAACTTTTCGGGGCACGAAAATCGAGCCCTGAAAAATGACGTCTTAAAATCAGCAAAATCAGAGTCCGAAAAACAAAACAAATGGCTCCTAAGTGCTTAATATATTATTTTTTGACTTCCCAAAACTTAAAATGTCAAAAAAAATGAAACTTTTCTGGGCACGAAAGTCGAGCCCTGAAAAATGACGTCTAAAAATCAGCAAAATCAAAGTCCGAAAAATAAAACAAATTGGTCCTAAGTGCTTCATATATTATTTTTTGACTTCCCAAAACTTGAAATTTCAAAAAAAATGAAACTTTTCGGGGAACGAAAATCGAGCCCTGAAAAATGACGTCTTAAAATCAGCTAAATCAGAGTCCGAAAAACAAAACAAATGGCACCTAAGTGCTTAATATATTAATTTTTGACTTCCCTAAACTTAAAATGTCAAAAAAAATGAAACTTTCCGGGGCACGGAAATCGATCCCTGAAAAATGATGTCTTAAAATCAGCAAAATCAGAGTCCGAAAAACAAAACAAAAGGCTCCTAAGTGCTTAAAATATTATTTTCTGACATCCCAAAACATAAAATGTCAAAAAAAATGAAACTTTTTGGGGCACGAAAGTCGAGCTCTGAAAAATGACGTCTAAAAATCAGCAAAATCAGAGTCCGAAAAACAGAGTCCGAAAAACAAAACAAATGTCTCTTAAGTGCTTAATATTTTATTTTTTGACTTCCCAAAACTTGAAATTTCAAAAAAAATGAAACTTTTTGGGGCACGAAAATCGAGCGCTTAAAAATGAAGTCTAAAAATCAACAAAATCAAAGTCCTAAAAACAAAACAAATTGGTCCTAAGTGATTCATATATTATTTTTTGACTTCCCAAAACTTAAAATGTCAAAAAAATGAAACTTTTCGGGGCACGAAAATCGAGCCCTGAAAAATGACGTCTTAAAATCAGCAAAATCAGAGTCCGAAAAACAAAACAAATGGCTCCTAAGTGCTTAATATATTATTTTTGACTTCCCAAAACTTAAAATGTCAAAAAAAATGAAAATTTTCTGGGCACGAAATTCGAGCCCTGAAAAATGACGTCTAAAAATCAGCAAAATCAAAGTCCGAAAAATAAAACAAATTGGTCCTAAGTGCTTCATATATTATTTTTTGACTTCCCAAAACTTGAAATTTCAAAAAAAATGAAACTTTTCGGGGAACGAAAATCGAGCCCTGAAAAATGACGTCTTAAAATCAGCTAAATCAGAGTCCGAAAAACAAAACAAATGGCACCTAAGTGCTTAATATATTAATTTTTGACTTCCCTAAACTTAAAATGTCAAAAAAAATGAAACTTTTCGAGGCACGGAAATCGATCCCTGAAAAATGATGTCTTAAAATCAGCAAAATCAGAGTCCGAAAAACAAAACAAAAGGCTCCTAAGTGCTTAAAATATTATTTTCTGACATCCCAAAACATAAAATGTCAAAAAAATGAAAATTTTTGGAGCACGAAAGTCGAGCTCTGAAAAATGACGTCTAAAAATCAGCAAAATCAGAGTCCGAAAAACAAAACAAATGTCTCTTAAGTGCTTAATATATTATTTTTTGACTTCCCAAAACTTGAAATTTCAAAAAAAATGAAACTTTTTGGGCCACGAAAATCGAGCGCTGAAAAATGAAGTCTAAAAATCAACAAAATCAAAGTCCTAAAAACAAAACAAATTGGTCTTAAGTGATTCATATATTATTTTTTGACTTCCCAAAACTTAAAATGTCAAAAAAATGAAACTTTTCGGGGAACGAAAATCGAGCCCTGAAAAATGACGTCTTAAAATCAGCTAAATCAGAGTCCGAAAAACAAAACAAATTGCACCTAAGTGCTTAATATATTAATTTTTGACTTCCCTAAACTTATAATTTGAAAAAAAATTAAACTTTTCTGGGCACGAAAATCGATCCCTGAAAAATGACGTCTTAGAATCAGCAAATTCAGAGTCAGAAAAACAAAACAAATGGCTCCTATGTGCTTAATATATTATTTTTTTACTTCCCAAAACTTAAAATGTCAAAAAAAATGAAACTTTTCGGGGAAACGAAAGTAGAGCCCTGAAAATGACGTCTAAAAATCAGCAAAATCAGAGTCCGAAAAACAATACAAATGTATCCTAAGTGCTTCATATATTATTTTTTGACATCCCAAAACTTAAAATGTAAAAAAAAATGAAACTTTTTCGAGGCACGAAAGTCGAGCCCTGAAAAATGACGTCTAAAAATCAGCAAAATCAGAGACCGAAAAACAATACAAATGTCTCTTAAGTGCTTAATATATTATTTTTTGACTTCCAATATTTGAAATTTAAAAAAAAATGAAACTTTTCGGGGCACGAAAATCGAGCCTTGAAAAATGAAGTCTAAAAATCAGCAAAATCAAAGTCCGAAAAACAAAACAAATGTCTCTTAAGTGCTTAATATATTATTTTTTGACTTCCCAAAACATAAAATGTCAAAAAAAATGAAACTTTTCGGGGGAACGAAAGTAGAGCCCTGAAAATGACGTCTAAAAATCAGCAAAATCAGAGTCCGAAAAACAATACAAATGTATCCTAAGTGCTTCATATATTATTTTTTGACATCCCAAAACTTAAAATGTAAAAAAAAATGAAACTTTTCGAGGCACGAAAGTCGAGCCCTGAAAAATGACGTCTAAAAATCAGCAAAATCAGAGACCGAAAAACAATACAAATGTCTCCTAAGTGCTTAATATATTATTTTTTGACTTCCCAAAATTTGAAATTTCAAAAAAAATGAAACTTTTCAAGGCACGAAAATCGAGCCCTGGAAAATGAAGTCTAAAAATCAGCAAAATCAAAGTCTCAAAAACAAAACAAATTGGTCCTAAGTGCTTCATATATTATTTTTTGACTTCCCAAAACATAAAATGTCAAAAAAATGAAAATTAGGGCACGAAAATCGAGCCCTGAAAAATGACGTCTTAAAATCAGCTAAATCAGAGTCCTAAAAACAAAACAAATTGCACCTAAGTGCTTAATATATTAATTTTTGACTTCACTAAACTTAAAATGTCAAACAAAATGAAACTTTTCTGGGCACGGAAATCGATCCCTGAAAAATGACGTCTTAGAATCAGCAAAATCAGAGTCCGAAAAACAAAACAAATGGCTCATATGTGCTTAATATATTATTTTTGTACTTCCCAAAACTTAAAATTTCTAAAAAAATGAAACTTTTCGGGGCACGAAAATCGAGCCCTGAAAAATGAAGTCTAAAAATCAGCAAAATCAAAGTCCTAAAAACAAAACAAATTGGTCCTAAGTGCTTCATATATTATTTTTTGACTTCCCAAAACTTAAAATGTCAAAAAAAATGAAACTTTTCTGGGCACAAAAGTCGAGCCCTGAAAAATGACGTCTAAAAATCAGCAAAATCAAAGTCCGAAAAATAAAACAAATTGGTCCTAAGTGCTTCATATATTATTTTTTGACTTCCCAAAACTTGAAATTTCAAAAAAAATGAAACTTTTCGCGGAACGAAAATCGAGCCCTGAAAAATGACGTCTTAAAATCAGCTAAATCAGAGTCCGAAAAACAAAACAAATGGCACCTAAGTGCTTAATATATTAATTTTTGACTACCCTAAACTTAAAATGTCAAAAAAAATGAAACTTTCCGGGGCACGGAAATCGATCCCTGAAAAATGATGTCTTAAAATCAGCAAAATCAGAGTCCGAAAAACAAAACAAAAGGCTCCTAAGTGCTTAAAATATTATTTTCTGACATCCCAAAACATAAAATGTCAAAAAAAATGAAACTTTTTGGGGCACGAAAGTCGAGCTCTGAAAAATGACGTCTAAAAATCAGCAAAATCAGAGTCCGAAAAACAGAGTCCGAAAAACAAAACAAATGTCTCTTAAGTGCTTAATATATTATTTTTTGACTTCCCAAAACTTGAAATTTCAAAAAAAATGAAACTTTTTGGGGCACGAAAATCGAGCGCTTAAAAATGAAGTCTAAAAATCAACAAAATCAAAGTACTAAAAACAAAACAAATTGGTCCTAAGTGATTCATATATTATTTTTTGACTTCCCAAAACTTAAAATGTCAAAAAAATGAAACTTTTCGGGGCACGAAAATCGAGCCCTGAAAAATGAAGTCTAAAAATCAGCAAAACCAAAGTCCGAAAAACAAAACAAATTGGTCCTAAGTGCTTGATATATTACTTTTCGACTACCCAAAAAGTTGAAATTTCAAAAAAAATGAAACTTTTCGGGGAACGAAAATCGATCCCTGAAAATTGACGTCTTAAAATCAGCAAAATCAGAGTCCGAAAAACAAAACAAACGGCTCCTATGTGCTTATAATAGTATTTTTTGACTTCCCAAAACATAAAATGTCAAAAAAAATGAAACTTTTCGGGGGAACGAAAGTCGAGCCCTGAAAAATGACGTCTAGAAATCAGCAAAATCAGAGTCCGAAAAACAATACAAATGTATCCTAAGTGCTTCATATATTATTTTTTGACATCTCCAAACTTAAAATGTAAAAAAAAAATGAAACTTTTCGGGGCACGAAAATCGAGCCCTGAAAAATGAAGTCTAAAAATCAGCAAAATCAAAGTCCGAAAAACAAAACAAATTGATCATAAGTGCTTCATATATTACTTTTCGACTTCCCAAAACTTGAAATTTTAAAAAAAATGAAACTTTTCGGGGAACGAAAATCGATCCCTGAAAATTGACGTCATAAAATCATCAAAATCAGAATCCGAAAAACAAAACAAATGGCTCCTATGTGCTTAATATAGTATTTTTTGACTTCCCAAAACATAAAATGTCAAAAAAAATGAAACTTTTCGGGGGAACGAAAGTAGAGCCCTGAAAATGACGTCTAAAAATCAGCAAAATCAGAGTCCGAAAAACAATACAAATGTATCCTAAGTGCTTCATATATTATTTTTTGACATCCCAAAACTTAAAATGTAAAAAAAAATGAAACTTTTCGAGGCACGAAAGTCGAGCCCTGAAAAATGACGTCTAAAAATCAGAAAAATCAGAGACCGAAAAACAATACAAATGTCTCCTAAGTGCTTAATATATTATTTTTTAACTTCCCAAAATTTGAAATTTCAAAAAAAATGAAAATTTTCGGGGCACGAAAATCGAGCCCTGAAAAATGAAGTCTAAAAATCAGCAAAATCAAAGTCTCAAAAACAAAACAAATTGGTCCTAAGTGCTTCATATATTATTTTTTGACTTCCCAAAACAAAATTTCAAAAAAATGAAAATTGGGGCACGAAAATCGAGCCCTGAAAAATGACGTCTTAAAATCAGCTAAATCAGAGTCCGAAAAAAAAACAAATTGCACCTAAGTGCTTAATATATTAATTTTTGACTTCCTTAAACTTAAAATGTCAAAAAAGATTAAACTTTTCTGGGCACGGAAATCGATCCCTGAAAAATGACGTCTTAGAATCAGCAAAATCAGAGTCCGAAAAACAAAACAAATAGGTCATAGGTGCTTAATATATTATTTTTGTACTTCCCAAAACTTAAAATTTAAAAAAAAAATGAAACTTTTCGTGGCACGAAAATCGAGCCCTGAAAAATGAAGTTTAAAAATCAGCAAAATCAAAGTCCGAAAAACAAAACAAATTGGTCCTAAGTGCTTCATATATTATTTTTTGACTTCCCAAAACTTGAAATTTCAAAAAAAATGAAACTTTTCGGGGAACGAAAATCGAGCCCTGAAAAATGACGTCTAAAAATCAGCAAAATCAGAGTCTGAAAAACAATACAAATGTATCCTAAGTGCTTCATATATTATTTTTTGACATCCCAAAACTTAAAATGTAAAAAAAAAATGAAACTTTTCGGGGCACGAAAATCGAGCCCTGAAAAATGAAGTCTAAAAATCAGCAAAATCAAAGTCCGAAAAACAAAACAAATTGGTCATAAGTGCTTCATATATTACTTTTCGACTTCCCAAAACTTGAAATTTAAAAAAAAATGAAACTTTTCGGGGAACGAAAATCGATCCCTGAAAATTGACGTCTTAAAATCAGCAAAATCAGAGTCCGAAAAACAAAACAAACGGCTCCTATGTGCTTATAATAGTATTTTTTGACTTCCGAAAACATAAAATGTCAAAAAAAATGAAACTTTTCGGGGGAACGAAAGTCGAGCCCTGAAAAATGACGTCTAAAAATCATCAAAATCAGAGTCCGAAAAACAATACAAATGTATCCTAAGTGCTTCATATATTATTTTTTGACATCCCAAAACATAAAATTTAAAAAAAAAAATGAAACTTTTCGGGGCATGAAAATCGAGCCCTGAAAAATGAAGTCTAAAAATCAGCAAAATCAAAGTCCGAAAAACAAAACAAATTGGTCATAAGTGCTTCATATATTACTTTTCGACTTCCCAAAACTTGAAATTTTAAAAAAAATGAAACTTTTCGGGGAACGAAAATCGATCCCTGAAAATTGACGTCATAAAATCATCAAAATCAGAGTCCGAAAAACAAAACAAATGGCTCCTATGTGCTTAATATAGTATTTTTTGACTTCCCAAAACATAAAATGTCAAAAAAAATGAAACTTTTCGGGGAAACGAAAGTAGAGCCCTGAAAATGACGTCTAAAAATCAGCAAAATCAGAGTCCGAAAAACAATACAAATGTATCCTAAGTGCTTCATATATTATTTTTTGACATCCCAAAACTTAAAATGTGAAAAAAAATGAAACTTTTTCGAGGCACGAAAGTCGAGCCCTGAAAAATGACGTCTAAAAATCAGCAAAATCAGAGACCGAAAAACAATACAAATGTCTCTTAAGTGCTTAATATATTATTTTTTGACTTCCCAAAATTTGAAATTTAAAAAAAAATGAAACTTTTCGGGGCACGAAAATCGAGCCTTGAAAAATGAAGTCTAAAAATCAGCAAAATCAAAGTACGAAAAACAAAACAAATGTCTCTTAAGTGCTTAATATATTATTTTTTGACTTCCCAAAACATAAAATGTCAAAAAAATGAAAATCGAGCCCTGAAAAATGATGTCTTAAAATCAGCTAAATCAGAGTCCTAAAAACAAAACAAATTGCACCTAAGTGCTTAATATATTAATTTTTGACTTCACTAAACTTAAAATGTCAAACAAAATGAAACTTTTCTGGGCACGGAAATCGATCCCTGAAAAATGACGTCTTAGAATCAGCAAAATCAGAGTCCGAAAAACAAAACAAATGGCTCATATGTGCTTAATATATTATTTTTGTACTTCCCAAAACTTAAAATTTCTAAAAAAATGAAACTTTTCGGGGCACGAAAATCGAGCCCTGAAAAATGAAGTCTAAAAATCAGCAAAATCAAAGTCCTAAAAACAAAACAAATTGGTCCTAAGTGCTTCATATATTATTTTTTGACTTCCCAAAACTTAAAATGTCAAAAAAAATGAAACTTTTCTGGGCACAAAAGTCGAGCCCTGAAAAATGACGTCTAAAAATCAGCAAAATCAAAGTCCGAAAAATAAAACAAATTGGTCCTAAGTGCTTCATATATTATTTTTTGACTTCCCAAAACTTGAAATTTCAAAAAAAATGAAACTTTTCGCGGAACGAAAATCGAGCCCTGAAAAATGACGTCTTAAAATCAGCTAAATCAGAGTCCGAAAAACAAAACAAATGGCACCTAAGTGCTTAATATATTAATTTTTGACTACCCTAAACTTAAAATGTCAAAAAAAATGAAACTTTCCGGGGCACGGAAATCGATCCCTGAAAAATGATGTCTTAAAATCAGCAAAATCAGAGTCCGAAAAACAAAACAAAAGGCTCCTAAGTGCTTAAAATATTATTTTCTGACATCCCAAAACATAAAATGTCAAAAAAAATGAAACTTTTTGGGGCACGAAAGTCGAGCTCTGAAAAATGACGTCTAAAAATCAGCAAAATCAGAGTCCGAAAAACAGAGTCCGAAAAACAAAACAAATGTCTCTTAAGTGCTTAATATATTATTTTTTGACTTCCCAAAACTTGAAATTTCAAAAAAAATGAAACTTTTTGGGGCACGAAAATCGAGCGCTTAAAAATGAAGTCTAAAAATCAACAAAATCAAAGTACTAAAAACAAAACAAATTGGTCCTAAGTGATTCATATATTATTTTTTGACTTCCCAAAACTTAAAATGTCAAAAAAATGAAACTTTTCGGGGCACGAAAATCGAGCCCTGAAAAATGAAGTCTAAAAATCAGCAAAACCAAAGTCCGAAAAACAAAACAAATTGGTCCTAAGTGCTTGATATATTACTTTTCGACTTCCCAAAACTTGAAATTTCAAAAAAAATGAAACTTTTCGGGGAACGAAAATCGATCCCTGAAAATTGACGTCTTAAAATCAGCAAAATCAGAGTCCGAAAAACAAAACAAACGGCTCCTATGTGCTTATAATAGTATTTTTTGACTTCCCAAAACATAAAATGTCAAAAAAAATGAAACTTTTCGGGGGAACGAAAGTCGAGCCCTGAAAAATGACGTCTAGAAATCAGCAAAAATCAGAGTCCGAAAAACAATACAAATGTATCCTAAGTGCTTCATATATTATTTTTTGACATCTCCAAACTTAAAATGTAAAAAAAAAATGAAACTTTTCGGGGCACGAAAATCGAGCCCTGAAAAATGAAGTCTAAAAATCAGCAAAATCAAAGTCCGAAAAACAAAACAAATTGATCATAAGTGCTTCATATATTACTTTTCGACTTCCCAAAACTTGAAATTTTAAAAAAAATGAAACTTTTCGGGGAACGAAAATCGATCCCTGAAAATTGACGTAATAAAATCATCAAAATCAGAATCCGAAAAACAAAACAAATGGCTCCTATGTGCTTAATATAGTATTTTTTGACTTCCCAAAACATAAAATGTCAAAAAAAATGAAACTTTTCGGGGGAACGAAAGTAGAGCCCTGAAAATGACGTCTAAAAATCAGCAAAATCAGAGTCCGAAAAACAATACAAATGTATCCTAAGTGCTTCATATATTATTTTTTGACATCCCAAAACTTAAAATGTAAAAAAAAATGAAACTTTTCGAGGCACGAAAGTCGAGCCCTGAAAAATGACGTCTAAAAATCAGAAAAATCAGAGACCGAAAAACAATACAAATGTCTCCTAAGTGCTTAATATATTATTTTTTAACTTCCCAAAATTTGAAATTTCAAAAAAAATGAAAATTTTCGGGGCACGAAAATCGAGCCCTGAAAAATGAAGTCTAAAAATCAGCAAAATCAAAGTCTCAAAAACAAAACAAATTGGTCCTAAGTGCTTCATATATTATTTTTTGACTTCCCAAAACAAAATTTCAAAAAAATGAAAATTGGGGCACGAAAATCGAGCCTTGAAAAATGACGTCTTAAAATCAGCTAAATCAGAGTCCGAAAAAAAAACAAATTGCACCTAAGTGCTTAATATATTAATTTTTGACTTCCTTAAACTTAAAATGTCAAAAAAGATTAAACTTTTCTGGGCACGGAAATCGATCCCTGAAAAATGACGTCTTAGAATCAGCAAAATCAGAGTCCGAAAAACAAAACAAATGGGTCATAGGTGCTTAATATATTATTTTTGTACTTCCCAAAACTTAAAATTTAAAAAAAAAATGAAACTTTTCGTGGCACGAAAATCGAGCCCTGAAAAATGACGTCTAAAAATCAGCAAAATCAGAGTCTGAAAAACAATACAAATGTATCCTAAGTGCTTCATATATTATTTTTTGACATCCCAAAACTTAAAATGTAAAAAAAAAATGAAACTTTTCGGGGCACGAAAATCGAGCCCTGAAAAATGAAGTCTAAAAATCAGCAAAATCAAAGTCCGAAAAACAAAACAAATTGGTCATAAGTGCTTCATATATTACTTTTCGACTTCCCAAAACTTGAAATTTAAAAAAAAATGAAACTTTTCGGGGAACGAAAATCGATCCCTGAAAATTGACGTCTTAAAATCAGCAAAATCAGAGTCCGAAAAACAAAACAAACGGCTCCTATGTGCTTATAATAGTATTTTTTGACTTCCGAAAACATAAAATGTCAAAAAAAATGAAACTTTTCGGGGGAACGAAAGTCGAGCCCTGAAAAATGACGTCTAAAAATCATCAAAATCAGAGTCCGAAAAACAATACAAATGTATCCTAAGTGCTTCATATATTATTTTTTGACATCCCAAAACATAAAATTTAAAAAAAAAAATGAAACTTTTCGGGGCATGAAAATCGAGCCCTGAAAAATGAAGTCTAAAAATCAGCAAAATCAAAGTCCGAAAAACAAAACAAATTGGTCATAAGTGCTTCATATATTACTTTTCGACTTCCCAAAACTTGAAATTTTAAAAAAAATGAAACTTTTCGGGGAACGAAAATCGATCCCTGAAAATTGACGTCATAAAATCATCAAAATCAGAGTCCGAAAAACAAAACAAATGGCTCCTATGTGCTTAATATAGTATTTTTTGACTTCCCAAAACATAAAATGTCAAAAAAAATGAAACTTTTCGGGGAAACGAAAGTAGAGCCCTGAAAATGACGTCTAAAAATCAGCAAAATCAGAGTCCGAAAAACAATAAAAATGTATCCTAAGTGCTTCATATATTATTTTTTGACATCCCAAAACTTAAAATGTAAAAAAAAATGAAACTTTTTCGAGGCACGAAAGTCGAGCCCTGAAAAATGACGTCTAAAAATCAGCAAAATCAGAGACCGAAAAACAATACAAATGTCTCTTAAGTGCTTAATATATTATTTTTTGACTTCCCAAAATTTGAAATTTAAAAAAAAATGAAACTTTTCGGGGCACGAAAATCGAGCCTTGAAAAATGAAGTCTAAAAATCAGCAAAATCAAAGTCCGAAAAACAAAACAAATGTCTCTTAAGTGCTTAATATATTATTTTTTGACTTCCCAAAACATAAAATGTCAAAAAAATGAAAATCGAGCCCTGAAAAATGATGTCTTAAAATCAGCTAAATCAGAGTCCTAAAAACAAAACAAATTGCACCTAAGTGCTTAATATATTAATTTTTGACTTCACTAAACTTAAAATGTCAAACAAAATGAAACTTTTCTGGGCACGGAAATCGATCCCTGAAAAATGACGTCTTAGAATCAGCAAAATCAGAGTCCGAAAAACAAAACAAATGGCTCATATGTGCTTAATATATTATTTTTGTACTTCCCAAAACTTAAAATTTCTAAAAAAATGAAACTTTTCGGGGCACGAAAATCGAGCCCTGAAAAATGAAGTCTAAAAATCAGCAAAATCAAAGTCCTAAAAACAAAACAAATTGGTCCTAAGTGCTTCATATATTATATTTTGACTTCCCAAAACTTAAAATGTCAAAAAAAATGAAACTTTTCGGGGCACGAAAATCGAGCCCTGAAAAATGACGTCTTAAAATCAGCAAAATCAGAGTCCGAAAAACAAAACAAATGGCTCCTAAGTGCTTAATATATTATTTTTTGACTTCCCAAAACTTAAAATGTCAAAAAAAATGAAACTTTTCTGGGCACGAAAGTCGAGCCCTGAAAAATGACGTCTAAAAATCAGCAAAATCAAAGTCCGAAAAATATAACAAATTGGTCCTAAGTGCTTCATATATTATTTTTTGACTTCCCAAAACTTGAAATTTCAAAAAAAATGAAACTTTTCGGGGAACGAAAATCGAGCCCTGAAAAATGACGTCTTAAAATCAGCTAAATCAGAGTCCGAAAAACAAAACAAATGGCACCTAAGTGCTTAATATATTAATTTTTGACTTCCCTAAACTTAAAATGTCAAAAAAAATGAAACTTTCCGGGGCACGGAAATCGATCCCTGAAAAATGATGTCTTAAAATCAGCAAAATCAGAGTCCGAAAAACAAAACAAAAGGCTCCTAAGTGCTTAAAATATTATTTTCTGACATCCCAAAACATAAAATGTCAAAAAAAATGAAACTTTTTGGGGCACGAAAGTCGAGCTCTGAAAAATGACGTCTAAAAATCAGCAAAATCAGAGTCCGAAAAACAGAGTCCGAAAAACAAAACAAATGTCTCTTAAGTGCTTAATATTTTATTTTTTGACTTCCCAAAACTTGAAATTTCAAAAAAAATGAAACTTTTTGGGGCACGAAAATCGAGCGCTTAAAAATGAAGTCTAAAAATCAACAAAATCAAAGTCCTAAAAACAAAACAAATTGGTCCTAAGTGATTCATATATTATTTTTTGACTTCCCAAAACTTAAAATGTCAAAAAAATGAAACTTTTCGGGGCACGAAAATCGAGCCCTGAAAAATGACGTCTTAAAATCAGCAAAATCAGAGTCCGAAAAACAAAACAAATGGCTCCTAAGTGCTTAATATATTATTTTTTGACTTCCCAAAACTTAAAATGTCAAAAAAAATGAAAATTTTCTGGGCACGAAATTCGAGCCCTGAAAAATGACGTCTAAAAATCAGCAAAATCAAAGTCCGAAAAATAAAACAAATTGGTCCTAAGTGCTTCATATATTATTTTTTGACTTCCCAAAACTTGAAATTTCAAAAAAAATGAAACTTTTCGGGGAACGAAAATCGAGCCCTGAAAAATGACGTCTTAAAATCAGCTAAATCAGAGTCCGAAAAACAAAACAAATGGCACCTAAGTGCTTAATATATTAATTTTTGACTTCCCTAAACTTAAAATGTCAAAAAAAATGAAACTTTTCGAGGCACGGAAATCGATCCCTGAAAAATGATGTCTTAAAATCAGCAAAATCAGAGTCCGAAAAACAAAACAAAAGGCTCCTAAGTGCTTAAAATATTATTTTCTGACATCCCAAAACATAAAATGTCAAAAAAATGAAAATTTTTGGGGCACGAAAGTCGAGCTCTGAAAAATGACGTCTAAAAATCAGCAAAATCAGAGTCCGAAAAACAAAACAAATGTCTCTTAAGTGCTTAATATATTATTTTTTGACTTCCCAAAACTTGAAATTTCAAAAAAAATGAAACTTTTTGGGCCACGAAAATCGAGCGCTGAAAAATGAAGTCTAAAAATCAACAAAATCAAAGTCCTAAAAACAAAACAAATTGGTCTTAAGTGATTCATATATTATTTTTTGACTTCCCAAAACTTAAAATGTCAAAAAAATGAAACTTTTCGGGGAACGAAAATCGAGCCCTGAAAAATGACGTCTTAAAATCAGCTAAATCAGAGTCCGAAAAACAAAACAAATTGCACCTAAGTGCTTAATATATTAATTTTTGACTTCCCTAAACTTATAATTTGAAAAAAAATTAAACTTTTCTGGGCACGAAAATCGATCCCTGAAAAATGACGTCTTAGAATCAGCAAATTCAGAGTCAGAAAAACAAAACAAATGGCTCCTATGTGCTTAATATATTATTTTTTTACTTCCCAAAACTTAAAATGTCAAAAAAAATGAAACTTTTCGGGGAAACGAAAGTAGAGCCCTGAAAATGACGTCTAAAAATCAGCAAAATCAGAGTCCGAAAAACAATACAAATGTATCCTAAGTGCTTCATATATTATTTTTTGACATCCCAAAACTTAAAATGTAAAAAAAAATGAAACTTTTTCGAGGCACGAAAGTCGAGCCCTGAAAAATGACGTCTAAAAATCAGCAAAATCAGAGACCGAAAAACAATACAAATGTCTCTTAAGTGCTTAATATATTATTTTTTGACTTCCAATATTTGAAATTTAAAAAAAAATGAAACTTTTCGGGGCACGAAAATCGAGCCTTGAAAAATGAAGTCTAAAAATCAGCAAAATCAAAGTCCGAAAAACAAAACAAATGTCTCTTAAGTGCTTAATATATTATTTTTTGACTTCCCAAAACTTAAAATGTCAAAAAAAATGAAACTTTTCGGGGGAACGAAAGTAGAGCCCTGAAAATGACGTCTAAAAATCAGCAAAATCAGAGTCCGAAAAACAATACAAATGTATCCTAAGTGCTTCATATATTATTTTTTGACATCCCAAAACTTAAAATGTAAAAAAAAATGAAACTTTTCGAGGCACGAAAGTCGAGCCCTGAAAAATGACGTCTAAAAATCAGCAAAATCAGAGACCGAAAAACAATACAAATGTCTCCTAAGTGCTTAATATATTATTTTTTGACTTCCCAAAATTTGAAATTTCAAAAAAAATGAAACTTTTCAAGGCACGAAAATCGAGCCCTGGAAAATGAAGTCTAAAAATCAGCAAAATCAAAGTCTCAAAAACAAAACAAATTGGTCCTAAGTGCTTCATATATTATTTTTTGACTTCCCAAAACATAAAATGTCAAAAAAATGAAAATTAGGGCACGAAAATCGAGCCCTGAAAAATGACGTCTTAAAATCAGCTAAATCAGAGTCCTAAAAACAAAACAAATTGCACCTAAGTGCTTAATATATTAATTTTTGACTTCACTAAACTTAAAATGTCAAACAAAATGAAACTTTTCTGGGCACGGAAATCGATCCCTGAAAAATGACGTCTTAGAATCAGCAAAATCAGAGTCCGAAAAACAAAACAAATGGCTCATATGTGCTTAATATATTATTTTTGTACTTCCCAAAACTTAAAATTTCTAAAAAAATGAAACTTTTCGGGGCACGAAAATCGAGCCCTGAAAAATGAAGTCTAAAAATCAGCAAAATCAAAGTCCTAAAAACAAAACAAATTGGTCCTAAGTGCTTCATATATTATTTTTTGACTTCCCAAAACTTAAAATGTCAAAAAAAATGAAACTTTTCTGGGCACAAAAGTCGAGCCCTGAAAAATGACGTCTAAAAATCAGCAAAATCAAAGTCCGAAAAATAAAACAAATTGGTCCTAAGTGCTTCATATATTATTTTTTGACTTCCCAAAACTTGAAATTTCAAAAAAAATGAAACTTTTCGCGGAACGAAAATCGAGCCCTGAAAAATGACGTCTTAAAATCAGCTAAATCAGAGTCCGAAAAACAAAACAAATGGCACCTAAGTGCTTAATATATTAATTTTTGACTACCCTAAACTTAAAATGTCAAAAAAAATGAAACTTTCCGGGGCACGGAAATCGATCCCTGAAAAATTATGTCTTAAAATCAGCAAAATCAGAGTCCGAAAAACAAAACAAAAGGCTCCTAAGTGCTTAAAATATTATTTTCTGACATCCCAAAACATAAAATGTCAAAAAAAATGAAACTTTTTGGGGCACGAAAGTCGAGCTCTGAAAAATGACGTCTAAAAATCAGCAAAATCAGAGTCCGAAAAACAGAGTCCGAAAAACAAAACAAATGTCTCTTAAGTGCTTAATATATTATTTTTTGACTTCCCAAAACTTGAAATTTCAAAAAAAATGAAACTTTTTGGGGCACGAAAATCGAGCGCTTAAAAATGAAGTCTAAAAATCAACAAAATCAAAGTACTAAAAACAAAACAAATTGGTCCTAAGTGATTCATATATTATTTTTTGACTTCCCAAAACTTAAAATGTCAAAAAAATGAAACTTTTCGGGGCACGAAAATCGAGCCCTGAAAAATGAAGTCTAAAAATCAGCAAAACCAAAGTCCGAAAAACAAAACAAATTGGTCCTAAGTGCTTGATATATTACTTTTCGACTTCCCAAAAAGTTGAAATTTCAAAAAAAATGAAACTTTTCGGGGAACGAAAATCGATCCCTGAAAATTGACGTCTTAAAATCAGCAAAATCAGAGTCCGAAAAACAAAACAAACGGCTCCTATGTGCTTATAATAGTATTTTTTGACTTCCCAAAACATAAAATGTCAAAAAAAATGAAACTTTTCGGGGGAACGAAAGTCGAGCCCTGAAAAATGACGTCTAGAAATCAGCAAAATCAGAGTCCGAAAAACAATACAAATGTATCCTAAGTGCTTCATATATTATTTTTTGACATCTCCAAACTTAAAATGTAAAAAAAAAATGAAACTTTTCGGGGCACGAAAATCGAGCCCTGAAAAATGAAGTCTAAAAATCAGCAAAATCAAAGTCCGAAAAACAAAACAAATTGATCATAAGTGCTTCATATATTACTTTTCGACTTCCCAAAACTTGAAATTTTAAAAAAAATGAAACTTTTCGGGGAACGAAAATCGATCCCTGAAAATTGACGTCATAAAATCATCAAAATCAGAATCCGAAAAACAAAACAAATGGCTCCTATGTGCTTAATATAGTATTTTTTGACTTCCCAAAACATAAAATGTCAAAAAAAATGAAACTTTTCGGGGGAACGAAAGTAGAGCCCTGAAAATGACGTCTAAAAATCAGCAAAATCAGAGTCCGAAAAACAATACAAATGTATCCTAAGTGCTTCATATATTATTTTTTGACATCCCAAAACTTAAAATGTAAAAAAAAATGAAACTTTTCGAGGCACGAAAGTCGAGCCCTGAAAAATGACGTCTAAAAATCAGAAAAATCAGAGACCGAAAAACAATACAAATGTCTCCTAAGTGCTTAATATATTATTTTTTAACTTCCCAAAATTTGAAATTTCAAAAAAAATGAAAATTTTCGGGGCACGAAAATCGAGCCCTGAAAAATGAAGTCTAAAAATCAGCAAAATCAAAGTCTCAAAAACAAAACAAATTGGTCCTAAGTGCTTCATATATTATTTTTTGACTTCCCAAAACAAAATTTCAAAAAAATGAAAATTGGGGCACGAAAATCGAGCCCTGAAAAATGACGTCTTAAAATCAGCTAAATCAGAGTCCGAAAAAAAAACAAATTGCACCTAAGTGCTTAATATATTAATTTTTGACTTCCTTAAACTTAAAATGTCAAAAAAGATTAAACTTTTCTGGGCACGGAAATCGATCCCTGAAAAATGACGTCTTAGAATCAGCAAAATCAGAGTCCGAAAAACAAAACAAATGGGTCATAGGTGCTTAATATATTATTTTTGTACTTCCCAAAACTTAAAATTTTAAAAAAAAATGAAACTTTTCGTGGCACGAAAATCGAGCCCTGAAAAATGAAGTTTAAAAATCAGCAAAATCAAAGTCCGAAAAACAAAACAAATTGGTCCTAAGTGCTTCATATATTATTTTTTGACTTCCCAAAACTTGAAATTTCAAAAAAAATGAAACTTTTCGGGGAACGAAAATCGAGCCCTGAAAAATGACGTCTAAAAATCAGCAAAATCAGAGTCTGAAAAACAATACAAATGTATCCTAAGTGCTTCATATATTATTTTTTGACATCCCAAAACTTAAAATGTAAAAAAAAAATGAAACTTTTCGGGGCACGAAAATCGAGCCCTGAAAAATGAAGTCTAAAAATCAGCAAAATCAAAGTCCGAAAAACAAAACAAATTGGTCATAAGTGCTTCATATATTACTTTTCGACTTCCCAAAACTTGAAATTTAAAAAAAAATGAAACTTTTCGGGGAACGAAAATCGATCCCTGAAAATTGACGTCTTAAAATCAGCAAAATCAGAGTCCGAAAAACAAAACAAACGGCTCCTATGTGCTTATAATAGTATTTTTTGACTTCCGAAAACATAAAATGTCAAAAAAAATGAAACTTTTCGGGGGAACGAAAGTCGAGCCCTGAAAAATGACGTCTAAAAATCATCAAAATCAGAGTCCGAAAAACAATACAAATGTATCCTAAGTGCTTCATATATTATTTTTTGACATCCCAAAACATAAAATTTAAAAAAAAAAATGAAACTTTTCGGGGCAAGAAAATCGAGCCCTGAAAAATGAAGTCTAAAAATCAGCAAAATCAAAGTCCGAAAAACAAAACAAATTGGTCATAAGTGCTTCATATATTACTTTTCGACTTCCCAAAACTTGAAATTTTAAAAAAAATGAAACTTTTCGGGGAACGAAAATCGATCCCTGAAAATTGACGTCATAAAATCATCAAAATCAGAGTCCGAAAAACAAAACAAATGGCTCCTATGTGCTTAATATAGTATTTTTTGACTTCCCAAAACATAAAATGTCAAAAAAAATGAAACTTTTCGGGGAAACGAAAGTAGAGCCCTGAAAATGACGTCTAAAAATCAGCAAAATCAGAGTCCGAAAAACAATACAAATGTATCCTAAGTGCTTCATATATTATTTTTTGACATCCCAAAACTTAAAATGTAAAAAAAAATGAAACTTTTTCGAGGCACGAAAGTCGAGCCCTGAAAAATGACGTCTAAAAATCAGCAAAATCAGAGACCGAAAAACAATACAAATGTCTCTTAAGTGCTTAATATATTATTTTTTGACTTCCCAAAATTTGAAATTTAAAAAAAAATGAAACTTTTCGGGGCACGAAAATCGAGCCTTGAAAAATGAAGTCTAAAAATCAGCAAAATCAAAGTACGAAAAACAAAACAAATGTCTCTTAAGTGCTTAATATATTATTTTTTGACTTCCCAAAACATAAAATGTCAAAAAAATGAAAATCGAGCCCTGAAAAATGATGTCTTAAAATCAGCTAAATCAGAGTCCTAAAAACAAAACAAATTGCACCTAAGTGCTTAATATATTAATTTTTGACTTCACTAAACTTAAAATGTCAAACAAAATGAAACTTTTCTGGGCACGGAAATCGATCCCTGAAAAATGACGTCTTAGAATCAGCAAAATCAGAGTCCGAAAAACAAAACAAATGGCTCATATGTGCTTAATATATTATTTTTGTACTTCCCAAAACTTAAAATTTCTAAAAAAATGAAACTTTTCGGGGCACGAAAATCGAGCCCTGAAAAATGAAGTCTAAAAATCAGCAAAATCAAAGTCCTAAAAACAAAACAAATTGGTCCTAAGTGCTTCATATATTATTTTTTGACTTCCCAAAACTTAAAATGTCAAAAAAAATGAAACTTTTCTGGGCACAAAAGTCGAGCCCTGAAAAATGACGTCTAAAAATCAGCAAAATCAAAGTCCGAAAAATAAAACAAATTGGTCCTAAGTGCTTCATATATTATTTTTTGACTTCCCAAAACTTGAAATTTCAAAAAAAATGAAACTTTTCGCGGAACGAAAATCGAGCCCTGAAAAATGACGTCTTAAAATCAGCTAAATCAGAGTCCGAAAAACAAAACAAATGGCACCTAAGTGCTTAATATATTAATTTTTGACTACCCTAAACTTAAAATGTCAAAAAAAATGAAACTTTCCGGGGCACGGAAATCGATCCCTGAAAAATGATGTCTTAAAATCAGCAAAATCAGAGTCCGAAAAACAAAACAAAAGGCTCCTAAGTGCTTAAAATATTATTTTCTGACATCCCAAAACATAAAATGTCAAAAAAAATGAAACTTTTTGGGGCACGAAAGTCGAGCTCTGAAAAATGACGTCTAAAAATCAGCAAAATCAGAGTCCGAAAAACAGAGTCCGAAAAACAAAACAAATGTCTCTTAAGTGCTTAATATATTATTTTTTGACTTCCCAAAACTTGAAATTTCAAAAAAAATGAAACTTTTTGGGGCACGAAAATCGAGCGCTTAAAAATGAAGTCTAAAAATCAACAAAATCAAAGTACTAAAAACAAAACAAATTGGTCCTAAGTGATTCATATATTATTTTTTGACTTCCCAAAACTTAAAATGTCAAAAAAATGAAACTTTTCGGGGCACGAAAATCGAGCCCTGAAAAATGAAGTCTAAAAATCAGCAAAACCAAAGTCCGAAAAACAAAACAAATTGGTCCTAAGTGCTTGATATATTACTTTTCGACTTCCCAAAACTTGAAATTTCAAAAAAAATGAAACTTTTCGGGGAACGAAAATCGATCCCTGAAAATTGACGTCTTAAAATCAGCAAAATCAGAGTCCGAAAAACAAAACAAACGGCTCCTATGTGCTTATAATAGTATTTTTTGACTTCCCAAAACATAAAATGTCAAAAAAAATGAAACTTTTCGGGGGAACGAAAGTCGAGCCCTGAAAAATGACGTCTAGAAATCAGCAAAAATCAGAGTCCGAAAAACAATACAAATGTATCCTAAGTGCTTCATATATTATTTTTTGACATCTCCAAACTTAAAATGTAAAAAAAAAATGAAACTTTTCGGGGCACGAAAATCGAGCCCTGAAAAATGAAGTCTAAAAATCAGCAAAATCAAAGTCCGAAAAACAAAACAAATTGATCATAAGTGCTTCATATATTACTTTTCGACTTCCCAAAACTTGAAATTTTAAAAAAAATGAAACTTTTCGGGGAACGAAAATCGATCCCTGAAAATTGACGTCATAAAATCATCAAAATCAGAATCCGAAAAACAAAACAAATGGCTCCTATGTGCTTAATATAGTATTTTTTGACTTCCCAAAACATAAAATGTCAAAAAAAATGAAACTTTTCGGGGGAACGAAAGTAGAGCCCTGAAAATGACGTCTAAAAATCAGCAAAATCAGAGTCCGAAAAACAATACAAATGTATCCTAAGTGCTTCATATATTATTTTTTGACATCCCAAAACTTAAAATGTAAAAAAAAATGAAACTTTTCGAGGCACGAAAGTCGAGCCCTGAAAAATGACGTCTAAAAATCAGAAAAATCAGAGACCGAAAAACAATACAAATGTCTCCTAAGTGCTTAATATATTATTTTTTAACTTCCCAAAATTTGAAATTTCAAAAAAAATGAAAATTTTCGGGGCACGAAAATCGAGCCCTGAAAAATGAAGTCTAAAAATCAGCAAAATCAAAGTCTCAAAAACAAAACAAATTGGTCCTAAGTGCTTCATATATTATTTTTTGACTTCCCAAAACAAAATTTCAAAAAAATGAAAATTGGGGCACGAAAATCGAGCCCTGAAAAATGACGTCTTAAAATCAGCTAAATCAGAGTCCGAAAAAAAAACAAATTGCACCTAAGTGCTTAATATATTAATTTTTGACTTCCTTAAACTTAAAATGTCAAAAAAGATTAAACTTTTCTGGGCACGGAAATCGATCCCTGAAAAATGACGTCTTAGAATCAGCAAAATCAGAGTCCGAAAAACAAAACAAATGGGTCATAGGTGCTTAATATATTATTTTTGTACTTCCCAAAACTTAAAATTTAAAAAAAAAATGAAACTTTTCGTGGCACGAAAATCGAGCCCTGAAAAATGAAGTTTAAAAATCAGCAAAATCAAAGTCCGAAAAACAAAACAAATTGGTCCTAAGTGCTTCATATATTATTTTTTGACTTCCCAAAACTTGAAATTTCAAAAAAAATGAAACTTTTCGGGGAACGAAAATCGAGCCCTGAAAAATGACGTCTAAAAATCAGCAAAATCAGAGTCTGAAAAACAATACAAATGTATCCTAAGTGCTTCATATATTATTTTTTGACATCCCAAAACTTAAAATGTAAAAAAAAAATGAAACTTTTCGGGGCACGAAAATCGAGCCCTGAAAAATGAAGTCTAAAAATCAGCAAAATCAAAGTCCGAAAAACAAAACAAATTGGTCATAAGTGCTTCATATATTACTTTTCGACTTCCCAAAACTTGAAATTTAAAAAAAAATGAAACTTTTCGGGGAACGAAAATCGATCCCTGAAAATTGACGTCTTAAAATCAGCAAAATCAGAGTCCGAAAAACAAAACAAACGGCTCCTATGTGCTTATAATAGTATTTTTTGACTTCCGAAAACATAAAATGTCAAAAAAAATGAAACTTTTCGGGGGAACGAAAGTCGAGCCCTGAAAAATGACGTCTAAAAATCATCAAAATCAGAGTCCGAAAAACAATACAAATGTATCCTAAGTGCTTCATATATTATTTTTTGACATCCCAAAACATAAAATTTAAAAAAAAAAATGAAACTTTTCGGGGCATGAAAATCGAGCCCTGAAAAATGAAGTCTAAAAATCAGCAAAATCAAAGTCCGAAAAACAAAACAAATTGGTCATAAGTGCTTCATATATTACTTTTCGATTTCCCAAAACTTGAAATTTTAAAAAAAATGAAACTTTTCGGGGAACGAAAATCGATCCCTGAAAATTGACGTCATAAAATAATCAAAATCAGAGTCCGAAAAACAAAACAAATGGCTCCTATGTGCTTAATATAGTATTTTTTGACTTCCCAAAACATAAAATGTCAAAAAAAATGAAACTTTTCGGGGAAACGAAAGTAGAGCCCTGAAAATGACGTTTAAAAATCAGCAAAATCAGAGTCCGAAAAACAATACAAATGTATCCTAAGTGCTTCATATATTATTTTTTGACATCCCAAAACTTAAAATGTAAAAAAAAATGAAACTTTTTCGAGGCACGAAAGTCGAGCCCTGAAAAATGACGTCTAAAAATCAGCAAAATCAGAGACCGAAAAACAATACAAATGTCTCTTAAGTGCTTAATATATTATTTTTTGACTTCCCAAAATTTGAAATTTAAAAAAAAATGAAACTTTTCGGGGCACGAAAATCGAGCCTTGAAAAATGAAGTCTAAAAATCAGCAAAATCAAAGTCCGAAAAACAAAACAAATGTCTCTTAAGTGCTTAATATATTATTTTTTGACTTCCCAAAACATAAAATGTCAAAAAAATGAAAATCGAGCCCTGAAAAATGATGTCTTAAAATCAGCTAAATCAGAGTCCTAAAAACAAAACAAATTGCACCTAAGTGCTTAATATATTAATTTTTGACTTCACTAAACTTAAAATGTCAAACAAAATGAAACTTTTCTGGGCACGGAAATCGATCCCTGAAAAATGACGTCTTAGAATCAGCAAAATCAGAGTCCGAAAAACAAAACAAATGGCTCATATGTGCTTAATATATTATTTTTGTACTTCCCAAAACTTAAAATTTCTAAAAAAATGAAACTTTTCGGGGCACGAAAATCGAGCCCTGAAAAATGAAGTCTAAAAATCAGCAAAATCAAAGTCCTAAAAACAAAACAAATTGGTCCTAAGTGCTTCATATATTATATTTTGACTTCCCAAAACTTAAAATGTCAAAAAAAATGAAACTTTTCGGGGCACGAAAATCGAGCCCTGAAAAATGACGTCTTAAAATCAGCAAAATCAGAGTCCGAAAAACAAAACAAATGGCTCCTAAGTGCTTAATATATTATTTTTTGACTTCCCAAAACTTAAAATGTCAAAAAAAATAAAACTTTTCTGGGCACGAAAGTCGAGCCCTGAAAAATGACGTCTAAAAATCAGCAAAATCAAAGTCCGAAAAATAAAACAAATTGGTCCTAAGTGCTTCATATATTATTTTTTGACTTCCCAAAACTTGAAATTTCAAAAAAAATGAAACTTTTCGGGGAACGAAAATCGAGCCCTGAAAAATGACGTCTTAAAATCAGCTAAATCAGAGTCCGAAAAACAAAACAAATGGCACCTAAGTGCTTAATATATTAATTTTTGACTTCCCTAAACTTAAAATGTCAAAAAAAATGAAACATTCCGGGGCACGGAAATCGATCCCTGAAAAATGATGTCTTAAAATCAGCAAAATCAGAGTCCGAAAAACAAAACAAAAGGCTCCTAAGTGCTTAAAATATTATTTTCTGACATCCCAAAACATAAAATGTCAAAAAAAATGAAACTTTTTGGGGCACGAAAGTCGAGCTCTGAAAAATGACGTCTAAAAATCAGCAAAATCAGAGTCCGAAAAACAGAGTCCGAAAAACAAAACAAATGTCTCTTAAGTGCTTAATATTTTATTTTTTGACTTCCCAAAACTTGAAATTTCAAAAAAAATGAAACTTTTTGGGGCACGAAAATCGAGCGCTTAAAAATGAAGTCTAAAAATCAACAAAATCAAAGTCCTAAAAACAAAACAAATTGGTCCTAAGTGATTCATATATTATTTTTTGACTTCCCAAAACTTAAAATGTCAAAAAAATGAAACTTTTCGGGGCACGAAAATCGAGCCCTGAAAAATGACGTCTTAAAATCAGCAAAATCAGAGTCCGAAAAACAAAACAAATGGCACCTAAGTGCTTAATATATTAATTTTTGACTTCCCTAAACTTAAAATGTCAAAAAAAATGAAACTTTTCGAGGCACGGAAATCGATCCCTGAAAAATGATGTCTTAAAATCAGCAAAATCAGAGTCCGAAAAACAAAACAAAAGGCTCCTAAGTGCTTAAAATATTATTTTCTGACATCCCAAAACATAAAATGTCAAAAAAAATGAAAATTTTTGGGGCACGAAAGTCGAGCTCTGAAAAATGACGTCTAAAAATCAGCAAAATCAGAGTCCGAAAAACAAAACAAATGTCTCTTAAGTGCTTAATATATTATTTTTTGACTTCCCAAAACTTGAAATTTCAAAAAAAATGAAACTTTTTGGGCCACGAAAATCGAGCGCTGAAAAATGAAGTCTAAAAATCAACAAAATCAAAGTCCTAAAAACAAAACAAATTGGTCTTAAGTGATTCATATATTATTTTTTGACTTCCCAAAACTTAAAATGTCAAAAAAATGAAACTTTTCGGGGAACGAAAATCGAGCCCTGAAAAATGACGTCTTAAAATCAGCTAAATCAGAGTCCGAAAAACAAAACAAATTGCACCTAAGTGCTTAATATATTAATTTTTGACTTCCCTAAACTTATAATTTGAAAAAAAATTAAACTTTTCTGGGCACGAAAATCGATCCCTGAAAAATGACGTCTTAGAATCAGCAAATTCAGAGTCAGAAAAACAAAACAAATGGCTCCTATGTGCTTAATATATTATTTTTTTACTTCCCAAAACTTAAAATGTCAAAAAAAATGAAACTTTTCGGGGGAACGAAAGTCGAGCCCTGAAAAATGACGTCTAAAAATCAGCAAAATCAGAGTCCGAAAAACAATACAAATGTATCCTAAGTGCTTCATATATTATTTTTTGACATCCCAAAACTTAAAATGTAAAAAAAAAATGAAACTTTTCGGGGCACGAAAATCGAGCCCTGAAAAATGAAGTCTAAAAATCAGCAAAATCAAAGTCCGAAAAACAAAACAAATTGGTCATAAGTGCTTCATATATTACTTTTCGACTTCCCAAAACTTGAAATTTTAAAAAAAATGAAACTTTTCGGGGAACGAAAATCGATCCCTGAAAATTGACGTCATAAAATCATCAAAATCAGAGTCCGAAAAACAAAACAAATGGCTCCTATGTGCTTAATATAGTATTTTTTGACTTCCCAAAACATAAAATGTCAAAAAAAAATAAAACTTTTCGGGGGAACGAAAGTAGAGCCCTGAAAATGACGTCTAAAAATCAGCAAAATCAGAGTCCGAAAAACAATACAAATGTATCCTAAGTGCTTCATATATTATTTTTTGACATCCCAAAACTTAAAATGTAAAAAAAAATGAAACTTTCCGAGGCACGAAAGTCGAGCCCTGAAAAATGACGTCTAAAAATCAGCAAAATCAGAGACCGAAAAACAATACAAATGTCTCCTAAGTGCTTAATATATTATTTTTTGACTTCCCAAAATTTGAAATTTCAAAAAAAATGAAACTTTTCAAGGCACGAAAATCGAGCCCTGGAAAATGAAGTCTAAAAATCAGCAAAATCAAAGTCTCAAAAACAAAACAAATTGGTCCTAAGTGCTTCATATATTATTTTTTGACTTCCCAAAACATAAAATGTCAAAAAAATGAAAATTAGGGCACGAAAATCGAGCCCTGAAAAATGACGTCTTAAAATCAGCTAAATCAGAGTCCTAAAAACAAAACAAATTGCACCTAAGTGCTTAATATATTAATTTTTGACTTCACTAAACTTAAAATGTCAAACAAAATGAAACTTTTCTGGGCACGGAAATCGATCCCTGAAAAATGACGTCTTAGAATCAGCAAAATCAGAGTCCGAAAAACAAAACAAATGGCTCATATGTGCTTAATATATTATTTTTGTACTTCCCAAAACTTAAAATTTCTAAAAAAATGAAACTTTTCGGGGCACGAAAATCGAGCCCTGAAAAATGAAGTCTAAAAATCAGCAAAATCAAAGTCCTAAAAACAAAACAAATTGGTCCTAAGTGCTTCATATATTATTTTTTGACTTCCCAAAACTTAAAATGTCAAAAAAAATGAAACTTTTCTGGGCACAAAAGTCGAGCCCTGAAAAATGACGTCTAAAAATCAGCAAAATCAAAGTCCGAAAAATAAAACAAATTGGTCCTAAGTGCTTCATATATTATTTTTTGACTTCCCAAAACTTGAAATTTCAAAAAAAATGAAACTTTTCGCGGAACGAAAATCGGGCCCTGAAAAATGACGTCTTAAAATCAGCTAAATCAGAGTACGAAAAACAAAACAAATGGCACCTAAGTGCTTAATATATTAATTTTTGACTACCCTAAACTTAAAATGTCAAAAAAAATGAAACTTTCCGGGGCACGGAAATCGATCCCTGAAAAATGATGTCTTAAAATCAGCAAAATCAGAGTCCGAAAAACAAAACAAAAGGCTCCTAAGTGCTTAAAATATTATTTTCTGACATCCCAAAACATGAAATGTCAAAAAAAATGAAACTTTTTGGGGCACGAAAGTCGAGCTCTGAAAAATGACGTCTAAAAATCAGCAAAATCAGAGTCCGAAAAACAGAGTCCGAAAAACAAAACAAATGTCTCTTAAGTGCTTAATATATTATTTTTTGACTTCCCAAAACTTGAAATTTCAAAAAAAATGAAACTTTTTGGGGCACGAAAATCGAGCGCTTAAAAATGAAGTCTAAAAATCAACAAAATCAAAGTACTAAAAACAAAACAAATTGGTCCTAAGTGATTCATATATTATTTTTTGACTTCCCAAAACTTAAAATGTCAAAAAAATGAAACTTTTCGGGGCACGAAAATCGAGCCCTGAAAAATGAAGTCTAAAAATCAGCAAAACCAAAGTCCGAAAAACAAAACAAATTGGTCCTAAGTGCTTGATATATTACTTTTCGACTTCCCAAAACTTGAAATTTCAAAAAAAATGAAACTTTTCGGGGAACGAAAATCGATCCCTGAAAATTGACGTCTTAAAATCAGCAAAATCAGAGTCCGAAAAACAAAACAAACGGCTCCTATGTGCTTATAATAGTATTTTTTGACTTCCCAAAACATAAAATGTCAAAAAAAATGAAACTTTTCGGGGGAACGAAAGTCGAGCCCTGAAAAATGACGTCTAGAAATCAGCAAAAATCAGAGTCCGAAAAACAATACAAATGTATCCTAAGTGCTTCATATATTATTTTTTGACATCTCCAAACTTAAAATGTAAAAAAAAAATGAAACTTTTCGGGGCACGAAAATCGAGCCCTGAAAAATGAAGTCTAAAAATCAGCAAAATCAAAGTCCGAAAAACAAAACAAATTGATCATAAGTGCTTCATATATTACTTTTCGACTTCCCAAAACTTGAAATTTTAAAAAAAATGAAACTTTTCGGGGAACGAAAATCGATCCCTGAAAATTGACGTCATAAAATCATCAAAATCAGAATCCGAAAAACAAAACAAATGGCTCCTATGTGCTTAATATAGTATTTTTTGACTTCCCAAAACATAAAATGTCAAAAAAAATGAAACTTTTCGGGGGAACGAAAGTAGAGCCCTGAAAATGACGTCTAAAAATCAGCAAAATCAGAGTCCGAAAAACAATACAAATGTATCCTAAGTGCTTCATATATTATTTTTTGACATCCCAAAACTTAAAATGTAAAAAAAAATGAAACTTTTCGAGGCACGAAAGTCGAGCCCTGAAAAATGACGTCTAAAAATCAGAAAAATCAGAGACCGAAAAACAATACAAATGTCTCCTAAGTGCTTAATATATTATTTTTTAACTTCCCAAAATTTGAAATTTCAAAAAAAATGAAAATTTTCGGGGCACGAAAATCGAGCCCTGAAAAATGAAGTCTAAAAATCAGCAAAATCAAAGTCTCAAAAACAAAACAAATTGGTCCTAAGTGCTTCATATATTATTTTTTGACTTCCCAAAACAAAATTTCAAAAAAATGAAAATTGGGGCACGAAAATCGAGCCCTGAAAAATGACGTCTTAAAATCAGCTAAATCAGAGTCCGAAAAAAAAACAAATTGCACCTAAGTGCTTAATATATTAATTTTTGACTTCCTTAAACTTAAAATGTCAAAAAAGATTAAACTTTTCTGGGCACGGAAATCGATCCCTGAAAAATGACGTCTTAGAATCAGCAAAATCAGAGTCCGAAAAACAAAACAAATGGGTCATAGGTGCTTAATATATTATTTTTGTACTTCCCAAAACTTAAAATTTAAAAAAAAAATGAAACTTTTCGTGGCACGAAAATCGAGCCCTGAAAAATGAAGTTTAAAAATCAGCAAAATCAAAGTCCGAAAAACAAAACAAATTGGTCCTAAGTGCTTCATATATTATTTTTTGACTTCCCAAAACTTGAAATTTCAAAAAAAATGAAACTTTTCGGGGAACGAAAATCGAGCCCTGAAAAATGACGTCTAAAAATCAGCAAAATCAGAGTCTGAAAAACAATACAAATGTATCCTAAGTGCTTCATATATTATTTTTTGACATCCCAAAACTTAAAATGTAAAAAAAAAATGAAACTTTTCGGGGCACGAAAATCGAGCCCTGAAAAATGAAGTCTAAAAATCAGCAAAATCAAAGTCCGAAAAACAAAACAAATTGGTCATAAGTGCTTCATATATTACTTTTCGACTTCCCAAAACTTGAAATTTAAAAAAAAATGAAACTTTTCGGGGAACGAAAATCGATCCCTGAAAATTGACGTCTTAAAATCAGCAAAATCAGAGTCCGAAAAACAAAACAAACGGCTCCTATGTGCTTATAATAGTATTTTTTGACTTCCGAAAACATAAAATGTCAAAAAAAATGAAACTTTTCGGGGGAACGAAAGTCGAGCCCTGAAAAATGACGTCTAAAAATCATCAAAATCAGAGTCCGAAAAACAATACAAATGTATCCTAAGTGCTTCATATATTATTTTTTGACATCCCAAAACATAAAATTTAAAAAAAAAAATGAAACTTTTCGGGGCATGAAAATCGAGCCCTGAAAAATGAAGTCTAAAAATCAGCAAAATCAAAGTCCGAAAAACAAAACAAATTGGTCATAAGTGCTTCATATATTACTTTTCGACTTCCCAAAACTTGAAATTTTAAAAAAAATGAAACTTTTCGGGGAACGAAAATCGATCCCTGAAAATTGACGTCATAAAATCATCAAAATCAGAGTCCGAAAAACAAAACAAATGGCTCCTATGTGCTTAATATAGTATTTTTTGACTTCCCAAAACATAAAATGTCAAAAAAAATGAAACTTTTCGGGGAAACGAAAGTAGAGCCCTGAAAATGACGTTTAAAAATCAGCAAAATCAGAGTCCGAAAAACAATACAAATGTATCCTAAGTGCTTCATATATTATTTTTTGACATCCCAAAACTTAAAATGTAAAAAAAAATGAAACTTTTTCGAGGCACGAAAGTCGAGCCCTGAAAAATGACGTCTAAAAATCAGCAAAATCAGAGACCGAAAAACAATACAAATGTCTCTTAAGTGCTTAATATATTATTTTTTGACTTCCCAAAATTTGAAATTTAAAAAAAAATGAAACTTTTCGGGGCACGAAAATCGAGCCTTGAAAAATGAAGTCTAAAAATCAGCAAAATCAAAGTCCGAAAAACAAAACAAATGTCTCTTAAGTGCTTAATATATTATTTTTTGACTTCCCAAAACATAAAATGTCAAAAAAATGAAAATCGAGCCCTGAAAAATGATGTCTTAAAATCAGCTAAATCAGAGTCCTAAAAACAAAACAAATTGCACCTAAGTGCTTAATATATTAATTTTTGACTTCACTAAACTTAAAATGTCAAACAAAATGAAACTTTTCTGGGCACGGAAATCGATCCCTGAAAAATGACGTCTTAGAATCAGCAAAATCAGAGTCCGAAAAACAAAACAAATGGCTCATATGTGCTTAATATATTATTTTTGTACTTCCCAAAACTTAAAATTTCTAAAAAAATGAAACTTTTCGGGGCACGAAAATCGAGCCCTGAAAAATGAAGTCTAAAAATCAGCAAAATCAAAGTCCTAAAAACAAAACAAATTGGTCCTAAGTGCTTCATATATTATATTTTGACTTCCCAAAACTTAAAATGTCAAAAAAAATGAAACTTTTCGGGGCACGAAAATCGAGCCCTGAAAAATGACGTCTTAAAATCAGCAAAATCAGAGTCCGAAAAACAAAACAAATGGCTCCTAAGTGCTTAATATATTATTTTTTGACTTCCCAAAACTTAAAATGTCAAAAAAAATAAAACTTTTCTGGGCACGAAAGTCGAGCCCTGAAAAATGACGTCTAAAAATCAGCAAAATCAAAGTCCGAAAAATAAAACAAATTGGTCCTAAGTGCTTCATATATTATTTTTTGACTTCCCAAAACTTGAAATTTCAAAAAAAATGAAACTTTTCGGGGAACGAAAATCGAGCCCTGAAAAATGACGTCTTAAAATCAGCTAAATCAGAGTCCGAAAAACAAAACAAATGGCACCTAAGTGCTTAATATATTAATTTTTGACTTCCCTAAACTTAAAATGTCAAAAAAAATGAAACATTCCGGGGCACGGAAATCGATCCCTGAAAAATGATGTCTTAAAATCAGCAAAATCAGAGTCCGAAAAACAAAACAAAAGGCTCCTAAGTGCTTAAAATATTATTTTCTGACATCCCAAAACATAAAATGTCAAAAAAAATGAAACTTTTTGGGGCACGAAAGTCGAGCTCTGAAAAATGACGTCTAAAAATCAGCAAAATCAGAGTCCGAAAAACAGAGTCCGAAAAACAAAACAAATGTCTCTTAAGTGCTTAATATTTTATTTTTTGACTTCCCAAAACTTGAAATTTCAAAAAAAATGAAACTTTTTGGGGCACGAAAATCGAGCGCTTAAAAATGAAGTCTAAAAATCAACAAAATCAAAGTCCTAAAAACAAAACAAATTGGTCCTAAGTGATTCATATATTATTTTTTGACTTCCCAAAACTTAAAATGTCAAAAAAATGAAACTTTTCGGGGCACGAAAATCGAGCCCTGAAAAATGACGTCTTAAAATCAGCAAAATCAGAGTCCGAAAAACAAAACAAATGGCACCTAAGTGCTTAATATATTAATTTTTGACTTCCCTAAACTTAAAATGTCAAAAAAAATGAAACTTTTCGAGGCACGGAAATCGATCCCTGAAAAATGATGTCTTAAAATCAGCAAAATCAGAGTCCGAAAAACAAAACAAAAGGCTCCTAAGTGCTTAAAATATTATTTTCTGACATCCCAAAACATAAAATGTCAAAAAAAATGAAAATTTTTGGGGCACGAAAGTCGAGCTCTGAAAAATGACGTCTAAAAATCAGCAAAATCAGAGTCCGAAAAACAAAACAAATGTCTCTTAAGTGCTTAATATATTATTTTTTGACTTCCCAAAACTTGAAATTTCAAAAAAAATGAAACTTTTTGGGCCACGAAAATCGAGCGCTGAAAAATGAAGTCTAAAAATCAACAAAATCAAAGTCCTAAAAACAAAACAAATTGGTCTTAAGTGATTCATATATTATTTTTTGACTTCCCAAAACTTAAAATGTCAAAAAAATGAAACTTTTCGGGGAACGAAAATCGAGCCCTGAAAAATGACGTCTTAAAATCAGCTAAATCAGAGTCCGAAAAACAAAACAAATTGCACCTAAGTGCTTAATATATTAATTTTTGACTTCCCTAAACTTATAATTTGAAAAAAAATTAAACTTTTCTGGGCACGAAAATCGATCCCTGAAAAATGACGTCTTAGAATCAGCAAATTCAGAGTCAGAAAAACAAAACAAATGGCTCCTATGTGCTTAATATATTATTTTTTTACTTCCCAAAACTTAAAATGTCAAAAAAAATGAAACTTTTCGGGGGAACGAAAGTCGAGCCCTGAAAAATGACGTCTAAAAATCAGCAAAATCAGAGTCCGAAAAACAATACAAATGTATCCTAAGTGCTTCATATATTATTTTTTGACATCCCAAAACTTAAAATGTAAAAAAAAAATGAAACTTTTCGGGGCACGAAAATCGAGCCCTGAAAAATGAAGTCTAAAAATCAGCAAAATCAAAGTCCGAAAAACAAAACAAATTGGTCATAAGTGCTTCATATATTACTTTTCGACTTCCCAAAACTTGAAATTTTAAAAAAAATGAAACTTTTCGGGGAACGAAAATCGATCCCTGAAAATTGACGTCATAAAATCATCAAAATCAGAGTCCGAAAAACAAAACAAATGGCTCCTATGTGCTTAATATAGTATTTTTTGACTTCCCAAAACATAAAATGTCAAAAAAAATGAAACTTTTCGGGGGAACGAAAGTAGAGCCCTGAAAATGACGTCTAAAAATCAGCAAAATCAGAGTCCGAAAAACAATACAAATGTATCCTAAGTGCTTCATATATTATTTTTTGACATCCCAAAACTTAAAATGTAAAAAAAAATGAAACTTTCCGAGGCACGAAAGTCGAGCCCTGAAAAATGACGTCTAAAAATCAGCAAAATCAGAGACCGAAAAACAATACAAATGTCTCCTAAGTGCTTAATATATTATTTTTTGACTTCCCAAAATTTGAAATTTCAAAAAAAATGAAACTTTTCAAGGCACGAAAATCGAGCCCTGGAAAATGAAGTCTAAAAATCAGCAAAATCAAAGTCTCAATAACAAAACAAATTGGTCCTAAGTGCTTCATATATTATTTTTTGACTTCCCAAAACATAAAATGTCAAAAAAATGAAAATTAGGGCACGAAAATCGAGCCCTGAAAAATGACGTCTTAAAATCAGCTAAATCAGAGTCCTAAAAACAAAACAAATTGCACCTAAGTGCTTAATATATTAATTTTTGACTTCACTAAACTTAAAATGTCAAACAAAATGAAACTTTTCTGGGCACGGAAATCGATCCCTGAAAAATGACGTCTTAGAATCAGCAAAATCAGAGTCCGAAAAACAAAACAAATGGCTCATATGTGCTTAATATATTATTTTTGTACTTCCCAAAACTTAAAATTTCTAAAAAAATGAAACTTTTCGGGGCACGAAAATCGAGCCCTGAAAAATGAAGTCTAAAAATCAGCAAAATCAAAGTCCTAAAAACAAAACAAATTGGTCCTAAGTGCTTCATATATTATTTTTTGACTTCCCAAAACTTAAAATGTCAAAAAAAATGAAACTTTTCTGGGCACAAAAGTCGAGCCCTGAAAAATGACGTCTAAAAATCAGCAAAATCAAAGTCCGAAAAATAAAACAAATTGGTCCTAAGTGCTTCATATATTATTTTTTGACTTCCCAAAACTTGAAATTTCAAAAAAAATGAAACTTTTCGCGGAACGAAAATCGGGCCCTGAAAAATGACGTCTTAAAATCAGCTAAATCAGAGTCCGAAAAACAAAACAAATGGCACCTAAGTGCTTAATATATTAATTTTTGACTACCCTAAACTTAAAATGTCAAAAAAAATGAAACTTTCCGGGGCACGGAAATCGATCCCTGAAAAATGATGTCTTAAAATCAGCAAAATCAGAGTCCGAAAAACAAAACAAAAGGCTCCTAAGTGCTTAAAATATTATTTTCTGACATCCCAAAACATGAAATGTCAAAAAAAATGAAACTTTTTGGGGCACGAAAGTCGAGCTCTGAAAAATGACGTCTAAAAATCAGCAAAATCAGAGTCCGAAAAACAGAGTCCGAAAAACAAAACAAATGTCTCTTAAGTGCTTAATATATTATTTTTTGACTTCCCAAAACTTGAAATTTCAAAAAAAATGAAACTTTTTGGGGGCACGAAAATCGAGCGCTTAAAAATGAAGTCTAAAAATCAACAAAATCAAAGTACTAAAAACAAAACAAATTGGTCCTAAGTGATTCATATATTATTTTTTGACTTCCCAAAATTTAAAATGTCAAAAAAATGAAACTTTTCGGGGCACGAAAATCGAGCCCTGAAAAATGAAGTCTAAAAATCAGCAAAACCAAAGTCCGAAAAACAAAACAAATTGGTCCTAAGTGCTTGATATATTACTTTTCGACTTCCCAAAACTTGAAATTTCAAAAAAAATGAAACTTTTCGGGGAACGAAAATCGATCCCTGAAAATTGACGTCTTAAAATCAGCAAAATCAGAGTCCGAAAAACAAAACAAACGGCTCCTATGTGCTTATAATAGTATTTTTTGACTTCCCAAAACATAAAATGTCAAAAAAAATGAAACTTTTCGGGGGAACGAAAGTCGAGCCCTGAAAAATGACGTCTAGAAATCAGCAAAATCAGAGTCCGAAAAACAATACAAATGTATCCTAAGTGCTTCATATATTATTTTTTGACATCTCCAAACTTAAAATGTAAAAAAAAAATGAAACTTTTCGGGGCACGAAAATCGAGCCCTGAAAAATGAAGTCTAAAAATCAGCAAAATCAAAGTCCGAAAAACAAAACAAATTGATCATAAGTGCTTCATATATTACTTTTCGACTTCCCAAAACTTGAAATTTTAAAAAAAATGAAACTTTTCGGGGAACGAAAATCGATCCCTGAAAATTGACGTCATAAAATCATCAAAATCAGAGTCCGAAAAACAAAACAAATGGCTCCTATGTGCTTAATATAGTATTTTTTGACTTCCCAAAACATAAAATGTCAAAAAAAATGAAACTTTTCGGGGGAACGAAAGTAGAGCCCTGAAAATGACGTCTAAAAATCAGCAAAATCAGAGTCCGAAAAACAATACAAATGTATCCTAAGTGCTTCATATATTATTTTTTGACATCCCAAAACTTAAAATGTAAAAAAAAATGAAACTTTTCGAGGCACGAAAGTCGAGCCCTGAAAAATGACGTCTAAAAATCAGAAAAATCAAAGACCGAAAAACAATACAAATGTCTCCTAAGTGCTTAATATATTATTTTTTAACTTCCCAAAATTTGAAATTTCAAAAAAAATGAAAATTTTCGGGGCACGAAAATCGAGCCCTGAAAAATGAAGTCTAAAAATCAGCAAAATCAAAGTCTCAAAAACAAAACAAATTGGTCCTAAGTGCTTCATATATTATTTTTTGACTTCCCAAAACAAAATTTCAAAAAAATGAAAATTGGGGCACGAAAATCGAGCCCTGAAAAATGACGTCTTAAAATCAGCTAAATCAGAGTCCGAAAAAAAAACAAATTGCACCTAAGTGCTTAATATATTAATTTTTGACTTCCTTAAACTTAAAATGTCAAAAAAGATTAAACTTTTCTGGGCACGGAAATCGATCCCTGAAAAATGACGTCTTAGAATCAGCAAAATCAGAGTCCGAAAAACAAAACAAATGGGTCATAGGTGCTTAATATATTATTTTTGTACTTCCCAAAACTTAAAATTTCAAAAAAAAATGAAACTTTTCGTGGCACGAAAATCGAGCCCTGAAAAATGAAGTTTAAAAATCAGCAAAATCAAAGTCCGAAAAACAAAACAAATTGGTCCTAAGTGCTTCATATATTATTTTTTGACTTCCCAAAACTTGAAATTTCAAAAAAAATGAAACTTTTCGGGGAACGAAAATCGAGCCCTGAAAAATGACGTCTAAAAATCAGCAAAATCAGAGTCTGAAAAACAATACAAATGTATCCTAAGTGCTTCATATATTATTTTTTGACATCCCAAAACTTAAAATGTAAAAAAAAAATGAAACTTTTCGGGGCACGAAAATCGAGCCCTGAAAAATGAAGTCTAAAAATCAGCAAAATCAAAGTCCTAAAAACAAAACAAATTGGTCATAAGTGCTTCATATATTACTTTTCGACTTCCCAAAACTTGAAATTTAAAAAAAAATGAAACTTTTCGGGGAACGAAAATCGATCCCTGAAAATTGACGTCTTAAAATCAGCAAAATCAGAGTCCGAAAAACAAAACAAACGGCTCCTATGTGCTTATAATAGTATTTTTTGACTTCCGAAAACATAAAATGTCAAAAAAAATGAAACTTTTCGGGGGAACGAAAGTCGAGCCCTGAAAAATGACGTCTAAAAATCATCAAAATCAGAGTCCGAAAAATAATACAAATGTATCCTAAGTGCTTCATATATTATTTTTTGACATCCCAAAACATAAAATTTAAAAAAAAAAATGAAACTTTTCGGGGCATGAAAATCGAGCCCTGAAAAATGAAGTCTAAAAATCAGCAAAATCAAAGTCCGAAAAACAAAACAAATTGGTCATAAGTGCTTCATATATTACTTTTCGACTTCCCAAAACTTGAAATTTTAAAAAAAATGAAACTTTTCGGGGAACGAAAGTCGAGCTCTGAAAAATGACGTCTAAAAATCAGCAAAATCAGAGTCCGAAAAACAGAGTCCGAAAAACAAAACAAATGTCTCTTAAGTGCTTAATATTTTATTTTTTGACTTCCCAAAACTTGAAATTTCAAAAAAAATGAAACTTTTTGGGGCACGAAAATCGAGCGCTTAAAAATGAAGTCTAAAAATCAACAAAATCAAAGTCCTAAAAACAAAACAAATTGGTCCTAAGTGATTCATATATTATTTTTTGACTTCCCAAAACTTAAAATGTCAAAAAAATGAAACTTTTCGGGGCACGAAAATCGAGCCCTGAAAAATGACGTCTTAAAATCAGCAAAATCAGAGTCCGAAAAACAAAACAAATGGCTCCTAAGTGCTTAATATATTATTTTTTGACTTCCCAAAACTTAAAATGTCAAAAAAAATGAAAATTTTCTGGGCACGAAAGTCGAGCCCTGAAAAATGACGTCTAAAAATCAGCAAAATCAAAGTCCGAAAAATAAAACAAATTGGTCCTAAGTGCTTCATATATTATTTTTTGACTTCCCAAAACTTGAAATTTCAAAAAAAATGAAACTTTTCGGGGAACGAAAATCGAGCCCTGAAAAATGACGTCTTAAAATCAGCTAAATCAGAGTCCGAAAAACAAAACAAATGGCACCTAAGTGCTTAATATATTAATTTTTGACTTCCCTAAACTTAAAATGTCAAAAAAAATTAAACTTTTCGAGGCACGGAAATCGATCCCTGAAAAATGATGTCTTAAAATCAGCAAAATCAGAGTCCGAAAAACAAAACAAAAGGCTCCTAAGTGCTTAAAATATTATTTTCTGACATCCCAAAACATAAAATGTCAAAAAAAATGAAAATTTTTGGGGCACGAAAGTCGAGCTCTGAAAAATGACGTCTAAAAATCAGCAAAATCAGAGTCCGAAAAACAAAACAAATGTCTCTTAAGTGCTTAATATATTATTTTTTGACTTCCCAAAACTTGAAATTTCAAAAAAAATGAAACTTTTTGGGCCACGAAAATCGAGCGCTGAAAAATGAAGTCTAAAAATCAACAAAATCAAAGTCCTAAAAACAAAACAAATTGGTCTTAAGTGATTCATATATTATTTTTTGACTTCCCAAAACTTAAAATGTCAAAAAAATGAAACTTTTCGTGGAACGAAAATCGAGCCCTGAAAAATGACGTCTTAAAATCAGCTAAATCAGAGTCCGAAAAACAAAACAAATTGCACCTAAGTGCTTAATATATTAATTTTTGACTTCCCTAAACTTATAATTTGAAAAAAAATTAAACTTTTCTGGGCACGAAAATCGATCCCTGAAAAATGACGTCTTAGAATCAGCAAATTCAGAGTCAGAAAAACAAAACAAATGGCTCCTATGTGCTTAATATATTATTTTTTTACTTCCCAAAACTTAAAATGTCAAAAAAAATGAAACTTTTCGGGGGAACGAAAGTCGAGCCCTGAAAAATGACGTCTAAAAATCAGCAAAATCAGAGTCCGAAAAACAATACAAATGTATCCTAAGTGCTTCATATATTATTTTTTGACATCCCAAAACTTAAAATGTAAAAAAAAAATGAAACTTTTCGGGGCACGAAAATCGAGCCCTGAAAAATGAAGTCTAAAAATCAGCAAAATCAAAGTCCGAAAAACAAAACAAATTGGTCATAAGTGCTTCATATATTACTTTTCGACTTCCCAAAACTTGAAATTTTAAAAAAAATGAAACTTTTCGGGGAACGAAAATCGATCCCTGAAAATTGACGTCATAAAATCATCAAAATCAGAGTCCCAAAAACAAAACAAATGGCTCCTATGTGCTTAATATAGTATTTTTTGACTTCCCAAAACATAAAATGTCAAAAAAAATGAAACTTTTCGGGGGAACGAAAGTAGAGCCCTGAAAATGACGTCTAAAAATCAGCAAAATCAGAGTCCGAAAAACAATACAAATGTATCCTAAGTGCTTCATATATTATTTTTTGACATCCCAAAACTTAAAATGTAAAAAAAAATGGAACTTTTCGAGGCACGAAAGTCGAGCCCTGAAAAATGACGTCTAAAAATCAGCAAAATCAGAGACCGAAAAACAATACAAATGTCTCCTAAGTGCTTAATATATTATTTTTTGACTTCCCAAAATTTGAAATTTCAAAAAAAATGAAACTTTTCAAGGCACGAAAATCGAGCCCTGAAAAATGAAGTCTAAAAATCAGCAAAATCAAAGTCTCAAAAACAAAACAAATTGGTCCTAAGTGCTTCATATATTATTTTTTGACTTCCCAAAACATAAAATGTCAAAAAAATGAAAATTGGGGCACGAAAATCGAGCCCTGAAAAATGACGTCTTAAAATCAGCTAAATCAGAGTCCTAAAAACAAAACAAATTGCACCTAAGTGCTTAATATATTAATTTTTGACTTCACTAAACTTAAAATGTCAAACAAAATGAAACTTTTCTGGGCACGGAAATCGATCCCTGAAAAATGACGTCTTAGAATCAGCAAAATCAGAGTCCGAAAAACAAAACAAATGGCTCATATGTGCTTAATATATTATTTTTGTACTTCCCAAAACTTAAAATTTCTAAAAAAATGAAACTTTTCGTGGCACGAAAATCGACCCCTGAAAAATGAAGTTTAAAAATCAGCAAAATCAAAGTCCGAAAAACAAAACAAATTGGTCCTAAGTGCTTCATATATTATTTTTTGACTTCCCAAAACTTGAAATTTCAAAAAAAATGAAACTTTTCGGGGAACGAAAATCGAGCCCTGAAAAATGACGTCTAAAAATCAGCAAAATCAGAGTCTGAAAAACAATACAAATGTATCCTAAGTGCTTCATATATTATTTTTTGACATCCCAAAACTTAAAATGTAAAAAAAAAATGAAACTTTTCGAGGCACGAAAGTCGAGCCCTGAAAAATGACGTCTAAAAATCAGCAAAATCAGAGACCGAAAAATAAAACAAATTGGTCCTAAGTGCTTCATATATTATTTTTTGACTTCCCAAAACTTGAAATTTCAAAAAAAATGAAACTTTTCGCGGAACGAAAATCGAGCCCTGAAAAATGACGTCTTAAAATCAGCTAAATCAGAGTCCGAAAAACAAAACAAATGGCACCTAAGTGCTTAATATATTAATTTTTGACTACCCTAAACTTAAAATGTCAAAAAAAATGAAACTTTCCGGGGCACGGAAATCGATCCCTGAAAAATGATGTCTTAAAATCAGCAAAATCAGAGTCCGAAAAACAAAACAAAAGGCTCCTAAGTGCTTAAAATATTATTTTCTGACATCCCAAAACATAAAATGTCAAAAAAAATGAAACTTTTTGGGGCACGAAAGTCGAGCTCTGAAAAATGACGTCTAAAAATCAGCAAAATCAGAGTCCGAAAAACAGAGTCCGAAAAACAAAACAAATGTCTCTTAAGTGCTTAATATATTATTTTTTGACTTCCCAAAACTTGAAATTTCAAAAAAAATGAAACTTTTTGGGGGCACGAAAATCGAGCGCTTAAAAATGAAGTCTAAAAATCAACAAAATCAAAGTACTAAAAACAAAACAAATTGGTCCTAAGTGATTCATATATTATTTTTTGACTTCCCAAAACTTAAAATGTCAAAAAAATGAAACTTTTCGGGGCACGAAAATCGAGCCCTGAAAAATGAAGTCTAAAAATCAGCAAAACCAAAGTCCGAAAAACAAAACAAATTGGTCCTAAGTGCTTGATATATTACTTTTCGACTTCCCAAAACTTGAAATTTCAAAAAAAATGAAACTTTTCGAGGAACGAAAATCGATCCCTGAAAATTGACGTCTTAAAATCAGCAAAATCAGAGTCCGAAAAACAAAACAAACGGCTCCTATGTGCTTATAATAGTATTTTTTGACTTCCCAAAACATAAAATGTCAAAAAAAATGAAACTTTTCGGGGGAACGAAAGTCGAGCCCTGAAAAATGACGTCTAGAAATCAGCAAAATCAGAGTCCGAAAAACAATACAAATGTATCCTAAGTGCTTCATATATTATTTTTTGACATCTCCAAACTTAAAATGTAAAAAAAAAATGAAACTTTTCGGGGCACGAAAATCGAGCCCTGAAAAATGAAGTCTAAAAATCAGCAAAATCAAAGTCCGAAAAACAAAACAAATTGATCATAAGTGCTTCATATATTACTTTTCGACTTCCCAAAACTTGAAATTTTAAAAAAAATGAAACTTTTCGGGGAACGAAAATCGATCCCTGAAAATTGACGTCATAAAATCATCAAAATCAGAGTCCGAAAAACAAAACAAATGGCTCTTATGTGCTTAATATAGTATTTTTTGACTTCCCAAAACATAAAATGTCAAAAAAAATGAAACTTTTCGGGGGAACGAAAGTAGAGCCCTGAAAATGACGTCTAAAAATCAGCAAAATCAGAGTCCGAAAAACAATACAAATGTATCCTAAGTGCTTCATATATTATTTTTTGACATCCCAAAACTTAAAATGTAAAAAAAAATGAAACTTTTCGAGGCACGAAAGTCGAGCCCTGAAAAATGACGTCTAAAAATCAGAAAAATCAGAGACCGAAAAACAATACAAATGTCTCCTAAGTGCTTAATATATTATTTTTTAACTTCCCAAAATTTGAAATTTCGAAAAAAATGAAAATTTTCGGGGCACGAAAATCGAGCCCTGAAAAATGAAGTCTAAAAATCAGCAAAATCAAAGTCTCAAAAACAAAACAAATTGGTCCTAAGTGCTTCATATATTATTTTTTGACTTCCCAAAACAAAATTTCAAAAAAATGAAAATTGGGGCACGAAAATCGAGCCCTGAAAAATGACGTCTTAAAATCAGCTAAATCAGAGTCCGAAAAAAAAACAAATTGCACCTAAGTGCTTAATATATTAATTTTTGACTTCCTTAAACTTAAAATGTCAAAAAAGATTAAACTTTTCTGGGCACGGAAATCGATCCCTGAAAAATGACGTCTTAGAATCAGCAAAATCAGAGTCCGAAAAACAAAACAAATGGGTCATAGGTGCTTAATATATTATTTTTGTACTTCCCAAAACTTAAAATTTCAAAAAAAAATGAAACTTTTCGTGGCACGAAAATCGAGCCCTGAAAAATGAAGTTTAAAAATCAGCAAAATCAAAGTCCGAAAAACAAAACAAATTGGTCCTAAGTGCTTCATATATTATTTTTTGACTTCCCAAAACTTGAAATTTCAAAAAAAATGAAACTTTTCGGGGAACGAAAATCGAGCCCTGAAAAATGACGTCTAAAAATCAGCAAAATCAGAGTCTGAAAAACAATACAAATGTATCCTAAGTGCTTCATATATTATTTTTTGACATCCCAAAACTTAAAATGTAAAAAAAAAATGAAACTTTTCGAGGCACGAAAGTCGAGCCCTGAAAAATGACGTCTAAAAATCAGCAAAATCAGAGACCGAAAAACAATACAATTGTCTCCTAAGTGCTTAATATATTATTTTTTGACTTCCCAAAATTTGAAATTTCAAAAAAAATGAAACTTTTCTGGGCACGAAAATCGAGCCCTGAAAAATGAAGTCTAAAAATCAGCAAAATCAAAGTCCGAAAAACAAAACAAATTGGTCCTAAGTGCTTCATATATTATTTTTTGACTTCCAAAAACTTGAAATTTCAAAAGAAATGAAACTTTTCGGGGCACAAAAATCGAGCCATAAAAAATGAAGTCTAAAAATCAGCAAAATCAAAGTCCGAAAAACAAAACAAATTGGTCCTAAGTGCTTCATATATTATTTTTTGACTTCCCAAAACTTAAAATGTCAAAAAAAATGTAACTTTTCGGGGCACGAAAATCGTACACTGAAAAATGACGTCTTAAAATCAGCTAAATCAGAGTCCGAAAAAAAAACAAATTGCACCTAAGTGCTTAATATATTAATTTTTGACTTCCCTAAACTTAAAATGTCAAAAAAGATTAAACTTTTCTGGGCACGGAAATCGATCCCTGAAAAATGACGTCTTAGAATCAGCAAAATCAGAGTCCGAAAAACAAAACAAATGGGTCATAGGTGCTTAATATATTATTTTTGTACTTCCCAAAACTTAAAATTTCAAAGAAAATGAAACGTTTCGTGGCACGAAAATCGAGCCCTGAAAAATGAAGTTTAAAAATCAGCAAAATCAAAGTCCGAAAAACGAAACAAAGTGGTCCTAAAGTGCTTCATATATTATTTTTTGACTTCCCAAAACTTGAAATTTCAAAAAAAATGAAACTTTTCGGGGAACGAAAATCGAGCCCTGAAAAATGACGTCTTAAAATCAGCTAAATCAGAGTCCGAAAAACAAAACAAATGGCACCTAAGTGCTTAATATATTAATTTTTGACTTCCCTAAACATAAAATGTCAAAAAAAATGAAACTTTTCGGGGCACGGAATTCGATCCCTGAAAAATGATGTCTTAAAATCAGCAAAATCAGAGTCCGAAAAACAAAACAAATGGCTCCTAAGTGCTTAAAATATTATTTTCTGACATCCCAAAACATAAAATGTCAAAAAAAATGAAACTTTTTGGGGCACGAAAGTCGAGCCCTGAAAAATGACGTCTAAAAATTAGCAAAATCAGAATCCGAAAAACAATACAAATGTCTCCTAAGTGCTTAATATATTATTTTTTTACTTCCCAAAACTTGAAATTTCTAAAAAAATGAAACTTTTTGGGGCACGAAAATCGAGCCCTGAAAAATGAAGTCTAAAAATAAGCAAAATCAAAGTCCTAAAAACAAAACAAATTGGTCCTAAGTGATTCATATATTATTTTTTGGCTTCCCAAAACTTAAAATGTCAAAAAAATGAAACTTTTCGGGGCACGAAAATCGAGCCCTGAAAAATGACGTCTTAAAATCAGCTAAATCAGAGTCCGAAAAACAAAACAAATTGCACCTAAGTGCTTAATATATTAATTTTTGACTTCCCTAAACTTATAATTTGAAAAAAAATTAAACTTTTCTGGGCACGGAAATCGATCCCTGAAAAATGACGTCTTGGAATCAGCAAATTCAGAGTCCGAAAAACAAAACAAATGGCTCCTATGTGCTTAAAATATTATTTTTTTACTTCCCAAAACTTAAAATGTAAAAAAAATGAAACTTTTCGGGGGCACGAAAGTCGAGCCCTGAAAAATGACATCTAAAAATAAGCAAATTCAAAGTCCGAAAAACAATACAAATGTATCCCAAGTGCTTCATATATTATATTTTGACATCCCTAAATTTAAAATGTAAAAAAAAAATGAAACTTTTCGGGGCACGAAAATCGAGCCCTGAAAAATGAAGTCTAAAAATCAGCAAAATCAAAGTCCGAAAAACAAAACAAATTGGTCCTAAGTGCTTCATATATTACTTTTCGACTTCCCAAAACTTGAAATTTAAAAAAAAATGAAACTTTTCGGGGAAAGAAAATCGATCCCTGAAAATTGACGTCATAAAATCAGCAAAATCAGAGTCCGAAAAATAAAACAAATGGCTCCTATGTGCTTAATATAGTATTTTTTGACTTCCCAAAACATAAAATGTCAAAAAAAATGAAACTTTTCGGGGGAACGAAAGTTGAGCCCTGAAAATGACGTCTAAAAATCAGCAAAATCAGAGTCCGAAAAACAATACAAATGTATCCTAAGTGCTTCATATATTATTTTTTGACATCCCAAAACTTAAAATGTAAAAAAAAAATTTAACTTTTCGAGGAACGAAAGTCGAGCCCTGAAAAATGACGTCTAAAAATTAGCAAAATCAGAGACCGAAAAACAATACAAATGTCTCCTAAGTGCTTAATATATTATTTTTTGACTTCCCAAAATTTGAAATTTCAATAAAAATTAAACTTTTCGGGGCACGAAAGTCGAGCCCTGAAAAATGAAGTCTAAAAATCAGCAAAATCAAAGTCCGAAAAACAAAACAAATTGGTCCTAAGTGCTTCATATATTACTTTTCAACTTCCCAAAACTTGAAATTTCAAAAAAAATGAAACTTTTCGGTGAACGAAAATTGATCCCTGAAAATTGACGTCTGAAAATCAGCAAAATCAGAGTCCGAAAAACAAAACAAACGGCTCCTATGTACTTAATATAGTATTTTTTGACTTCCCAAAACATAAAATGTCAAAAAAAATGAAACTTTTCGGGGGAACGAAAGTTGAGCCCTGAAAATGACGTCTAAAAATCAGCAAAATCAGAGTCCGAAAAACAATACAAATGTATCCTAAGTGCTTCATATATTATTTTTTGACATCCCAAAACTTAAAATGTAAAAAAAAAATTTAACTTTTCGAGGAACGAAAGTCGAGCCCTGAAAAATGACGTCTAAAAATTAGCAAAATCAGAGACCGAAAAACAATACAAATGTCTCCTAAGTGCTTAATATATTATTTTTTGACTTCCCAAAATTTGAAATTTCAATAAAAATTAAACTTTTCGGGGCACGAAAGTCGAGCCCTGAAAAATGAAGTCTAAAAATCAGCAAAATCAAAGTCCGAAAAACAAAACAAATTGGTCCTAAGTGCTTCATATATTATTTTTTGACTTCCCAAAACTTGAAATGCCAAAAAAAATGTAACTTTTCGGGGCACGAAAATCGAGCCCTGAAAAATGACGTCTTAAAATCAGCTAAATCAGAGTCCCAAAAAAAAAAAATTGCACCTAAGTGCTTATTATATTAATTTTTGACTTCCCTAAACTTAAAATTTCAAAAAGGATTAAACTTTTCTGGGCACGGAAATAGATCCCTGATGAATGACGTCATAGAATCAGCAAAATCAGAGTCCGAAAAACAAAACAAATGGCTCATATGTGCTTAATATATTATTTTTTTACTTCCAAAACTTAAAATTAAAAAAAAAATGAAACTTTTCGGGGCACGAAAATCGAGCCCTGAAAAATGAAGTCTAAAAATCAGCAAAATCAAAGTCCGAAAAATAAAACAAATTGGTCCTAAGTGCTTCATATATTATTTTTGGACTTCCCAAAACTTGAAATTTCAAAAAAAATGAAAATTTTCGGGGAACGAAAATCGAGCCCTGAAAAATGACGTCTTAAAATCAGCTAAATCAGAGTCCGAAAAACAAAACAATGGAACCTAAGTGCTTAATATATTAATTTTTGACTTCCCTAAACTTAAAATGTCAAAAAAGATTAAACTTTTCTGGGCACGGAAATCGATCCCTGAAAAATGACGTCTTAGAATCAGCAAAATCAGAGTCCGAAAAACAAAACAAATGGGTCATAGGTGCTTAATATATTATTTTTGTACTTCCCAAAACTTAAAATTTCAAAGAAAATGAAACGTTTCGTGGCACGAAAATCGAGCCCTGAAAAATGAAGTCTAAAAATCAGCAAAATCAAAGTCCGAAAAACAAAACAAATTGGTCCTAAAGTGCTTCATATATTATTTTTTGACTTCCCAAAACTTGAAATTTCAAAAAAAATGAAACTTTTCGGGGAACGAAAATCGAGCCCTGAAAAATGACGTCTTAAAATCAGCTAAATCAGAGTCCGAAAAACAAAACAAATGGCACCTAAGTGCTTAATATATTAATTTTTGACTTCCCTAAACATAAAATGTCAAAAAAAATGAAACTTTTCGGGGCACGGAATTCGATCCCTGAAAAATGACGTCTTAAAATCAGCAAAATCAGAGTCCGAAAAACAAAACAAATGGCTCCTAAGTGCTTAAAATATTATTTTCTGACATCCCAAAACATAAAATGTCAAAAAAAATGAAACTTTTTGGGGCACGAAAGTCGAGCCCTGAAAAATGACGTCTAAAAATTAGCAAAATCAGAATCCGAAAAACAATACAAATGTCTCCTAAGTGCTTAATATATTATTTTTTTACTTCCCAAAACTTGAAATTTCTAAAAAAATGAAACTTTTTGGGGCACGAAAATCGAGCCCTGAAAAATGAAGTCTAAAAATAAGCAAAATCAAAGTCCTAAAAACAAAACAAATTGGTCCTAAGTGATTCATATATTATTTTTTGGCTTCCCAAAACTTAAAATGTCAAAAAAATGAAACTTTTCGGGGCACGAAAATCGAGCCCTGAAAAATGACGTCTTAAAATCAGCTAAATCAGAGTCCGAAAAACAAAACAAATTGCACCTAAGTGCTTAATATATTAATTTTTGACTTCCCTAAACTTATAATTTGAAAAAAAATTAAACTTTTCTGGGCACGGAAATCGATCCCTGAAAAATGACGTCTTAAAATCAGCAAAATAAAAAAATGAAACTTTTTGGGGCACGAAAGTCGAGCTCTGAAAAATGACGTCTAAAAATCAGCAAAATCAGAGTCCGAAAAACAATACAAATGTCTCCTAAGTGCTTAATATATTATTTTTTTTCTTCCCAAAACTTGAGATTTCAAAAAAATGAAACTTTTTGGGGCACGAAAATCGAGCGCTGAAAAATGAAGTCTAAAAATCAACAAAATCAAAGTCCTAAAATCAAAAGAAATTGGTCCTAAGTGATTCATATATTATTTTTTGACTTGCCAAAACTTAAAATGTCAAAAAAATGAAACTTTTCGGGGCACGAAAATCGAGCCCTGAAAAATGACGTCTTAAAATCAGCTAAATCAGAGTCCGAAAAGCAAAACAAATTGCACCTAAGTGCTTAATATATTAATTTTTGACTTCCCTAAATTTATAATTTGAAAAAAAATTAAACTTTTCTGGGCACGAAAATCGATCCCTGAAAAATGACGTCTTAGAATCAGCAAAATCAGAGTCCGAAAAACAAAACAAATCGCTCCTATGTGCTTAATATATTATTTTTTTACTTCACAAAACTTAAAATTTCAAAAAAAATGAAACTTTTCGGGGCACGAAAGTCGAGCCATGAAAAATGACGTCTAAAAATCAGCAAAATCAGAGTCCAAAAAACAATACAAATGTATCCTTAGTTCTTCATATATTATTTTTTGACATCCCAAAACTTAAAATGTAAAAAAAAATGAAACCTTTCGGGGCACGAAAATCGAGCCCTGAAAAATGAAGTCTAAAAATCAGCAAAATCAAAGTCCGAAAAGCAAAACAAATTGGTCCTAAGTGCTTCATATATTACTTTTCGACTTCCCAAAACTTGAAATTTAAAAAAAAATGAAACTTTTCGGGGAACGAAAATCGATCCCTGAAAATTGACGTCTTAAAATCAGCAAAATCAGAGTCCGAAAAACAAAACAAATGGCTCCTATGTGCTTAATATAGTATTTTTTGACTTCCCAAAACATAAAATGTCAAAAAAAATGAAACTTTTCGGGGGAACGAAAGTCGAGCCCTGAAAAATGACGTCTAAAAATCAGCAAAATCAGAGTCCGAAAAACAATACAAATGTATCCTAAGTGCTTCATATATTATTTTTTGACATCCCAAAACATAAAATGTAAAAAAAAATGAAACTTTTCGAAGCACGAAAGTCGAGCCCTGAAAAATGACGTCTAAAAATCAGCAAAATCAGAGACCCAAAAACAATACAAATGTCTCCCAAGTGCTTAATATATTATTTTTTGACTTCCCAAAATTTGAAATTTCAAAAAATTGAAACTTTTCGGGGCACTAAAATCGAGCCCTGAAAAATGAAGTCTAAAAATCAGCAAGATCAAAGTCCGAAAAACAAAACAAATTGGTCCTAAGTGCTTCATATATTATTTTTTGACTTCCCAAAACTTGAAATGTCAAAAAAAATGTAATTTTCGGGGCACGAAAATCAAGCCCTGAAAAATGACGCCTTAAAATCAGCTAAATCAAAGTCCGAAAAAAAAAACAAATTCCACCTAAGTGCTTATTATATTAATTTTTTACTTCCCTAAACTTAAAATTTCAAAAAAGATTAAACTTTTCTGGGCACGGAAATCGATCCCTGAAAAATGACGTCTTAGAATCAGCAAAATCAGAGTCCGAAAAACAAAACAAATGGCTCATATGTGCTTAATATATTATTTTTTTACTTCCCAAAACTTAAAATTTAAAAAAAAATGAAACTTTTCGGGGCACGAAAATCGAGCCAAGATAAATGAAGTCTAAAAATCAGCAAAATCAAAGTCCGAAACACAAAACAAATTAGTCCTAAGTGCTTCATATATTTTTTTTGACTTCCCAAAACTTGAAATTTCAAAAAAAATGAAACTTTTCGGGGAACGGAAATCGAGCCCTGAAAAATGACGTCTTAAAATCAGCTAAATCAGAGTCCGAAAAACAAAACAAATGGCACCTAAGTGCTTAATATATTAATTTTTGACTTCTCTAAACTTAAAATGTCAAAAAAAATGAAACTTTTCGGGACACGGATCGATCCCTGAAAAATGACGTCTTAAAATCAGCAAAATCAGAGTCCGAAAAACAAAACAAATGGCTCCTAAGTGCTTAAAATATTATTTTCTGACATCCCAAAACATAAAATGTCAAAAAAAAAATGAAACTTTTCGGGGCACGAAAGTCGAGCCCTGAAAAATGAAGTCTAAAAATCAGCAAAATCAGAGTCCGAAAAACAATACAAATGTCTCCTAAGTGCTTAATATATTATTTTTTGACTTCCCAAAACTTAAAATGTAAAAAAAATGAAACTTTTCGGGGCACGAAAATCGAGCCCTGAAAAATGACGTCTTAAAATCAGAGTCCGAAAAACAAAACAAATTGCACCTAAGTGCTTAATATATTAATTTTTGACTTCCCTAAACTTAAAATTTGAAAAAAAAATTAAACTTTTCTGGCACAGAAATCGATCCCTGAAAAATGACGTCTTAGAATCAGCAAAATCAGAGTCCGAAAAACAAAACAAATGGCTCCTATGTGCTTAATATATTATTTTTTTACTTCCCAAAACTTAAAATGTCAAAAAAAATGAAACTTTTCGGGGCACGAAAGTCGAGCCCTAAAAAATGACGTCTAAAAATCAGCAAAATCAGAGTCCGAAAAACAATACAAATGTATCCTAAGTGCTTCATATATTATTTTTTGACATCCCAAAACTTAAAATGTAAAAAAAATTGAAACTTTTCGGGGCACGAAAATCGAGCCCTGAAAAATGAAGTCTAAAAATCGGCAAAATCAATGTCCAAAAAACAAAACAAATTGGTCCTAAGTGCTTCATATATTACTTTTCGACTTCCCAAAACATGAAATTTCAAAAAAAATTAAACTTTTCGAGGAACGAAAATCGATCCCTGAAAATAGACGTCTTAAAATCAGCAAAATCGGAGTCCCAAAAACGAAACAAATGGCTCCTATGTAGTTAATATAGTATTTTTTGACTTCCCAAAACATAAAATGTCAAAAAAAATGAAACTTTTCGGGGGAACGAAAGTCGAGCCCTGAAAAATGACGTCTAAAAATCAGCAAAATCAGAGTCCGAAAAACAATACAAATGTATCCTAAGTGCTTCATATATTATTTTTTGACATCCCAAAACTTAAAATGTAAAAAAAAAAAGAAACTTTTCGAGGCACGAATGTCGAGCCCTGAAAAATGACGTCTAAAAATCAGCAAAATCGGAGACCGAAAAACAATACAAATGTCTCCTAAGTGCTTAATATATTATTTTTTGACTTCCCAAAATATGAAATTTCAAAAAAAATGAAACTTTTCGGGGCACGAAAATCGAGCCCAGAAAAATTAAGTCTAAAAATCAGCAAAATCAAAGTCTCAAAAACAAAACAAATTGGTCCTAAGGGCTTCATATATTATTTTTTGACTTCCGAAAACATAAAATGTCAAAAAATGAAACTTTTTGGGGCAAGAAAATCGAGCCCTGAAAAATGACGTCTTAAAATCAGCTAAATCAGAGTCCGAAAAACAAAACAAATTGCACCTAAGTGCTTAATATATTGATTTTTTAATTCACTAAACTTAAAATGTCAAACAAAATGAAACTTTTCTGTGCACGGAAATTGATCCCTGAAAAATGACGTCTTAAAATCAGCAAAATCAGAGTCCGAAAAACAAAACAAATGGCTCATAAGTGCATAATATATTATATTTTGACTTCCCAAAACTTGAAATTTCAAAAAAATGAAACTTTTCGGGGCACTAAAATCGAGCCCTGAAAAATGAAGTCTAAAAATCAGCAAAATCAAAGTCTCAAAAACAAAACAAATTGGTCCTAAGTGCTTCATATATTATTTTTTGACTTCCGAAAACATAAAATGTCAAAAAAATGAAACTTTTTGGGGCAAGAAAATCGAGCCCTGAAAAATGACGTCTTAAAATCAGCTAAATCAGAGTCCGAAAAACAAAACAAATTGCACCTAAGTGCTTAATATATTGATTTTTTAATTCACTAAACTTAAAATGTCAAACAAAATGAAACTTTTCTGTGCACGGAAATTGATCCCTGAAAAATGACGTCTTAAAATCAGCAAAATCAGAGTCCGAAAAACAAAACAAATGGCTCATAAGTGCATAATATATTATATTTTGACTTCCCAAAACTTGAAATTTCAAAAAAATGAAACTTTTCGGGGCACTAAAATCGAGCCCTGAAAAATGAAGTCTAAAAATCAGCAAAATCAAAGTTCGAAAAACAAAACAAATTGGTCCTAAGAGTTTCATATATTATTTTTTGACTTCCCAAAACATAAAATGTCAAAAAAAATGAAACTTTTCGGGGCACGAAAGTCGAGTCCTGAAAAATGACACTAAAAATAAGCAAAATCAGAGTACGAAAAACAATACAAATGTCTCCTAAGTGCTTAATATATTATTTTTTGACTTCGCAAAACTTGAAATTTCAAAAATAATGAAACTTTTCGGGGCACGAAAATCGAGCCCTGAAAAATGAAGTCTAAGAATCAGCAAAATCAAAGTCCGAAAAACAAAACTAATTGGTCCTAAGTGCTTCATATATTATTTTTTGATTTCCCAAAACTTGAAATTTCAAATAAAATGAAACTTTTCGGGGCACGAAAATCGAGCCCTGAAAAATGAAGTCTAAAAATCAGCAAAATCAAAGTCCGAAAAACAAAACAAATTGGTCCTAAGTGCATAATATATTATTTTTTGACTTCCCAAAACTTGAAATTTTTAAAAAAATGAAACTTTTCGAGGAATGAAAATCGATCCCTGAAAAATGACGTCTTAAAATCAGCAAAATCAGTGTCCGAAAAACAAAACAAATGGTTCCTCTGTGCTTCATATAGTATTTTTTGACTTCCCAAAACTTAAAATGTCAAAAAAAATGAAACTTTTCGAGGCACGAAAGTCGAGCCCTGGAAAATGACGTCTAAAAATCAGCAAAATCAGAGTCCGAAAAACAATACAAATGTCTCATAAGGGCTTAATATATTATTTTTTGAATTTCAAAAACTTAAAATTTCAAAAAAAATGAAACTTTTCGGGGCACTAAAATCGAGCCCTGAAAAATGAAGTCTAAAAATCAGCAAAATCAAAGTCCGAAAAACAAAACAAATTAGTCCTAAGTGCTTCATATATTATTTTTTGACTTCCCAAAACTTGACATTTCAAAAAAAATGAAACTTTTCGGGAAACGAAAATCGAGCCCTGAAAAATGATGTCTTAAAATCAGCTAAATCAGAATCCGAAAAACAAAACAAATGGCACCTAAGTGCTTAATATATTAATTTTTGACTTCCCTAAACTTAAAATGTCAAAAAAAATGAAACTCTTCGGGGCACGGAAATCGATCCCTGAAAAATGACGTCATAAAATCAGCAAAATCAGAGTCTGAAAAACAAAACAAATGGCTCCTAAGTGCTTAATATATTATTTTTTGACATCCCAAAACATGAAATGTCAAAAAAAAATTAAACTTTTCGGGGCACCAAAGTCGAGCCCTGAAAAATGACGTCTAAAAATCAGCAAAATCAGAGTCCGAAAAACAATACAAATGTCTCCAAAGTGCTTAATATATTATTTTTTGACTTCCCAAAACTTGAAATTTCAAAGAAAATGAAACTTTTCGGGGCACGAAAATCGAGCCCTGAAAAATGAAGTCTAAAAATCAGCAAAATCAAAGTCCTAAAAACAAAACAAATTGGTCCTAACTGATTCATATATTATTTTTTGACTTTCCAAAACCAAAAATGTCAAAAAAATGAAACTTTTCGGGGAACGAAAATCGATCCCTGAAAAATGACGTCTTAGAATCAGCAAAATCAGAGTCCGAAAAACAAAATAAATGGCTCCTATGTGCTTAATATATTATTTTTTTACTTCCCAAAACTTAAAATGTCAAAAAAAATGAAACTTTTCGGGGCACGAAAGTCGAGCCCTGAAAAATGACGTCTAAAAATCAGCAAAATCAGAGTCCGAAAAACAAAACAAATGGCTCATATGTGCTTAATATAATATTTTTTGATTTCCCAAAACTTAAAATGTCATAAAAAATGAAACTTTACGGGGCACGAAAGTCGAGCCCTAAAAAATGACGTCTAAAAATCAGCAAAATCAGAGTCCGAAAAACAATACAAATGTATCCTAAGTGCTTCATATATTATTTTTTGACATCCCAAAACTTAAAATGTAAAAAAAAATGAAACTTTTCGGGGCACGAAAGTCGAGCCCTGAAAAATGACGTCTAAAAATCAGCAAAATCAGAGATCGAAAAACAATACAAATGTCTCCTAAGTGCTTAATATATTATTTTTTGACTTCCCAAAACTTGAAATTTTTAAAAAAATGAAACTTTTCGGGGCACGAAAATCTAGCCCTGAAAAATGAAGTCTAAAAATCAGCAAAATCAAAGTCCGAAAAATAAAACAAATTAGTCCTAAGTGTTTCATATATTATTTTTTGACTTCCCAAAACATCAAATGTCAAAAAAAATGAAACTTTTCAGGGCACGAAAGTCGAGTCCTGAAAAATGACGTCTAAAAATAAGCAAAATCAGAGTACGAAAAACAATACAAATGTCTCCTAAGTGCTTAATATATTATTTTTTGACTTCCCAAAACTTGAGATTTTAAAAAAAATGAAACTTTTCGGGGCACGAAAATCTAGCCCTGAAAAATGAAGTCTAAAAATCAGCAAAATCAAAGTCCGAAAAATAAAACAAATTAGTCCTAAGTGTTTCATATATTATTTTTTGACTTCCCAAAACATCAAATGTCAAAAAAAATGAAACTTTTCAGGGCACGAAAGTCGAGTCCTGAAAAATGACGTCTAAAAATATCAAAATCAGAGTACGAAAAACAATACAAATGTCTCCTAAGTGCTTAATATATTATTTTTTGACTTCCCAAAACTTGAAATTTAAAAAAAAATGGAACTTTTTGGGGCACGAAAATCGAGCCCTGAAAAATGAAGTCTAAAAATCAGCAAAATCAAAGTCCTAAAAACAAAACAAATTGGTCATAAGTGATTCATATTTTATTTTTTGACTTCCCAAAACTTAAAATGTCAAAAAAATGAAACTTTTCGGGGCACGAAAATCGAGCCCTGAAAATTGACGTCTTAAAATCAGCTAAATCAAAGTCCGAAAAACAAAACAAATTGCACCTAAGTACTTAATATATTAATTTTTGACTTCCCTAAACTTAAAATTTGAAAAAAAATTAAACTTTTCTGGCACGGAAATCGATCCCTGAAAAATGACGTCTTAGAATCAGCAAAATCAGAGTCCGAAAAACAAAACAAATGGCTCCTATGTGCTTAATATATTATTTTTTTACATCCCAAAACTTAAAATGTCAAAAAAAATGAAACTTTTCAGGGCACGAAAGTCGAGCCCTAAAAAATGACGTCTAAAAATCAGAGTCCGAAAAAGAATACAAATGTATCCTAAGTGCTTCATATATTATTTTTTGACATCCCAAAACTTAAAATGTAAAAAAAATCGAAACTTTTCGTGCCACGAAAATCGACCCTGAAAAATGAAGTCTAAAAATCAGCAAAATCAATGTCCAAAAAACAAAACAAATTGGTCCTAAGTGCTTCATATATTACTTTTCGACATCCCAAAACTTGAAATTTCAAAAAAAATTAAACTTTTCGGGGAACGAAAATCGATCCCTGAAAATTGAAGTCTTAAAATCAGCAAAATCGGAGTCCCAAAAACCAAACAAATGGCTCCTATGTGCTTAATATAGTATTTTATGACTTCCCAAAACATAAAATGTCAAAAAAAATAAAACTTTTCGGGGGAACTTAGTCGAGCCCAAAAAATTGACGTCTAAAAATCAGCAAAATCAAAGTCCGAAAAACAATACAAATGTATCCTAAGTGCTTCATATATTATTTTTTGACATCCCAAAACTTAAAATGTAAAAAAAAATGAAACTTTTCGAGGCACGAAAGTCGAGCCTGAAAAATGACGTCTAAAAATCAGCAAAATCGGAGACCCAAAAACAATACAAATGTCTCATAAGTGCTTAATATATTATTTTTTGACTTCCCAAAATTTGAAATTTCAAAAAAAAATGAAACTTTTCGGGGCACGAAAATCGAGCCCTGAAAAATTAAGTCTAAGTATCAGCAAAATCAAAGTCTCAAAAACAAAACAAATTGGTCCTAAGTGCTTCATATATTATTTTTTGACTTCCCAAAACATAAAATGTCAAAAAAATGAAACTTTTTGGGGCACGAAAATCGAGCCCTGAAAAATGACGTCTTAAAATCAGCTAAATCAGAGTCCGAAAAACAAAACAAATTGCACCTAAGTGCTTAATAAAAAATGACGTCATAAAATCAGCAAAATCAGAGTCTGAAAAACAAAACAAATGGCTCCTAAGTGCTTAATATATTATTTTTTGACATCCCAAAACATAAAATGTCAAAAAAAAATTAAACTTTTCGGGGCACCAAAGTCGAGCCCTGAAAAATGACGTCTAAAAATCAGCAAAATCAGAGTCCGAAAAACAATACAAATGTTTCCTAAGTACTTAATATATTATTTTTTTGACTTCCCAAAACTTGAAATTTCAAAAAAAATGAAACTTTTCGGGGCACGAAAATCGAGCCCTGAAAAATGAAGTCTAAAAATCAGCAAAATCAAAGTCCTAAAAACAAAACAAATTGGTCCTAACTGATTCATATATTATTTTTTGACTTTCCAAAACTTAAAATGTCAAAAAAATGAAACTTTTCGGGGCACGAAAATCGATCCCTGATAAATGACGTCTTAGAATCAGCAAAATCAGAGTCCGAAAAACAAAACAAATGGCTCCTATGTGCTTAATATATTATCTTTTTACTTCCCAAAACTTAAAATGTCAAAAAAAATGAAACTTTTCGGGGCACGAAAGTCGAGCCCTGAAAAATGACGTCTAAAAATCAGCAAAATCAGAGTCCGAAAAACAAAACAAATGGCTCCTATGTGCTTAATATAATATTTTTTGACTTCCCAAAACTTGAAATTTAAAAAAAAATGAAACTTTTTGGGGCACGAAAATTGAGCCCTGAAAAATGACGTCTACAAATCAGCAAAATCAGAGTCCGAAAATCAATACAAATGTCTCCTAAGTATTTAATATATTATTTTTTCAATTCCAAAAACTTGAAATTTTAAAAAAAATTAAACTTTTTGGGGCACGAAAGTCGAGCCTTGAAAAATGACGTATAAAAATCAGCTAAATCAGAGTCCGAAAAACAATACAAATGTCTCCTAAGTGCTTAATATATTATTTTTTGACTTACCAAAACTTGAAATTTAAAAAAAAATGAAACTTTTTGGGGCACGAAAATCAAGCCCTGAAAAATGAAGTCTAAAAATCAGCAAAATCAAAGTCCTAAAAACAAAACAAATTGGTCATAAGTGATTCATATTTTATTTTTTGACTTCCCAAACCTTAAAATGTCAAAAAAATGAAACTTTTCGGGGCACGAAAATCGAGCCCTGAAAAATGACGTCTTAAAATCAGCTAAATCAAAGTCCGAAAAACAAAACAAATTGCACCTAAGTGCTTAATATATTAATTTTTGACTTCCCTAAACTTAAAATTTGAAAAAAAATTAAACTTTTCTGGCACGGAAATCGATCCCTGAAAAATGACGTCTTAGAATCAGCAAAATCAGAGTCCGAAAAACAAAACAAATGGCTCCTATGTGCTTAATATATTATTTTTTTACATCCCAAAACTTAAAATGTCAAAAAAAATGAAACTTTTCGGGGCACGAAAGTCGAGCCCTAAAAAATGACGTCTAAAAATCAGAGTCCGAAAAAGAATACAAATGTATCCTAAGTGCTTCATATATTATTTTTTGACATCCCAAAACTTAAAATGTAAAAAAAATCGAAACTTTTCGTGGCACGAAAATCGACCCTGAAAAATGAAGTCTAAAAATCAGCAAAATCAATGTCCAAAAAACAAAACAAATTGGTCCTAAGTGCTTCATATATTACTTTTCTACTTCCCAAAACTTGAAATTTCAAAAAAAATTAAACTTTTCGGGGAACGAAAATCGATCCCTGAAAATTGAAGTCTTAAAATCAGCAAAATCGGAGTCCAAAAAACAAAACAAATGGCTCCTATGGCTTAATATAGTATTTTTTGACTTCCCAAAACATAAAATGACAAAAAAAATGAAACTTTTCGGGGGAACTTAGTCGAGCCCTGAAAAATGACGTCTAAAAATCAGCAAAATCAGAGTCCGAAAAACAATACAAATGTATCCTAAGTGCTTCATATATTATTTTATGACATCCCAAAACTTAAAATGTAAAAAAAAATGAAACTTTTCGAGGCACGAAAGTCGAGCCTGAAAAATGACGTCTAAAAATCAGCAAAATCGGAGACCCAAAAACAATACAAATGTCTCATAAGTGCTTAATATATTATTTTTTTACTTCCCAAAATTTGAAATTTCAAAAAAAATGAAACTTTTCGGGGCACGAAAATCGAGCCCTGAAAAATTAAGTCTAAGAATCAGCAAAATCAAAGTCTCAAAAACAAAACAAATTGGTCCTAAGTGCTTCATATATTATTTTTTGACTTCCCAAAACATAAAATGTCAAAAAAATGAAACTTTTTGGGGCACGAAAATCGAGCCCTGAAAAATGACGTCTTAAAATCAGCTAAATCAGAGTCCGAAAAACAAAACAAATTGCACCTAAGTGCTTAATAAAAAATGACGTCATAAAATAAGCAAAATCAGAGTCTGAAAAACAAAACAAATGGCTCCTAAGTGCTTAATATATTATTTTTTGACATCCCAAAACATAAAATGTCAAAAAAAAATTAAACTTTTCGGGGCACCAAAGTCGAGCCCTGAAAAATGACGTCTAAAAATCAGCAAAATCAGAGTCCGAAAAACAATACAAATGTCTCCTAAGTACTTAATATATTATTTTTTTGACTTCCCAAAACTTGAAATTTCAAAAAAAATGAAACTTTTCGGGGCACGAAAATCGAGCCCTGAAAAATGAAGTCTAAAAATCAGCAAAATCAAAGTCCTAAAAACAAAACAAATTGGTCCTAACTGATTCATATATTATTTTTTGACTTTCCAAAACTTAAAATGTCAAAAAAATGAAACTTTTCGGGGCACGAAAATCGATCCCTGAAAAATGACGTCTTAGAATCAGCAAAATCAGAGTCCGAAAAACAAAACAAATGGCTCCTATGTGCTTAATATATTATCTTTTTACTTCCCAAAACTTAAAATGTCAAAAAAAATGAAACTTTTCGGGGCACGAAAGTCGAGCCCTGAAAAATGACGTCTAAAAATCAGCAAAATCAGAGTCCGAAAAACAAAACAAATGGCTCCTATGTGCTTAATATAATATTTTTTGACTTCCCAAAACTTGAAATTTCAAAAAAAATTAAACTTTTCGGGGCACCAAAGTCGAGCCCTGAAAAATGACGTATAAAAATCAGCAAAATCAGAGTCCGAAAAACAAAACAAATGGCTCCTATGTGCTTAATATATTATTTTTTGACTTCCCAAAACTTAAAATGTCAAAAAAAATGAAACTTTTCAGGGCACAAAGTCAAGCCCTGAAAAATGACGTCTAAAAATCGATAAAATAAGATTCTGAAAAACAAAACAAATGGCTCCTATGTGCTTAATATATTATTTTTTGACTTCCCAAAACTTAAAATGTCAAAAAAAATGAAACTTTTCCGGCACGAAAATCGTGCCCTGAAAAATGACGTCTAAAAATCAATAAAATCAGAGTCCGAAAAACAAAACAAATGGCTCCTATGTGCTTAATATATTATTTTTTGACTTCCCAAAACATAAAATGTCAAAAAAAATGAAACTTTTTGGGGCACGAAAGTCGAGCCCTGAAAAATGACGTCTTAAAATCAGCTAAATAAGAGTCCGAAAAACTAAACAAATTGCACCTAAGTGCTTAATATATTAATTTTTGACTTCACTAAACTTAAAATGTCAAAAAAAATGAAACTTTTCTGGGCACGTAAATCAATCCCTGAAAAATGACGTCTTAAAATCAGCAAAATCAGAGTCCGAAAAACAAAACAAATGGCTCCTAAGTGCTTCATATATTATTTTTTGATTTCCCAAAACTTGAAATTTCAAAAAAAAAGAAACTTTTCGGGGCACGAAAATCGAGCCCTGAAAAATGAAGTCTAAAAATCAGCAAAATCAAAGTCTGAAAAACAAAACAAATTGTTTCTAAGTGCTTCATATATTATTTTTTGACTTCCCAAAACTTAAAAAGTCAAAAAAATGAAACTTTTTGGGACACGAAAATCGAGCCCTGAAAAATGACGTCTAAAAATCAGCAAAATCAGACTCCGAAAAACAAAACAAATGGCTCCTATGTGCTTAATAAATTATTTTTTGACTTCCCAAAACATAATATGTCAAAAAAAATGAAACTTTTTGAGGCACGAAAGTCGAGCCCTGAAAAATGACGTCTTAAAATCAGCTAAATCAGAGTCCGAAAAACTAAACAAATTGCACCTAAGTGCTTAATATATTAATTTTTGACTTCACTAAACTTAAAATGTCAAAAAAAATGAAACTTTTCTTGGCACGTAAATCGATCCCTGAAAAATGACGTCTTAAAATCAGCAAAATCAGAGTCCGAAAAACAAAACAAATGGCTCCTAAGTGCTTCATATATTATTTTTTGATTTCCCAAAACTTGAAATTTCAAAAAAACAGAAACTTTTCGGGGCACGAAAATCGAGCCCTGAAAAATGACGTCTTAAAATCAGCTAAATCAGAGTCCAAAAAACAAAACAAATTACACCTAAGTGCTTAATATATTAATTTTTGATTTCCATAAACTTAAAATGTAAAAAAAAATGAAACTTTTCTGGGCACGAAAATCGAGCCCTGAAAAATGACTTCCTAAAATCAGCAAAATCAGCGTCCGAAAAACAAAACAAATGGCTCCTAAGTGCTTAATATATTATTTTTTGACTTCCCAAAACTTAAAATGTCAAAAAAAATGAAACTTTTCAGGGCACGAAAGTCGAGCCCTGAAAAATGACGTCTAAACATCAGCAAAATCAGAGTCCGAAAAACAATACAAATGTCTCATAAGTGCTTAATATATTATTTTTTGAATTTCAAAAACTTAAAATTTCAAAAAAAATGAAACTTTTCGGGGCACGAAAATCAAGCCCTGAAAAATGAAGTCTAAAAATCAGCAAATTCAAAGTCCGAAAAACAAAACTAATTGCACCTAAGTGCTTAATATATTAATTTTTGACTTCCCTAAACTTAAAATTTGAAAAAAAATTAAACTTTTCTGGGCACGGAAATCGATCCCTGAAAAATGACGTCTTAGAATCAGAAAAATCAGAGACCGAAAAACAAAACAAATGGCTCCTATGTGCTTAATATATTTTTTTTTACTTCCCAAAACTTAAAATGTCAAAAAAAATGAAACTTTCGGGGCACGAAAGTCGAGCCCTGAAAAATGACGTCTAAAATTCAGCAAAATCAGAGTACGAAAAACAATACAAATGTATCCTAAGTGCTTCATATATTATTTTTTGACATCCCAAAACTTAAAATGTAAAAAAAATGAAACTTTTTGGGGCACGAAAGTCGAGCCCTGAAAAATGAAGTCTAAAAATCAGTAAAATCAGAGACCGAAAAACAATACAAATGTCTCCTAAGTGCTTCATATATTATTTTTTGACTTCCCAAAATTTAAAATGTAAAAAAAAAAAATGAAACTTTTCGGGGCACGAAAATCAAGCCCTGAAAAATGAAGTCTAAAAATCAGCAAATTCAAAGTCCGAAAAACAAAACTAATTGCACCTAAGTGCTCAAAATATTAATTTTTGACTTCCCTAAACTTAAAATTTGAAAAAAAATTAAACTTTTCTGGTCACAGAAATCGATCCCTGAAAAATGACGTCTTAGAATCAGAAAAATCAGAGACCGAAAAACAAAACAAATGGCTCCTATGTGCTTAATATATTTTTTTTTTTACTTCCCAAAACTTAAAATGTCAAAAAAAATGAAACTTTCGGGGCACGAAAGTCGAGCCCTGAAAAATGACGTCTAAAATTCAGCAAAATCAGAGTACGAAAAACAATACAAATGTATCCTAAGTGCTTCATATATTATTTTTTGACATCCCAAAACTTAAAATGTAAAAAAAATGAAACTTTTCGGGGCACGAAAGTCGAGTCCTGAAAAATGAAGTCTAAAAATCAATAAAATCAGAGTCCGAAAAACAAAACAAATGGCTCCTATGTGCTTAATATATTATTTTTTGACTTCCCAAAACTTGAAATTTCAAAAAAAATGAAACTTTTCGGGGCACGAAAATCGAGCCCTGAAAAATGAAGTCTAAAAATCAGCAAAATCAAAGTCTGAAAAACAAAACAAATTGTTCCTAAGTGCTTAATATATTATTTTTTGACTTCCAAAAACTTGAAATTTCAAAAAAAATGAAACTTTTCGGGGCACGAAAATCGAGCCCTGAAAAATGAAGTCTAAAAATCAACAAAATCAAAGTCTGAAAAACAAAACAAATTGTTCCTAAGGGCTTCATATATTATTTTTTGACTTCCCAAAACTTAAAATGTCAAAAAAATGAAACTTTTTTGGGCACGAAAATCGAGCCCTGAAAAATGACGTCTAAAAATCAGCAAAATCAGAGTCCGAAAAACAAAACATATGGCTCCTATGTGCTTAATATATTAATTTTTGACTTCCCAAAACATAAAATGTCAAAAAAAATGAAACTTTTCAGGGCACAAAGTCAAGCCCTGAAAAATGACGTCTAAAAATCGATAAAATAAGATTCTGAAAAACAAAACAAATGGCTCCTATGTGCTTAATATATTATTTTTTGACTTCCCAAAACTTAAAATGTCAAAAAAAATGAAACTTTTCAGGGCACAAAGTCAAGCCCTGAAAAATGACGTCTAAAAATCGATAAAATAAGATTCTGAAAAACAAAACAAATGGCTCCTATGTGCTTAATATATTATTTTTTGACTTCCCAAAACTAAAATGTCAAAAAAAATGAAACTTTTTGGGGCACGAAAGTCGAGCCCTGAAAAATGACGTCTTAAAATCAGCTAAATAAGAGTCCAAAAAACTAAACAAATTGCACCTAAGTGCTTAATTTATTAATTTTTGACTTCACTAAACTTAAAATTTCAAAAAAAATGAAACTTTTCTGGGCACGTAAATCGATCCCTGAAAAATGACGTCTTAAAATCAGCAAAATCAGAGTCCGAAAAACAAAACAAATGGCTCCTAAGTGCTTCATATATTATTTTTTGATTTCCCAAAACTTGAAATTTCAAAAAAAAAGAAACTTTTCGGGGCACGAAAATCGAGCCCTGAAAAATGACGTCTTAAAATCAGCTAAATCAGAGTCCGAAAAACAAAACAAATTACACCTAAGTGCTTAATATATTAATTTTTGATTTCCATAAACTTAAAATGTCAAAAAAAATGAAACTTTTCTGGGCACGAAAATCGAGCCCTGAAAAATGACGTCTTAAAATCAGCAAAATCAGCGTCCGAAAAACAAAAAAATGGCTCCTAAGTGCTTAATATATTATTTTTTGACTTCCCAAAACTTAAAATGCCAAAAAAAATGAAACTTTTCTGGGCACGAAAGTCGAGCCCTGAAAAATGACGTCTAAACATCAGCAAAATCAGAGTCCGAAAAACAATACAAATGTCTCATAAGGGCTTAATATATTATTTTTTGAATTTCAAAAAATTAAAATTTCAAAAAAAATGAAACTTTTCGGGGCACGAAAATAAAGCCCTGAAAAATGAAGTCTAAAAATCAGCAAATTCAAAGTCCGAAAAACAAAACTAATTGCACCTAAGTGCTTAATATATTAATTTTTGACTTCCCTAAACTTAAAATTTGAAAAAAAATTAAACTTTTCTGGTCACGGAAATCGATCCCTGAAAAATGACGTCTTAGAATCAGAAAAATCAGAGACCGAAAAACAAAACAAATGGCTCCTATGTGCTTAATATATTTTTTTTTTTACTTCCCAAAACTTAAAATGTCAAAAAAAATGAAACTTTCGGGGCACGTAAGTCGAGCCCTGAAAAATGACGTCTAAAATTCAGCAAAATCAGAGTACGAAAAACAATACAAATGTATCCTAAGAGCTTCATATATTATTTTTTGACATCCCAAAACTTAAAATGTAAAAAAAAATGAAACTTTTCGGGGCACGAAAGTCGAGCCCTGAAAAATGAAGTCTAAAAATCAGTAAAATCAGAGACCGAAAAACAATACAAATGTCTCCTAAGTGCTTCATATATTATTTTTTGACTTCCCAAAATTTAAAATGTAAAAAAAAATTGAAACTTTTCGGGGCACGAAAATCGAGCCTTGAAAAATGACGTCTTAAAATCAGCTAAATCAGAGTCCGAAAAACAAAACTAATTGCACCTAAGTGCTTAATATATTAATTTTTGACTTCCCTAAACTTAAAATTTGAAAAAAAATTAAACTTTTCTGGGCACGGAAATCGATCCCTGAAAAATGACGTCTTAAAATCAGCAAAATCAGAGTCCGAAAAATAAAACAAATGGCTCCTAAGTGCTTCATATATTATTTTTTGACTTCCAAAAACTTAAAATGTAAAAAAAAATGAAACTTTTCTAGGCACGAAAGTCGAGCCCTGAAAAATGACGTCTAAAAATCTGCAAAATCAGAGTCCGAAAAACAATAGAAATGTATCCTAACTGCTTCATATATTATTTTTTGACATCCCAAAACTTAAAATGTAAAAAAAAATGAAACTTTTCGGGGCACGAAAGTCGAGCCCTGAAAAATGACGTCTAAAAATCAATAAAATCAGAGTCCGAAAAACAAAAAAAATGGCTCCTATGTGCTTAATATATTATTTTTTGACTTCCCAAAACTTAAAATGTCAAAAAAAATGAAACTTTTTGGGGCACGAAAGTCGAGCCCTGAAAAATGACGTCTTAAAATCAGCTAAATAAGAGTCCGAAAAACTAAACAAATTGCACCTAAGTGCTTAATATATTAATTTTTTACTTCACTAAACTTAAAATGTCAAAAAAAATGAAACTTTTCTGGGCACGAAAGTAGAGCCCTGAAAAATGACGTCTAAACATCAGCAAAATCAGAGTCCGAAAAACAATACAAATGTCTCATAAGGGCTTAATATATTATTTTTTGAATTTCAAAAAATTAAAATTTCAAAAAAAATGAAACTTTTCGGTGCACGAAAATCAAGCCCTGAAAAATGAAGTCTAAAAATCAGCAAATTCAAAGTCCGAAAAACAAAACTAATTGCACCTAAGTGCTTAATATATTAATTTTTGACTTCCCTAAACTTAAAATTTGAAAAAAAATTAAACTTTTCTTGTCACGGAAATCGATCCCTGAAAAATAACGTCTTAGAATCAAAAAAATCAGAGACCGAAAAACAAAACAAATGGCTCCTATGTGCTTAATATATTTTTTTTTTACTTACCAAAACTTAAAATGTCAAAAAAAATGAAACTTTCGGGGCACGAAAGTCGAGCCCTGAAAAATGACGTCTAAAATTCAGCAAAATCAGAGTACGAAAAACAATACAAATGTATCCTAAGTGCTTCATATATTATTTTTTGACATCCCAAAACTTAAAATGTAAATAAAATGAAACTTTTCGGGGCACGAAAGTCGAGCCCTGAAAAATGAAGTCTAAAGATCAGTAAAATCAGAGACCGAAAAACAATACAAATGTCTCCTAAGTGCTTCATATATTATTTTTTGACTTCCCAAAACATAAAATGACGTCTAAAAATCAGCAAAATCAAAATCCGAAAAACAATACAAATGTATCCTAAGTGCTTCATATATTATTTTTTGACATCCCAAAACTTAAAATGTAAAAAAAAAATGAAACTTTTCGAGGCACGAAAGTCGAGCCTGAAAAATGACGTATAAAAATCAGCAAAATCGGAGACCCAAAAACAATACAAATGTCTCATAAGTGCTTAATATATTATTTTTTGACTTCCCAAAATTTGAAATTTCAAAAAAAATGAAACTTTTCGGGGCACGAAAATCGAGCCCTGAAAAATCGATCCCTGAAAACTTTTCTTGTCACGGAAATCGATCCCTGAAAAATGACGTCTTAGAATCAAAAAAATCAGAGACCGAAAAACAAAACAAATGGCTCCTATGTGCTTAATATATTTTTTTTTTACTTCCCAAAACTTAAAATGTCAAAAAAAATGAAACTTTCGGGGCACGAAAGTCGAGCCCTGAAAAATGACGTCTAAAATTCAGCAAAATCAGAGTACGAAAAACAATACAAATGTATCCTAAGTGCTTCATATATTATTTTTTGACATCCCAAAACTTAAAATGTAAATAAAATGAAACTTTTCGGGGCACGAAAGTCGAGCCCTGAAAAATGAAGTCTAAAGATCAGTAAAATCAGAGACCGAAAAACAATACAAATGTCTCCTAAGTGCTTCATATATTATTTTTTGACTTCCCAAAACATAAAATGACGTCTAAAAATCAGCAAAATCAAAGTCCGAAAAACAATACAAATGTATCCTAAGTGCTTCATATATTATTTTTTGACATCCCAAAACTTAAAATGTAAAAAAAAATGAAACTTTTCGAGGCACGAAAGTCGAGCCTGAAAAATGACGTATAAAAATCAGCAAAATCGGAGACCCAAAAACAATACAAATGTCTCATAAGTGCTTAATATATTATTTTTTGACTTCCCAAAATTTGAAATTTCAAAAAAAAATGAAACTTTTCGGGGCACGAAAATCGAGCCCTGAAAAATTAAGTCTAAGTATCAGCAAAATCAAAGTCTCAAAAACAAAACAAATTGGTCCTAAGTGCTTCATATATTATTTTTTGACTTCCCAAAACATAAAATGTCAAAAAAATGAAACTTTTTGGGGCACGAAAATCGAGCCCTGAAAAATGACGTCTTAAAATCAGCTAAATCAGAGTCCGAAAAACAAAACAAATTGCACCTAAGTGCTTAATAAAAAATGACGTCATAAAATCAGCAAAATCAGAGTCTGAAAAACAAAACAAATGGCTCCTAAGTGCTTAATATATTATTTTTTGACATCCCAAAACATAAAATGTCAAAAAAAAATTAAACTTTTCGGGGCACCAAAGTCGAGCCCTGAAAAATGACGTCTAAAAATCAGCAAAATCAGAGTCCGAAAAACAATACAAATGTCTCCTAAGTACTTAATATATTATTTTTTTGACTTCCCAAAACTTGAAATTTCAAAAAAAATGAAACTTTTCGGGGCACGAAAATCGAGCCCTGAAAAATGAAGTCTAAAAATCAGCAAAATCAAAGTCCTAAAAACAAAACAAATTGGTCCTAACTGATTCATATATTATTTTTTGACTTTCCAAAACTTAAAATGTCAAAAAAATGAAACTTTTCGGGGCACGAAAATCGATCCCTGAAAAATGACGTCTTAGAATCAGCAAAATCAGAGTCCGAAAAACAAAACAAATGGCTCCTATGTGCTTAATATATTATCTTTTTACTTCCCAAAACTTAAAATGTCAAAAAAAATGAAACTTTTCGGGGCATGAAAGTCGAGCCCTGAAAAATGACGTCTAAAAATCAGCAAAATCAGAGTCCGAAAAACAAAACAAATGGCTCCTATGTGCTTAATATAATATTTTTTGACTTCCCAAAACTTGAAATTTAAAAAAAAATGAAACTTTTTGGGGCACGAAAATTGAGCCCTGAAAAATGACGTCTACAAATCAGCAAAATCAGAGTCCGAAAATCAATACAAATGTCTCCTAAGTGTTTAATATATTATTTTTTCAATTCCAAAAACTTGAAATTTTAAAAAAAATTAAACTTTTTGGGGCACGAAAGTCGAGCCTTGAAAAATGACGTATAAAAATCAGCTAAATCAGAGTCCGAAAAACAATACAAATGTCTCCTAAGTGCTTAATATATTATTTTTTGACTTACCAAAACTTGAAATTTAAAAAAAAATGAAACTTTTTGGGGCACGAAAATCAAGCCCTGAAAAATGAAGTCTAAAAATCAGCAAAATCAAAGTCCTAAAAACAAAACAAATTGGTCATAAGTGATTCATATTTTATTTTTTGACTTCCCAAACCTTAAAATGTCAAAAAAATGAAACTTTTCGGGGCACGAAAATCGAGCCCTGAAAAATGACGTCTTAAAATCAGCTAAATCAAAGTCCGAAAAACAAAACAAATGGCTCCTATGTGCTTAATATATTATTTTTTTACATCCCAAAACATAAAATGTCAAAAAAAATGAAACTTTTCGGGGCACGAAAGTCGAGCCCTAAAAAATGACGTCTAAAAATCAGAGTCCGAAAAAGAATACAAATGTATCCTAAGTGCTTCATATATTATTTTTTGACATCCCAAAACTTAAAATGTAAAAAAAATCGAAACTTTTCGTGGCACGAAAATCGACCCTGAAAAATGAAGTCTAAAAATCAGCAAAATCAATGTCCAAAAAACAAAACAAATTGGTCCTAAGTGCTTCATATATTACTTTTCGACTTCCCAAAACTTGAAATTTCAAAAAAAATTAAACTTTTCGGGGAACGAAAATCGATCCCTGAAAATTGAAGTCTTAAAATCAGCAAAATCGGAGTCCAAAAAACAAAACAAATGGCTCCTATGGCTTAATATAGTATTTTTTGACTTCCCAAAACATAAAATGACAAAAAAAATGAAACTTTTCGGGGGAACTTAGTCGAGCCCTGAAAAATGACGTCTAAAAATCAGCAAAATCAGAGTCCGAAAAACAATACAAATGTATCCTAAGTGCTTCATATATTATTTTATGACATCCCAAAACTTAAAATGTAAAAAAAAATGAAACTTTTCGAGGCACGAAAGTCGAGCCTGAAAAATGACGTCTAAAAATCAGCAAAATCGGAGACCCAAAAACAATACAAATGTCTCATAAGTGCTTAATATATTATTTTTTTACTTCCCAAAATTTGAAATTTCAAAAAAAATGAAACTTTTCGGGGCACGAAAATCGAGCCCTGAAAAATTAAGTCTAAGAATCAGCAAAATCAAAGTCTCAAAAACAAAACAAATTGGTCCTAAGTGCTTCATATATTATTTTTTGACTTCCCAAAACATAAAATGTCAAAAAAATGAAACTTTTTGGGGCACGAAAATTGAGCCCTGAAAAATGACGTCTTAAAATCAGCTAAATCAGAGTCCGAAAAACAAAACAAATTGCACCTAAGTGCTTAATATATTAATTTTTGACTTCACTAAACTTAAAATGTCAAACAAAATGAAACTTTTCTGGGCACGAAAATTGATCCCTGAAATATGACGTCTTAAAATCAGCAAAATCAGAGTCCGAAAAACAAAACAAATGGCTCCTAAGTGCTTCATATATTATTTTTGACTTCCCAAAACATAAAATGTCAAAAAAAATGAAACTTTTCGGGGCACGAAAGTCGAGTCCTGAAAAATGACACTAAAAATAAGCAAAATCAGAGTACGAAAAACAATACAAATGTCTCCTAAGTGCTTAATATATTATTTTTTGACTTCCCAAAACTTGAAATTTCAAAAAAAATGAAACTTTTCGGGGCACGAAAGTCGAGCCCTGAAAAATGACGTCTAAAAATCAGCAAAATCAGAGTCCGAAAAACAAAACAAATGGCTCCTATGTGCTTCATATATTATTTTTTGACATCCCAAAACTTAAAATGTAAAAAAAAATGAAACTTTTCGGGGCACGAAAGTCGAGCCCTGAAAAATGACGTCTAAAAATCAGCAAAATCAGAGATCGAAAAACAATACAAATGTCTCCTATGTGCTTAATATATTATTTTTTGACTTCCCAAAACTTGGAATTTTAAAAAAAATGAAACTTTTCGGGGCACGAAAATCGAGCCCTGAAAAATGAAGTCTAAAAATCAGCAAAATCAAAGTCCAAAAAATAAAACAAATTAGTCCTAAGTGTTTCATATATTATTTTTTGACTTCCCAAAACATCAAATGTCAAAAAAAATGAAACTTTTCAGGGCACGAAAGTCGAGTCCTGAAAAATGACGTCTAAAAATAAGCAAAATCAGAGTACGAAAAACAATACAAATGTCTCCTAAGTGCTTAATATATTATTTTTTGACTTCCCAAAACTTGAAATTTAAAAAAAAATGAAACTTTTTGGGGCACGAAAATGGAGCCCTGAAAAATGACGTCTACAAATCAGCAAAATCAGAGTCCGAAAATCAATACAAATGTCTCCTAAGTGCTTAATATATTATTTTTTCAATTCCAAAAACTTCAAATTTTAAAAAAAATTAAACTTTTTGGGGCACGAAAGTCGAGCCTTGAAAAATGACCTATAAAAATCAGCTAAATCAGAGTCCGAAAAACAATACAAATGTCTCCTAAGTATTTAATATATTATTTTTTGACATCCCAAAACTTTAAATTTCAAAAAAAATGAAACTTTTTGGGGCACGAAAATCAAGCCCTGAAAAATGAAGTCTAAAAATCAGCAAAATCAAAGTATTAAAAACAAAACAAATTGGTCATAAGTGATTCATATATTATTTTTTGACTTCCCAAAACTTAAAATGTCAAAAAAATGAAACTTTTCCGGGCACGAAAATCGAGCCCTGAAAAATGACGTCTTAAAATCAGCTAAATCAAAGTCCGAAAAACAAAACTAATTGCACCTAAGTGCTTAATATATTAATTTTTGACTTCCCTAAACTTAAAATTTGAAAAAAAAATTAAACTTTTCTGGCACGGAAATCGATCCCTGAAAAATGACGTCTTAGAATCAGCAAAATCAGAGTCCGAAAAACAAAACAAATGGCTCCTATGTGCTTAATATATTATTTTTTTACTTCCCAAAACTTAAAATGTCAAAAAAAATGAAACTTTTCGGGGCACGAAAGTCGAGCCCTAAAAAATGACGTCTAAAAATCAGAGTCCGAAAAAGAATACAAATGTATCCTAAGTGCTTCATATATTATTTTTTGACATCCCAAAACTTAAAATGTAAAAAAAATCGAAACTTTTCGTGGCACGAAAATCGAGCCCTTAAAAATGAAGTCTAAAAATCAGCAAAATCAATGTCCAAAAAACAAAACAAATTGGTCCTAAGTGCTTCATATATTACTTTTCGACTTCCCAAAACTTGAAATTTCAAAAAAAAATAAACTTTTCGGGGAACGAAAATCGATCCCTGAAAATTGACGTCTTAAAATCAGCAAAATCGGAGTCCCAAAAACAAAACAAATGGCTCCTATGTGCTTAATATAGTATTTTTTGACTTCCTAAAACATAAAATGTCAAAAAAAATGAAACTTTTCGGGGGAACTTAGTCGAGCCCTGAATAATGACGTCTAAAAATCAGCAAAATCAGAGTCCGAAAAACAATACAAAAGTATCCTAAGTGCTTCATATATTATTTTTTGACATCCCAAAACTTAAAATGTAAAAAAAAATGAAACTTTTCGAGGTACGAAAGTCGAGCCTGAAAAATGACGTCTAAAAATCAGCAAAATCGGAGACCCAAAAACAATACAAATGTCTCATAAGTGCTTAATATATTATTTTTTTACTTCCCAAAATTTGAATTTTCAAAAAAAATGAAACTTTTCGGTGCACGAAAATCGAGCCCTGAAAAATTAAGTCTAAGAATCAGCAAAATCAAAGTCTCAAAAACAAAACAAATTGGTCCTAAGTGCTTCATATATTATTTTTTGACTTCCCAAAACATAAAATGTCAAAAAAATGAAACTTTTTGGGATACGAAAATCGAGCCCTGAAAAATGACGTCTTAAAATCAGCTAAATCAGAGTCCGAAAAACAAAACAAATGGCTCCTAAGTGCTTCATATATTATTTTTGACTTCCCAAAACATAAAATGTCAAAAAAAATGAAACTTTTCGGGGCACGAAAGTCGAGTCCTGAAAAATGACACTAAAAATAAGCAAACTCAGAGTACGAAAAACAATACAAATGTCTCCTAAGTGCTTAATATATTATTTTTTGACTTCCCAAAACTTGAAATTTCAAAAATAATGAAACTTTTCGGGGCACGAAAATCGAGCCCTGAAAAATGAAGTCTAAGAATCAGCAAAATCAAAGTCCGAAAAACAAAACTAATTGGTCCTGAGTGCTTCATAAATTATTTTTTGATTTCCCAAAACTTGAAAGTTCAAATAAAATGAAACTTTTCGGGGCACGAAAATCGAGCCCTGAAAAATGAAGTCTAAAAATCAGCAAAATCAAAGTCCGAAAAACAAAACAAATTGGTCCTAAGTACATAATATATTATTTTTTGACTTCCCAAAACTTGAAATTTCAAAAAAAATGAAACTTTTCGAGGAATGAAAATCGATCCCTGAAAAATGACGTCTTAAAATCAGCAAAATCAGAGTCCGAAAAACAAAACAAATGGCTCCTATGTGCTTAATATATTATTTTTTGACTTCCCAAAACTTAAAATGTCAAAAAAAATGAAACTTTTCGAGGCACGAAAGTCGAGCCCTGGAAAATGACGTCTAAAAATCAGCAAAATCAGAGTCCGAAAAACAATACAAATGTCTCATAAGGGCTTAATATATTATTTTTTGAATTTCAAAATCATAAAATTTCAAAAAAAATGAAACTTTTCGGGGCACGAAAATCGAGCCCTGAAAAATGAAGTCTAAAAATCAGCAAAATCAATGTCCGAAAAACAAAACAAATTGGTCCTAAGTGCTTCATATATTATTTTTTGACTTCCCAAAACTTGACATTTCAAAAAAAATTAAACTATTCGGGGAACGAAAATCGAGCCCTAAAAAATTAAGTCTAAAAATCAGCAAAATCAAAGTCTCAAAAACAAAACAAATTTGTCCTAAGTGCTTCATATATTATTTTTTGACTTCCCAAAACATAAAATGTCAAAAAAATGAAATTTTTTGGGGCACGAAAATCGAGACCTGAAAAATGACGTCTTAAAATCAGCTAAATCAGAGTCCGAAAAATAAAACAAATTGCACCTAAGTGCTTAATATATTAATTTTTGACTTCACTAAACTTAAAATGTCAAACAAAATGAAACTTTTCTGGGCCCGGAAATTTATCCCTGAAAAATGACGTCTTAAAATCAGCAAAATCAGAGTCCGAAAAACAAAACAAATATATTATTTTTTGACTTCCCAAAACTTGAAATTTCAAAAAAATCAAACTTTTCGGGGCACTAAAATCGAGCCCTGAAAAATGAATGTAAAAAAAAATGAAACTTTTCGGGGCACGAAAATCGAGCCTTGAAAAATGACGTCTTAAAATCAGCTAAATCAGAGTCCGAAAAACAAAACTAATTGCACCTAAGTTCTTAATATATTAATTTTTTACTTCCCCAAACTTAAAATTTGAAAAAAAATTAAACTTTTCTGGGCACGGAAATCGATCCCTGAAAAATGACGTCTTAAAATCAGCAAAATCAGAGTCCGAAAAATAAAACAAATGGCTCCTAAGTGCTTCATATATTATTTTTTGACTTCCAAAAACCTAAAATGTAAAAAAAAATGAAACTTTTCTGGGCACGAAAGTCGAGCCCTGAAAAATGACGTCTAAAAATCTGCAAAATCAGAGTCCGAAAAACAATAGAAATGTATCCTAAGTGCTTCATATATTATTTTTTGACATCCCAAAACTTAAAATGTAAAAAAAAATGAAACTTTTCGGGGCACGAAAGTCGAGCCCTGAAAAATGACGTCTAAAAATCAATAAAATCAGAGTCCGAAAAACAAAACAAATGGCTCCTATGTGCTTAATATATTATTTTTTGACTTCCCAAAACTTGAAATTTCAAAAAAAATGAAACTTTTCGGGGCACGAAAATCGAGCCTTGAAAAATGAAGTCTAAAAATCAGCAAAATCAAAGTCTGAAAAAACAAACATATTGTTCCTAAGTGCTTCATATATTATTTTTTGACTTCCCAAAACTTAAAATGTCAAAAAAATGAAACTTTTTGGGACACGAAAATCGAGCCCTGAAAAATGACGTCTAAAAATCAGTAAAATCAGAGTACGAAAAACAAAACAAATGGCTCCTATGTGCTTAATAAATTATTTTTTGACTTCCCAAAACATAAAATGTCAAAAAAAAATGAAACTTTTTGGGGCACGATAGTCGAGCCCTGAAAAATGACGTCTTAAAATCAGCTAAATCAGAGTCCGAAAAACTAAACAAATTGCACCTAAGTGCTTAATATATTAATTTTTGACTTCTCTAAACTTAAAATGTCAAAAAAAATGAAATTTTTCTGTGCACGGAAATCGATCCCTGAAAAATAACGTCTTAAAATCAGCAAAATCAGAGTCCGAAAAACAATACAAATGTCTCCTAAGTGCTTAATATATTATTTTTTGACTTCCAAAAACTTTAAATTTCAAAAAAAATGAAACTTTTCTGGGCACGAAAATCGAGCCCTGAAAAATGAAGTCTAAAAATAAGCAAAATCAAAGTCTGAAAAACAGAACAAATTGTTCCTAAGTGCTTCATATATTATTTTTTGACTTCCCACAGCTTAAAATGTCAAAAAAAATGAAACTTTTTTGGGCACGAAAATCGAGCCCTGAAAAATGACGTCTAAAAATCAGCAAAATCAGAGTCCGAAAAACAAAACAAATGGCTCCTATGTGCTTAATATATTATTTTTTGACTTCCCAAAACTTAAAATGTCAAAAAAAATGAAACTTTTCAGGGCACAAAGTCAAGCCCTGAAAAATGACGTCTAAAATTCGATAAAATAAGATTCTGAAAAACAAAACAAATGGCTCCTATGTGCTTAATATATTATTTTTTGACTTCCCAAAACTTAAAATGTCAAAAAAAATGAAACTTTTCCGGCACGAAAATCGTGCCCTGAAAAATGACGTCTAAAAATCAATAAAATCAGAGTCCGAAAAACAAAACAAATGGCTCCTATGTGCTTAATATATTATTTTTTGACTTCCCAAAACATAAAATGTCAAAAAAAATGAAACTTTTTGGGGCACGAAAGTCGAGCCCTGAAAAATGACGTCTTAAAATCAGCTAAGTAAGATTCCGAAAAACTAAACAAATTGCACCTAAGTGCTTAATATATTAATTTTTGACTTCACTAAACTTAAAATGTCAAAAAAAATGAAACTTTTCTGGGCACGTAAATCGATCCCTGAAAAATGACGTCTTAAAATCAGCAAAATCAGAGTCCGAAAAACAAAACAAATGGCTCCTAAGTGCTTCATATATTATTTTTTGATTTCCCAAAACTTGAAATTTCAAAAAAAAAGAAACTTTTCGGGGCACGAAAATCGAGCCCTGAAAAATGAAGTCTAAAAATCAGCAAAATCAAAGTCTGAAAAACAAAACAAATTGTTTCTAAGTGCTTCATATATTATTTTTTGACTTCCCAAAACTTAAAATGTCAAAAAAATGAAACTTTTTGGGACACGAAAATCGAGCCCTGAAAAATGACGTCTAAAAATCAGCAAAATCAGACTCCGAAAAACAAAACAAATGGCTCCTATGTGCTTAATAAATTATTTTTTGACTTCCCAAAACATAATATGTCAAAAAAAATGAAACTTTTTGAGGCACGAAAGTCGAGCCCTGAAAAATGACGTCTTAAAATCAGCTAAATCAGAGTCCGAAAAATTAAACAAATTGCACCTAAGTGCTTAATATATTAATTTTTGACTTCACTAAACTTAAAATGTCAAAAAAAATGAAACTTTTCTTGGCACGTAAATCGATCCCTGAAAAATGACGTCTTAAAATCAGCAAAATCAGAGTCCGAAAAACAAAACAAATGGCTCCTAAGTGCTTCATATATTATTTTTTGATTTCCCAAAACTTGAAATTTCAAAAAAACAGAAACTTTTCGGGGCACGAAAATCGAGCCCTGAAAAATGACGTCTTAAAATCAGCTAAATCAGAGTCCAAAAAACAAAACAAATTACACCTAAGTGCTTAATATATTAATTTTTGATTTCCATAAACTTAAAATGTAAAAAAAAATGAAACTTTTCTGGGCACGAAAATCGAGCCCTGAAAAATGACTTCCTAAAATCAGCAAAATCAGCGTTCGAAAAACAAAACAAATGGCTCCTAAGTGCTTAATATATTATTTTTTGACTTCCCAAAACTTAAAATGTCAAAAAAAATGAAACTTTTCAGGGCACGAAAGTCGAGCCCTGAAAAACGACGTCTAAACATCAGCAAAATCAGAGTCCGAAAAACAATACAAATGTCTCATAAGTGCTTAATATATTATTTTTTGAATTTCAAAAACTTAAAATTTCAAAAAAAATGAAACTTTTCGGGGCACGAAAATCAAGCCCTGAAAAATGAAGTCTAAAAATCAGCAAATTCAAAGTCCGAAAAACAAAACTAATTGCACCTAAGTGCTTAATATATTAATTTTTGACTTCCCTAAACTTAAAATTTGAAAAAAAATTAAACTTTTCTGGGCACGGAAATCGATCCCTGAAAAATGACGTCTTAGAATCAGAAAAATCAGAGACCGAAAAACAAAACAAATGGCTCCTATGTGCTTAATATATTTTTTTTTACTTCCCAAAACTTAAAATGTCAAAAAAAATGAAACTTTCGGGGCACGAAAGTCGAGCCCTGAAAAATGACGTCTAAAATTCAGCAAAATCAGAGTACGAAAAACAATACAAATGTATCCTAAGTGCTTCATATATTATTTTTTGACATCCCAAAACTTAAAATGTAAAAAAAATGAAACTTTTTGGGGCACGAAAGTCGAGCCCTGAAAAATGAAGTCTAAAAATCAGTAAAATCAGAGACCGAAAAACAATACAAATGTCTCCTAAGTGCTTCATATATTATTTTTTGACTTCCCAAAATTTAAAATGTAAAAAAAAAAAATGAAACTTTTCGGGGCACGAAAATCAAGCCCTGAAAAATGAAGTCTAAAAATCAGCAAATTCAAAGTCCGAAAAACAAAACTAATTGCACCTAAGTGCTTAATATATTAATTTTTGACTTCCCTAAACTTAAAATTTGAAAAAAAATTAAACTTTTCTGGTCACAGAAATCGATCCCTGAAAAATGACGTCTTAGAATCAGAAAAATCAGAGACCGAAAAACAAAACAAATGGCTCCTATGTGCTTAATATATTTTTTTTTTTACTTCCCAAAACTTAAAATGTCAAAAAAAATGAAACTTTCGGGGCACGAAAGTCGAGCCCTGAAAAATGACGTCTAAAATTCAGCAAAATCAGAGTACGAAAAACAATACAAATGTATCCTAAGTGCTTCATATATTATTTTTTGACATCCCAAAACTTAAAATGTAAAAAAAATGAAACTTTTAAGGGCACGAAAGTCGAGTCCTGAAAAATGAAGTCTAAAAATCAATAAAATCAGAGTCCGAAAAACAAAACAAATGGCTCCTATGTGCTTAATATATTATTTTTTGACTTCCCAAAACTTGAAATTTCAAAAAAAATGAAACTTTTCGGGGCACGAAAATCGAGCCCTGAAAAATGAAGTCTAAAAATCAGCAAAATCAAAGTCTGAAAAAAAAACAAATTGTTCCTAAGTGCTTAATATATTATTTTTTGACTTCCAAAAACTTGAAATTTCAAAAAAAATGAAACTTTTCGGGGCACGAAAATCGAGCCCTGAAAAATGAAGTCTAAAAATCAACAAAATCAAAGTCTGAAAAACAAAACAAATAGTTCCTAAGGGCTTCATATATTATTTTTTGACTTCCCAAAACTTAAAATGTCAAAAAAATGAAACTTTTTTGGGCACGAAAATCGAGCCCTGAAAAATGACGTCTAAAAATCAGCAAAATCAGAGTCCGAAAAACAAAAGAAATGGCTCCTATGTGCTTAATATATTAATTTTTGACTTCTCAAAACTTAAAATGTCAAAAAAAATGAAACTTTTCAGGGCACAAAGTCAAGCCCTGAAAAATGACGTCTAAAAATCGATAAAATAAGATTCTGAAAAACAAAACAAATGGCTCCTATGTGCTTAATATATTATTTTTTGACTTCCCAAAACTTAAAATGTCAAAAAAAATGAAACTTTTCAGGGCACAAAGTCAAGCCCTGAAAAATGACGTCTAAAAATCGATAAAATAAGATTCTGAAAAACAAAACAAATGGCTCCTATGTGCTTAATATATTATTTTTTGACTTCCCAAAACTTAAAATGTCAAAAAAAATGAAACTTTTTGGGGCACGAAAGTCGAGCCCTGAAAAATGACGTCTTAAAATCAGCTAAATAAGAGTCCAAAAAACTAAACAAATTGCACCTAAGTGCTTAATATATTAATTTTTGACTTCACTAAACTTAAAATGTCAAAAAAAATGAAACTTTTCTGGGCACGTAAATCGATCCCTGAAAAATGACGTCTTAAAATCAGCAAAATCAGAGTCCGAAAAACAAAACAAATTACACCTAAGTGCTTAATATATTAATTTTTGATTTCCATAAACTTAAAATGTCAAAAAAAATGAAACTTTTCTGGGCACGAAAATCGAGCCCTGAAAAATGACGTCTTAAAATCAGCAAAATCAGCGTCCGAAAAACAAAACAAATGGCTCCTAAGTGCTTCATATATTATTTTTTGATTTCCCAAGACTTGAAATTTCAAAAAAAAAGAAACTTTTCGGGGCACGAAAATCGAGCCCTGAAAAATGACGTCTTAAAATCAGCTAAATCAGAGTCCGAAAAACAAAACAAATTACACCTAAGTGCTTAATATATTAATTTTTGATTTCCATAAACTTAAAATGTCAAAAAAAATGAAACTTTTCTGGGCACGAAAATCGAGCCCTGAAAAATGACGTCTTAAAATCAGCAAAATCAGCGTCCGAAAAACAAAACAAATGGCTCCTAAGTGCTTAATATATTATTTTTTGACTTCCCAAAACTTAAAATGCCAAAAAAAATGAAAGTTTTCTGGGCACGAAAGTCGAGCCCTGAAAAATGACGTCTAAACATCAGCAAAATCAGAGTCCGAAAAACAATACAAATGTCTCATAAGGGCTTAATATATTATTTTTTGAATTTCAAAAAATTAAAATTTCAAAAAAAATGAAACTTTTCGGGGCACGAAAATCAAGCCCTGAAAAATGAAGTCTAAAAATCAGCAAATTCAAAGTCCGAAAAACAAAACTAATTGCACCTAAGTGCTTAATATATTAATTTTTGACTTCCCTAAACTTAAAATTTGAAAAAAAATTAAACTTTTCTGGTCACGGAAATCGATCCCTGAAAAATGACGTCTTAGAATCAGAAAAATCAGAGACCGAAAAACAAAACAAATGGCTCCTATGTGCTTAATATATTTTTTTTTTTACTTCCCAAAACTTAAAATGTCAAAAAAAATGAAACTTTCGGGGCACGTAAGTCGAGCCCTGAAAAATGACGTCTAAAATTCAGCAAAATCAGAGTACGAAAAACAATACAAATGTATCCTAAGAGCTTCATATATTATTTTTTGACATCCCAAAACTTAAAATGTAAAAAAAAATGAAACTTTTCGTGGCACGAAAGTCGAGCCCTGAAAAATGAAGTCTAAAAATCAGTAAAATCAGAGACCGAAAAACAATACAAATGTCTCCTAAGTGCTTCATATATTATTTTTTGACTTCCCAAAATTTAAAATGTAAAAAAAAATTGAAACTTTTCGGGGCACGAAAATCGAGCCTTGAAAAATGACGTCTTAAAATCAGCTAAATCAGAGTCCGAAAAACAAAACTAATTGCACCTAAGTGCTTAATATATTAATTTTTGACTTCCCTAAACTTAAAATTTGAAAAAAAATTAAACTTTTCTGGGCACGGAAATCGATCCCTGAAAAATGACGTCTTAAAATCAGCAAAATCAGAGTCCGAAAAATAATACAAATGGCTCCTAAGTGCTTCATATATTATTTTTTGACTTCCAAAAACTTAAAATGTAAAAAAAAATGAAACTTTTCTAGGCACGAAAGTCGAGCCCTGAAAAATGACGTCTAAAAATCTGCAAAATCAGAGTCCGAAAAACAATAGAAATGTATCCTAACTGCTTCATATATTATTTTTTGACATCCCAAAACTTAAAATGTAAAAAAAAATGAAACTTTTCGGGGCACGAAAGTCGAGTTCTGAAAAATGACGTCTAAAAATCAATAAAATCAGAGTCCGAAAAACAAAAAAAATGGCTCCTATGTGCTTAATATATTATTTTTTGACTTCCCAAAACTTAAAATGTCAAAAAAAATGAAACTTTTTGGGGCACGAAAGTCGAGCCCTGAAAAATGAAGTCTAAAAATCAGCAAAATCAGAGTCCGAAAAACAAAACAAATGGCACTTAAGTGCTTAATATATTATTTTTTGACTTTCCAAAACTTAAAATGTCAAAAAAAATGAAACTTTTCTGGGCACGAAAGTAGAGCCCTGAAAAATGACGTCTAAACATCAGCAAAATCAGAGTCCGAAAAACAATACAAATGTCTCATAAGGGCTTAATATATTATTTTTTGAATTTCAAAAAATTAAAATTTCAAAAAAATGAAACTTTTCGGGGAACGAAAATCAAGCCCTGAAAAATGAAGTCTAAAAATCAGCAAATTCAAAGTCCGAAAAACAAAACTAATTGCACCTAAGTGCTTAATATATTAATTTTTGACTTCCCTAAACTTAAAATTTGAAAAAAAATTAAACTTTTCTTGTCACGGAAATCGATCCCAGAAAAATGACGTCTTAGAATCAAAAAAATCAGAGACCGAAAAACAAAACAAATGGCTCCTATGTGCTTAATATATTTTTTTTTTACTTCCCAAAACTTAAAATGTCAAAAAAAATGAAACTTTCGGGGCACGAAAGTCGAGCCCTGAAAAATGACGTCTAAAATTCAGCAAAATCAGAGTACGAAAAACAATACAAATGTATCCTAAGTGCTTCATATATTATTTTTTGACATCCCAAAACTTAAAATGTAAATAAAATGAAACTTTTCGGGGCACGAAAGTCGAGCCCTGAAAAATGAAGTCTAAAGATTAGTAAAATCAGAGACCGAAAAACAATACAAATGTCTCCTAAGTGCTTCATATATTATTTTTTGACTTCCCAAAAAATAAAATGACGTCTAAAAATCAGCAAAATAAAGTCTGAAAAACAAAACAAATTGTTCCTAAGTGCTTCATATATTATTTTTTGACTTCCCAAAACTTAAAATGTCAAAAAAATGAAACTTTTGGGACACGAAAATCGAGCCCTTAAAAATGACGTATAAAAATCAGCAAAATCAGAGTCCGAAAAACAAAACAAGTGGCTCCTATGTGCTTAATATATTATTTTTTGACTTCCCAAAACATAAAATGTCAAAAAAAATGAAACTTTTTGGGGCACGAAAGTCGAGCCCTGAAAAATGACGTCTAAAAATCAGATAAATCAGAGTCCGAAAAACTAAACAAATTGCACCTAAGTGTTTAATATATTAATTTTTGACTTCTCTAAACTTAAAATGTCAAAAAAAATGAAACTTTTCTGTGCACAGAAATCGATCCCTGAAAAATGACGTCTTAAAATCATCAAAATCAGAGTCCGAAAAACAATACAAATGTCTCCTAAGTGCTTAATATATTATTTTTTGACTTCCAAAAACTTGAAATTTCAAAAAAATTGAAACTTTTCGGGGCACGAAAATCGAGCCCTGAAAAATGAAGTCTAAAAATCAACAAAATCAAAGTCTGAAAAACAAAACAAATTGTTCCTAAGTACTTCATATATTATTTTTTGACTTCCCAAAACTTAAAATGTCAAAAAAATGAAACTTTTTGGGGAACGAAAGTCGAGCCCTGAAAAATGACGTCTAAAAATCTGCAAAATCAGAGTCCGAAAAACAATAGAAATGTATCCTAAGTGCTTCATATATTATTTTTTGACATCCCAAAACTTAAAATGTAAAAAAAATGAAACTTTTTGGGGTACGAAAGTCGAGCCCTGAAAAATGACGTCTAAAAATCAATAAAATCAGAGTCCGAAAAACAAAACAAATGGCTCCTATGTGCTTAATATATTATTTTTTGACTTCCCAAAACTTGAAATTTCAAAAAAAATGAAACTTTTCGTTGCACGAAAATCGAGCCTTGAAAAATGAAGTCTAAAAATCAGCAAAATCAAAGTCTGAAAAACCAAAAAAATTGTTCCTAAGTGCTTCATATATTATTTTTTGACTTCCCAAAACTTAAAATGTCAAAAAAATGAAACTTTTTGGGACACGAAAATCGAGCCCTGAAAAATGACGTCTAAAAATCAATAAAATCAGAGTCCGAAAAACAAAACAAATGGCTCCTATGTGCTTAATATATTAATTTTTGACTTCTCTAAACTTAAAATGTCAAAAAAAATGAAACTTTTTTGGGCACGTAAATCGATCCCTGAAAAATGACGTCTTAAAATGAGCAAAATCAGTGTCCGAAAAACAAAACAAATGGCTCCTAAGTGCTTCATATATTATTTTTTGATTTCCCAAAACTTGAAATTTCAAAAAAAAAGAAACTTTTCGGGGCACGAAAATCGAGCCCTGAAAAATGACGTCTTAAAATCAGCTAAATCAGAGTCCGAAAAACAAAACAAATTACACCTAAGTGCTTAATATATTAATTTTTGATTTCCATAAACTTAAAATGTCAAAAAAAATGAAACTTTTCTGGGCACGAAAATCGAGCCCTGAAAAATGACGTCTTAAAATCAGCAAAATCAGCGTCCGAAAAACAAAACAAATGGCTCCTAAGTGCTTCATATATTATTTTTTGATTTCCCAAAACTTGAAATTTCAAAAAAAAAGAAACTTTTCGGGGCACGAAAATCGAGCCCTGAAAAATGACGTCTTAAAATCAGCTAAATCAGAGTCCGAAAAACAAAACAAATTACACCTAAGTGCTTAATATATTAATTTTTGATTTCCATAAACTTAAAATGTCAAAAAAAATGAAACTTTTCTGGGCACGAAAATCGAGCCCTGAAAAATGACGTCTTAAAATCAGCAAAATCAGCGTCCGAAAAACAAAACAAATGGCTCCTAAGTGCTTAATATATTATTTTTTGACTTCCCAAAACTTAAAATGCCAAAAAAAATGAAAGTTTTCTGGGCACGAAAGTCGAGCCCTGAAAAATGACGTCTAAACATCAGCAAAATCAGAGTCCGAAAAACAATACAAATGTCTCATAAGGGCTTAATATATTATTTTTTGAATTTCAAAAAATTAAAATTTCAAAAAAAATGAAACTTTTCGGGGCACGAAAATCAAGCCCTGAAAAATGAAGTCTAAAAATCAGCAAATTCAAAGTCCGAAAAACAAAACTAATTGCACCTAAGTGCTTAATATATTAATTTTTGACTTCCCTAAACTTAAAATTTGAAAAAAAATTAAACTTTTCTGGTCACGGAAATCGATCCCTGAAAAATGACGTCTTAGAATCAGAAAAATCAGAGACCGAAAAACAAAACAAATGGCTCCTATGTGCTTAATATATTTTTTTTTTTACTTCCCAAAACTTAAAATGTCAAAAAAAATGAAACTTTCGGGGCACGTAAGTCGAGCCCTGAAAAATGACGTCTAAAATTCAGCAAAATCAGAGTACGAAAAACAATACAAATGTATCCTAAGAGCTTCATATATTATTTTTTGACATCCCAAAACTTAAAATGTAAAAAAAAATGAAACTTTTCGTGGCACGAAAGTCGAGCCCTGAAAAATGAAGTCTAAAAATCAGTAAAATCAGAGACCGAAAAACAATACAAATGTCTCCTAAGTGCTTCATATATTATTTTTTGACTTCCCAAAATTTAAAATGTAAAAAAAAATTGAAACTTTTCGGGGCACGAAAATCGAGCCTTGAAAAATGACGTCTTAAAATCAGCTAAATCAGAGTCCGAAAAACAAAACTAATTGCACCTAAGTGCTTAATATATTAATTTTTGACTTCCCTAAACTTAAAATTTGAAAAAAAATTAAACTTTTCTGGGCACGGAAATCGATCCCTGAAAAATGACGTCTTAAAATCAGCAAAATCAGAGTCCGAAAAATAATACAAATGGCTCCTAAGTGCTTCATATATTATTTTTTGACTTCCAAAAACTTAAAATGTAAAAAAAAATGAAACTTTTCTAGGCACGAAAGTCGAGCCCTGAAAAATGACGTCTAAAAATCTGCAAAATCAGAGTCCGAAAAACAATAGAAATGTATCCTAACTGCTTCATATATTATTTTTTGACATCCCAAAACTTAAAATGTAAAAAAAAATGAAACTTTTCGGGGCACGAAAGTCGAGTTCTGAAAAATGACGTCTAAAAATCAATAAAATCAGAGTCCGAAAAACAAAAAAAATGGCTCCTATGTGCTTAATATATTATTTTTTGACTTCCCAAAACTTAAAATGTCAAAAAAAATGAAACTTTTTGGGGCACGAAAGTCGAGCCCTGAAAAATGAAGTCTAAAAATCAGCAAAATCAGAGTCCGAAAAACAAAACAAATGGCACTTAAGTGCTTAATATATTATTTTTTGACTTTCCAAAACTTAAAATGTCAAAAAAAATGAAACTTTTCTGGGCACGAAAGTAGAGCCCTGAAAAATGACGTCTAAACATCAGCAAAATCAGAGTCCGAAAAACAATACAAATGTCTCATAAGGGCTTAATATATTATTTTTTGAATTTCAAAAAATTAAAATTTCAAAAAAATGAAACTTTTCGGGGCACGAAAATCAAGCCCTGAAAAATGAAGTCTAAAAATCAGCAAATTCAAAGTCCGAAAAACAAAACTAATTGCACCTAAGTGCTTAATATATTAATTTTTGACTTCCCTAAACTTAAAATTTGAAAAAAAATTAAACTTTTCTTGTCACGGAAATCGATCCCAGAAAAATGACGTCTTAGAATCAAAAAAATCAGAGACCGAAAAACAAAACAAATGGCTCCTATGTGCTTAATATATTTTTTTTTTACTTCCCAAAACTTAAAATGTCAAAAAAAATGAAACTTTCGGGGCACGAAAGTCGAGCCCTGAAAAATGACGTCTAAAATTCAGCAAAATCAGAGTACGAAAAACAATACAAATGTATCCTAAGTGCTTCATATATTATTTTTTGACATCCCAAAACTTAAAATGTAAATAAAATGAAACTTTTCGGGGCACGAAAGTCGAGCCCTGAAAAATGAAGTCTAAAGATCAGTAAAATCAGAGACCGAAAAACAATACAAATGTCTCCTAAGTGCTTCATATATTATTTTTTGACTTCCCAAAAAATAAAATGACGTCTAAAAATCAGCAAAATAAAGTCTGAAAAACAAAACAAATTGTTCCTAAGTGCTTCATATATTATTTTTTGACTTCCCAAAACTTAAAATGTCAAAAAAATGAAACTTTTGGGACACGAAAATCGAGCCCTTAAAAATGACGTATAAAAATCAGCAAAATCAGAGTCCGAAAAACAAAACAAGTGGCTCCTATGTGCTTAATATATTATTTTTTGACTTCCCAAAACATAAAATGTCAAAAAAAATGAAACTTTTTGGGGCACGAAAGTCGAGCCCTGAAAAATGACGTCTAAAAATCAGATAAATCAGAGTCCGAAAAACTAAACAAATTGCACCTAAGTGTTTAATATATTAATTTTTGACTTCTCTAAACTTAAAATGTCAAAAAAAATGAAACTTTTCTGTGCACAGAAATCGATCCCTGAAAAATGACGTCTTAAAATCATCAAAATCAGAGTCCGAAAAACAATACAAATGTCTCCTAAGTGCTTAATATATTATTTTTTGACTTCCAAAAACTTGAAATTTCAAAAAAATTGAAACTTTTCGGGGCACGAAAATCGAGCCCTGAAAAATGAAGTCTAAAAATCAACAAAATCAAAGTCTGAAAAACAAAACAAATTGTTCCTAAGTACTTCATATATTATTTTTTGACTTCCCAAAACTTAAAATGTCAAAAAAATGAAACTTTTTGGGGAACGAAAGTCGAGCCCTGAAAAATGACGTCTAAAAATCTGCAAAATCAGAGTCCGAAAAACAATAGAAATGTATCCTAAGTGCTTCATATATTATTTTTTGACATCCCAAAACTTAAAATGTAAAAAAAATGAAACTTTTTGGGGTACGAAAGTCGAGCCCTGAAAAATGACGTCTAAAAATCAATAAAATCAGAGTCCGAAAAACAAAACAAATGGCTCCTATGTGCTTAATATATTATTTTTTGACTTCCCAAAACTTGAAATTTCAAAAAAAATGAAACTTTTCGTTGCACGAAAATCGAGCCTTGAAAAATGAAGTCTAAAAATCAGCAAAATCAAAGTCTGAAAAACCAAAAAAATTGTTCCTAAGTGCTTCATATATTATTTTTTGACTTCCCAAAACTTAAAATGTCAAAAAAATGAAACTTTTTGGGACACGAAAATCGAGCCCTGAAAAATGACGTCTAAAAATCAATAAAATCAGAGTCCGAAAAACAAAACAAATGGCTCCTATGTGCTTAATATATTAATTTTTGACTTCTCTAAACTTAAAATGTCAAAAAAAATGAAACTTTTTTGGGCACGTAAATCGATCCCTGAAAAATGACGTCTTAAAATGAGCAAAATCAGTGTCCGAAAAACAAAACAAATGGCTCCTAAGTGCTTCATATATTATTTTTTGATTTCCCAAAACTTGAAATTTCAAAAAAAAAGAAACTTTTCGGGGCACGAAAATCTAGCCCTGAAAAATGACGTCTTAAAATCAGCTAAATCAGAGTCCGAAAAACAAAACAAATTACACCTAAGTGCTTAATATATTAATTTTTGATTTCCATAAACTTAAAATGTCAAAAAAAATGAAACTTTTCTGAGCACGAAAATCGAGCCCTGAAAAATGACGTCTTAAAATCAGCAAAATCAGCGTCCGAAAAACAAAACAAATGGCTCCTAAGTGCTTAATATATTATTTTTTGACTTCCCAAAACTTAAAATGTCAAAAAAAATGAAACTTTTCTGGGCACGAAAGTCGAGCCCTGAAAAATGACGTCTAAACATCAGCAAAATCAGAGTCCGAAAAACAATACAAATGTCTCAAATGGGCTTAATATATTATTTTTTGACTTCCCAAAATTTAAAATGTAAAAAAAAAATGAAACTTTTCGGGGCACGAAAATCGAGCCTTGAAAAATGACGTCTTAAAATCCGCTAAATCAGAGTCCGAAAAACAAAACTAATTGCACCTAAGTGCTTAATATATTAATTTTTGACTTCCCTAAACTTAAAATTTGAAAAAAAATTAAACTTTTCTGGGCACGGAAATCGATCCCTGAAAAATGACGTCTTAAAATCAGCAAAATCAGAGTCCGAAAAATAAAACAAATGGCTCCTAAGTGCTTCATATATTATTTTTTAACTTCCAAAAACTTAAAATGTAAAAAAAAATGAAACTTTTCTGGACACGAAAGTCGAGCCCTGAAAAATGACGTCTAAAAATCTGCAAAATCAGAGTCCGAAAAACAATAGAAATGTATCCTAAGTGCTTCATATATTATTTTTTGACATCCCAAAACTTAAAATGTAAAAAAAAATGAAACTTTTCGGGGCATGAAAGGCGAGCCCTGAAAAATGACGTCTAAAAATCAATAAAATCAGAGTCCGAAAAACAAAACAAATGGCTCCTATGTGCTTAATATATTATTTTTTGACTTCCCAAAACTTGAAATTTCAAAAAAAATGAAACTTTTCGGGGCACGAAAATCGAGCCCTGAAAAATGAAGTCTAAAAATCTGCAAAATCAAAGTCTGAAAAACAAAACAAATTGTTCCTAAGTGCTTCATATATTATTTTTTGACATCCCAAAACTTAAAATGTCAAAAAAATGAAACTTTTTGGGACACGAAAATCGAGCCCGGAAAAATTACGTCTAAAAATCAGCAAAATCAGACTCCGAAAAACAAAACAAATGGCTCCTAAGTGCTTAATATATAATTTTTTGACTTCCAAAAACTTGAAATTTCAAAAAAAATGAAACTTTTCGGGGCACGAAAATCGAGCCCTGAAAAATGACGTCTTAAAATCAGCTAAATCAGAGTCCGAAAAACAAAACAAATTACACCTAAGTGCTTAATATATAAATTTTTGATTTCCATAAACTTAAAATGTCAAAAAAAATGAAACTTTTCTGGGCACGAAAATCGAGCCCTGAAAAATGACGTCTTAAAATCAGCAAAATCAGCGTCCGAAAAACAAAACAAATGGCTCCTAAGTGCTTAATATATTATTTTTTGACATCCCAAAACTTAAAATGTCAAAAAAAATGAAACTTTTCTGGGCACGAAAGTCGAGCCCTTAAAAATGACGTCTAAACATCAGCAAAATCAGAGTCCGAAAAACAATACAAATGTCTCAAATGGGCTTAATATATTATTTTTTGAATTTCAAAAACTTAAAATTTCAAAAAAAAAGAAACTTTTCGGGGCACGAAAATCAAGTCCTGAAAAATGAAGTCTAAAAATCAGCAAATTCAAAGTCCGAAAAACAAAACTAATTGCACCTAAGTGCTTAATATATTAATTTTTGACATCCCTAAACTTAAAATTTGAAAAAAAATTAAACTTTTCTGGTCACGGAAATCGATCCCTGAAAAATGACGTCTTAGAATCAGAAAAATCAGAGACCGAAAAACAAAACAAATGGCCCCTATGTGCTGAATATATTTTTTTTTTACTTCCCAAAACTTAAAATGTCAAAAAAAATGAAACTTTCGGGGCACGAAAGTCGAGCCCTGAAAAATGACGTCTAAAATTAAGCAAAATCAGAGTACGAAAAACAATACAAATGTATCCTAAGTGCTTCATATATTATTTTTTGACATCCCAAAACTGAAAATGTAAAAAAAAATGAAACTTTTCGGGGCACGAAAGTCGAGCCCTGAAAAATGAAGTCTAAAAATCAGTAAAATCAGAGATCGAAAAACAGTACAAATGTCTCCTAAGTGCTTCATATATTATTTTTTGACTTCCCAAAATTTAAAATGTAAAAAAAAAATGAAACTTTTCTGGGCACAAAAATCGAGCCTTGAAAAATGACGTCTTAAAATCAGCTAAATCAGAGTCCGAAAAACAAAACTAATTGCACCTAAGTGCTTAATATATTAAGTTTTTACTTCCCTAAACTTAAAATTTGAAAAAAAATTAAACTTTTCTGGGCACGGAAATCGATCCCTGAAAAATGACGTCTTAAAATCAGCAAAATTAGAGTCCGAAAAATAAAACAATGGCTCCTAAGTGCTTCATATATTATTTTTTGACTTCCAAAAACTTAAAATGTAGAAAAAAATGAAACTTTTCTGGGCACGAAAGTCGAGCCCTGAAAAATGACGTCTAAAAATCTGCAAAATCAGAGTCCGAAAAACAATAGAAATATATCCTAAGTGCTTCATATATTATTTTTTGACATCCCAAAACTTAAAATGTAAAAAAAAATGAAACTTTTCGGGGCATGAAAGGCGAGCCCTGAAAAATGACGTCTAAAAATCAATAAAATCAGAGTCCGAAAAACAAAACAAATTGCTCCTATGTGCTTAATATATTATTTTTTGACTTCCCAAAACTTGAAATTTCAAAAAAAATGAAACTTTTCGGGGCACGAAAATCGAGCCCTGAAAAATGAAGTCTAAAAATCAGCAAAATCAAAGTCTGAAAAACAAAACAAATTGTTCCTAAGTGCTTCATATATTATTTTTTGACTTCCCAAAACTTAAAATGTCAAAAAAATGAAACTTTTTGGGACACGAAAATCGAGGCCTGAAAAATGACGTCTAAAAATCAGCAAAATCAGACTCCGAAAAACAAAACAAATGGCTCCTATGTGCTTAATAAATTATTTTTTTACTTCCTAAAACATAAAATGTCAAAAAAAATGAAACTTTTTGTGGCACGAAAGTCGAGCCCTGAAAAATGACGTCTTAAAATCAGCTAAATCAGAGTCCGAAAAACTAAACAAATTGCACCTAAGTGCTTAATATATTAATTTTTGACATCTCTAAACTTAAAATGTCAAAAAAAATGAAACTTTTCTGTGCACGAAAATCGATGCCTGAAAAATGACATCTTAAAATCAGCAAAATCAGAGTCCGAAAAACAAAACAAATGTCTCCTAAGTGCTTCGTATATTATTTTTTGATTTCCCAAAACTTGAAATTTCAAAAAAAAAGAAACTTTTCGGGGCACGAAAATCGAGCCCTGAAAAATGACGTCTTAAAATCAGCTAAATCAGAGTCCGAAAAACAAAACAAATTACACCTAAGTGCTTAATATATTAATTTTTGATTTCCATAAACTTAAAATGTCAAAAAAAATGAAACTTTTCTGGGCACAAAAATCGAGCCCGGAAAAATAACGTCTTAAAATCAGAAAAATCAGCGTCCGAAAAAAAAAACAAATGGCTCCTAAGTGCTTAATATATTATTTTTTGACTTCCCAAAACTTAAAATGTCAAAAAAAATGAAACTTTTCTTAGCACGAAAGTCGAGCCCTGAAAAATGACGCTAAACATCAGCAAAATCAGAGTCCGAAAAACAATACAAATGTCTCATAAGGGCTTAATATATTATTTTTTGAATTTCAAAAACTTAAAATTTCAAAAAAAATGAAACTTTTCGGGACACCAAAATCAAGCCCTGAAAAATGAAGTCTAAAAATCAGCAAATTCAAAGTCCGAAAAACAAAACTAATTGCACCTAAGTGCTTAATATATTAATTTTTGACTTCCTTAAACTTAAAATTTGAAAAAAAATTAAACTTTTCTGGTCACGGAAATCGATCCTGAAAAATGACGTCTTAGAATCAGAAAAATCAGAGACCGAAAAACAAAACAAATGGCTCCTATGTGCTTAATATATTTTTTTTTACTTCCCAAAACTTAAACTGTCAAAAAAAATGAAACTTTCGGGGCACGAAAGTCGAGCCCTGAAAAATGACGTCTAAAATTCAGCAAAATCAGAGTAATAATACAACTGTATCCTAAGTGCTTCATATATTATTTTTTGACATCCCAAAACTTAAAATGTAAAAAAAATCAAACTTTTCGGGGCACGAAAGTCGAGCCCTGAAAAATGAAGTCTAAAAATCTGTAAAATCAAAGACCGAAAAACAATACAAATGTCTCCTAAGTGCTTCATATATTATTTTTTGACTTCCCAAAATTTAAAATGTAAAAAAAAAATGAAACTTTTCGGGGCACGAAAATCGAGCCTTGAAAAATGACGTCTTAAAATCAGCTAAATCAGAGTTCGGAAAACAAAACTAATTGCACCTAAGTGCTTAATATATTAATTTTTGACTTCCCTAAACTTAAAATTTGAAAAAAAATTAAACTTTTCTGGGCACGGAAATCGATCCCTGAAAAATGACGTCTTAAAATCAGCAAAATCAGAGTCCGAAAAATAAAACAAATGGCTCCTAAGTGCTTCATATATTATTTTTTGACTTCCAAAAACTTAAAATGTAAAAAAAAATTAAACTTTTCTGGGCACGAAAGTCGAGCCCTGAAAAATGACGTCTAAAAATCAATAAAATCAGAGTCCGAAAAACAAAACAAATGGCTCCTATGTGCTTAATATATTATTTTTTGACTTCCCAAAACTTGAAATTTCAAAAAAAATGAAACTTTTCGGTGCACGAAAATCGAGCCCTGAAAAATGAAGTCTAAAAATCAGCAAAATCAAAGTCTGAAAAACCAAACAAATTGTTCCTAAGTGCTTCATATATTATTTTTTGACTTCCCAAAACTTAAAATGTCAAAAAAATGAAACTTTTTGGGACACGAAAATCGAGCCCTGAAAAATGACGTCTAAAAATCAGCAAAATCAGTGTCCGAAAAACAAAACAAATGGCTCCTATGTGCTTAATATATTATTTTTTGACTTCCCAAAACTTAAAATGTCAAAAAAAATGAAACTTTTCAGGGCACTAAAGTCAAGCCCTGTAAAATGACGTATAAAAATCGATAAAATAAGAGTCTGAAAAACAAAACAAATGGCTCCTATGTGCTTAATATATTATTTTTTGACTTCCGAAAACTTAAAATGTCAAAAAAAATGAAACATTTCGGGGCACGAAAATCGAGCTGAAGTCTAAAAATAAATAAAATCAGAGTCCTAAAAACAAAACAAATGGCTCCTATGTTCTTAATATATTATTTTTTGACTTCCCAAAACTTAAAATGTCAAAAAAAATGAAACTTTTTGGGGCATGAAAGTCGAGCCCTGAAAAATGACGTCTTAAAATCAGCTAAATAAGAGTACGAAAAACAATACAAATGTATCCTAAGTGCTTCATATATTATTTTTTAACATCCCAAAACTTAAAATGTAAAAAAAATGAAACTTTTCGGGGCACGAAAGTCGAGCCCTGAAAAATGAAGTCTACAAATCAGTAAAATCAGAGACCGAAAAACAGTACAAATGTCTCCTAAGTGCTTCATATATTATTTTTTGACTTCCCAAAATTTAAAATGTAAAAAAAAAATGAAACTTTTCTGGGCACGAAAATCGAGCCTTGAAAAATGACGTCTTAAAATCAGCTAAATAAGAGTACGAAAAACAATACAAATGTATCCTAAGTGCTTCATATATTATTTTTTGACATCCCAAAACTTAAAATGTAAAAAAAAATGAAACTTTTCGGGGCACGAAAGTCGAGCCCTGAAAAATGACGTCTAAAAATCAATAAAATCAGAGTCCTAAAAACAAAACAAATGGCTCCTATGTGCTTAATATATTATTTTTTGACTTCCCAAAACTTGAAATTTCAAAAAAAATGAAACTTTTCGGTGCACGAAAATCGAGCCCTGAAAAAAGAAGTCTAAAAATCAGCAAAATCAAAGTCTGAAAAACCAAACAAATTGTTCCTAAGTGCTTCATATATTATTTTTTGACTTCCCAAAACTTAAAATGTCAAAAAAATGAAACTTTTTGGGACACGAAAATCGAGCCCTGAAAAATGACGTCTAAAAATCAGCAAAATCAGAGTCCGAAAAACAAAACAAATGGCTCCTATGTGCTTAATATATTATTTTTTGACTTCCCAAAACTTAAAATGTCAAAAAAAATGAAACTTTTCAGGGCACTAAAGTCAAGCCCTGTAAAATGACGTCTAAAAATCGATAAAATAAGAGTCTGAAAAACAAAACAAATGGCTCCTATGTGCTTAATATATTATTTTTTGACTTCCCAAAACTTAAAATGTCAAAAAAAATGAAACATTTCGGGGCACGAAAATCGAGCTGACGTCTAAAAATCAATAAAATCAGAGTCCTAAAAACAAAACAAATGGCTCCTATGTGCTTAATATATTATTTTTTGACTTCCCAAAACTTAAAATGTCAAAAAAAATGAAACTTTTTGGGGCATGAAAGTCGAGCCCTGAAAAATGACGTCTTAAAATCAGCTAAATAAGAGTACGAAAAACAATACAAATGTATCCTAAGTGCTTCATATATTATTTTTTGACATCCCAAAACTTAAAATGTAAAAAAAATGAAACTTTTCGGGGCACGAAAGTCGAGCCCTGAAAAATGAAGTCTAAAAATCAGTAAAATCAGAGACCGAAAAACAGTACAAATGTCTCCTAAGTGCTTCATATATTATTTTTTGACTTCCCAAAATTTAAAATGTAAAAAAAAAATGAAACTTTTCTGGGCACGAAAATCGAGCCTTGAAAAATGACGTCTTAAAATCAGCTAAATAAGAGTACGAAAAACAATACAAATGTATCCTAAGTGCTTCATATATTATTTTTTGACATCCCAAAACTTAAAATGTAAATAAAATGAAACTTTTCGGGGCACGAAAGTCGAGCCCTGAAAAATGAAGTCTAAAAATCAGTAAAATCAGAGACCGAAAAACAGTACAAATGTCTCCTAAGTGCTTCATATATTATTTTTTGACTTCCCAAAATTTAAAATGTAAAAAAAAAATGAAACTTTTCTGGGCACGAAAATCGAGCCCTGAAAAATGACGTCTAAAAATCAATAAAATCAGAGTCCGAAAAACAAAACTAATTGCACCTAAGTGCTTAATATATTAAGTTTTTACTTCCCTAAACTTAAAATTTGAAAAAAAATTAAACTTTTCTGGGCACGGAAATCGATCCCTGAAAAATGACGTCTTAAAATCAGCAAAATCAGAGTCCGAAAAATAAAACAAATGGCTCCTAAGTGCTTCATATATTATTTTTTGACTTCCAAAAACTTAAAATGTAGAAAAAAATGAAACTTTTCTGGGCACGAAAGTCGAGCCCTGAAAAATGACGTCTAAAAATCTGCAAAATCAGAGTCCGAAAAACAATAGAAATATATCCTAAGTGCTTCATATATTATTTTTTGACATCCCAAAACTTAAAATGTAAAAAAAAATGAAACTTTTCGGGGCATGAAAGGCGAGCCCTGAAAAATGACGTCTAAAAATCAATAAAATCAGAGTCCGAAAAACAAAACAAATTGCTCCTATGTGCTTAATATATTATTTTTTGACTTACCAAAACTTGAAATTTCAAAAAAAATGAAACTTTTCGGGCCACGAAAATCGAGCCCTGAAAAACGAAGTCTAAAAATCAGCAAAATCAAAGTCTGAAAAACAAAACAAATTGTTCCTAAGTGCTTCATATATTATTTTTTGACTTCCCAAAACTTAAAATGTCAAAAAAATGAAACTTTTTGGGACACGAAAATCGAGCCCTGAAAAATGACGTCTAAAAATCAGCAAAATCAGACTCCGAAAAACAAAACAAATGGCTCCTATGTGCTTAATAAATTATTTTTTTACTTCCTAAAACATAAAATGTCAAAAAAAATGAAACTTTTTGGGGCACGAAAGTCGAGCCCTGAAAAATGACGTCTTAAAATCAGCTAAATCAGAGTCCGAAAAACTAAACAAATTGCACCTAAGTGCTTAATATATTAATTTTTGACTTCTCTAAACTTAAAATGTCAAAAAAAATGAAACTTTTCTGTGCACGAAAATCGATGCCTGAAAAATGACGTCTTAAAATCAGCAAAATCAGAGTCCGAAAAACAATACAAATGTCTCCTAAGTGCTTAATATATTATTTTTTGACTTCCAAAAACTTGAAATTTCAAAAAAAATGAAACTTTTCGGTGCACGAAAATCGAGCCCTGAAAAATGAAGTCTAAAAATCAGCAAAATCAAAGTCTGAAAAACAAAACAAATTGTTCCTAAGTGCTTCATATATTATTTTTTGACTTCCCAAAACTTAAAATGTCAAAAAAATGAAACTTTTTGGGGCACGAAAATCGAGCCCTGAAAAATGACGTCTAAAAATCAGCAAAATCAGAGCCCGAAAAACAAAACAAATGGCTCCTATGTGCTTAATATATTATTTTTTGACTTCCCAAAACTTAAAATGTCAAAAAAAATGAAACTTTTCGTGGCACGAAAATCGAGCCCTGAAAAATGACGTCTAAAAATCAATAAAATCAGAGTCCGAAAAACAAAACAAATGGCTCCTATGTGCTTAATATATTATTTTTTGACTTCCCAAAACTTAAAATGTCAAAAAAAATGAAACTTTTTGGGGCACGAAAGTCGAGCCCTGAAAAATGACGTCTTAAAATCAGCTAAATAAGAGTCCGAAAAACTAAACAAATTGCACCTAAGTGCTTAATATATTAATTTTTGACTTCACTAAACTTAAAATGTCAAAAAAAATGAAACTTTTCTGGGCACGTAAATCGATCCCTGAAAATTGACGTCTTAAAATCAGCAAAATCAGAGTCCGAAAAACAAAACAAATGGCTCCTAAGTGCTTCATATATTATTTTTTGATTTCCCAAAACTTGAAATTTTTAAAAAAAAGAAACTTTTCGGGGCACGGAAATTGAGCCCTGAAAAGTGACGTCTTAAAATCAGCTATATCAGAGTCCGAAAAACAAAACAAATTACACCTAAGTGCTTAATATATTAATTTTTGATTTCCATAAACTTAAAATGTCAAAAAAAATGAAACTTTTCTGGGCACGAAAATCGAGCCCTGAAAAATGACGTCTTAAAATCAGAAAAATCAGCGTCCGAAAAAAAAAACAAATGGCTCCTAAGTGCTTAATATATTATTTTTTGACTTCCCAAAACTTAAAATGTCAAAAAAAATGAAACTTTTCTTGGCACGAAAGTCGAGCCCTGAAAAATGACGTCTAAACATCAGCAAAATCAGAGTCCGAAAAACAATACAAATGTCTCATAAGGGCTTAATATATTATTTTTTGAATTTCAAAAACTTAAAATTTCAAAAAAAATGAAACTTTTCGGGACACGAAAATCAAGCCCTGAAAAATGAAGTCTAAAAATCAGCAAATTCAAAGTCCGAAAAACAAAACTAATTGCACCTAAGTGCTTAATATATTAATTTTTGACTTCCTTAAACTTAAAATTTGAAAAAAAATTAAACTTTTCTGGTCACGGAAATCGATCCTTAAAAATGACGTCTTAGAATCAGAAAAATCAGAGACCGAAAAACAAAACAAATGGCTCCTATGTGCTTAATATATTTTTTTTTACTTCCCAAAACTTAAAATGTCAAAAAAAATGAAACTTTCGGGGCACGAAAGTCGAGCCCTGAAAAATGACGTCTAAAATTCAGCAAAATCAGAGTACGAAAAACAATACAAATGTATCCTAAGTGCTTCATATATTATTTTTTGACATCCCAAAACTTAAAATGTAAAAAAAATGAAACTTTTCGGGGCACGAAAGTCGAGCCCTGAAAAATGAAGTCTAAAAATCAGTAAAATCAGAAACCGAAAAACAATACAAATGTCTCCTAAGTGCTTCATATATTATTTTTTGACTTCCCAAAATTTAAAATGTAAAAAAAAAATGAAACTTTTCGGGGCACGAAAATCGAGCCTTGAAAAATGACGTCTTAAAATCAGCTAAATCAGAGTCCGGAAAACAAAACTAATTGCACCTAAGTGCTTAATATATTATTTTTTGACTTCCCTAAACTTAAAATTTGAAAAAAAATTAAACTTTTCTGGGCACGAAAATCGATCCCTGAAAAATGACGTCTTAAAATCAGCAAAATCAGAGTCCGAAAAATAAAACAAATGGCTCCTAAGTGCTTCATATATTATTTTTTGACTTCCAAAAACTTAAAATGTAAAAAAAAATGAAACTTTTCTCGGCACGAAAGTCGAGCCCTGAATAATGACGTCTAAAAATCTGCAAAATCAGAGTCCGAAAAACATTAGAAATGTATCCTAAGTGCTTCATATATTATTTTTTGACATCCCAAAACTTAAAATGTAAAAAAAAATGAAACTTTTCGGGGCACGAAAGTCGAGTTCTGAAAAATGACGTCTAAAAATCAATAAAATCAGAGTCCGAAAAACAAAAAAAATGGCTCCTATGTGCTTAATATATTATTTTTTGACTTCCCAAAACTTAAAATGTCAAAAAAAATGAAACTTTTTGGGGCACGAAAGTCGAGCCCTGAAAAATGAAGTCTAAAAATCAGCAAAATCAGAGTCCGAAAAACAAAACAAATGGCACTTAAGTGCTTAATATATTATTTTTTGACTTTCCAAAACTTAAAATGTCAAAAAAAATGAAACTTTTCTGGGCACGAAAGTAGAGCCCTGAAAAATGACGTCTAAACATCAGCAAAATCAGAGTCCGAAAAACAATACAAATGTCTCATAAGGGCTTAATATATTATTTTTTGAATTTCAAAAAATTAAAATTTCAAAAAAATGAAACTTTTCGGGGCACGAAAATCAAGCCCTGAAAAATGAAGTCTAAAAATCAGCAAATTCAAAGTCCGAAAAACAAAACTAATTGCACCTAAGTGCTTAATATATTAATTTTTGACTTCCCTAAACTTAAAATTTGAAAAAAAATTAAACTTTTCTTGTCACGGAAATCGATCCCAGAAAAATGACGTCTTAGAATCAAAAAAATCAGAGACCGAAAAACAAAACAAATGGCTCCTATGTGCTTAATATATTTTTTTTTTACTTGCCAAAACTTAAAATGTCAAAAAAAATGAAACTTTCGGGGCACGAAAGTCGAGCCCTGAAAAATGACGTCTAAAATTCAGCAAAATCAGAGTACGAAAAACAATACAAATGTATCCTAAGTGCTTCATATATTATTTTTTGACATCCCAAAACTTAAAATGTAAATAAAATGAAACTTTTCGGGGCACGAAAGTCGAGCCCTGAAAAATGAAGTCTAAAGATCAGTAAAATCAGAGACCGAAAAACAATACAAATGTCTCCTAAGTGCTTCATATATTATTTTTTGACTTCCCAAAAAATAAAATGACGTCTAAAAATCAGCAAAATAAAGTCTGAAAAACAAAACAAATTGTTCCTAAGTGCTTCATATATTATTTTTTGACTTCCCAAAACTTAAAATGTCAAAAAAATGAAACTTTTGGGACACGAAAATCGAGCCCTTAAAAATGACGTATAAAAATCAGCAAAATCAGAGTCCGAAAAACAAAACAAGTGGCTCCTATGTGCTTAATATATTATTTTTTGACTTCCCAAAACATAAAATGTCAAAAAAAATGAAACTTTTTGGGGCACGAAAGTCGAGCCCTGAAAAATGACGTCTAAAAATCAGATAAATCAGAGTCCGAAAAACTAAACAAATTGCACCTAAGTGTTTAATATATTAATTTTTGACTTCTCTAAACTTAAAATGTCAAAAAAAATGAAACTTTTCTGTGCACAGAAATCGATCCCTGAAAAATGACGTCTTAAAATCATCAAAATCAGAGTCCGAAAAACAATACAAATGTCTCCTAAGTGCTTAATATATTATTTTTTGACTTCCAAAAACTTGAAATTTCAAAAAAATTGAAACTTTTCGGGGCACGAAAATCGAGCCCTGAAAAATGAAGTCTAAAAATCAACAAAATCAAAGTCTGAAAAACAAAACAAATTGTTCCTAAGTACTTCATATATTATTTTTTGACTTCCCAAAACTTAAAATGTCAAAAAAATGAAACTTTTTGGGGAACGAAAGTCGAGCCCTGAAAAATGACGTCTAAAAATCTGCAAAATCAGAGTCCGAAAAACAATAGAAATGTATCCTAAGTGCTTCATATATTATTTTTTGACATCCCAAAACTTAAAATGTAAAAAAAATGAAACTTTTTGGGGTACGAAAGTCGAGCCCTGAAAAATGACGTCTAAAAATCAATAAAATCAGAGTCCGAAAAACAAAACAAATGGCTCCTATGTGCTTAATATATTATTTTTTGACTTCCCAAAACTTGAAATTTCAAAAAAAATGAAACTTTTCGTTGCACGAAAATCGAGCCTTGAAAAATGAAGTCTAAAAATCAGCAAAATCAAAGTCTGAAAAACCAAAAAAATTGTTCCTAAGTGCTTCATATATTATTTTTTGACTTCCCAAAACTTAAAATGTCAAAAAAATGAAACTTTTTGGGACACGAAAATCGAGCCCTGAAAAATGACGTCTAAAAATCAATAAAATCAGAGTCCGAAAAACAAAACAAATGGCTCCTATGTGCTTAATATATTAATTTTTGACTTCTCTAAACTTAAAATGTCAAAAAAAATGAAACTTTTTTGGGCACGTAAATCGATCCCTGAAAAATGACGTCTTAAAATGAGCAAAATCAGTGTCCGAAAAACAAAACAAATGGCTCCTAAGTGCTTCATATATTATTTTTTGATTTCCCAAAACTTGAAATTTCAAAAAAAAAGAAACTTTTCGGGGCACGAAAATCTAGCCCTGAAAAATGACGTCTTAAAATCAGCTAAATCAGAGTCCGAAAAACAAAACAAATTACACCTAAGTGCTTAATATATTAATTTTTGATTTCCATAAACTTAAAATGTCAAAAAAAATGAAACTTTTCTGAGCACGAAAATCGAGCCCTGAAAAATGACGTCTTAAAATCAGCAAAATCAGCGTCCGAAAAACAAAACAAATGGCTCCTAAGTGCTTAATATATTATTTTTTGACTTCCCAAAACTTAAAATGTCAAAAAAAATGAAACTTTTCAGGCTACTAAAGTCAAGCCCTGTAAAATGACGTCTAAAAATCGATAAAATAAGAGTCTGAAAAACAAAACAAATGGCTCCTATGTGCTTAATATATTATTTTTTGACTTCCCAAAACTTAAAATGTCAAAAAAAATGAAACATTTCGGGGCACGAAAATCGAGCTGACGTCTAAAAATCAATAAAATCAGAGTCCTAAAAACAAAACAAATGGCTCCTATGTGCTTAATATATTATTTTTTGACTTCCCAAAACTTAAAATGTCAAAAAAAATGAAACTTTTTGGGGCATGAAAGTCGAGCCCTGAAAAATGACGTCTTAAAATCAGCTAAATAAGAGTACGAAAAACAATACAAATGTATCCTAAGTGCTTCATATATTATTTTTTGACATCCCAAAACTTAAAATGTAAAAAAAATGAAACTTTTCGGGGCACGAAAGTCGAGCCCTGAAAAATGAAGTCTAAAAATCAGTAAAATCAGAGACCGAAAAACAGTACAAATGTCTCCTAAGTGCTTCATATATTATTTTTTGACTTCCCAAAATTTAAAATGTAAAAAAAAAATGAAACTTTTCTGGGCACGAAAATCGAGCCTTGAAAAATGACGTCTTAAAATCAGCTAAATAAGAGTACGAAAAACAATACAAATGTATCCTAAGTGCTTCATATATTATTTTTTGACATCCCAAAACTTAAAATGTAAATAAAATGAAACTTTTCGGGGCACGAAAGTCGAGCCCTGAAAAATGAAGTCTAAAAATCAGTAAAATCAGAGACCGAAAAACAGTACAAATGTCTCCTAAGTGCTTCATATATTATTTTTTGACTTCCCAAAATTTAAAATGTAAAAAAAAAATGAAACTTTTCTGGGCACGAAAATCGAGCCCTGAAAAATGACGTCTAAAAATCAATAAAATCAGAGTCCGAAAAACAAAACTAATTGCACCTAAGTGCTTAATATATTAAGTTTTTACTTCCCTAAACTTAAAATTTGAAAAAAAATTAAACTTTTCTGGGCACGGAAATCGATCCCTGAAAAATGACGTCTTAAAATCAGCAAAATCAGAGTCCGAAAAATAAAACAAATGGCTCCTAAGTGCTTCATATATTATTTTTTGACTTCCAAAAACTTAAAATGTAGAAAAAAATGAAACTTTTCTGGGCACGAAAGTCGAGCCCTGAAAAATGACGTCTAAAAATCTGCAAAATCAGAGTCCGAAAAACAATAGAAATATATCCTAAGTGCTTCATATATTATTTTTTGACATCCCAAAACTTAAAATGTAAAAAAAAATGAAACTTTTCGGGGCATGAAAGGCGAGCCCTGAAAAATGACGTCTAAAAATCAATAAAATCAGAGTCCGAAAAACAAAACAAATTGCTCCTATGTGCTTAATATATTATTTTTTGACTTACCAAAACTTGAAATTTCAAAAAAAATGAAACTTTTCGGGCCACGAAAATCGAGCCCTGAAAAACGAAGTCTAAAAATCAGCAAAATCAAAGTCTGAAAAACAAAACAAATTGTTCCTAAGTGCTTCATATATTATTTTTTGACTTCCCAAAACTTAAAATGTCAAAAAAATGAAACTTTTTGGGACACGAAAATCGAGCCCTGAAAAATGACGTCTAAAAATCAGCAAAATCAGACTCCGAAAAACAAAACAAATGGCTCCTATGTGCTTAATAAATTATTTTTTTACTTCCTAAAACATAAAATGTCAAAAAAAATGAAACTTTTTGGGGCACGAAAGTCGAGCCCTGAAAAATGACGTCTTAAAATCAGCTAAATCAGAGTCCGAAAAACTAAACAAATTGCACCTAAGTGCTTAATATATTAATTTTTGACTTCTCTAAACTTAAAATGTCAAAAAAAATGAAACTTTTCTGTGCACGAAAATCGATGCCTGAAAAATGACGTCTTAAAATCAGCAAAATCAGAGTCCGAAAAACAATACAAATGTCTCCTAAGTGCTTAATATATTATTTTTTGACTTCCAAAAACTTGAAATTTCAAAAAAAATGAAACTTTTCGGTGCACGAAAATCGAGCCCTGAAAAATGAAGTCTAAAAATCAGCAAAATCAAAGTCTGAAAAACAAAACAAATTGTTCCTAAGTGCTTCATATATTATTTTTTGACTTCCCAAAACTTAAAATGTCAAAAAAATGAAACTTTTTGGGGCACGAAAATCGAGCCCTGAAAAATGACGTCTAAAAATCAGCAAAATCAGAGCCCGAAAAACAAAACAAATGGCTCCTATGTGCTTAATATATTATTTTTTGACTTCCCAAAACTTAAAATGTCAAAAAAAATGAAACTTTTCGTGGCACGAAAATCGAGCCCTGAAAAATGACGTCTAAAAATCAATAAAATCAGAGTCCGAAAAACAAAACAAATGGCTCCTATGTGCTTAATATATTATTTTTTGACTTCCCAAAACTTAAAATGTCAAAAAAAATGAAACTTTTTGGGGCACGAAAGTCGAGCCCTGAAAAATGACGTCTTAAAATCAGCTAAATAAGAGTCCGAAAAACTAAACAAATTGCACCTAAGTGCTTAATATATTAATTTTTGACTTCACTAAACTTAAAATGTCAAAAAAAATGAAACTTTTCTGGGCACGTAAATCGATCCCTGAAAATTGACGTCTTAAAATCAGCAAAATCAGAGTCCGAAAAACAAAACAAATGGCTCCTAAGTGCTTCATATATTATTTTTTGATTTCCCAAAACTTGAAATTTTTAAAAAAAAGAAACTTTTCGGGGCACGGAAATTGAGCCCTGAAAAGTGACGTCTTAAAATCAGCTATATCAGAGTCCGAAAAACAAAACAAATTACACCTAAGTGCTTAATATATTAATTTTTGATTTCCATAAACTTAAAATGTCAAAAAAAATGAAACTTTTCTGGGCACGAAAATCGAGCCCTGAAAAATGACGTCTTAAAATCAGAAAAATCAGCGTCCGAAAAAAAAAACAAATGGCTCCTAAGTGCTTAATATATTATTTTTTGACTTCCCAAAACTTAAAATGTCAAAAAAAATGAAACTTTTCTTGGCACGAAAGTCGAGCCCTGAAAAATGACGTCTAAACATCAGCAAAATCAGAGTCCGAAAAACAATACAAATGTCTCATAAGGGCTTAATATATTATTTTTTGAATTTCAAAAACTTAAAATTTCAAAAAAAATGAAACTTTTCGGGACACGAAAATCAAGCCCTGAAAAATGAAGTCTAAAAATCAGCAAATTCAAAGTCCGAAAAACAAAACTAATTGCACCTAAGTGCTTAATATATTAATTTTTGACTTCCTTAAACTTAAAATTTGAAAAAAAATTAAACTTTTCTGGTCACGGAAATCGATCCTTAAAAATGACGTCTTAGAATCAGAAAAATCAGAGACCGAAAAACAAAACAAATGGCTCCTATGTGCTTAATATATTTTTTTTTACTTCCCAAAACTTAAAATGTCAAAAAAAATGAAACTTTCGGGGCACGAAAGTCGAGCCCTGAAAAATGACGTCTAAAATTCAGCAAAATCAGAGTACGAAAAACAATACAAATGTATCCTAAGTGCTTCATATATTATTTTTTGACATCCCAAAACTTAAAATGTAAAAAAAATGAAACTTTTCGGGGCACGAAAGTCGAGCCCTGAAAAATGAAGTCTAAAAATCAGTAAAATCAGAAACCGAAAAACAATACAAATGTCTCCTAAGTGCTTCATATATTATTTTTTGACTTCCCAAAATTTAAAATGTAAAAAAAAAATGAAACTTTTCGGGGCACGAAAATCGAGCCTTGAAAAATGACGTCTTAAAATCAGCTAAATCAGAGTCCGGAAAACAAAACTAATTGCACCTAAGTGCTTAATATATTATTTTTTGACTTCCCTAAACTTAAAATTTGAAAAAAAATTAAACTTTTCTGGGCACGAAAATCGATCCCTGAAAAATGACGTCTTAAAATCAGCAAAATCAGAGTCCGAAAAATAAAACAAATGGCTCCTAAGTGCTTCATATATTATTTTTTGACTTCCAAAAACTTAAAATGTAAAAAAAAATGAAACTTTTCTCGGCACGAAAGTCGAGCCCTGAATAATGACGTCTAAAAATCTGCAAAATCAGAGTCCGAAAAACATTAGAAATGTATCCTAAGTGCTTCATATATTATTTTTTGACATCCCAAAACTTAAAATGTAAAAAAAAATGAAACTTTTCGGGGCACGAAAGTCGAGTTCTGAAAAATGACGTCTAAAAATCAATAAAATCAGAGTCCGAAAAACAAAAAAAATGGCTCCTATGTGCTTAATATATTATTTTTTGACTTCCCAAAACTTAAAATGTCAAAAAAAATGAAACTTTTTGGGGCACGAAAGTCGAGCCCTGAAAAATGAAGTCTAAAAATCAGCAAAATCAGAGTCCGAAAAACAAAACAAATGGCACTTAAGTGCTTAATATATTATTTTTTGACTTTCCAAAACTTAAAATGTCAAAAAAAATGAAACTTTTCTGGGCACGAAAGTAGAGCCCTGAAAAATGACGTCTAAACATCAGCAAAATCAGAGTCCGAAAAACAATACAAATGTCTCATAAGGGCTTAATATATTATTTTTTGAATTTCAAAAAATTAAAATTTCAAAAAAATGAAACTTTTCGGGGCACGAAAATCAAGCCCTGAAAAATGAAGTCTAAAAATCAGCAAATTCAAAGTCCGAAAAACAAAACTAATTGCACCTAAGTGCTTAATATATTAATTTTTGACTTCCCTAAACTTAAAATTTGAAAAAAAATTAAACTTTTCTTGTCACGGAAATCGATCCCAGAAAAATGACGTCTTAGAATCAAAAAAATCAGAGACCGAAAAACAAAACAAATGGCTCCTATGTGCTTAATATATTTTTTTTTTACTTCCCAAAACTTAAAATGTCAAAAAAAATGAAACTTTCGGGGCACGAAAGTCGAGCCCTGAAAAATGACGTCTAAAATTCAGCAAAATCAGAGTACGAAAAACAATACAAATGTATCCTAAGTGCTTCATATATTATTTTTTGACATCCCAAAACTTAAAATGTAAATAAAATGAAACTTTTCGGGGCACGAAAGTCGAGCCCTGAAAAATGAAGTCTAAAGATCAGTAAAATCAGAGACCGAAAAACAATACAAATGTCTCCTAAGTGCTTCATATATTATTTTTTGACTTCCCAAAAAATAAAATGACGTCTAAAAATCAGCAAAATAAAGTCTGAAAAACAAAACAAATTGTTCCTAAGTGCTTCATATATTATTTTTTGACTTCCCAAAACTTAAAATGTCAAAAAAATGAAACTTTTGGGACACGAAAATCGAGCCCTTAAAAATGACGTATAAAAATCAGCAAAATCAGAGTCCGAAAAACAAAACAAGTGGCTCCTATGTGCTTAATATATTATTTTTTGACTTCCCAAAACATAAAATGTCAAAAAAAATGAAACTTTTTGGGGCACGAAAGTCGAGCCCTGAAAAATGACGTCTAAAAATCAGATAAATCAGAGTCCGAAAAACTAAACAAATTGCACCTAAGTGTTTAATATATTAATTTTTGACTTCTCTAAACTTAAAATGTCAAAAAAAATGAAACTTTTCTGTGCACAGAAATCGATCCCTGAAAAATGACGTCTTAAAATCATCAAAATCAGAGTCCGAAAAACAATACAAATGTCTCCTAAGTGCTTAATATATTATTTTTTGACTTCCAAAAACTTGAAATTTCAAAAAAATTGAAACTTTTCGGGGCACGAAAATCGAGCCCTGAAAAATGAAGTCTAAAAATCAACAAAATCAAAGTCTGAAAAACAAAACAAATTGTTCCTAAGTACTTCATATATTATTTTTTGACTTCCCAAAACTTAAAATGTCAAAAAAATGAAACTTTTTGGGGAACGAAAGTCGAGCCCTGAAAAATGACGTCTAAAAATCTGCAAAATCAGAGTCCGAAAAACAATAGAAATGTATCCTAAGTGCTTCATATATTATTTTTTGACATCCCAAAACTTAAAATGTAAAAAAAATGAAACTTTTTGGGGTACGAAAGTCGAGCCCTGAAAAATGACGTCTAAAAATCAATAAAATCAGAGTCCGAAAAACAAAACAAATGGCTCCTATGTGCTTAATATATTATTTTTTGACTTCCCAAAACTTGAAATTTCAAAAAAAATGAAACTTTTCGTTGCACGAAAATCGAGCCTTGAAAAATGAAGTCTAAAAATCAGCAAAATCAAAGTCTGAAAAACCAAAAAAATTGTTCCTAAGTGCTTCATATATTATTTTTTGACTTCCCAAAATTTAAAATGTCAAAAAAATGAAACTTTTTGGGACACGAAAATCGAGCCCTGAAAAATGACGTCTAAAAATCAATAAAATCAGAGTCCGAAAAACAAAACAAATGGCTCCTATGTGCTTAATATATTAATTTTTGACTTCTCTAAACTTAAAATGTCAAAAAAAATGAAACTTTTTTGGGCACGTAAATCGATCCCTGAAAAATGACGTCTTAAAATGAGCAAAATCAGTGTCCGAAAAACAAAACAAATGGCTCCTAAGTGCTTCATATATTATTTTTTGATTTCCCAAAACTTGAAATTTCAAAAAAAAAGAAACTTTTCGGGGCACGAAAATCTAGCCCTGAAAAATGACGTCTTAAAATCAGCTAAATCAGAGTCCGAAAAACAAAACAAATTACACCTAAGTGCTTAATATATTAATTTTTGATTTCCATAAACTTAAAATGTCAAAAAAAATGAAACTTTTCTGAGCACGAAAATCGAGCCCTGAAAAATGACGTCTTAAAATCAGCAAAATCAGCGTCCGAAAAACAAAACAAATGGCTCCTAAGTGCTTAATATATTATTTTTTGACTTCCCAAAACTTAAAATGTCAAAAAAAATGAAACTTTTCTGGGCACGAAAGTCGAGCCCTGAAAAATGACGTCTAAACATCAGCAAAATCAGAGTCCGAAAAACAATACAAATGTCTCAAATGGGCTTAATATATTATTTTTTGACTTCCCAAAATTTAAAATGTAAAAAAAAAATGAAACTTTTCGGGGCACGAAAATCGAGCCTTGAAAAATGACGTCTTAAAATCCGCTAAATCAGAGTCCGAAAAACAAAACTAATTGCACCTAAGTGCTTAATATATTAATTTTTGACTTCCCTAAACTTAAAATTTGAAAAAAAATTAAACTTTTCTGGGCACGGAAATCGATCCCTGAAAAATGACGTCTTAAAATCAGCAAAATCAGAGTCCGAAAAATAAAACAAATGGCTCCTAAGTGCTTCATATATTATTTTTTAACTTCCAAAAACTTAAAATGTAAAAAAAAATGAAACTTTTCTGGACACGAAAGTCGAGCCCTGAAAAATGACGTCTAAAAATCTGCAAAATCAGAGTCCGAAAAACAATAGAAATGTATCCTAAGTGCTTCATATATTATTTTTTGACATCCCAAAACTTAAAATGTAAAAAAAAATGAAACTTTTCGGGGCATGAAAGGCGATCCCTGAAAAATGACGTCTAAAAATCAATAAAATCAGAGTCCGAAAAACAAAACAAATGGCTCCTATGTGCTTAATATATTATTTTTTGACTTCCCAAAACTTGAAATTTCAAAAAAAATGAAACTTTTCGGGGCACGAAAATCGAGCCCTGAAAAATGAAGTCTAAAAATCTGCAAAATCAAAGTCTGAAAAACAAAACAAATTGTTCCTAAGTGCTTCATATATTATTTTTTGACATCCCAAAACTTAAAATGTCAAAAAAATGAATCTTTTTGGGACACGAAAATCGAGCCCGGAAAAATTACGTCTAAAAATCAGCAAAATCAGACTCCGAAAAACAAAACAAATGGCTCCTAAGTGCTTAATATATAATTTTTTGACTTCCAAAAACTTGAAATTTCAAAAAAAATGAAACTTTTCGGGGCACGAAAATCGAGCCCTGAAAAATGACGTCTTAAAATCAGCTAAATCAGAGTCCGAAAAACAAAACAAATTACACCTAAGTGCTTAATATATAAATTTTTGATTTCCATAAACTTAAAATGTCAAAAAAAATGAAACTTTTCTGGGCACGAAAATCGAGCCCTGAAAAATGACGTCTTAAAATCAGCAAAATCAGCGTCCGAAAAACAAAACAAATGGCTCCTAAGTGCTTAATATATTATTTTTTGACATCCCAAAACTTAAAATGTCAAAAAAAATGAAACTTTTCTGGGCACGAAAGTCGAGCCCTTAAAAATGACGTCTAAACATCAGCAAAATCAGAGTCCGAAAAACAATACAAATGTCTCAAATGGGCTTAATATATTATTTTTTGAATTTCAAAAACTTAAAATTTCAAAAAAAAAGAAACTTTTCGGGGCACGAAAATCAAGTCCTGAAAAATGAAGTCTAAAAATCAGCAAATTCAAAGTCCGAAAAACAAAACTAATTGCACCTAAGTGCTTAATATATTAATTTTTGACATCCCTAAACTTAAAATTTGAAAAAAAATTAAACTTTTCTGGTCACGGAAATCGATCCCTGAAAAATGACGTCTTAGAATCAGAAAAATCAGAGACCGAAAAACAAAACAAATGGCCCCTATGTGCTGAATATATATTTTTTTTACTTCCCAAAACTTAAAATGTCAAAAAAAATGAAACTTTCGGGGCACGAAAGTCGAGCCCTGAAAAATGACGTCTAAAATTAAGCAAAATCAGAGTACGAAAAACAATACAAATGTATCCTAAGTGCTTCATATATTATTTTTTGACATCCCAAAACTGAAAATGTAAAAAAAAATGAAACTTTTCGGGGCACGAAAGTCGAGCCCTGAAAAATGAAGTCTAAAAATCAGTAAAATCAGAGATCGAAAAACAGTACAAATGTCTCCTAAGTGCTTCATATATTATTTTTTGACTTCCCAAAATTTAAAATGTAAAAAAAAAATGAAACTTTTCTGGGCACAAAAATCGAGCCTTGAAAAATGACGTCTTAAAATCAGCTAAATCAGAGTCCGAAAAACAAAACTAATTGCACCTAAGTGCTTAATATATTAAGTTTTTACTTCCCTAAACTTAAAATTTGAAAAAAAATTAAACTTTTCTGGGCACGGAAATCGATCCCTGAAAAATGACGTCTTAAAATCAGCAAAATTAGAGTCCGAAAAATAAAACAATGGCTCCTAAGTGCTTCATATATTATTTTTTGACTTCCAAAAACTTAAAATGTAGAAAAAAATGAAACTTTTCTGGGCACGAAAGTCGAGCCCTGAAAAATGACGTCTAAAAATCTGCAAAATCAGAGTCCGAAAAACAATAGAAATATATCCTAAGTGCTTCATATATTATTTTTTGACATCCCAAAACTTAAAATGTAAAAAAAAATGAAACTTTTCGGGGCATGAAAGGCGAGCCCTGAAAAATGACGTCTAAAAATCAATAAAATCAGAGTCCGAAAAACAAAACAAATTGCTCCTATGTGCTTAATATATTATTTTTTGACTTCCCAAAACTTGAAATTTCAAAAAAAATGAAACTTTTCGGGGCACGAAAATCGAGCCCTGAAAAATGAAGTCTAAAAATCAGCAAAATCAAAGTCTGAAAAACAAAACAAATTGTTCCTAAGTGCTTCATATATTATTTTTTGACTTCCCAAAACTTAAAATGTCAAAAAAATGAAACTTTTTGGGACACGAAAATCGAGCCCTGAAAAATGACGTCTAAAAATCAGCAAAATCAGACTCCGAAAAACAAAACAAATGGCTCCTAAGTGCTTAATATATAATTTTTTTACTTCCTAAAACATAAAATGTCAAAAAAAATGAAACTTTTTGTGGCACGAAAGTCGAGCCCTGAAAAATGACGTCTTAAAATCAGCTAAATCAGAGTCCGAAAAACTAAACAAATTGCACCTAAGTGCTTAATATATTAATTTTTGACATCTCTAAACTTAAAATGTCAAAAAAAATGAAACTTTTCTGTGCACGAAAATCGATGCCTGAAAAATGACGTCTTAAAATCAGCAAAATCAAAGTCTGAAAAACAAAACAAATTGTTCCTAAGTGCTTCATATATTATTTTTTGACTTCCCAAAACTTAAAATGTCAAAAAAATGAAACTTTTTGGGGCACGAAAATCGAGCCCTGAAAAATGACGTCTAAAAATCAGCAAAATCAGAGCCCGAAAAACAAAACAAATGGCTCCTATGTGCTTAATATATTATTTTTTGACTTCCCAAAACTTAAAATGTCAAAAAAAATGAAACTTTTCGTGGCACGAAAATCGAGCCCTGAAAAATGACGTCTAAAAATCAATAAAATCAGAGTCCGAAAAACAAAACAAATGGCTCCTATGTGCTTAATATATTATTTTTTGACTTCCCAAAACTTAAAATGTCAAAAAAAATGAAACTTTTTGGGGCACGAAAGTCGAGCCCTGAAAAATGACGTCTTAAAATCAGCTAAATAAGAGTCCGAAAAACTAAACAAATTGCACCTAAGTGCTTAATATATTAATTTTTGACTTCACTAAACTTAAAATGTCAAAAAAAATGAAACTTTTCTGGGCACGTAAATCGATCCCTGAAAATTGACGTCTTAAAATCAGCAAAATCAGAGTCCGAAAAACAAAACAAATGGCTCCTAAGTGCTTCATATATTATTTTTTGATTTCCCAAAACTTGAAATTTTTAAAAAAAAGAAACTTTTCGGGGCACGGAAATTGAGCCCTGAAAAGTGACGTCTTAAAATCAGCTATATCAGAGTCCGAAAAACAAAACAAATTACACCTAAGTGCTTAATATATTAATTTTTGATTTCCATAAACTTAAAATGTCAAAAAAAATGAAACTTTTCTGGGCACGAAAATCGAGCCCTGAAAAATGACGTCTTAAAATCAGAAAAATCAGCGTCCGAAAAAAAAAACAAATGGCTCCTAAGTGCTTAATATATTATTTTTTGACTTCCCAAAACTTAAAATGTCAAAAAAAATGAAACTTTTCTTGGCACGAAAGTCGAGCCCTGAAAAATGACGTCTAAACATCAGCAAAATCAGAGTCCGAAAAACAATACAAATGTCTCATAAGGGCTTAATATATTATTTTTTGAATTTCAAAAACTTAAAATTTCAAAAAAAATGAAACTTTTCGGGACACGAAAATCAAGCCCTGAAAAATGAAGTCTAAAAATCAGCAAAATCAAAGTCTGAAAAACAAAACAAATTGTTCCTAAGTGCTTCATATATTATTTTTTGACTTCCCAAAACTTAAAATGTCAAAAAAATGAAACTTTTTGGGGCATGAAAGGCGATCCCTGAAAAATGACGTCTAAAAATCAATAAAATCAGAGTCCGAAAAACAAAACAAATGGCTCCTATGTGCTTAATATATTATTTTTTGACTTCCCAAAACTTGAAATTTCAAAAAAAATGAAACTTTTCGGGGCACGAAAATCGAGCCCTGAAAAATGAAGTCTAAAAATCAGCAAAATCAAAGTCTGAAAAACAAAACAAATTGTTCCTAAGTGCTTCATATATTATTTTTTGACTTCCCAAAACTTAAAATGTCAAAAAAATGAAACTTTTTGGGGCACGAAAATCGAGCCCTGAAAAATGACGTCTAAAAATCAGCAAAATCAGAGCCCGAAAAACAAAACAAATGGCTCCTATGTGCTTAATATATTATTTTTTGACTTCCCAAAACTTAAAATGTCAAAAAAAATGAAACTTTTCGTGGCACGAAAATCGAGCCCTGAAAAATGACGTCTAAAAATCAATAAAATCAGAGTCCGAAAAACAAAACAAATGGCTCCTATGTGCTTAATATATTATTTTTTGACTTCCCAAAACTTAAAATGTCAAAAAAAATGAAACTTTTTGGGGCACGAAAGTCGAGCCCTGAAAAATGACGTCTTAAAATCAGCTAAATAAGAGTCCGAAAAACTAAACAAATTGCACCTAAGTGCTTAATATATTAATTTTTGACTTCACTAAACTTAAAATGTCAAAAAAAATGAAACTTTTCTGGGCACGTAAATCGATCCCTGAAAATTGACGTCTTAAAATCAGCAAAATCAGAGTCCGAAAAACAAAACAAATGGCTCCTAAGTGCTTCATATATTATTTTTTGATTTCCCAAAACTTGAAATTTTTAAAAAAAAGAAACTTTTCGGGGCACGGAAATTGAGCCCTGAAAAGTGACGTCTTAAAATCAGCTATATCAGAGTCCGAAAAACAAAACAAATTACACCTAAGTGCTTAATATATTAATTTTTGATTTCCATAAACTTAAAATGTCAAAAAAAATGAAACTTTTCTGGGCACGAAAATCGAGCCCTGAAAAATGAAGTCTAAAAATCAGCAAAATCAAAGTCTGAAAAACAAAACAAATTGTTCCTAAGTGCTTCATATATTATTTTTTGACTTCCCAAAACTTAAAATGTCAAAAAAATGAAACTTTTTGGGGCACGAAAATCGAGCCCTGAAAAATGACGTCTAAAAATCAGCAAAATCAGAGCCCGAAAAACAAAACAAATGGCTCCTATGTGCTTAATATATTATTTTTTGACTTCCCAAAACTTAAAATGTCAAAAAAAATGAAACTTTTCGTGGCACGAAAATCGAGCCCTGAAAAATGACGTCTAAAAATCAATAAAATCAGAGTCCGAAAAACAAAACAAATGGCTCCTATGTGCTTAATATATTATTTTTTGACTTCCCAAAACTTAAAATGTCAAAAAAAATGAAACTTTTTGGGGCACGAAAGTCGAGCCCTGAAAAATGACGTCTTAAAATCAGCTAAATAAGAGTCCGAAAAACTAAACAAATTGCACCTAAGTGCTTAATATATTAATTTTTGACTTCACTAAACTTAAAATGTCAAAAAAAATGAAACTTTTCTGGGCACGTAAATCGATCCCTGAAAATTGACGTCTTAAAATCAGCAAAATCAGAGTCCGAAAAACAAAACAAATGGCTCCTAAGTGCTTCATATATTATTTTTTGATTTCCCAAAACTTGAAATTTTTAAAAAAAAGAAACTTTTCGGGGCACGGAAATTGAGCCCTGAAAAGTGACGTCTTAAAATCAGCTATATCAGAGTCCGAAAAACAAAACAAATTACACCTAAGTGCTTAATATATTAATTTTTGATTTCCATAAACTTAAAATGTCAAAAAAAATGAAACTTTTCTGGGCACGAAAATCGAGCCCTGAAAAATGACGTCTTAAAATCAGAAAAATCAGCGTCCGAAAAAAAAAACAAATGGCTCCTAAGTGCTTAATATATTATTTTTTGACTTCCCAAAACTTAAAATGTCAAAAAAAATGAAACTTTTCTTGGCACGAAAGTCGAGCCCTGAAAAATGACGTCTAAACATCAGCAAAATCAGAGTCCGAAAAACAATACAAATGTCTCATAAGGGCTTAATATATTATTTTTTGAATTTCAAAAACTTAAAATTTCAAAAAAAATGAAACTTTTCGGGACACGAAAATCAAGCCCTGAAAAATGAAGTCTAAAAATCAGCAAATTCAAAGTCCGAAAAACAAAACTAATTGCACCTAAGTGCTTAATATATTAATTTTTGACTTCCTTAAACTTAAAATTTGAAAAAAAATTAAACTTTTCTGGTCACGGAAATCGATCCTTAAAAATGACGTCTTAGAATCAGAAAAATCAGAGACCGAAAAACAAAACAAATGGCTCCTATGTGCTTAATATATTTTTTTTTACTTCCCAAAACTTAAAATGTCAAAAAAAATGAAACTTTCGGGGCACGAAAGTCGAGCCCTGAAAAATGACGTCTAAAATTCAGCAAAATCAGAGTACGAAAAACAATACAAATGTATCCTAAGTGCTTCATATATTATTTTTTGACATCCCAAAACTTAAAATGTAAAAAAAATGAAACTTTTCGGGGCACGAAAGTCGAGCCCTGAAAAATGAAGTCTAAAAATCAGTAAAATCAGAAACCGAAAAACAATACAAATGTCTCCTAAGTGCTTCATATATTATTTTTTGACTTCCCAAAATTTAAAATGTAAAAAAAAAATGAAACTTTTCGGGGCACGAAAATCGAGCCTTGAAAAATGACGTCTTAAAATCAGCTAAATCAGAGTCCGGAAAACAAAACTAATTGCACCTAAGTGCTTAATATATTATTTTTTGACTTCCCTAAACTTAAAATTTGAAAAAAAATTAAACTTTTCTGGGCACGAAAATCGATCCCTGAAAAATGACGTCTTAAAATCAGCAAAATCAGAGTCCGAAAAATAAAACAAATGGCTCCTAAGTGCTTCATATATTATTTTTTGACTTCCAAAAACTTAAAATGTAAAAAAAAATGAAACTTTTCTCGGCACGAAAGTCGAGCCCTGAATAATGACGTCTAAAAATCTGCAAAATCAGAGTCCGAAAAACATTAGAAATGTATCCTAAGTGCTTCATATATTATTTTTTGACATCCCAAAACTTAAAATGTAAAAAAAAATGAAACTTTTCGGGGCACGAAAGTCGAGTTCTGAAAAATGACGTCTAAAAATCAATAAAATCAGAGTCCGAAAAACAAAAAAAATGGCTCCTATGTGCTTAATATATTATTTTTTGACTTCCCAAAACTTAAAATGTCAAAAAAAATGAAACTTTTTGGGGCACGAAAGTCGAGCCCTGAAAAATGAAGTCTAAAAATCAGCAAAATCAGAGTCCGAAAAACAAAACAAATGGCACTTAAGTGCTTAATATATTATTTTTTGACTTTCCAAAACTTAAAATGTCAAAAAAAATGAAACTTTTCTGGGCACGAAAGTAGAGCCCTGAAAAATGACGTCTAAACATCAGCAAAATCAGAGTCCGAAAAACAATACAAATGTCTCATAAGGGCTTAATATATTATTTTTTGAATTTCAAAAAATTAAAATTTCAAAAAAATGAAACTTTTCGGGGCACGAAAATCAAGCCCTGAAAAATGAAGTCTAAAAATCAGCAAATTCAAAGTCCGAAAAACAAAACTAATTGCACCTAAGTGCTTAATATATTAATTTTTGACTTCCCTAAACTTAAAATTTGAAAAAAAATTAAACTTTTCTTGTCACGGAAATCGATCCCAGAAAAATGACGTCTTAGAATCAAAAAAATCAGAGACCGAAAAACAAAACAAATGGCTCCTATGTGCTTAATATATTTTTTTTTTACTTCCCAAAACTTAAAATGTCAAAAAAAATGAAACTTTCGGGGCACGAAAGTCGAGCCCTGAAAAATGACGTCTAAAATTCAGCAAAATCAGAGTACGAAAAACAATACAAATGTATCCTAAGTGCTTCATATATTATTTTTTGACATCCCAAAACTTAAAATGTAAATAAAATGAAACTTTTCGGGGCACGAAAGTCGAGCCCTGAAAAATGAAGTCTAAAGATCAGTAAAATCAGAGACCGAAAAACAATACAAATGTCTCCTAAGTGCTTCATATATTATTTTTTGACTTCCCAAAAAATAAAATGACGTCTAAAAATCAGCAAAATAAAGTCTGAAAAACAAAACAAATTGTTCCTAAGTGCTTCATATATTATTTTTTGACTTCCCAAAACTTAAAATGTCAAAAAAATGAAACTTTTGGGACACGAAAATCGAGCCCTTAAAAATGACGTATAAAAATCAGCAAAATCAGAGTCCGAAAAACAAAACAAGTGGCTCCTATGTGCTTAATATATTATTTTTTGACTTCCCAAAACATAAAATGTCAAAAAAAATGAAACTTTTTGGGGCACGAAAGTCGAGCCCTGAAAAATGACGTCTAAAAATCAGATAAATCAGAGTCCGAAAAACTAAACAAATTGCACCTAAGTGTTTAATATATTAATTTTTGACTTCTCTAAACTTAAAATGTCAAAAAAAATGAAACTTTTCTGTGCACAGAAATCGATCCCTGAAAAATGACGTCTTAAAATCATCAAAATCAGAGTCCGAAAAACAATACAAATGTCTCCTAAGTGCTTAATATATTATTTTTTGACTTCCAAAAACTTGAAATTTCAAAAAAATTGAAACTTTTCGGGGCACGAAAATCGAGCCCTGAAAAATGAAGTCTAAAAATCAACAAAATCAAAGTCTGAAAAACAAAACAAATTGTTCCTAAGTACTTCATATATTATTTTTTGACTTCCCAAAACTTAAAATGTCAAAAAAATGAAACTTTTTGGGGAACGAAAGTCGAGCCCTGAAAAATGACGTCTAAAAATCTGCAAAATCAGAGTCCGAAAAACAATAGAAATGTATCCTAAGTGCTTCATATATTATTTTTTGACATCCCAAAACTTAAAATGTAAAAAAAATGAAACTTTTTGGGGTACGAAAGTCGAGCCCTGAAAAATGACGTCTAAAAATCAATAAAATCAGAGTCCGAAAAACAAAACAAATGGCTCCTATGTGCTTAATATATTATTTTTTGACTTCCCAAAACTTGAAATTTCAAAAAAAATGAAACTTTTCGTTGCACGAAAATCGAGCCTTGAAAAATGAAGTCTAAAAATCAGCAAAATCAAAGTCTGAAAAACCAAAAAAATTGTTCCTAAGTGCTTCATATATTATTTTTTGACTTCCCAAAACTTAAAATGTCAAAAAAATGAAACTTTTTGGGACACGAAAATCGAGCCCTGAAAAATGACGTCTAAAAATCAATAAAATCAGAGTCCGAAAAACAAAACAAATGGCTCCTATGTGCTTAATATATTAATTTTTGACTTCTCTAAACTTAAAATGTCAAAAAAAATGAAACTTTTTTGGGCACGTAAATCGATCCCTGAAAAATGACGTCTTAAAATGAGCAAAATCAGTGTCCGAAAAACAAAACAAATGGCTCCTAAGTGCTTCATATATTATTTTTTGATTTCCCAAAACTTGAAATTTCAAAAAAAAAGAAACTTTTCGGGGCACGAAAATCTAGCCCTGAAAAATGACGTCTTAAAATCAGCTAAATCAGAGTCCGAAAAACAAAACAAATTACACCTAAGTGCTTAATATATTAATTTTTGATTTCCATAAACTTAAAATGTCAAAAAAAATGAAACTTTTCTGAGCACGAAAATCGAGCCCTGAAAAATGACGTCTTAAAATCAGCAAAATCAGCGTCCGAAAAACAAAACAAATGGCTCCTAAGTGCTTAATATATTATTTTTTGACTTCCCAAAACTTAAAATGTCAAAAAAAATGAAACTTTTCTGGGCACGAAAGTCGAGCCCTGAAAAATGACGTCTAAACATCAGCAAAATCAGAGTCCGAAAAACAATACAAATGTCTCAAATGGGCTTAATATATTATTTTTTGACTTCCCAAAATTTAAAATGTAAAAAAAAAATGAAACTTTTCGGGGCACGAAAATCGAGCCTTGAAAAATGACGTCTTAAAATCCGCTAAATCAGAGTCCGAAAAACAAAACTAATTGCACCTAAGTGCTTAATATATTAATTTTTGACTTCCCTAAACTTAAAATTTGAAAAAAAATTAAACTTTTCTGGGCACGGAAATCGATCCCTGAAAAATGACGTCTTAAAATCAGCAAAATCAGAGTCCGAAAAATAAAACAAATGGCTCCTAAGTGCTTCATATATTATTTTTTAACTTCCAAAAACTTAAAATGTAAAAAAAAATGAAACTTTTCTGGACACGAAAGTCGAGCCCTGAAAAATGACGTCTAAAAATCTGCAAAATCAGAGTCCGAAAAACAATAGAAATGTATCCTAAGTGCTTCATATATTATTTTTTGACATCCCAAAACTTAAAATGTAAAAAAAAATGAAACTTTTCGGGGCATGAAAGGCGAGCCCTGAAAAATGACGTCTAAAAATCAATAAAATCAGAGTCCGAAAAACAAAACAAATGGCTCCTATGTGCTTAATATATTATTTTTTGACTTCCCAAAACTTGAAATTTCAAAAAAAATGAAACTTTTCGGGGCACGAAAATCGAGCCCTGAAAAATGAAGTCTAAAAATCTGCAAAATCAAAGTCTGAAAAACAAAACAAATTGTTCCTAAGTGCTTCATATATTATTTTTTGACATCCCAAAACTTAAAATGTCAAAAAAATGAAACTTTTTGGGACACGAAAATCGAGCCCGGAAAAATTACGTCTAAAAATCAGCAAAATCAGACTCCGAAAAACAAAACAAATGGCTCCTAAGTGCTTAATATATAATTTTTTGACTTCCAAAAACTTGAAATTTCAAAAAAAATGAAACTTTTCGGGGCACGAAAATCGAGCCCTGAAAAATGACGTCTTAAAATCAGCTAAATCAGAGTCCGAAAAACAAAACAAATTACACCTAAGTGCTTAATATATAAATTTTTGATTTCCATAAACTTAAAATGTCAAAAAAAATGAAACTTTTCTGGGCACGAAAATCGAGCCCTGAAAAATGACGTCTTAAAATCAGCAAAATCAGCGTCCGAAAAACAAAACAAATGGCTCCTAAGTGCTTAATATATTATTTTTTGACATCCCAAAACTTAAAATGTCAAAAAAAATGAAACTTTTCTGGGCACGAAAGTCGAGCCCTTAAAAATGACGTCTAAACATCAGCAAAATCAGAGTCCGAAAAACAATACAAATGTCTCAAATGGGCTTAATATATTATTTTTTGAATTTCAAAAACTTAAAATTTCAAAAAAAAAGAAACTTTTCGGGGCACGAAAATCAAGTCCTGAAAAATGAAGTCTAAAAATCAGCAAATTCAAAGTCCGAAAAACAAAACTAATTGCACCTAAGTGCTTAATATATTAATTTTTGACATCCCTAAACTTAAAATTTGAAAAAAAATTAAACTTTTCTGGTCACGGAAATCGATCCCTGAAAAATGACGTCTTAGAATCAGAAAAATCAGAGACCGAAAAACAAAACAAATGGCCCCTATGTGCTGAATATATTTTTTTTTTACTTCCCAAAACTTAAAATGTCAAAAAAAATGAAACTTTCGGGGCACGAAAGTCGAGCCCTGAAAAATGACGTCTAAAATTAAGCAAAATCAGAGTACGAAAAACAATACAAATGTATCCTAAGTGCTTCATATATTATTTTTTGACATCCCAAAACTGAAAATGTAAAAAAAAATGAAACTTTTCGGGGCACGAAAGTCGAGCCCTGAAAAATGAAGTCTAAAAATCAGTAAAATCAGAGATCGAAAAACAGTACAAATGTCTCCTAAGTGCTTCATATATTATTTTTTGACTTCCCAAAATTTAAAATGTAAAAAAAAAATGAAACTTTTCTGGGCACAAAAATCGAGCCTTGAAAAATGACGTCTTAAAATCAGCTAAATCAGAGTCCGAAAAACAAAACTAATTGCACCTAAGTGCTTAATATATTAAGTTTTTACTTCCCTAAACTTAAAATTTGAAAAAAAATTAAACTTTTCTGGGCACGGAAATCGATCCCTGAAAAATGACGTCTTAAAATCAGCAAAATTAGAGTCCGAAAAATAAAACAATGGCTCCTAAGTGCTTCATATATTATTTTTTGACTTCCAAAAACTTAAAATGTAGAAAAAAATGAAACTTTTCTGGGCACGAAAGTCGAGCCCTGAAAAATGACGTCTAAAAATCTGCAAAATCAGAGTCCGAAAAACAATAGAAATATATCCTAAGTGCTTCATATATTATTTTTTGACATCCCAAAACTTAAAATGTAAAAAAAAATGAAACTTTTCGGGGCATGAAAGGCGAGCCCTGAAAAATGACGTCTAAAAATCAATAAAATCAGAGTCCGAAAAACAAAACAAATTGCTCCTATGTGCTTAATATATTATTTTTTGACTTCCCAAAACTTGAAATTTCAAAAAAAATGAAACTTTTCGGGGCACGAAAATCGAGCCCTGAAAAATGAAGTCTAAAAATCAGCAAAATCAAAGTCTGAAAAACAAAACAAATTGTTCCTAAGTGCTTCATATATTATTTTTTGACTTCCCAAAACTTAAAATGTCAAAAAAATGAAACTTTTTGGGACACGAAAATCGAGCCCTGAAAAATGACGTCTAAAAATCAGCAAAATCAGACTCCGAAAAACAAAACAAATGGCTCCTATGTGCTTAATAAATTATTTTTTTACTTCCTAAAACATAAAATGTCAAAAAAAATGAAACTTTTTGTGGCACGAAAGTCGAGCCCTGAAAAATGACGTCTTAAAATCAGCTAAATCAGAGTCCGAAAAACTAAACAAATTGCACCTAAGTGCTTAATATATTAATTTTTGACATCTCTAAACTTAAAATGTCAAAAAAAATGAAACTTTTCTGTGCACGAAAATCGATGCCTGAAAAATGACATCTTAAAATCAGCAAAATCAGAGTCCGAAAAACAAAACAAATGTCTCCTAAGTGCTTCGTATATTATTTTTTGATTTCCCAAAACTTGAAATTTCAAAAAAAAAGAAACTTTTCGGGGCACGAAAATCGAGCCCTGAAAAATGACGTCTTAAAATCAGCTAAATCAGAGTCCGAAAAACAAAACAAATTACACCTAAGTGCTTAATATATTAATTTTTGATTTCCATAAACTTAAAATGTCAAAAAAAATGAAACTTTTCTGGGCACAAAAATCGAGCCCGGAAAAATAACGTCTTAAAATCAGAAAAATCAGCGTCCGAAAAAAAAAACAAATGGCTCCTAAGTGCTTAATATATTATTTTTTGACTTCCCAAAACTTAAAATGTCAAAAAAAATGAAACTTTTCTTAGCACGAAAGTCGAGCCCTGAAAAATGACGCTAAACATCAGCAAAATCAGAGTCCGAAAAACAATACAAATGTCTCATAAGGGCTTAATATATTATTTTTTGAATTTCAAAAACTTAAAATTTCAAAAAAAATGAAACTTTTCGGGACACCAAAATCAAGCCCTGAAAAATGAAGTCTAAAAATCAGCAAATTCAAAGTCCGAAAAACAAAACTAATTGCACCTAAGTGCTTAATATATTAATTTTTGACTTCCTTAAACTTAAAATTTGAAAAAAAATTAAACTTTTCTGGTCACGGAAATCGATCCTGAAAAATGACGTCTTAGAATCAGAAAAATCAGAGACCGAAAAACAAAACAAATGGCTCCTATGTGCTTAATATATTTTTTTTTACTTCCCAAAACTTAAACTGTCAAAAAAAATGAAACTTTCGGGGCACGAAAGTCGAGCCCTGAAAAATGACGTCTAAAATTCAGCAAAATCAGAGTAATAATACAACTGTATCCTAAGTGCTTCATATATTATTTTTTGACATCCCAAAACTTAAAATGTAAAAAAAATCAAACTTTTCGGGGCACGAAAGTCGAGCCCTGAAAAATGAAGTCTAAAAATCTGTAAAATCAAAGACCGAAAAACAATACAAATGTCTCCTAAGTGCTTCATATATTATTTTTTGACTTCCCAAAATTTAAAATGTAAAAAAAAAATGAAACTTTTCGGGGCACGAAAATCGAGCCTTGAAAAATGACGTCTTAAAATCAGCTAAATCAGAGTTCGGAAAACAAAACTAATTGCACCTAAGTGCTTAATATATTAATTTTTGACTTCCCTAAACTTAAAATTTGAAAAAAAATTAAACTTTTCTGGGCACGGAAATCGATCCCTGAAAAATGACGTCTTAAAATCAGCAAAATCAGAGTCCGAAAAATAAAACAAATGGCTCCTAAGTGCTTCATATATTATTTTTTGACTTCCAAAAACTTAAAATGTAAAAAAAAATTAAACTTTTCTGGGCACGAAAGTCGAGCCCTGAAAAATGACGTCTAAAAATCAATAAAATCAGAGTCCGAAAAACAAAACAAATGGCTCCTATGTGCTTAATATATTATTTTTTGACTTCCCAAAACTTGAAATTTCAAAAAAAATGAAACTTTTCGGTGCACGAAAATCGAGCCCTGAAAAATGAAGTCTAAAAATCAGCAAAATCAAAGTCTGAAAAACCAAACAAATTGTTCCTAAGTGCTTCATATATTATTTTTTGACTTCCCAAAACTTAAAATGTCAAAAAAATGAAACTTTTTGGGACACGAAAATCGAGCCCTGAAAAATGACGTCTAAAAATCAGCAAAATCAGTGTCCGAAAAACAAAACAAATGGCTCCTATGTGCTTAATATATTATTTTTTGACTTCCCAAAACTTAAAATGTCAAAAAAAATGAAACTTTTCAGGGCACTAAAGTCAAGCCCTGTAAAATGACGTATAAAAATCGATAAAATAAGAGTCTGAAAAACAAAACAAATGGCTCCTATGTGCTTAATATATTATTTTTTGACTTCCGAAAACTTAAAATGTCAAAAAAAATGAAACATTTCGGGGCACGAAAATCGAGCTGAAGTCTAAAAATAAATAAAATCAGAGTCCTAAAAACAAAACAAATGGCTCCTATGTTCTTAATATATTATTTTTTGACTTCCCAAAACTTAAAATGTCAAAAAAAATGAAACTTTTTGGGGCATGAAAGTCGAGCCCTGAAAAATGACGTCTTAAAATCAGCTAAATAAGAGTACGAAAAACAATACAAATGTATCCTAAGTGCTTCATATATTATTTTTTAACATCCCAAAACTTAAAATGTAAAAAAAATGAAACTTTTCGGGGCACGAAAGTCGAGCCCTGAAAAATGAAGTCTACAAATCAGTAAAATCAGAGACCGAAAAACAGTACAAATGTCTCCTAAGTGCTTCATATATTATTTTTTGACTTCCCAAAATTTAAAATGTAAAAAAAAAATGAAACTTTTCTGGGCACGAAAATCGAGCCTTGAAAAATGACGTCTTAAAATCAGCTAAATAAGAGTACGAAAAACAATACAAATGTATCCTAAGTGCTTCATATATTATTTTTTGACATCCCAAAACTTAAAATGTAAAAAAAAATGAAACTTTTCGGGGCACGAAAGTCGAGCCCTGAAAAATGACGTCTAAAAATCAATAAAATCAGAGTCCTAAAAACAAAACAAATGGCTCCTATGTGCTTAATATATTATTTTTTGACTTCCCAAAACTTGAAATTTCAAAAAAAATGAAACTTTTCGGTGCACGAAAATCGAGCCCTGAAAAAAGAAGTCTAAAAATCAGCAAAATCAAAGTCTGAAAAACCAAACAAATTGTTCCTAAGTGCTTCATATATTATTTTTTGACTTCCCAAAACTTAAAATGTCAAAAAAATGAAACTTTTTGGGACACGAAAATCGAGCCCTGAAAAATGACGTCTAAAAATCAGCAAAATCAGAGTCCGAAAAACAAAACAAATGGCTCCTATGTGCTTAATATATTATTTTTTGACTTCCCAAAACTTAAAATGTCAAAAAAAATGAAACTTTTCAGGGCACTAAAGTCAAGCCCTGTAAAATGACGTCTAAAAATCGATAAAATAAGAGTCTGAAAAACAAAACAAATGACTCCTATGTGCTTAATATATTATTTTTTGACTTCCCAAAACTTAAAATGTCAAAAAAAATGAAACATTTCGGGGCACGAAAATCGAGCTGACGTCTAAAAATCAATAAAATCAGAGTCCTAAAAACAAAACAAATGGCTCCTATGTGCTTAATATATTATTTTTTGACTTCCCAAAACTTAAAATGTCAAAAAAAATGAAACTTTTTGGGGCATGAAAGTCGAGCCCTGAAAAATGACGTCTTAAAATCAGCTAAATAAGAGTACGAAAAACAATACAAATGTATCCTAAGTGCTTCATATATTATTTTTTGACATCCCAAAACTTAAAATGTAAAAAAAATGAAACTTTTCGGGGCACGAAAGTCGAGCCCTGAAAAATGAAGTCTAAAAATCAGTAAAATCAGAGACCGAAAAACAGTACAAATGTCTCCTAAGTGCTTCATATATTATTTTTTGACTTCCCAAAATTTAAAATGTAAAAAAAAAATGAAACTTTTCTGGGCACGAAAATCGAGCCTTGAAAAATGACGTCTTAAAATCAGCTAAATAAGAGTACGAAAAACAATACAAATGTATCCTAAGTGCTTCATATATTATTTTTTGACATCCCAAAACTTAAAATGTAAATAAAATGAAACTTTTCGGGGCACGAAAGTCGAGCCCTGAAAAATGAAGTCTAAAAATCAGTAAAATCAGAGACCGAAAAACAGTACAAATGTCTCCTAAGTGCTTCATATATTATTTTTTGACTTCCCAAAATTTAAAATGTAAAAAAAAAATGAAACTTTTCTGGGCACGAAAATCGAGCCCTGAAAAATGACGTCTAAAAATCAATAAAATCAGAGTCCGAAAAACAAAACTAATTGCACCTAAGTGCTTAATATATTAAGTTTTTACTTCCCTAAACTTAAAATTTGAAAAAAAATTAAACTTTTCTGGGCACGAAAATCGATCCCTGAAAAATGACGTCTTAAAATCAGCAAAATCAGAGTCCGAAAAATAAAACAAATGGCTCCTAAGTGCTTCATATATTATTTTTTGACTTCCAAAAACTTAAAATGTAGAAAAAAATGAAACTTTTCTGGGCACGAAAGTCGAGCCCTGAAAAATGACGTCTAAAAATCTGCAAAATCAGAGTCCGAAAAACAATAGAAATATATCCTAAGTGCTTCATATATTATTTTTTGACATCCCAAAACTTAAAATGTAAAAAAAAATGAAACTTTTCGGGGCATGAAAGGCGAGCCCTGAAAAATGACGTCTAAAAATCAATAAAATCAGAGTCCGAAAAACAAAACAAATTGCTCCTATGTGCTTAATATATTATTTTTTGACTTACCAAAACTTGAAATTTCAAAAAAAATGAAACTTTTCGGGCCACGAAAATCGAGCCCTGAAAAACGAAGTCTAAAAATCAGCAAAATCAAAGTCTGAAAAACAAAACAAATTGTTCCTAAGTGCTTCATATATTATTTTTTGACTTCCCAAAACTTAAAATGTCAAAAAAATGAAACTTTTTGGGACACGAAAATCGAGCCCTGAAAAATGACGTCTAAAAATCAGCAAAATCAGACTCCGAAAAACAAAACAAATGGCTCCTATGTGCTTAATAAATTATTTTTTTACTTCCTAAAACATAAAATGTCAAAAAAAATGAAACTTTTTGGGGCACGAAAGTCGAGCCCTGAAAAATGACGTCTTAAAATCAGCTAAATCAGAGTCCGAAAAACTAAACAAATTGCACCTAAGTGCTTAATATATTAATTTTTGACTTCTCTAAACTTAAAATGTCAAAAAAAATGAAACTTTTCTGTGCACGAAAATCGATGCCTGAAAAATGACGTCTTAAAATCAGCAAAATCAGAGTCCGAAAAACAATACAAATGTCTCCTAAGTGCTTAATATATTATTTTTTGACTTCCAAAAACTTGAAATTTCAAAAAAAATGAAACTTTTCGGTGCACGAAAATCGAGCCCTGAAAAATGAAGTCTAAAAATCAGCAAAATCAAAGTCTGAAAAACAAAACAAATTGTTCCTAAGTGCTTCATATATTATTTTTTGACTTCCCAAAACTTAAAATGTCAAAAAAATGAAACTTTTTGGGGCACGAAAATCGAGCCCTGAAAAATGACGTCTAAAAATCAGCAAAATCAGAGCCCGAAAAACAAAACAAATGGCTCCTATGTGCTTAATATATTATTTTTTGACTTCCCAAAACTTAAAATGTCAAAAAAAATGAAACTTTTCGTGGCACGAAAATCGAGCCCTGAAAAATGACGTCTAAAAATCAATAAAATCAGAGTCCGAAAAACAAAACAAATGGCTCCTATGTGCTTAATATATTATTTTTTGACTTCCCAAAACTTAAAATGTCAAAAAAAATGAAACTTTTTGGGGCACGAAAGTCGAGCCCTGAAAAATGACGTCTTAAAATCAGCTAAATAAGAGTCCGAAAAACTAAACAAATTGCACCTAAGTGCTTAATATATTAATTTTTGACTTCACTAAACTTAAAATGTCAAAAAAAATGAAACTTTTCTGGGCACGTAAATCGATCCCTGAAAATTGACGTCTTAAAATCAGCAAAATCAGAGTCCGAAAAACAAAACAAATGGCTCCTAAGTGCTTCATATATTATTTTTTGATTTCCCAAAACTTGAAATTTTTAAAAAAAAGAAACTTTTCGGGGCACGGAAATTGAGCCCTGAAAAGTGACGTCTTAAAATCAGCTATATCAGAGTCCGAAAAACAAAACAAATTACACCTAAGTGCTTAATATATTAATTTTTGATTTCCATAAACTTAAAATGTCAAAAAAAATGAAACTTTTCTGGGCACGAAAATCGAGCCCTGAAAAATGACGTCTTAAAATCAGAAAAATCAGCGTCCGAAAAAAAAAACAAATGGCTCCTAAGTGCTTAATATATTATTTTTTGACTTCCCAAAACTTAAAATGTCAAAAAAAATGAAACTTTTCTTGGCACGAAAGTCGAGCCCTGAAAAATGACGTCTAAACATCAGCAAAATCAGAGTCCGAAAAACAATACAAATGTCTCATAAGGGCTAAATATATTATTTTTTGAATTTCAAAAACTTAAAATTTCAAAAAAAATGAAACTTTTCGGGACACGAAAATCAAGCCCTGAAAAATGAAGTCTAAAAATCAGCAAATTCAAAGTCCGAAAAACAAAACTAATTGCACCTAAGTGCTTAATATATTAATTTTTGACTTCCTTAAACTTAAAATTTGAAAAAAAATTAAACTTTTCTGGTCACGGAAATCGATCCTTAAAAATGACGTCTTAGAATCAGAAAAATCAGAGACCGAAAAACAAAACAAATGGCTCCTATGTGCTTAATATATTTTTTTTTACTTCCCAAAACTTAAAATGTCAAAAAAAATGAAACTTTCGGGGCACGAAAGTCGAGCCCTGAAAAATGACGTCTAAAATTCAGCAAAATCAGAGTACGAAAAACAATACAAATGTATCCTAAGTGCTTCATATATTATTTTTTGACATCCCAAAACTTAAAATGTAAAAAAAATGAAACTTTTCGGGGCACGAAAGTCGAGCCCTGAAAAATGAAGTCTAAAAATCAGTAAAATCAGAAACCGAAAAACAATACAAATGTCTCCTAAGTGCTTCATATATTATTTTTTGACTTCCCAAAATTTAAAATGTAAAAAAAAAATGAAACTTTTCGGGGCACGAAAATCGAGCCTTGAAAAATGACGTCTTAAAATCAGCTAAATCAGAGTCCGGAAAACAAAACTAATTGCACCTAAGTGCTTAATATATTATTTTTTGACTTCCCTAAACTTAAAATTTGAAAAAAAATTAAACTTTTCTGGGCACGAAAATCGATCCCTGAAAAATGACGTCTTAAAATCAGCAAAATCAGAGTCCGAAAAATAAAACAAATGGCTCCTAAGTGCTTCATATATTATTTTTTGACTTCCAAAAACTTAAAATGTAAAAAAAAATGAAACTTTTCTCGGCACGAAAGTCGAGCCCTGAATAATGACGTCTAAAAATCTGCAAAATCAGAGTCCGAAAAACATTAGAAATGTATCCTAAGTGCTTCATATATTATTTTTTGACATCCCAAAACTTAAAATGTAAAAAAAAATGAAACTTTTCGGGGCACGAAAGTCGAGCCCTGAAAAATGACGTCTAAAAATCAATAAAATCAGAGTCCGAAAAACAAAACAAATGGCTCCTATGTGCTTAATATATTATTTTTTGACTTCCCAAAACTTGAAATTTCAAAAAAAATGAAACTTTTCGGTGCACGAAAATCGAGCCCTGAAAAATGAAGTCTAAAAATCAGCAAAATCAAAGTCTGAAAAACCAAACAAATTGTTCCTAAGTGCTTCATATATTATTTTTTGACTTCCCAAAACTTAAAATGTCAAAAAAATGAAACTTTTTGGGACACGAAAATCGAGCCCTGAAAAATGACGTCTAAAAATCAGCAAAATCAGAGTCCGAAAAACAAAACAAATGGCTCCTATGTGCTTAATATATTATTTTTTGACTTCCCAAAACTTAAAATGTCAAAAAAAATGAAACTTTTCAGGGCACGAAAGTCAAGCCCTGTAAAATGACGTCTAAAAATCGATAAAATAAGAGTCTGAAAAACAAAACAAATGGCTCCTATGTGCTTAATATATTATTTTTTGACTTCCCAAAACTTAAAATGTCAAAAAAAATGAAACATTTCGGGGCACGAAAATCGAGCTGACGTCTAAAAATCAATAAAATCAGAGTCCTAAAAACAAAACAAATGGCTCCTATGTGCTTAATATATTATTTTTTGACTTCCCAAAACTTAAAATGTCAAAAAAAATGAAACTTTTTGGGGCACGAAAGTCGAGCCCTGAAAAATGACGTCTTAAAATCAGCTAAATAAGAGTCCGAAAAACTAAACAAATTGCACCTAAGTGCTTAATATATTAATTTTTTTCACTAAACTTAAAATGTCAAAAAAAATGAAACTTTTCTGGGCACGTAAATCGATCCCTGAAAAATGACGTCTTAAAATCAGAAAAATCAGAGTCCGAAAATCAAAACAAATGGCTCCTAAGTGCTTCATATATTATTTTTTGATTTCCAAAAACTTGAAATTTCAAAAAATAAAGAAACTTTTCGGGGCACGAAAATCGAGCCCTGAAAAATGACGTCTTAAAATCAGCTAAATCAGAGTCCGAAAAACAAAACAAATTACACCTAAGTGCTTAATATATTAATTTTTGATTTCCATAAACTTAAAATGTCAGAACTAATGAAACTTTTCTGGGCACGAAAATCGAGCCCTGAAAAATGACGTCTTAAAATCAGCAAAATCAGCGTCCGAAAAACAAAACAAATGGCTCCTAAATGTTTAATATATTATTTTTTGACTTCCCAAAACTTAAAATGTCAAAAAAAATGAAACTTTTCTGGGCACGAAAGTCGAGCCTTGAAAAATGACGTCTAAACATCAGCAAAATCAGAGTCCGAAAAACAATACAAATGTCTCATAAGGGCTTAATATATTATTTTTTGAATTTCAAAAAATTAAAATTTCAAAAAAAATGAAACTTTTCGGGGCACGAAAATCAAGCCCTGAAAAATGAAGTCTAAAAATCAGCAAATTCAAAGTCCGAAAAACAAAATTAATTGCACCTAAGTGCTTCATATATTATTTTTTGACATCCCAAAACTTAAAATTTGAAAAAAAATTAAACTTTTCTGGTCACGAAAATCAATCCCTGAAAAATGACATCTTAGAATCAGAAAAATCAGAGACCGAAAAACAAAACAAATGGCTCCTATGTGCGTAATATATTTTTTTTTACTTCCCAAAACTTAAAATGTCAAAAAAAATGAAACTTTCGGGGCACGAAAGTCGAACCCTGAAAAATGACGTCTAAAATTCAGCAAAATCAGAGTACGAAAAACAATACAAATGTATCCTAAGTGCTTCATATATTATTTTTTGACATCCCAAAACTTAAAATGTAAAAAAAATGAAACTTTTCGGGGCACGAAAGTCGAGCCCTGAAAAATGAAGTCTAAAAATCAGTAAAATCAGAGACCGAAAAACAATACAAATGTCTCCTAAGTGCTTCAAATATTATTTTTTGACATCCCAAAACTTAAAATGTAAAAAAAAATGAAGCTTTTCGGGGCACGAAAGTCGAGCCCTGAAAAATGACGTCTAAAAATCAATGAAATCAGAGTCCGAAAAACAAAACAAATGGCTCCTATGTGCTTAATATATTATTTTTTGACTTCCCAAAACTTTAAATTTCAAAAAAAATGAAACTTTTCGGGGCACGAAAATCGAGCCCTGAAAAATGAAGTCTAAAAATCAGCAAAATAAAGTCTGAAAAACAAAACAAATTGTTCCTAAGTGCTTCTTATATTATTTTTTGACTTCCCAAAACTTAAAATGTAAAAAAAATGAAACTTTTTGGGACACGAAAATCGAGCCCTGAAAAATGACGTCTAAAAATCAGCAAAATCAGACTCCGAAAAACAAAACAAATGGCTCCTATGTGCTTAATATATTTTTTTTGACTTCCCAAAACATAAAATGTCAAAAAAAAATGAAACTTTTTAGTGCACGAAAGTCGAGCCCTGAAAAATGACGTCTTAAAATCAGATAAATCAGAGTCCGAAAAACTAAACAAATTGCACCTAAGTGCTTAATATATTAATTTTTGACTTCTCTAAACTTAAAATGTCAAAAAAAATGAAACTTTTCTGTGCACGAAAATCGATCCCTGAAAAATGACGTCTTAAAATCAGCAAAATCAGAGTCCGAAAAACAATACAAATGTCTCCTAAGTGCTTAATATATTATTTTTTGACTTCCAAAAACTTGAAATTTCAAAAAAAATGAAACTTTTCGGGGCACGAAAATCGAGCCCTGAAAAATGATGTCTAAAAATCAGCAAAATCAAAGTCTGAAAAACAAAACAAATTGTTCCTAAGTGCTTCATATATTATTTTTTGACTTCCCAAAACTTAAAATGTCAAAAAAATGAAACTTTTTGGGACACGAAAGTCGAGCCCTGAAAAATGACGTCTAAAAATCTGCAAAATCAGAGGCCGAAAAACAATAGAAATGTATCCTAAGTGCTTCATATATTATTTTTTGACATCCCAAAACTTAAAATGTAAAAAAAAATGAAACTTTTCGGGGCACGAAAGTCGAGCCCTGAAAAATGACGTCTAAAAATCAATAAAATCAGAGTCCGAAAAACAAAACATATGGCTCATATGTGCTTAATATATTATTTTTTGACTTCCCAAAACTTGAAATTTCAAAAAAAAGGAAACTTTTCGGTGCACGAAAATCGAGCCCTGAAAAATTAAGTCTAAAAATCAGCAAAATCAAAGTCTGAAAAACCAAACAAATTGTTCCTAAGTGCTTCATATATTATTTTTTGACTTCCCAAAACTTAAAATGTCAAAAAAATGAAACTTTTTGGGACACGAAAATCGAGCCCTGAAAAATGACGTCTAAAAATCAATAAAATCAGAGTCCGAAAAACAAAACAAATGGCTCCTATGTGCTTAATATATTATTTTTTGACTTCCCAAAACTTAAAATGTCAAAAAAAATGAAACTTTTTGGGGCACGAAAGTCGAGCCCTGAAAAATGACGTCTTAAAATCAGATAAATAAGAGTCCGAAAAACTAAACAAATTGCACCTAAGTGCTTAATATATTAATTTTTGACTTCTCTAAACTTAAAATGTCAAAAAAAATGAAACTTTTCTGGGCACGTAAATCGATCCCTGAAAAATGACGTCTTAAAATCAGCAAAATCAGAGTCCGAAAAACAAAACAAATGGCTCCTAAGTGCTTTATATATTATTTTTTGATTTCCCAAAACTTGAAATTTCAAAAAAAAAGAAACTTTTCGGGGCACGAAAATCGAGCCCTGAAAAATGACGTCTTAAAATCAACTAAATCAGAGTCCGAAAAACAAAACAAATTACACCTAAGTGCTTAATATATTAATTTTTGATTTCCATAAACTTAAAATGTCAAAAAAATGAAACTTTTCGGGGCACGAAAGTCGAGCCCTGAAAAATGAAGTCTAAAAATCAGTAAAATCAGAGACCGAAAAACAATAAAATGTCTCCTAAGTGCTTCATATATTATTTTTTGACTTCCCAAAATTTAAAATGTAAAAAAAAAATGAAACTTTTCGGGGCACGAAAATCGAGCCTTGAAAAATGACGTCTTAAAATCAGCTAAATCAGAGTACGAAAAACAAAACTAATTGCACCTAAGTGCTTAATATATTAATTTTTGACTTCCCTAAACTAAAAATTTGAAAAAAAATTAAACTTTTCTGGGCACGGAAATCGATCACTGAAAAATGATGTCTTAAAATCAGCAAAATCAGAGTCCGAAAAATAAAACAAATGGCTCCTATGTGCTTAATATATTATTTTTTGACTTCCCAAAACTTAAAATGTCAAAAAAAATGAAACTTTTCTGATCACGAAAGTCGAGCCCCAAAAAATGACGTCTAAAAATCAGCAAAATCAGAGTCCGAAAAACAATAGAAATGTATCCTAAGTGCTTCATATCTTATTTTTTGACATCCCAAAAATTAAAATGTAAAAAAAAATGAAAGTTTTCGTGGCACGAAAATCGAGCCCTGAAAAATGACGTCTTAAAATCAGCAAAATCAGAGTCCGAAAAACAAAACAAATGGCTCCTAAGTGCTTAATATATTATTTTTTGACTTCCAAAAACTTAAAATGTCAAAAAAAATGAAACTTTTCTGGGCACGAAAGTCGTGCCCTGAAAAATGACGTCTAAAAATCAGCAAAATCAGAGTCCGAAAATAAAACAAAAGGCTCCTGTGTGCTTAATATATTATTTTTTGACTTCCCAAAACTTAAAATGTCAAAAAATATGAAACTTTTCTAGGCACGAAAGTCGAACCCTGAAAAATGACGTCTAAAAATCAGCAAAATTAGAGTCCGAAAAACAATACAAATGTCTCAAAAGGGCTTAATATATTATTTTTTGAATTCCAAAAACTTAAAATTTAGAAAAAAATGAAACTTTTCGGGGCACGAAAATCGAGCCCTGAAAAATGAAGTCTAAAAATCAGCAAAATCCAAGTCCGAAAAACAAAACAAATTGGTCCTAAGTGCTTCATTTATTATTTTTTGACTTCCCAAAACTTGAAATTTAAAAAAAAATGAAACTTTTCGGGGGCACGAAAATCGAGCCCTGAAAAATGACGTCTTAAAATCAGCTAAATCAGAGTCCGAAAAACAAAACAAATTGCACCTAAGTGCTTAATATATTAATTTTTGACTTCCTTAAACTTAAAATGTCAAAAAAAAAAAAAAACTTTTCTGGGCACGGAAATCGATCCTTGAAAAATGACGTCTTAAAATCGGCAAAATCAGAGTCCCAAAACCAAAACAAATGGCTCCTAAGTGCTTAATATATTATTTTTTGATTTCCCAAAACTTAAAATGTCAAGAAAAATGAAACTTTTCTGGGCACGGAAATCGATCCCTGAAAAATGACGTCTTAAATTCGGCAAAATTAGAGTCCGAAAAACAAAACAAATGGCTCCTAAGTGCTTAATATATTATTTTTTGACTTCCCAAAACTTAAAATGTCAAGAAAAATGAAACTTTTAGGGGCACGAAAATCGAGCCCTGAAAAATGACGTCTAAAAATCCGCAAAATCAGAGTCTGAAAAACAAAACAAATTGCACCTAAGTGCTTAATATATTAATTTTTGACTTCCCTAAACTTAAAATGTCAAAAAAATGAAACTTTTCTGGGCACGGAAATCGATCACTGAAAAATGACGTCTTAAAATCGGCAAAATCAGAGTCCGAAAAACAAAACAAATGGCTCCTAAGTGCTTAATATATTATTTTTTGATTTCCCAAAACTTAAAATGTCAAAAAAAAAATGAAACTTTTCGTGGCACGAAAGTCGAACCCTGAAAAATGACGTCTAAAAATCAGCAAAATCAAAGTCCGAAAAACAATACAAATGTCTCCTAAGTGCTTAATATATTATTTTTTGAATTCCAAAAACCTAAAATTTCAAAAAAAATGAAACTTTTCGGGTCACGAAAATCGAGCCCTGAAAAATGAAGTCTAAAAATCAGCAAAATCAAAGTCCGAAAAACAACACAAATTGGTCCTAAGTGCTTCATATATTATTTTTTGACTTCCCAAAACTTGAAATTTCAAAAAAAATGAAACTTTTCGTGGCCCGAAAATCGAGCCCTGAAAAATGAAGTCTAAAAATCAGCAAAATCAAAGTCCGAAAAACAAAATAAATGACTCCTATGTGCTTAATATATTATTTTTTGACTTCCCAAAACTTAAAATGTCCAAAAAAATGAAACTTTTCGGGGCACGAAAATCGAGCCCTGAAAAATGACGTCTACAAATCAGCAAAATCAGAGTCCGAAAATCAATACAAATGTCTCCTAAGTGCTTAATATATTATTTTTTGAATTCCAAAAACTTAAAATTTCAAAAAAAATGAAACTTTTCGGGGCACCAAAGTAGAGCCCTGAAAAATGACGTCTAAAAATCAGCAAAATAAGTGTTCGAAACAAATGGCTCCTATGTGCTTAATATATTATTGTTTGACTTCCTAAAACTTAAAATGTCAAAAAAAATGAAACTTTTCAGGGCATGAAAGTCGAGCCCTGAAAAATGACGTCTAAAAATCAGCAAAATCAGAGTCCGAAAAACAATACAAATGTCTCATAAGGGCTTAATATATTATTTTTTGAATTCCAAAAACTTAAAATTTCAAAAAAAATGAAACTTTTCGGGGCACGAAAATCTATCCCTGAAAAATGAAGTCTAAAAATCAGCAAAATCAAAGTCCGAAAAACAAAACAAATTGGTCCTAAGTGCTTCATATATTATTTTTTGACTTCCCAAAACTTGAAATTTAAAAAAAAATGAAAGTTTTCGGGGCACGAAAATCGAGCCCTGAAAAATGACGTCTTAAAATCAGCTAAATCAGAGTCCGAAAAACAAAACAAATTGCACCTAACTGCTTAATATATTAATTTTTGACTTCCCTAAACTTATAATTTCAAAAAAAAATAAACTTTTCTGGGCACGGAAATCGATCCCTGAAAAATGACGTATTAAAATAGGCAAAATTGGAGTCCGAAAAACAAAACAAATGGCTCCTAAGTGCTTAATATATTATTTTTTGAATTCCAAAAACTTAAAATTTCAAAAAAAAATGAAACTTTTCGGGGAACGAAAATCGAGCCCTGAAAAATGAAGTCTAAAAATCAGCAAAATCAAAGTCCGAAAAACAAAACAAATTGGTCCTAAGTGCTTCATATAATATTTTTTGACTTCCCAAAACTTGAAATTTAAAAAAAAAAAATGAAACTTTTCGGGGGCACGAAAATCGAGCCCTGAAAAATGACTTCTTAAAATAAGCTAAATCAGAGTCCGAAAAACAAAACAAATTGCACCTAAGTGCTTAATATTTTAATTTTTGACTTCCTTAAACTTAAAATGTCAAAAAAAAAATGAAACTTTTCTGGGCACGGAAATCGATCCTTGAAAAATGACGTCTTAAAATCGGCAAAATCAGAGTCCGAAAAGCAAAACAAATGGCTCCTAAGTGCTTAATATATTATTTTTTGATTTCCCAAAACTTAAAATGTCAAGAAAAATGAAACTTTTCTGGGCACGGAAATCGATCCCTGAAAAATGACGTCTAAAAATCCGCAAAATCAGAGTCTGAAAAACAAAACAAATGGCTCCTAAGTGCTTAATATATTATTTTTTGACTTCCCAAAACATAAAATGTCAAAAAAAAAATGAAACTTTTCGTGGCACGAAAGTCGAACCCTGAAAAATGACGTCTAAAAATCAGCAAAATCAGAGTCCGAAAAACAATACAAATGTCTCCTAAGTGCTTAATATATTATTTTTTGAATTCCAAAAACCTAAAATTTCAAAAAAAATGAAACTTTTCGGGGGCACGAAAATCGAGCCCTGAAAAATGAAGTCTAAAAATCAGTAAAATCAAAGTCCGAAAAACAAAACAAATTGGTCCTAAGTGCTTCATATATTATTTTTTGACTTCCCAAAACTTGAAATTTCAAAAAAAATGAAACTTTTCGTGGCCCGAAAATCGAGCCCTGAAAATGAATTCTAAAAATCAGCAAAATAAGAGTCCGAAAATCAATACAAATGGCTCCCAAGTGCTTAATATATTATTTTTTGACTTCCCAAAACATAAAATGTCAAAAAATATGAGACTTTTCTAGGCACGAAAGTCGAGCCCTGAAAATGACGTCTAAAAATCAGCAAAATCAGAGTCCGAAAAACAATACAAATATCTCATGAGGGCATAATATATTATTTTTTGAATTCCAAAAACTTAAAATTTCAAAAAAAATGAAACTTTTCGTGGCACGAAAATCGAGCCATGAAAAATGAAGTATAAAAATCAGCAAAATCAAAGTCCGAAAAACAAAACAAATTGGTCCTAAGTGCTTCCTATAATATTTTTTGACTTCCCAAAACTTGAAATTTAAAAAAAATGAAACTTTTCTGGGCACGAAAATCGATCCCTGAAAAATGACGTCTTAAAATCGGCAAAATTAGAGTCCGAAAAACAAAACAAATGGCTCCTAAGTCCTTAATATATTATTTTTTGACTTCCCAAAACTTAAAATGTAAAGAAAAATGAAATTTTTCGGGGCACGAAAATCGAGCCCTGAAAAATGACGCCTAAAAATCCGCAAAATCAGAGTCTGAAAAACAAAACAAATTGCACCTAAGTGCTTAATATATTAATTTTTGACTTTCCTAAACTTAAAATGTCAACAAAATTAAACTTTTCAGGGCACGGAAATCGATCACTGAAAAATGACTTCTTAAAATCGGCAAAATCAGAGTCCGAAAAACAAAACAAATGGCTCCTAAGTGCTTAATATATTATTTTTTGACTTTCAAAAACTTGAAATGTCAAAAAAAATGAAACTTTTCGGGGCACGAAAGTCGAACCCTGAAAAATGACGTCTAAAAATCAGCAAAATCAGAGTCCGAAAACAATACAAATGTCTCCTAAGTGCTTAATATATTATTTTTTGACTTCCCAAAACTTGAAATTTCAAAAAAAATGAAACTTTTCGGGGCACGAAAGTCGAGCCCTGAAAATTGATGTCTAAAAATCAGCAAAATCAGAGTCCGAAAAACAATACAAATGTCTCCTAAGTGCTTAATATATTATTTTTTGACTTCCCAAAACTTGAAATTTCAAAAAAAATGAAACTTTTCGGGGCACGAAAATTGAACCCTGAAAAATGAAGTCTAAAAATCAACAAAATCAGAGTCAGAAAAACAAAACAAATGGCTCCTAAGTGCTTAATATATTATTTTTTGACTTCCCAAAACTTAAAATGTCAAAAAAAATGAAACTTTTCTAGGCACGAAAGTCGAGCCCTGAAAAATGACGTCTAAAAATCAGCAAAATCAGAGTCCGAAAAACAAAACAAATGGCTCCTATGTGCTTAATATATTATTTTTTGACTTTCCAAAACTTAAAATGTAAAAAAAAATGAAACTTTTCGGGAATCTAAAGTCGAGCCCTGAAAAATGACGTCTAAAAATCAGCAAAATCAGAGTCCGAAAAACAATACAAATGTCTCCTAAGTGCTTAATATATTATTTTTTAACTTCCCAAAACTTGAAATTTCAAAAAAAATGAAACTTTTCGGGGCACGAAAATCGAGCCCTTAAAAATGAAGTCTAAAAATCAGCAAAATCGGAGTCCGAAAAACAAAACAAATGGCTGCTATGTGCTTAATATATTATTTTTTGACTTCCCAAAACTTAAAATGTCAAAAAAAATGAAACTTTTCGGGGCACGAAAGTCGAGCCCTGAAAATTGACGTCTAAAAATCAGCAAAATCAGAGTCCGAAAAACAATACAAATGTCTCCTAAGTGCTTAATATATTATTTTTTGACTTCCCAAAACTTGAAATTTCAAAAAAAATGAAACTTTTCGGGGCACGAAAATCGAACCCTGAAAAATGAAGTCTAAAAATAAGCAAAATCAGAGTCCGAAAAACAAAACAAATGGCTCCTAAGTGCTTAATATATTATTTTTTGACTTCCCAAAACTTAAAATGTCAAAAAAAATGAAACTTTTCTAGGCACGAAAGTCGAGCCCTGAAAAATGACGTCTAAAAATCAGCAAAATCAGAGTCCGAAAAACAAAACAAATGGCTCCTATGTGCTTAATATATTATTTTTTGACTTTCCAAAACTTAAAATGTTAATAAAAATGAAACCTTTCGGGGATCTAAAGTCGAGCCCTGAAAAATGACGTCTAAAAATCAGCAAAATCAGAGTCCGAAAAACAATACAAATGTCTCCTAAGTGCTTAAAATATTATTTTTTGACTTCCAAAAACTTGAAATTTAAAAAAAAATGAAACTTTTCGGGGCACGAAAATCGAGCACCGAAAAAATGAAGTCTAAAAATCAGCAAAATCAAAGTACGAAATACAAAACAAATTGGTCTTAAGTGCTTCATATATTATTTTTTGACTTCCCAAAACTTGCAATTTAAAAAAAAATGAAACTTTTCGGGGCACGAAAATCGAGCCCTGAAAAATGACGTCTTAAAATCAGCAAAATCAGAGTCCGAAAAACAATACAAATGTCTCCAAAGTGCTTAATATATTATTTTTTGACTTCCCAAAACCTGAAATTTCAAAAAAATGAAACTTTTCGGGGCACGAAAATCGATCCCTGAAAAATGAAGTCTAAAAATCAGCAAAATCAGAGTCCGAAAAACAAAACAAATGGCTCCTAAGTTCTTAATATATTATTTTTTGACTTCCCAAAACTTAAAATATCAAAAAAAATGAAACTTTTCTAGGCACGAAAGTCGAGCCCTGAAAAATGACGTCTAAAAATCAGCAAAATCAGAGTCCGAAAAACAAAACAAATGGCTCCTAAGTGCTTAATATATTATTTTTTGACTTCCCAAAACTTAAAATGTCAAAAAAAATGAAACTTTTCTAGGCACGAAAGTCGAGCCCTTAACAATGACGTCTAAAAATCAGCAAAATCAGAGTCCGAAAAACAATACAAATGTCTCCTAAGTGCTTAATATATTATTTTTTGACTTCCAAAAACTTGAAATTTAAAAAAAAATGAAACTTTTCGGGGCACGAAAATCGAGCCCTTAAAAATGAACTCTAAAAATCTGTAAAATCAGAGTCCGAAAAACAAAACAAATGGCTCCTAAGTGCTTAATATATTATTTTTTGACTTCCCAAAACATAAAATGTCAAAAAAAAATGAAACTTTTCTAGGCACGAAAGTCGAGCCCTGAAAAATGACGTCTAAAAATCAGCAAAATCAGAGTCCGAAAAACAAAATATATGGCTCCTATGTGCTTAATATATTATTTTTTGACTTCCCAACATTTAAAATTTCAAAAAAAATGAAACTTTTCTAGGCACGAAAGTCGAGCCCTGAAAAATGACGTCTAAAAATCAGCAAAATCAGAGTCCGAAAAACAATACAAATGTCTCCTAAGTGCTTAATATATTATTTTTTGACTTCCCAAAACTTGAAATTTCAAAACAAATGAAACTTTTCGGGGCACGAAAATCGAGCCCTGAAAAAATGAAGTCTAAAAATCAGCAAAATCAAAGTCTGAAATACAAAACAAATTGGTCCTAAGTGCTTCATATATTATTTTTTGACTTCCCAAAACTTGCAATTTTAAAAAAAAATGAAACTTTTCGGGGCACGAAAATCGAGCCCTGAAAAATGACGTCTTAAAATCATCAAAATCAGAGTCCGAAAAACAAAACAAATGGCTCCTAAGTGCTTAATATATTATTTTTTTACTTCCCAAAACTTGAAATTTCAAAAAAAATGAAATTTTCGGGGTCACGAAAATCGAGCCCTGAAAAATGAAGTCTAAAAATCAGCAAAATCAGAGTCCGAAAAACAAAACAAATGGCTCCTATGTGCTTAATATATTATTTTTTGACTTCCCAAAACTTAAAATGTCAAAAAAAATGAAACTTTTCGGGGCACGAAAGTCGTGCCCTAAAAAATGACGTCTACATGTCAGCAAAATCAGAGTCCGAAAATCAATACAAATGTCTCCTAAGTGCTTAATATATTATTTTTTGAATTACAAAATCTTGAAATTTCAAAAAAAATGAAACTTTTCGAGGCACGAAAATCGAGCCATTAAAAATGAAGTCTAAAAATCAGCAAAATCAGAGTCCGAAAAACAAAACAAAGGGCTGCTATGTGCTTAATATATTATTTTTTGACTTCCCAAAACTTAAAATGTCAAAAAAAATGAAACTTTTCGGGGATCGAAAGTCGAGCCCTGAAAAATGACGTCTAAAAATCAGCAAAATCAGAGTCCGAAAAACAATACAAATGGCTCCTAAGTGCTTAATATATTATTTTTTGACTTCCCAAAACTTGAAATTTCAAAAAAAATGAAACTTTTCGGGGCACGAAAATCGAGCCCTGAAAAATGAAGTCTAAAAATCAGCAAAATCAGAGTCCGAAAAACAAAACAAATTGGTCCTAAGTGCTTCATATATTATTTTTTGACTTCCCAAAACTTAAAATGTCAAAAAAAATGAAACTTTTCTAGGCACGAAAGTCGAGCCCTGAAAAATGACGTCTAAAAATCAGCAAAATCAGAGTCCGAAAAACAATACAAATGTCTCCTAAGTGCTTAATATATTATTTTTTGACTTCCCAAAACTTGAAATTTCAAAAAAAATGAAACTTTTCGGGGCACGAAAATCGAGCCCTGAAAAAATGAAGTCTAAAAATCAAAAAAATCAAAGTCCGTAATACAAAACAAATTGGTCCTAAGTGCTTTATATATTATTTTTTGACTTCCCAAAACTTGCAATTTAAAAAAAAATGAAACTTTTCGGGGCACGAAAATCGAGCCCTGAAAAATGACGTCTTAAAATCATCAAAATCAGAGTCCGAAAAACAAAACAAATGGCTCCTAAGTGCTTAATATATTATTTTTTTACTTCCCAAAACTTGAAATTTCAAAAAAAATGAAATTTTCGGGGCACGAAAATCGAGCCCTGGAAAATGAAGTCTAAAAATCAGCAAAATCAGAGTCCGAAAAACAAAACAAATTGGTCCTAAGTGCTTCATATATTATTTTTTGACTTCCCAAAACTTAAAATGTCAAAAAAAATGAAACTTTTCTAGGCACGAAAGTCGAGCCCTGAAAAATGACGTCTAAAAATCAGCAAAATCAGAGTCCGAAAAACAATACAAATGTCTCCTAAGTGCTTAATATATTATTTTTTGACTTCCCAAAACTTGAAATTTCAAAACAAATGAAACTTTTCGGGGCACGAAAATCGAGCCCTGAAAAAATGAAGTCTAAAAATCAGCAAAATCAAAGTCTGAAATACAAAACAAATTGGTCCTAAGTGCTTCATATATTATTTTTTGACTTCCCAAAACTTGCAATTTTAAAAAAAAATGAAACTTTTCGGGGCACGAAAATCGAGCCCTGAAAAATGACGTCTTAAAATCATCAAAATCAGAGTCCGAAAAACAAAACAAATGGCTCCTAAGTGCTTAATATATTATTTTTTTACTTCCCAAAACTTGAAATTTCAAAAAAAATGAAATTTTCGGGGCACGAAAATCGAGCCCTGAAAAATGAAGTCTAAAAATCAGCAAAATCAGAGTCCGAAAAACAAAACAAATGGCTCCTATGTGCTTAATATATTATTTTTTGACTTCCCAAAACTTAAAATGTCAAAAAAAATGAAACTTTTCGGGGCACGAAAGTCGTGCCCTAAAAAATGACGTCTACAAGTCAGCAAAATCAGAGTCCGAAAATCAATACAAATGTCTCCTAAGTGCTTAATATATTATTTTTTGAATTACAAAATCTTGAAATTTCAAAAAAAATGAAACTTTTCGAGGCACGAAAATCGAGCCATTAAAAATGAAGTCTAAAAATCAGCAAAATCAGAGTCCGAAAAACAAAACAAAGGGCTGCTATGTGCTTAATATATTATTTTTTGACTTCCCAAAACTTAAAATGTCAAAAAAAATGAAACTTTTCGGGGATCGAAAGTCGAGCCCTGAAAAATGACGTCTAAAAATCAGCAAAATCAGAGTCCGAAAAACAATACAAATGGCTCCTAAGTGCTTAATATATTATTTTTTGACTTCCCAAAACTTGAAATTTCAAAAAAAATGAAACTTTTCGGGGCACGAAAATCGAGCCCTGAAAAATGAAGTCTAAAAATCAGCAAAATCAGAGTCCGAAAAACAAAACAAATTGGTCCTAAGTGCTTCATATATTATTTTTTGACTTCCCAAAACTTAAAATGTCAAAAAAAATGAAACTTTTCTAGGCACGAAAGTCGAGCCCTGAAAAATGACGTCTAAAAATCAGCAAAATCAGAGTCCGAAAAACAATACAAATGTCTCCTAAGTGCTTAATATATTATTTTTTGACTTCCCAAAACTTGAAATTTCAAAAAAAATGAAACTTTTCGGGGCACGAAAATCGAGCCCTGAAAAAATGAAGTCTAAAAATCAAAAAAATCAAAGTCCGTAATACAAAACAAATTGGTCCTAAGTGCTTTATATATTATTTTTTGACTTCCCAAAACTTGCAATTTAAAAAAAAATGAAACTTTTCGGGGCACGAAAATCGAGCCCTGAAAAATGACGTCTTAAAATCAGCAAAATCAGAGTCCGAAAAGCAAAACAAATGGCTCCTAAGTGCTTAATATATTATTTTTTGACTTCCCAAAACTTGAAATTTCAAAAAAAATTAAACTTTTCGGGGCACGAAAATCGAACCCTGAAAAATGAAGTCTAAAAATCAGCAAAATCAGAGTCCGAAAAACAAAACAAATGGCTCCTAAGTGCTTAATATATTATTTTTTGACTTCCCAAAACTTAAAATGTCAAAAAAAATGAAACTTTTCTAGGCACGAAAGTCGAGCCCTGAAAAATGACGTCTAAAAATCAGCAAAATCAGAGTCCGAAAAACAATACAAATGTCTCTTAAGTGCTTAATATATTATTTTTTGACTTCCCAAAACTTGAAATTTCAAAAAAAAAAAAACTTTTCGGGGCACGAAAATCGAGCCCTGGAAAAATGAAGTCTAAAAATCAGCAAAATCAAAGTCCGAAATACAAAACAAATTGGTCCTAAGTGCTTCATATATTATTTTTTGACTTCCCAAAACTTGCAATTTAAAAAAAATGAAACTTTTCGGGGCACGAAAATCGAGCCCTGAAAAATGACGTCTACAAGTCAGCAAAATGAGAGTCCGAAAATCAATACAAATGTCTCCTAAGTGCTTCATATATTATTTTTTGAATTCCAAAATCTTGAAATTTCAAAAAAAATTAAACTTTTCGGTGCACGAAAGTCGAGCCCTGAAAAATGACGTCTAAAAATCAGCAAAATCAGAGTCCGAAAAACAATACAAACGTAAATCGAACCCTGAAAAATGAAGTCTAAAAATCAGCAAAATCAGAGTCCGAAAAACAATACAAATGTAAATCGAACCCTGAAAAATGAAGTCTGAAAATCAGCAAAACCAGAGTCCGAAAAACAAAACAAATGGCTCCTAAGTGCTTAATATATTATTTTTTGACTTCCCAAAACTTAAAATGTCAAAAAAAATGAAACTTATCTAGGAACGAAAGTCGAGCCCTGAAAAATGACGTCTAAAAATCAGCAAAATCAGATTCCGAAAAACAATACAAATGTCTCCTAAGTGCTTAATATATTATTTTTTGACTTCCAAAAACTTGAAATTTCAAAAAAAATGAAACTTTTCGGGGCACGAAAATCGAGCCCTGAAAAAATGAAGTCTAAAAATCAGCAAAATCAAAGTACGAAATACAAAACAAATTGGTCCTAAGTGCTTCATATATTATTTTTTGACTTCCCAAAACTTGCAATTTAAAAAAAAATGAAACTTTTCGGGGGCACGAAAATCGAGCCCTGAAAAATGAAGTCTAAAAATCAGTAAAATCAAAGTCCGAAAAACAAAACAAATTGGTCCTAAGTGCTTCATATATTATTTTTTGACTTCCCAAAACTTGAAATTTCAAAAAAAATGAAACTTTTCGTGGCCCGAAAATCGAGCCCTGAAAATGAATTCTAAAAATCAGCAAAATAAGAGTCCGAAAATCAATACAAATGGCTCCCAAGTGCTTAATATATTATTTTTTGACTTCCCAAAACATAAAATGTCAAAAAATATGAGACTTTTCTAGGCACGAAAGTCGAGCCCTGAAAATGACGTCTAAAAATCAGCAAAATCAGAGTCCGAAAAACAATACAAATATCTCATGAGGGCATAATATATTATTTTTTGAATTCCAAAAACTTAAAATTTCAAAAAAAATGAAACTTTTCGTGGCACGAAAATCGAGCCATGAAAAATGAAGTATAAAAATCAGCAAAATCAAAGTCCGAAAAACAAAACAAATTGGTCCTAAGTGCTTCCTATAATATTTTTTGACTTCCCAAAACTTGAAATTTTAAAAAAATGAAACTTTTCTGGGCACGAAAATCGATCCCTGAAAAATGACGTCTTAAAATCGGCAAAATTAGAGTCCGAAAAACAAAACAAATGGCTCCTAAGTCCTTAATATATTATTTTTTGACTTCCCAAAACTTAAAATGTAAAGAAAAATGAAATTTTTCGGGGCACGAAAATCGAGCCCTGAAAAATGACGCCTAAAAATCCGCAAAATCAGAGTCTGAAAAACAAAACAAATTGCACCTAAGTGCTTAATATATTAATTTTTGACTTTCCTAAACTTAAAATGTAAACAAAATTAAACTTTTCAGGGCACGGAAATCGATCACTGAAAAATGACTTCTTAAAATCGGCAAAATCAGAGTCTGAAAAACAAAACAAATGGCTCCTAAGTGCTTAATATATTATTTTTTGACTTTCAAAAACTTGAAATGTCAAAAAAAATGAAACTTTTCGGGGCACGAAAGTCGAACCCTGAAAAATGACGTCTAAAAATCAGCAAAATCAGAGTCCGAAAACAATACAAATGTCTCCTAAGTGCTTAATATATTATTTTTTGACTTCCCAAAACTTGAAATGTCAAAAAAAATGAAACTTTTCGGGGCACGAAAGTCGAGCCCTGAAAATTGATGTCTAAAAATCAGCAAAATCAGAGTCCGAAAAACTATACAAATGTCTCCTAAGTGCTTAATATATTATTTTTTGATTTCCCAAAACTTGAAATTTCAAAAAAAATGAAACTTTTCGGGGCACGAAAATTGAACCCTGAAAAATGAAGTCTAAAAATCAGCAAAATCAGAGTCCGAAAAACAAAACAAATGGCTCCTAAGTGCTTAATATATTATTTTTTGACTTCCCAAAACTTAAAATGTCAAAAAAAATGAAACTTTTCTAGGCACGAAAGTCGAGCCCTGAAAAATGACGTCTAAAAATCAGCAAAATCAGAGTCCGAAAAACAAAACAAATGGCTCCTATGTGCTTAATATATTATTTTTTGACTTTCCAAAACTTAAAATGTAAAAAAAAATGAAACTTTTCGGGAATCTAAAGTCGAGCCCTGAAAAATGACGTCTAAAAATCAGCAAAATCAGAGTCCGAAAAACAATACAAATGTCTCCTAAGTGCTTAATATATTATTTTTTGACTTCCAAAAACTTGAAATTTAAAAAAAAATGAAACTTTTCGGGGCACGAAAATCGAGCACTGAAAAAATGAAGTCTAAAAATCAGCAAAATCAAAGTACGAAATACAAAACAAATTGGTCTTAAGTGCTTCATATATTATTTTTTGACTTCCCAAAACTTGCAATTTAAAAAAAAATGAAACTTTTCGGGGCACGAAAATCGAGCCCTGAAAAATGACGTCTTAAAATCAGCAAAATCAGAGTCCGAAAAACAATACAAATGTCTCCAAAGTGCTTAATATATTATTTTTTGACTTCCCAAAACCTGAAATTTCAAAAAAATGAAACTTTTCGGGGCACGAAAATCGATCCCTGAAAAATGAAGTCTAAAAATCAGCAAAATCAGAGTCCGAAAAACAAAACAAATGGCTCCTAAGTTCTTAATATATTATTTTTTGACTTCCCAAAACTTAAAATATCAAAAAAAATGAAACTTTTCTAGGCACGAAAGTCGAGCCCTGAAAAATGACGTCTAAAAATCAGCAAAATCAGAGTCCGAAAAACAAAACAAATGGCTCCTAAGTGCTTAATATATTATTTTTTGACTTCCCAAAACTTAAAATGTCAAAAAAAATGAAACTTTTCTAGGCACGAAAGTCGAGCCCTTAACAATGACGTCTAAAAATCAGCAAAATCAGAGTCCGAAAAACATAACAAATGTCTCCTAAGTGCTTAATATATTATTTTTTGACTTCCAAAAACTTGAAATTTAAAAAAAAATGAAACTTTTCGGGGCACGAAAATCGAGCCCTTAAAAATGAACTCTAAAAATCTGTAAAATCAGAGTCCGAAAAACAAAACAAATGGCTCCTAAGTGCTTAATATATTATTTTTTGACTTCCCAAAACATAAAATGTCAAAAAAAATGAAACTTTTCTAGGCACGAAAGTCGAGCCCTGAAAAATGACGTCTAAAAATCAGCAAAATCAGAGTCCGAAAAACAAAATATATGGCTCCTATGTGCTTAATATATTATTTTTTGACTTCCCAACATTTAAAATTTCAAAAAAAATGAAACTTTTATAGGCACGAAAGTCGAGCCCTGAAAAATGACGTCTAAAAATCAGCAAAATCAGAGTCCGAAAAACAATACAAATGTCTCCTAAGTGCTTAATATATTATTTTTTGACTTCCCAAAACTTGAAATTTCAAAACAAATGAAACTTTTCGGGGCACGAAAATCGAGCCCTGAAAAAATGAAGTCTAAAAATCAAAAAAATCAAAGTCCGTAATACAAAACAAATTGGTCCTAAGTGCTTTATATATTATTTTTTGACTTCCCAAAACTTGCAATTTAAAAAAAAATGAAACTTTTCGGGGCACGAAAATCGAGCCCTGAAAAATGACGTCTTAAAATCATCAAAATCAGAGTCCGAAAAACAAAACAAATGGCTCCTAAGTGCTTAATATATTATTTTTTTACTTCCCAAAACTTGAAATTTCAAAAAAAATGAAATTTTCGGGGCACGAAAATCGAGCCCTGAAAAATGAAGTCTAAAAATCAGCAAAATCAGAGTCCGAAAAACAAAACAAATTGGTCCTAAGTGCTTCATATATTATTTTTTGACTTCCCAAAACTTAAAATGTCAAAAAAAATGAAACTTTTCTAGGCACGAAAGTCGAGCCCTGAAAAATGACGTCTAAAAATCAGCAAAATCAGAGTCCGAAAAACAATACAAATGTCTCCTAAGTGCTTAATATATTATTTTTTGACTTCCCAAAACTTGAAATTTCAAAACAAATGAAACTTTTCGGGGCACGAAAATCGAGCCCTGAAAAAATGAAGTCTAAAAATCAGCAAAATCAAAGTCTGAAATACAAAACAAATTGGTCCTAAGTGCTTCATATATTATTTTTTGACTTCCCAAAACTTGCAATTTTAAAAAAAAATGAAACTTTTCGGGGCACGAAAATCGAGCCCTGAAAAATGACGTCTTAAAATCATCAAAATCAGAGTCCGAAAAACAAAACAAATGGCTCCTAAGTGCTTAATATATTATTTTTTTACTTCCCAAAACTTGAAATTTCAAAAAAAATGAAATTTTCGGGGCACGAAAATCGAGCCCTGAAAAATGAAGTCTAAAAATCAGCAAAATCAGAGTCCGAAAAACAAAACAAATGGCTCCTATGTGCTTAATATATTATTTTTTGACTTCCCAAAACTTAAAATGTCAAAAAAAATGAAACTTTTCGGGGCACGAAAGTCGTGCCCTAAAAAATGACGTCTACAAGTCAGCAAAATCAGAGTCCGAAAATCAATACAAATGTCTCCTAAGTGCTTAATATATTATTTTTTGAATTACAAAATCTTGAAATTTCAAAAAAAATGAAACTTTTCGAGGCACGAAAATCGAGCCATTAAAAATGAAGTCTAAAAATCAGCAAAATCAGAGTCCGAAAAACAAAACAAAGGGCTGCTATGTGCTTAATATATTATTTTTTGACTTCCCAAAACTTAAAATGTCAAAAAAAATGAAACTTTTCGGGGATCGAAAGTCGAGCCCTGAAAAATGACGTCTAAAAATCAGCAAAATCAGAGTCCGAAAAACAATACAAATGGCTCCTAAGTGCTTAATATATTATTTTTTGACTTCCCAAAACTTGAAATTTCAAAAAAAATGAAACTTTTCGGGGCACGAAAATCGAGCCCTGAAAAATGAAGTCTAAAAATCAGCAAAATCAGAGTCCGAAAAACAAAACAAATTGGTCCTAAGTGCTTCATATATTATTTTTTGACTTCCCAAAACTTAAAATGTCAAAAAAAATGAAACTTTTCTAGGCACGAAAGTCGAGCCCTGAAAAATGACGTCTAAAAATCAGCAAAATCAGAGTCCGAAAAACAATACAAATGTCTCCTAAGTGCTTAATATATTATTTTTTGACTTCCCAAAACTTGAAATTTCAAAAAAAATGAAACTTTTCGGGGCACGAAAATCGAGCCCTGAAAAAATGAAGTCTAAAAATCAAAAAAATCAAAGTCCGTAATACAAAACAAATTGGTCCTAAGTGCTTTATATATTATTTTTTGACTTCCCAAAACTTGCAATTTAAAAAAAAATGAAACTTTTCGGGGCACGAAAATCGAGCCCTGAAAAATGACGTCTTAAAATCAGCAAAATCAGAGTCCGAAAAGCAAAACAAATGGCTCCTAAGTGCTTAATATATTATTTTTTGACTTCCCAAAACTTGAAATTTCAAAAAAAATTAAACTTTTCGGGGCACGAAAATCGAACCCTGAAAAATGAAGTCTAAAAATCAGCAAAATCAGAGTCCGAAAAACAAAACAAATGGCTCCTAAGTGCTTAATATATTATTTTTTGACTTCCCAAAACTTAAAATGTCAAAAAAAATGAAACTTTTCTAGGCACGAAAGTTGAGCCCTGAAAAATGACGTCTAAAAATCAGCAAAATCAGAGTCCGAAAAACAATACAAATGTCTCTTCAGTGCTTAATATATTATTTTTTGACTTCCCAAAACTTGAAATTTCAAAAAAAAAAAAACTTTTGGGGCACGAAAATCGAGCCCTGGAAAAATGAAGTCTAAAAATCAGCAAAATCAAAGTCCGAAATACAAAACAAATTGGTCCTATGTGCTTCATATATTATTTTTTGACTTCCCAAAACTTGCAATTCAAAAAAAATGAAACTTTTCGGGGCACGAAAATCGAGCCCTGAAAAATGACGTCTACACGTCAGCAAAATGAGAGTCCGAAAATCAATACAAATGTCTCCTAAGTGCTTCATATATTATTTTTTGAATTCCAAAATCTTGAAATTTCAAAAAAAATTAAACTTTTCGGTGCACGAAAGTCGAGCCCTGAAAAATGACGTCTAAAAATCAGCAAAATCAGAGTCCGAAAAACAATACAAACGTAAATCGAACCCTGAAAAATGAAGTCTAAAAATCAGCAAAATCAGAGTCCGAAAAACAATACAAATGTAAATCGAACCTTGAAAAATGAAGTCTAAAAATCAGCAAAACCAGAGTCCGAAAAACAAAACAAATGGCTCCTAAGTGCTTAATATATTATTTTTTGACTTCCCAAAACTTAAAATGTCAAAAAAAATGAAACTTATCTAGGAACGAAAGTCGAGCCCTGAAAAATGACGTCTAAAAATCAGCAAAATCAGATTCCGAAAAACAATACAAATGTCTCCTAAGTGCTTAATATATTATTTTTTGACTTCCAAAAACTTGAAATTTCAAAAAAAATGAAACTTTTCGGGGCACGAAAATCGAGCCCTGAAAAAATGAAGTCTAAAAATCAGCAAAATCAAAGTACGAAATACAAAACAAATTGGTCCTAAGTGCTTCATATATTATTTTTTGACTTCCCAAAACTTGCAATTTAAAAAAAAATGAAACTTTTCGGGGCACGAAAATCGAGCCCTGAAAAATGACGTCTTAAAATCAGCAAAATCAGGGTCCGAAAAACAAAACAAATGTCTCCTAAGTGCTCAATATATTAATTTTTGACTTCCCTAAACTTAAAATGTCAAAAAAATGAAACTTTTCTGGGCACGGAAATCGATCACTGAAAAATGACGTCTTAAAATCGGCAAAATCAGAGTCCGAAAAACAAAACAAATGGCTCCTAAGTGCTTAATATATTATTTTTTGACTTCCCAAAACATAAAATGTCAAAAAAAAAATGAAACTTTTCGTGGCACGAAAGTCGAACCCTGAAAAATGACGTCTAAAAATCAGCAAAATCAGAGTCCGAAAAACAATACAAATGTCTCCTAAGTGCTTAATATATTATTTTTTGAATTCCAAAAACCTAAAATTTCAAAAAAAATGAAACTTTTCGGGGGCACGAAAATCGAGCCCTGAAAAATGAAGTCTAAAAATCAGTAAAATCAAAGTCCGAAAAACAAAACAAATTGGTCCTAAGTGCTTCATATATTATTTTTTGACTTCCCAAAACTTGAAATTTCAAAAAAAATGAAACTTTTCGTGGCCCGAAAATCGAGCCCTGAAAATGAATTCTAAAAATCAGCAAAATAAGAGTCCGAAAATCAATACAAATGGCTCCCAAGTGCTTAATATATTATTTTTTGACTTCCCAAAACATAAAATGTCAAAAAATATGAGACTTTTCTAGGCACGAAAGTCGAGCCCTGAAAATGACGTCTAAAAATCAGCAAAATCAGAGTCCGAAAAACAATACAAATATCTCATGAGGGCATAATATATTATTTTTTGAATTCCAAAAACTTAAAATTTCAAAAAAAATGAAACTTTTCGTGGCACGAAAATCGAGCCATGAAAAATGAAGTATAAAAATCAGCAAAATCAAAGTCCGAAAAACAAAACAAATTGGTCCTAAGTGCTTCCTATAATATTTTTTGACTTCCCAAAACTTGAAATTTAAAAAAAATGAAACTTTTCTGGGCACGAAAATCGATCCCTGAAAAATGACGTCTTAAAATCGGCAAAATTAGAGTCCGAAAAACAAAACAAATGGCTCCTAAGTCCTTAATATATTATTTTTTGACTTCCCAAAACTTGAAATTTCAAAAAAAATGAAACTTTTCGGGGCACGAAAATTGAACCCTGAAAAATGAAGTCTAAAAATCAGCAAAATCAGAGTCCGAAAAACAAAACAAATGGCTCCTAAGTGCTTAATATATTATTTTTTGACTTCCCAAAACTTAAAATGTCAAAAAAAATGAAACTTTTCTAGGCACGAAAGTCGAGCCCTGAAAAATGACGTCTAAAAATCAGCAAAATCAGAGTCCGAAAAACAAAACAAATGGCTCCTATGTGCTTAATATATTATTTTTTGACTTTCCAAAACTTAAAATGTAAAAAAAAATGAAACTTTTCGGGAATCTAAAGTCGAGCCCTGAAAAATGACGTCTAAAAATCAGCAAAATCAGAGTCCGAAAAACAATACAAATGTCTCCTAAGTGCTTAATATATTATTTTTTGACTTCCAAAAACTTGAAATTTAAAAAAAAATGAAACTTTTCGGGGCACGAAAATCGAGCACTGAAAAAATGAAGTATAAAAATCAGCAAAATCAAAGTACGAAATACAAAACAAATTGGTCTTAAGTGCTTCATATATTATTTTTTGACTTCCCAAAACTTGCAATTTAAAAAATAATGAAACTTTTCGGGGCACGAAAATCGAGCCCTGAAAAATGACGTCTTAAAATCAGCAAAATCAGAGTCCGAAAAACAATACAAATGTCTCCAAAGTGCTTAATATATTATTTTTTGACTTCCCAAAACCTGAAATTTCAAAAAAATGAAACTTTTCGGGGCACGAAAATCGATCCCTGAAAAATGAAGTCTAAAAATCAGCAAAATCAGAGTCCGAAAAACAAAACAAATGGCTCCTAAGTTCTTAATATATTATTTTTTGACTTCCCAAAACTTAAAATATCAAAAAAAATGAAACTTTTCTAGGCACGAAAGTCGAGCCCTGAAAAATGACGTCTAAAAATCAGCAAAATCAGAGTCCGAAAAACAAAACAAATGGCTCCTAAGTGCTTAATATATTATTTTTTGACTTCCCAAAACTTAAAATGTCAAAAAAAATGAAACTTTTCTAGGCACGAAAGTCGAGCCCTTAACAATGACGTCTAAAAATCAGCAAAATCAGAGTCCGAAAAACAATACAAATGTCTCCTAAGTGCTTAATATATTATTTTTTGACTTCCCAAAACTTGAAATTTCAAAAAAAATGAAACTTTTCGGGGCACGAAAATTGAACCCTGAAAAATGAAGTCTAAAAATCAGCAAAATCAGAGTCCGAAAAACAAAACAAATGGCTCCTAAGTGCTTAATATATTATTTTTTGACTTCCCAAAACTTAAAATGTCAAAAAAAATGAAACTTTTCTAGGCACGAAAGTCGAGCCCTGAAAAATGACGTCTAAAAATCAGCAAAATCAGAGTCCGAAAAACAAAACAAATGGCTCCTATGTGCTTAATATATTATTTTTTGACTTTCCAAAACTTAAAATGTAAAAAAAAATGAAACTTTTCGGGAATCTAAAGTCGAGCCCTGAAAAATGACGTCTAAAAATCAGCAAAATCAGAGTCCGAAAAACAATACAAATGTCTCCTAAGTGCTTAATATATTATTTTTTGACTTCCAAAAACTTGAAATTTAAAAAAAAATGAAACTTTTCGGGGCACGAAAATCGAGCACTGAAAAAATGAAGTCTAAAAATCAGCAAAATCAAAGTACGAAATACAAAACAAATTGGTCTTAAGTGCTTCATATATTATTTTTTGACTTCCCAAAACTTGCAATTTAAAAAAAAATGAAACTTTTCGGGGCACGAAAATCGAGCCCTAAAAAATGACGTCTTAAAATCAGCAAAATCAGAGTCCGAAAAGCAAAACAAATGGCTCCTAAGTGCTTAATATATTATTTTTTGACTTCCCAAAACTTGAAATTTCAAAAAAAATTAAACTTTTCGGGGCACGAAAATCGAACCCTGAAAAATGAAGTCTAAAAATCAGCAAAATCAGAGTCCGAAAAACAAAACAAATGGCTCCTAAGTGCTTAATATATTATTTTTTGACTTCCCAAAACTTAAAATGTCAAAAAAAATGAAACTTTTCTAGGCACGAAAGTCGAGCCCTGAAAAATGACGTCTAAAAATCAGCAAAATCAGAGTCCGAAAAACAATACAAATGTCTCTTAAGTGCTTAATATATTATTTTTTGACTTCCCAAAACTTGAAATTTCAAAAAAAAAAAAACTTTTCGGGGCACGAAAATCGAGCCCTGGAAAAATGAAGTCTAAAAATCAGCAAAATCAAAGTCCGAAATACAAAACAAATTGGTCCTAAGTGCTTCATATATTATTTTTTGACTTCCCAAAACTTGCAATTTAAAAAAAATGAAACTTTTCGGGGCACGAAAATCGAGCCCTGAAAAATGACGTCTACAAGTCAGCAAAATGAGAGTCCGAAAATCAATACAAATGTCTCCTAAGTGCTTCATATATTATTTTTTGAATTCCAAAATCTTGAAATTTCAAAAAAAATTAAACTTTTCGGTGCACGAAAGTCGAGCCCTGAAAAATGACGTCTAAAAATCAGCAAAATCAGAGTCCGAAAAACAATACAAACGTAAATCGAACCCTGAAAAATGAAGTCTAAAAATCAGCAAAATCAGAGTCCGAAAAACAATACAAATGTAAATCGAACCCTGAAAAATGAAGTCTAAAAATCAGCAAAACCAGAGTCCGAAAAACAAAACAAATGGCTCCTAAGTGCTTAATATATTATTTTTTGACTTCCCAAAACTTAAAATGTCAAAAAAAATGAAACTTATCTAGGAACGAAAGTCGAGCCCTGAAAAATGACGTCTAAAAATCAGCAAAATCAGATTCCGAAAAACAATACAAATGTCTCCTAAGTGCTTAATATATTATTTTTTGACTTCCAAAAACTTGAAATTTCAAAAAAAATGAAACTTTTCGGGGCACGAAAATCGAGCCCTGAAAAAATGAAGTCTAAAAATCAGCAAAATCAAAGTACGAAATACAAAACAAATTGGTCCTAAGTGCTTCATATATTATTTTTTGACTTCCCAAAACTTGCAATTTAAAAAAAAATGAAACTTTTCGGGGCACGAAAATCGAGCCCTGAAAAATGACGTCTTAAAATCAGCAAAATCAGGGTCCGAAAAACAAAACAAATGTCTCCTAAGTGCTCAATATATTAATTTTTGACTTCCCTAAACTTAAAATGTCAAAAAAATGAAACTTTTCTGGGCACGGAAATCGATCACTGAAAAATGACGTCTTAAAATCGGCAAAATCAGAGTCCGAAAAACAAAACAAATGGCTCCTAAGTGCTTAATATATTATTTTTTGACTTCCCAAAACATAAAATGTCAAAAAAAAAATGAAACTTTTCGTGGCACGAAAGTCGAACCCTGAAAAATGACGTCTAAAAATCAGCAAAATCAGAGTCCGAAAAACAATACAAATGTCTCCTAAGTGCTTAATATATTATTTTTTGAATTCCAAAAACCTAAAATTTCAAAAAAAATGAAACTTTTCGGGGGCACGAAAATCGAGCCCTGAAAAATGAAGTCTAAAAATCAGTAAAATCAAAGTCCGAAAAACAAAACAAATTGGTCCTAAGTGCTTCATATATTATTTTTTGACTTCCCAAAACTTGAAATTTCAAAAAAAATGAAACTTTTCGTGGCCCGAAAATCGAGCCCTGAAAATGAATTCTAAAAATCAGCAAAATAAGAGTCCGAAAATCAATACAAATGGCTCCCAAGTGCTTAATATATTATTTTTTGACTTCCCAAAACATAAAATGTCAAAAAATATGAGACTTTTCTAGGCACGAAAGTCGAGCCCTGAAAATGACGTCTAAAATTCAGCAAAATCAGAGTCCGAAAAACAATACAAATATCTCATGAGGGCATAATATATTATTTTTTGAATTCCAAAAACTTAAAATTTCAAAAAAAATGAAACTTTTCGTGGCACGAAAATCGAGCCATGAAAAATGAAGTATAAAAATCAGCAAAATCAAAGTCCGAAAAACAAAACAAATTGGTCCTAAGTGCTTCCTATAATATTTTTTGACTTCCCAAAACTTGAAATTTAAAAAAAATGAAACTTTTCTGGGCACGAAAATCGATCCCTGAAAAATGACGTCTTTAAATCAGCAAAATTAGAGTCCGAAAAACAAAACAAATGGCTCCTAAGTCCTTAATATATTATTTTTTGACTTCCCAAAACTTAAAATGTAAAGAAAAATGAAATTTTTCGGGGCACGAAAATCGAGCCCTGAAAAATGACGCCTAAAAATCCGCAAAATCAGAGTCTGAAAAACAAAACAAATTGCACCTAAGTGCTTAATATATTAATTTTTGACTTTCCTAAACTTAAAATGTTAACAAAATTAAACTTTTCAGGGCACGGAAATCGATCACTGAAAAATGACTTCTTAAAATCGGCAAAATCAGAGTCCGAAAAACAAAACAAATGGCTCCTAAGTGCTTAATATATTATTTTTTGACTTTCAAAAACTTGAAATGTCAAAAAAAATGAAACTTTTCGGGGCACGAAAGTCGAACCCTGAAAAATGACGTCTAAAAATCAGCAAAATCAGAGTCCGAAAACAATACAAATGTCTCCTAAGTGCTTAATATATTATTTTTTGACTTCCCAAAACTTGAAATGTCAAAAAAAATGAAACTTTTCGGGGCACGAAAGTCGAGCCCTGAAAATTGATGTCTAAAAATCAGCAAAATCAGAGTCCGAAAAACAATACAAATGTCTCCTAAGTGCTTAATATATTATTTTTTGACTTCCCAAAACTTGAAATTTCAAAAAAAATGAAACTTTTCGGGGCACGAAAATTGAACCCTGAAAAATGAAGTCTAAAAATCAGCAAAATCAGAGTCCGAAAAACAAAACAAATGGCTCCTAAGTGCTTAATATATTATTTTTTGACTTCCCAAAACTTAAAATGTCAAAAAAAATGAAACTTTTCTAGGCACGAAAGTCGAGCCCTGAAAAATGACGTCTAAAAATCAGCAAAATCAGAGTCCGAAAAACAAAACAAATGGCTCCTATGTGCTTAATATATTATTTTTTGACTTTCCAAAACTTAAAATGTAAAAAAAAATGAAACTTTTCGGGAATCTAAAGTCGAGCCCTGAAAAATGACGTCTAAAAATCAGCAAAATCAGAGTCCGAAAAACAATACAAATGTCTCCTAAGTGCTTAATATATTATTTTTTGACTTCCAAAAACTTGAAATTTAAAAAAAAATTAAACTTTTCGGGGCACGAAAATCGAGCACTGAAAAAATGAAGTCTAAAAATCAGCAAAATCAAAGTACGAAATACAAAACAAATTGGTCTTAAGTGCTTCATATATTATTTTTTGACTTCCCAAAACTTGCAATTTAAAAAAAAATGAAACTTTTCGGGGCACGAAAATCGAGCCCTGAAAAATGACGTCTTAAAATCAGCAAAATCAGAGTCCGAAAAACAATACAAATGTCTCCAAAGTGCTTAATATATTATTTTTTGACTTCCCAAAACCTGAAATTTCAAAAAAATGAAACTTTTCGGGGCACGAAAATCGATCCCTGAAAAATGAAGTCTAAAAATCAGCAAAATCAGAGTCCGAAAAACAAAACAAATGGCTCCTAAGTTCTTAATATATTATTTTTTGACTTCCCAAAACTTAAAATATCAAAAAAAATGAAACTTTTCTAGGCACGAAAGTCGAGCCCTGAAAAATGACGTCTAAAAATCAGCAAAATCAGAGTCCGAAAAACAAAACAAATGGCTCCTAAGTGCTTAATATATTATTTTTTGACTTCCCAAAACTTAAAATGTCAAAAAAAATGAAACTTTTCTAGGCACGAAAGTCGAGCCCTTAACAATGACGTCTAAAAATCAGCAAAATCAGAGTCCGAAAAACAATACAAATGTCTCCTAAGTGCTTAATATATTATTTTTTGACTTCCAAAAACTTGAAATTTAAAAAAAAATGAAACTTTTCGGGGCACGAAAATCGAGCCCTTAAAAATGAACTCTAAAAATCTGTAAAATCAGAGTCCGAAAAACAAAACAAATGGCTCCTAAGTGCTTAATATATTATTTTTTGACTTCCCAAAACATAAAATGTCAAAAAAAATGAAACTTTTCTAGGCACGAAAGTCGAGCCCTGAAAAATGACGTCTAAAAATCAGCAAAATCAGAGTCCGAAAAACAAAATATATGGCTCCTATGTGCTTAATATATTATTTTTTGACTTCCCAACATTTAAAATTTCAAAAAAAAATGAAACTTTTCTAGGCACGAAAGTCGAGCCCTGAAAAATGACGTCTAAAAATCAGCAAAATCAGAGTCCGAAAAACAATACAAATGTCTCCTAAGTGCTTAATATATTATTTTTTGACTTCCCAAAACTTGAAATTTCAAAACAAATGAAACTTTTCGGGGCACGAAAATCAAGCCCTGAAAAAATGAAGTCTAAAAATCAGCAAAATCAAAGTCTGAAATACAAAACAAATTGGTCCTAAGTGCTTCATATATTATTTTTTGACTTCCCAAAACTTGCAATTTTAAAAAAAAATGAAACTTTTCGGGGCACGAAAATCGAGCCCTGAAAAATGACGTCTTAAAATCAGCAAAATCAGAGTCCGAAAAACAAAACAAATAGCTCCTAAGTGCTTAATATATTATTTTTTTACTTCCCAAAACTTGAAATTTCAAAAAAAATGAAATTTTCGGGGCACGAAAATCGAGCCCTGAAAAATGAAGTCTAAAAATCAGCAAAATCAGAGTCCGAAAAACAAAACAAATGGCTCCTATGTGCTTAATATATTATTTTTTGACTTCCCAAAACTTAAAATGTCAAAAAAAATGAAACTTTTCGGGGCACGAAAGTCGTGCCCTGAAAAATGACGTCTACAAGTCAGCAAAATCAGAGTCCGAAAATCAATACAAATGTCTCCTAAGTGCTTAATATATTATTTTTTGAATTACAAAATCTTGAAATTTCAAAAAAAATGAAACTTTTCGGTGCACGAAAATCGAGCCATTAAAAATGAAGTCTAAAAATCAGCAAAATCAGAGTCCGAAAAACAAAACAAAGGGCTGCTATGTGCTTAATATATTATTTTTTGACTTCCCAAAACTTAAAATGTCAAAAAAAATGAAACTTTTCGGGGATCGAAAGTCGAGCCCTGAAAAATGACGTCTAAAAATCAGCAAAATCAGAGTCCGAAAAACAATACAAATGGCTCCTAAGTGCTTAATATATTATTTTTTGACTTCCCAAAACTTGAAATTTCAAAAAAAATGAAACTTTTCTAAGCACGAAAGTCGAGCCCTGAAAAATGACGTCTAAAAATCAGCAAAATCAGAGTCCGAAAAACAAAACAAATGGCTCCTAAGTGTTTAATATATTATTTTTTGACTTCCCAAAACTTAAAATGTCAAAAAAAATGAAACTTTTCTAGGCACGAAAGTCGAGCCCTGAAAAATGACGTCTAAAAATCAGCAAAATCAGAGTCCGAAAAACAATACAAATGTCTCCTAAGTGCTTAATATATTATTTTTTGACTTCCCAAAACTTGAAATTTCAAAAAAAATGAAACTTTTCGGGGCACGAAAATCGAGCCCTGAAAAAATGAAGTCTAAAAATCAAAAAAATCAAAGTCCGTAATACAAAACAAATTGGTCCTAAGTGCTTTATATATTATTTTTTGACTTCCCAAAACTTGCAATTTAAAAAAAATGAAACTTTTCGGGGCACGAAAATCGAGCCCTGAAAAATGACGTCTACAAGTCAGCAAAATGAGAGTCCGAAAATCAATACAAATGTCTCCTAAGTGCTTCATATATTATTTTTTGAATTCCAAAATCTTGAAATTTAAAAAAAAATTAAACTTTTCGGTGCACGAAAGTCGAGCCCTGAAAAATGACGTCTAAAAATCAGCAAAATAAGAGTCCGAAAAACAATACAAACGTAAATCGAACCCTGAAAAATGAAGTCTAAAAATCAGCAAAATAAGAGTCCGAAAAACAATACAAATGTAAATCGAACATTGAAAAATGAAGTCTAAAAATCAGCAAAACCAGAGTCCGAAAAACAAAACAAATGGCTCCTAAGTGCTTAATATATTATTTTTTGACTTCCCAAAACTTAAAATGTCAAAAAAAATGAAACTTATCTAGGAACGAAAGTCGAGCCCTGAAAAATGACGTCTAAAAATCAGCAAAATCAGATTCCGAAAAACAATACAAATGTCTCCTAAGTGCTTAATATTTTATTTTTTGACTTCCAAAAACTTGAAATTTCAAAAAAAATGAAACTTTTCGGGGCACGAAAATCGAGCCCTGAAAAAATGAAGTCTAAAAATCAGCAAAATCAAAGTACGAAATACAAAACAAATTGGTCCTAAGTGCTTCATATATTATTTTTTGACTTCCCAAAACTTGCAATTTAAAAAAAAATGAAACTTTTCGGGGCACGAAAATCGAGCCCTGAAAAATGACGTCTTAAAATCAGCAAAATCAGGGTCCGAAAAACAAAACAAATGTCTCCTAAGTGCTTAATATATTATTTTTTGACTTACCAAAACTTGAAATTTCAAAAAAAACGAAACTTTTCGGGGCACGAAAATCGAGCCCTGATAAATGAAGTCTAAAAATCAGCAAAATCAGAGTCCGAAAAACAAAACAAATGGCTCCTATGTGCTTAATATATTATTTTTTGACTTCCCAAAACTTAAAATGTCCAAAAAAATGAAACTTTTCGGGGCACGAAAGTCGAGCTCTGAAAAATGACGTCTACAAGTCAGCAAAATCAGAGACCGAAAATCAATACAAATGTCTCCTAAGTGCATAATATATTATTTTTTGAATTCCAAAATCTTGAAATTTCAAAAAAAATGAAACTTTTCGGGGCACGAAAATCGAGCCCTTAAAAATGAAGTCTAAAAATAAGCAAAATCAGAGTCCGAAAAACAAAACAAATGGCTGCTATGTGCTTAATATATTATTTTTTGACTTCCCAAAACCTGAAATTTCAAAAAAATGAAACTTTTCGGGGCACGAAAATCGATCCCTGAAAAATGAAGTCTAAAAATAAGCAAAATCAGAGTCCGAAAAACAAAACAAATGGCTGCTATGTGCTTAATATATTATTTTTTGACTTCCCAAAACTTAAAATATCAAAAAAAATTAAACTTTTCTAGGCACGAAAGTCGAGCCCTGAAAAATGACGTCTAAAAATCAGCAAAATCAGAGTCCGAAAAACAATACAAAATGTCTCCTAAGTGCTTAATATATTATTTTTTTACTTCCCAAAACTTGAAATTTCATAAAAAATGAAACTTTTCGTGGTACGAAAATCGAGCCCTGAAAAATGAAGTCTAAAAATCACCAAAATCAGAGTCCGAAAAACAAAACAAATGGCTCCTAAGTGCTTAATATATTATTTTTTGACTTCCCAAAACTTAAAATGTCAAAAAAAATGAAACTTTTCTAGGCACGAAAGTCGAGCCCTGAAAAATGACGTCTAAAAATCAGCAAAATCAGAGTCCGAAAAACAAAACAAATGGCTCCTATGTGCTTAATATATTATTTTTTGACTTTCCAAAACTTAAAATGTAAAAAAAATGAAACTTTTCATGGATATAAAGTCGAGCCCTGAAAAATGACGTCTAAAAATCAGCAAAATCAGAGTTCGAAAAACAATACAAATGTCTCCTAAGTGCTTAATATATTATTTTTTAACTTCCCAAAACTTGAAATTTCAAAAAAAATGAAACTTTTCGGGGCACGAAAATCGAGCCCTTAAAAATGAAGTCTAAAAAACAGCAAAATCGGAGTCCGAAAAACAAAACAAATGGCTGCTATGTGCTTAATATATTATTTTTTGACTTCCCAAAACTTAAAATGTCAAAAAAAATGAAACTTTTCGGGGCACGAAAGTCGAGCCCTGAAAATTGACGTCTAAAAATCAGCAAAATCAGAGTTCGAAAAACAATACAAATGTCTCCTAAGTGCTTAATATATTATTTTTTGACTTCCCAAAACTTGAAATTTCAAAAAAAATGAAACTTTTCGGGGCACGAAAATCGAACCCTGAAAAATGAAGTCTAAAAATCAGCAAAATCAGAGTCCGAAAAACAAAACAAATGGCTCCTAAGTGCGTAATATATTATTTTTTGACTTCCCAAAACTTAAAATGTCAAAAAAAATGAAACTTTTTTAGGCACGAAAGTCGAGCCCTGAAAAATGACGTCTAAAAATCAGCAAAATCAGAGTCTGAAAAACAAAACAAATGGCTCCTATGTGCTTAATATATTATTTTTTGACTTTCCAAAACTTAAAATGTAAAAAAAAATGAAACTTTTCGGGGATCTAAAGTCGAGCCCTGAAAAATGACGTCTAAAAATCAGCAAAATCAGAGTCCGAAAAACAATACAAATGTCTCCTAAGTGCTTAATATATTATTTTTTGACTTCCAAAAACTTGAAATTTCAAAAAAAATGAAACTTTTCGGGGCACGAAAATCGAGCCCCGAAAAAATGAAGTCTAAAAATCAGCAAAATCAAAGTACGAAATACAAAACAAATTGGTCTTAAGTGCTTCATATATTATTTTTTGACTTCCCAAAACTTGCAATTTAAAAAAAAATGAAACTTTTCGGGGCACGAAAATCGAGCCCTGAAAAATGACGTCTTAAAATCAGCAAAATCAGAGTCCGAAAAACAATACAAATGTCTCCAAAGTGCTTAATATATTATTTTTTGACTTCCCAAAACCTGAAATTTCAAAAAAATGAAACTTTTCGGGGCACGAAAATCGATCCCTGAAAAATGAAGTCTAAAAATCAGCAAAATCAGAGTCCGAAAAACAAAACAAATGGCTCCTAAGTTCTTAATATATTATTTTTTGACTTCCCAAAACTTAAAATATCAAAAAAAATGAAACTTTTCTAGGCACGAAAGTCGAGCCATGAAAAATGACGTCTAAAAATCAGCAAAATCAGAGTCCGAAAAACAAAACAAATAGCTCCTATGTGCTTAATATATTATTTTTTGACTTTCTTAAACTTAAAATCAGCTAAATCAGAGTCCGAAAAACAAAACAAATTGCACCTAAGTGCTTAATATATTAATTTTTGACTTCCTTAAACTTAAAATGTCAAAAAAAAAATAAAACTTTTCTGGGCACGGAAATCGATCCTTGAAAAATGACGTCTTAAAATCGGCAAAATCAGAGTCCCAAAACCAAAACAAATGGCTCCTAAGTGCTTAATATATTATTTTTTGATTTCCCAAAACTTAAAATGTAAAGAAAAATGAAACTTTTCTGGGCACGGAAATCGATCCCTGAAAAATGACGTCTTAAATTCGGCAAAATTAGAGTCCGAAAAACAAAACAAATGGCTCCTAAGTGCTTAATATATTATTTTTTGACTTCCCAAAACTTAAAATGTCAAGAAAAATGAAACTTTTCGGGGCACGAAAATCGAGCCCTGAAAAATGACGTCTAAAAATCCGCAAAATCAGAGTCTGAAAAACAAAACAAATTGCACCTAAGTGCTTAATATATTAATTTTTGACTTCCCTAAACTTAAAATGTCAAAAAAATGAAACTTTTCTGGGCACGGAAATCGATCACTGAAAAATGACGTCTTAAAATCGGCAAAATCAGAGTCCGAAAAACAAAACAAATGGCTCCTAAGTGCTTAATATATTATTTTTTGACTTCCCAAAACTTAAAATGTCAAAAAAAAAATGAAACTTTTCGTGGCACGAAAGTCGAACCCTGAAAAATGACGTCTAAAAATCAGCAAAATCAAAGTCCGAAAAACAATACAAATGTCTCCTAAGTGCTTAATATATTATTTTTTGAATTCCAAAAACCTAAAGTTTCAAAAAAAATAAAACTTTTCGGGTCACGAAAATCGAGCCCTGAAAAATGAAGTCTAAAAATCAGCAAAATCAAAGTCCGAAAAACAAAACAAATTGGTCCTAAGTGCTTCATATATTATTTTTTGACTTCCCAAAACTTGAAATTTCAAAAAAAATGAAACTTTTCGTGGCCCGAAAATCGAGCCCTGAAAAATGAATTCTAAAAATCAGCAAAATCAAAGTCCGAAAAACAAAATAAATGACTCCTATGTGCTTAATATATTATTTTTTGACTTCCCAAAACTTAAAATGTCCAAAAAAATGAAACTTTTCGGGGCACGAAAATCGAGCCCTGAAAAATGACGTCTACAAATCAGCAAAATCAGAGTCCGAAAATCAATACAAATGTCTCCTAAGTGCTTAATATATTATTTTTTGAATTCCGAAAACTTAAAATTTCAAAAAAAATGAAACTTTTCGGGGCACCAAAGTAGAGCCCTGAAAAATGACGTCTAAAAATCAGCAAAATAAGTGTTCGAAACAAATGGCTCCTATGTGCTTAATATATTATTGTTTGACTTCCTAAAACTTAAAATGTCAAAAAAAATGAAACTTTTCAGGGAATGAAAGTCGAGACCTGAAAAATGACGTCTAAAAATCAGCAAAATCAGAGTCCGAAAAACAATACAAATGTCTCATAAGGGCTTAATATATTATTTTTTGAATTCCAAAAACTTAAAATTTCAAAAAAAATGAAACTTTTCGGGGCACGAAAATCGATCCCTGAAAAATGAAGTCTAAAAATCAGCAAAATCAAAGTCCGAAAAACAAAACAAATTGGTCCTAAGTGCTTCATATATTATTTTTTGACTTCCCAAAACTTGAAATTTAAAAAAAAATGAAAGTTTTCGGGGCACGAAAATCGAGCCCTGAAAAATGACGTCTTAAAATCAGGTAAATCAGAGTCCGAAAAACAAAACAAATTGCACCTAACTGCTTAATATATTAATTTTTGACTTCCCTAAACTTAAAATTTCAAAAAAAAATAAACTTTTCTGGGAACGGAAATCGATCCCTGAAAAATGACGTATTAAAATCGGCAAAATTGGAGTCCGAAAAACAAAACAAATGGCTCCTAAGTGCTTAATATATTATTTTTTGAATTCCAAAAACTTAAAATTTCAAAAAAAATGAAACTTTTCGGGGAACGAAAATCGAGCCCTGAAAAATGAAGTCTAAAAATCAGCAAAATCAAAGTCCGAAAAACAAAACAAATTGGTCCTAAGTGCTTCATATAGTATTTTTTGACTTCCCAAAACTTGAAATTTAAAAAAAAAAAATGAAACTTTTCGGGGGCACGAAAATCGAGCCCTGAAAAATGACTTCTTAAAATAAGCTAAATCAGAGTCCGAAAAACAAAACAAATTGCACCTAAGTGCTTAATATTTTAATTTTTGACTTCCTTAAACTTAAAATGTCAAAAAAAAAATGAAACTTTTCTGGGCACGGAAATCGATCCTTGAAAAATGACGTCTTAAAAACGGCAAAATCAGAGTCCGAAAAGCAAAACAAATGGCTCCTAAGTGCTTAATATATTATTTTTTGATTTCCCAAAACTTAAAATGTCAAGAAAAATGAAACTTTTCTGGGCACGGAAATCGATCCCTGAAAAATGACGTCTTAAAATCGGCAAAATTAGAGTCCGAAAAACAAAACAAATGGCTCCTAAGTGCTTAATATATTATTTTTTGACTTCCCAAAACTTAAAATGTCAAGAAAAATGAAACTTTTTGGGGCACGAAAATCGAGCCCTGAAAAATGACGTCTAAAAATCCGCAAAATCAGAGTCTGAAAAACAAAACAAATTGCACCTAAGTGCTTAATATATTAATTTTTGACTTCCCTAAACTTAAAATGTCAAAAAAATGAAACTTTTCTGGGCACGGAAATCGATCACTGAAAAATGACGTCTTAAAATCGGCAAAATCAGAGTCCGAAAAACAAAACAAAGGGCTCCTAAGTGCTTAATATATTATTTTTTGACTTCCCAAAACTTAAAATGTCAAAAAAAAAATGAAACTTTTCGTGGCACGAAAGTCGAACCCTGAAAAATGACGTCTAAAAATCAGCAAAATCAAAGTCCGAAAAACAATACAAATGTCTCCTAAGTGCTTAATATATTATTTTTTGAATTCCAAAAACCTAAAATTTCAAAAAAAATAAAACTTTTCGGGTCACGAAAATCGAGCCCTGAAAAATGAAGTCTAAAAATCAGCAAAATCAAAGTCCGAAAAACAAAACAAATTGGTCCTAAGTGCTTCATATATTATTTTTTGACTTCCCAAAACTTGAAATTTCAAAAAAAATGAAACTTTTCGTGGCCCGAAAATCGAGCCCTGAAAAATGAAGTCTAAAAATCAGCAAAATCAAAGTCCGAAAAACAAAATAAATGACTCCTATGTGCTTAATATATTATTTTTTGACTTCCCAAAACTTAAAATGTCCAAAAAAATGAAACTTTTCGGGGCACGAAAATCGAGCCCTGAAAAATGACGTCTACAAATCAGCAAAATCAGAGTCCGAAAATCAATACAAATGTCTCCTAAGTGCTTAATATATTATTTTTTGAATTCCGAAAACTTAAAATTTCAAAAAAAATGAAACTTTTCGGGGCACCAAAGTAGAGCCCTGAAAAATGACGTCTAAAAATCAGCAAAATAAGTGTTCGAAACAAATGGCTCCTAAGTGCTTAATATATTATTTTTTGACTTCCCAAAACTTAAAATGTCAAAAAAAAATGAAACTTTTCTAGGCACGAAAGTCGAGCCCTGAAAAATGACGTCTAAAAATCAGCAAAATCAGAGTCCGAAAAACAATACAAATGTCTCATAAGGGCTTAATATATTATTTTTTGAATTCCAAAAACTTAAAATTTCAAAAAAAATGAAACTTTTCGGGGCACGAAAATCGATCCCTGAAAAATGAAGTCTAAAAATCAGCAAAATCAAAGTCCGAAAAACAAAACAAATTGGTCCTAAGTGCTTCATATATTATTTTTTGACTTCCCAAAACTTGAAATTTAAAAAAAAATGAAAGTTTTCGGGGCACGAAAATCGAGCCCTGAAAAATGACGTCTTAAAATCAGGTAAATCAGAGTCCGAAAAACAAAACAAATTGCACCTAACTGCTTAATATATTAATTTTTGACTTCCCTAAACTTAAAATTTCAAAAAAAATAAACTTTTCTGGTAACGGAAATCGATCCCTGAAAAATGACGTATTAAAATCGGCAAAATTGGAGTCCGAAAAACAAAACAAATGGCTCCTAAGTGCTTAATATATTATTTTTTGAATTCCAAAAACTTAAAATTTCAAAAAAAATGAAACTTTTCGGGGAACGAAAATCGAGCCCTGAAAAATGAAGTCTAAAAATCAGCAAAATCAAAGTCCGAAAAACAAAACAAATTGGTCCTAAGTGCTTCATATAATATTTTTTGACTTCCCAAAACTTGAAATTTAAAAAAAAAAAATGAAACTTTTCGGGGGCACGAAAATCGAGCCCTGAAAAATGACTTCTTAAAATAAGCTAAATCAGAGTCCGAAAAACAAAACAAATTGCACCTAAGTGCTTAATATTTTAATTTTTGACTTCCTTAAACTTAAAATGTCAAAAAAAAAATGAAACTTTTCTGGGCACGGAAATCGATCCTTGAAAAATGACGTCTTAAAAACGGCAAAATCAGAGTCCGAAAAGCAAAACAAATGGCTCCTAAGTGCTTAATATATTATTTTTTGATTTCCCAAAACTTAAAATGTCAAGAAAAATGAAACTTTTCTGGGCACGGAAATCGATCCCTGAAAAATGACGTCTTAAAATCGGCAAAATTAGAGTCCGAAAAACAAAACAAATGGCTCCTAAGTGCTTAATATATTATTTTTTGACTTCCCAAAACTTAAAATGTCAAGAAAAATGAAACTTTTTGGGGCACGAAAATCGAGCCCTGAAAAATGACGTCTAAAAATCCGCAAAATCAGAGTCTGAAAAACAAAACAAATTGCACCTAAGTGCTTAATATATTAATTTTTGACTTCCCTAAACTTAAAATGTCAAAAAAATGAAACTTTTCTGGGCACGGAAATCGATCACTGAAAAATGACGTCTTAAAATCGGCAAAATCAGAGTCCGAAAAACAAAACAAAGGGCTCCTAAGTGCTTAATATATTATTTTTTGACTTCCCAAAACTTAAAATGTCAAAAAAAAAATGAAACTTTTCGTGGCACGAAAGTCGAACCCTGAAAAATGACGTCTAAAAATCAGCAAAATCAGAGTCCGAAAAACAATACAAATGTCTCCTAAGTGCTTAATATATTATTTTTTGAATTCCAAAAACCTAAAATTTCAAAAAAAATGAAACTTTTCGGGGGCACGAAAATCGAGCCCTGAAAAATGAAGTCTAAAAATCAGCAAAATCAAAGTCCGAAAAACAAAACAAATTGGTCCTAAGTGCTTCATATATTATTTTTTGACTTCCCAAAACTTGAAATTTCAAAAAAAATGAAACTTTTCGTGGCCCGAAAATAGAGCCCTGAAAATGAAGTCTAAAAATCAGCAAAATAAGAGTCCGAAAATCAATACAAATGGCTCCCAAGTGCTTAATATATTATTTTTTGACTTCCCAAAACATAAAATGTCAAAAAATATGAGACTTTTCTAGGCACGAAAGTCGAGCCCTGAAAATGACGTCTAAAAATCAGCAAAATCAGAGTCCGAAAAACAATACAAATATCTCATGAGGGCATAATATATTATTTTTTGAATTCCAAAAACTTAAAATTTCAAAAAAAATGAAACTTTTCGTGGCACGAAAATCGAGCCATGAAAAATGAAGTATAAAAATCAGCAAAATCAAAGTCCGAAAAACAAAACAAATTGGTCCTAAGTGCTTCCTATAATATTTTTTGACTTCCCAAAACTTGAAATTTAAAAAAAATGAAACTTTTCTGGGCACTAAAATCGATCCCTGAAAAATGACGTCTTAAAATCGGCAAAATTAGAGTCCGAAAAACAAAACAAATGGCTCCTAAGTCCTTAATATATTATTTTTTGACTTCCCAAAACTTAAAATGTAAAGAAAAATGAAATTTTTCGGGGCACGAAAATCGAGCCCTGAAAAATGACGCCTAAAAATCCGCAAAATCAGAGTCTGAAAAACAAAACAAATTGCACCTAAGTGCTTAATATATTAATTTTTGACTTTCCTAAACTTAAAATGTCAACAAAATTAAACTTTTCAGGGCACGGAAATCGATCACTGAAAAATGACTTCTTAAAATCGGCAAAATCAGAGTCCGAAAAACAAAACAAATGGCTCCTAAGTGCTTAATATATTATTTTTTGACTTTCCAAAACTTGAAATGTCAAAAAAAATGAAACTTTTCGGGGCACGAAAGTCGAACCCTGAAAAATGACGTCTAAAAATCAGCAAAATCAGAGTCCGAAAACAATACAAATGTCTCCTAAGTGCTTAATATATTATTTTTTGACTTCCCAAAACTTGAAATGTCAAAAAAAAAGAAACTTTTCGGGGCAAGAAAGTCGAGCCCTGAAAATTGATGTCTAAAAATCAGCAAAATCAGAGTCCGAAAAACAATACAAATGTCTCCTAAGTGCTTAATATATTATTTTTTGACTTCCCAAAACTTGAAATTTCAAAAAAAATGAAACTTTTCGGGGCACGAAAATTGAACCCTGAAAAATGAAGTCTAAAAATCAGCAAAATCAGAGTCCGAAAATCAAAACAAATGGCTCCTAAGTGCTTAATATATTATTTTTTGACTTCCCAAAACTTAAAATGTCAAAAAAAATGAAACTTTTCTAGGCACGAAAGTCGAGCCCTGAAAAATGACGTCTAAAAATCAGCAAAATCAGAGTCCGAAAAACAAAACAAATGGCTCCTATGTGCTTAATATATTATTTTTTGACTTTCCAAAACTTAAAATGTAAAAAAAAATGAAACTTTTCGGGAATCTAAAGTCGAGCCCTGAAAAATGACGTCTAAAAATCAGCAAAATCAGAGTCCGAAAAACAATACAAATGTCTCCTAAGTGCTTAATATATTATTTTTTAACTTCCCAAAACTTGAAATTTCAAAAAAAATGAAACTTTTCGGGGCACGAAAATCGAGCCCTTAAAAATGAAGTCTAAAAATCAGCAAAATCGGAGTCCGAAAAACAAAACAAATGGCTGCTATGTGCTTAATATATTATTTTTTGACTTCCCAAAACTTAAAATGTCAAAAAAAATGAAACTTTTCGGGGCACGAAAGTCGAGCCCTGAAAATTGACGTCTAAAAATCAGCAAAATCAGAGTCCGAAAAACAATACAAATGTCTCCTAAGTGCTTAATATATTATTTTTTGACTTCCCAAAACTTGAAATTTCAAAAAAAATGAAACTTTTCGGGGCACGAAAATCGAACCCTGAAAAATGAAGTCTAAAAATCAGCAAAATCAGAGTCCGAAAAACAAAACAAATGGCTCCTAAGTGCTTAATATATTATTTTTTGACTTCCCAAAACTTAAAATGTCAAAAAAAATGAAACTTTTCTAGGCACGAAAGTCGAGCCCTGAAAAATGACGTCTAAAAATCAGCAAAATCAGATTCCGAAAAACAAAACAAATGGCTCCTATGTGCTTAATATATTATTTTTTGACTTTCCAAAACTTAAAATGTAAAAAAAAATGAAACTTTTCGGGGATCTAAAGTCGAGCCCTGAAAAATGACGTCTAAAAATCAGCAAAATCAGAGTCCGAAAAACAGTACAAATGTCTCCTAAGTGCTTAATATATTATTTTTTGACTTCCAAAAACTTGAAATTTCAAAAAAAATGAAACTTTTCGGGGCACGAAAATCGAGCCCCGAAAAAATGAAGTCTAAAAATCAGCAAAATCAAAGTACGAAATACAAAACAAATTGGTCTTAAGTGCTTCATATATTATTTTTTGACTTCCCAAAACTTGCAATTTAAAAAAAAATGAAACTTTTCGGGGCACGAAAATCGAGCCCTGAAAAATGACGTCTTAAAATCAGCAAAATCAGAGTACGAAAAACAATACAAATGTCTCCAAAGTGCTTAATATATTATTTTTTGACTTCCCAAAACCTGAAATTTCAAAAAAATGAAACTTTTCGGGGCACGAAAATCGATCCCTGAAAAATGAAGTCTAAAAATCAGCAAAATCAGAGTCCGAAAAACAAAACAAATGGCTCCTAAGTTCTTAATATATTATTTTTTGACTTCCCAAAACTTAAAATATCAAAAAAAATGAAACTTTTCTAGGCACGAAAGTCGAGCCCTGAAAAATGACGTCTAAAAATCAGCAAAATCAGAGTCCGAAAAACAAAACAAATGGCTCATAACTGCTTAATATATTATTTTTTGACTTCCCAAAACTTAAAATGTCAAAAAAAATGAAACTTTTCTAGGCACGAAAGTAGAGCCCTTAACAATGACGTCTAAAAATCAGCAAAATCAGAGTCCGAAAAACAATACAAATGTCTCCTAAGTGCTTAATATATTATTTTTTGACTTCCAAAAACTTGAAATTTAAAAAAAATGAAACTTTTCGGGGCACGAAAATCGAGCCCTTAAAAATGAACTCTAAAAATCTGTAAAATCAGAGTCCGAAAAACAAAACAAATGGCTCCTAAGTGCTTTATATATTATTTTTTGACTTCCCAAAACATAAAATGTCAAAAAAAATGAAACTTTTCTAGGCACGAAAGTCGAGCCCTGAAAAATGACGTCTAAAAATCAGCAAAATCAGAGTCCGAAAAACAAAATATATGGCTCCTATGTGCTTAATATATTATTTTTTGACTTCCCAACATTTAAAATTTCAAAAAAAATGAAACTTTTCTAGGCACGAAAGTCGAGCCCTGAAAAATGACGTCTAAAAATCAGCAAAATCAGAGTCCGAAAAACAATACAAATGTCTCCTAAGTGCTTAATATATTATTTTTTGACTTCCCAAAACTTGAAATTTCAAAACAAATGAAACTTTTCGGGGCACGAAAATCGAGCCCTGAAAAAATGAAGTCTAAAAATCAGCAAAATCAAAGTCCGAAATACAAAACAAATTGGTCCTAAGTGCTTCATATATTATTTTTTGACTTCCCAAAACTTGCAATTTTAAAAAAAAATGAAACTTTTCGGGGCACGAAAATCGAGCCCTGAAAAATGACGTCTTTAAATCAGCAAAATCAGAGTCCGAAAAACAAAACAAATGGCTCCTAAGTGCTTAATATATTATTTTTTTACTTCCCAAAACTTGAAATTTCAAAAAAAATGAAATTTTCGGGGCACGAAAATCGAGCCCTGAAAAATGAAGTCTAAAAATCAGCAAAATCAGAGTCCGAAAAACAAAACAAATGGCTCCTATGTGCTTAATATATTATTTTTTGACTTCCCAAAACTTAAAATGTCAAAAAAAATGAAACTGTTCGGGGCACGAAAGTCGTGCCCTGAAAAATGACGTCTACAAGTCAGCAAAATCAGAGTCCGAAAATCAATACAAATGTCTCCTAAGTGCTTAATATATTATTTTTTGAATTACAATATCTTGAAATTTCAAAAAAAATGAAACTTTTCGGGGCACGAAAATCGAGCCATTAAAAATGAAGTCTAAAAATCAGCAAAATCAAAGTCCGAAAAACAAAACAAATTGGTCCTAAGTGCTTCATATATTATTTTTTGACTTCCCAAAACTTGAAATTTAAAAAAAAATGAAAGTTTTCGGGGCACGAAAATCGAGCCCTGAAAAATGACGTCTTAAAATCAGGTAAATCAGAGTCCGAAAAACAAAACAAATTGCACCTAACTGCTTAATATATTAATTTTTGACTTCCCTAAACTTAAAATTTCAAAAAAAAATAAACTTTTCTGGGAACGGAAATCGATCCCTGAAAAATGACGTATTAAAATCGGCAAAATTGGAGTCCGAAAAACAAAACAAATGGCTCCTAAGTGCTTAATATATTATTTTTTGAATTCCAAAAACTTAAAATTTCAAAAAAAATGAAACTTTTCGGGGAACGAAAATCGAGCCCTGAAAAATGAAGTCTAAAAATCAGCAAAATCAAAGTCCGAAAAACAAAACAAATTGGTCCTAAGTGCTTCATATAGTATTTTTTGACTTCCCAAAACTTGAAATTTAAAAAAAAAAAATGAAACTTTTCGGGGGCACGAAAATCGAGCCCTGAAAAATGACTTCTTAAAATAAGCTAAATCAGAGTCCGAAAAACAAAACAAATTGCACCTAAGTGCTTAATATTTTAATTTTTGACTTCCTTAAACTTAAAATGTCAAAAAAAAAATGAAACTTTTCTGGGCACGGAAATCGATCCTTGAAAAATGACGTCTTAAAAACGGCAAAATCAGAGTCCGAAAAGCAAAACAAATGGCTCCTAAGTGCTTAATATATTATTTTTTGATTTCCCAAAACTTAAAATGTCAAGAAAAATGAAACTTTTCTGGGCACGGAAATCGATCCCTGAAAAATGACGTCTTAAAATCGGCAAAATTAGAGTCCGAAAAACAAAACAAATGGCTCCTAAGTGCTTAATATATTATTTTTTGACTTCCCAAAACTTAAAATGTCAAGAAAAATGAAACTTTTTGGGGCACGAAAATCGAGCCCTGAAAAATGACGTCTAAAAATCCGCAAAATCAGAGTCTGAAAAACAAAACAAATTGCACCTAAGTGCTTAATATATTAATTTTTGACTTCCCTAAACTTAAAATGTCAAAAAAATGAAACTTTTCTGGGCACGGAAATCGATCACTGAAAAATGACGTCTTAAAATCGGCAAAATCAGAGTCCGAAAAACAAAACAAAGGGCTCCTAAGTGCTTAATATATTATTTTTTGACTTCCCAAAACTTAAAATGTCAAAAAAAAAATGAAACTTTTCGTGGCACGAAAGTCGAACCCTGAAAAATGACGTCTAAAAATCAGCAAAATCAAAGTCCGAAAAACAATACAAATGTCTCCTAAGTGCTTAATATATTATTTTTTGAATTCCAAAAACCTAAAATTTCAAAAAAAATAAAACTTTTCGGGTCACGAAAATCGAGCCCTGAAAAATGAAGTCTAAAAATCAGCAAAATCAAAGTCCGAAAAACAAAACAAATTGGTCCTAAGTGCTTCATATATTATTTTTTGACTTCCCAAAACTTGAAATTTCAAAAAAAATGAAACTTTTCGTGGCCCGAAAATCGAGCCCTGAAAAATGAAGTCTAAAAATCAGCAAAATCAAAGTCCGAAAAACAAAATAAATGACTCCTATGTGCTTAATATATTATTTTTTGACTTCCCAAAACTTAAAATGTCCAAAAAAATGAAACTTTTCGGGGCACGAAAATCGAGCCCTGAAAAATGACGTCTACAAATCAGCAAAATCAGAGTCCGAAAATCAATACAAATGTCTCCTAAGTGCTTAATATATTATTTTTTGAATTCCGAAAACTTAAAATTTCAAAAAAAATGAAACTTTTCGGGGCACCAAAGTAGAGCCCTGAAAAATGACGTCTAAAAATCAGCAAAATAAGTGTTCGAAACAAATGGCTCCTAAGTGCTTAATATATTATTTTTTGACTTCCCAAAACTTAAAATGTCAAAAAAAAATGAAACTTTTCTAGGCACGAAAGTCGAGCCCTGAAAAATGACGTCTAAAAATCAGCAAAATCAGAGTCCGAAAAACAATACAAATGTCTCATAAGGGCTTAATATATTATTTTTTGAATTCCAAAAACTTAAAATTTCAAAAAAAATGAAACTTTTCGGGGCACGAAAATCGATCCCTGAAAAATGAAGTCTAAAAATCAGCAAAATCAAAGTCCGAAAAACAAAACAAATTGGTCCTAAGTGCTTCATATATTATTTTTTGACTTCCCAAAACTTGAAATTTAAAAAAAAATGAAAGTTTTCGGGGCACGAAAATCGAGCCCTGAAAAATGACGTCTTAAAATCAGGTAAATCAGAGTCCGAAAAACAAAACAAATTGCACCTAACTGCTTAATATATTAATTTTTGACTTCCCTAAACTTAAAATTTCAAAAAAAATAAACTTTTCTGGTAACGGAAATCGATCCCTGAAAAATGACGTATTAAAATCGGCAAAATTGGAGTCCGAAAAACAAAACAAATGGCTCCTAAGTGCTTAATATATTATTTTTTGAATTCCAAAAACTTAAAATTTCAAAAAAAATGAAACTTTTCGGGGAACGAAAATCGAGCCCTGAAAAATGAAGTCTAAAAATCAGCAAAATCAAAGTCCGAAAAACAAAACAAATTGGTCCTAAGTGCTTCATATAATATTTTTTGACTTCCCAAAACTTGAAATTTAAAAAAAAAAAATGAAACTTTTCGGGGGCACGAAAATCGAGCCCTGAAAAATGACTTCTTAAAATAAGCTAAATCAGAGTCCGAAAAACAAAACAAATTGCACCTAAGTGCTTAATATTTTAATTTTTGACTTCCTTAAACTTAAAATGTCAAAAAAAAAATGAAACTTTTCTGGGCACGGAAATCGATCCTTGAAAAATGACGTCTTAAAAACGGCAAAATCAGAGTCCGAAAAGCAAAACAAATGGCTCCTAAGTGCTTAATATATTATTTTTTGATTTCCCAAAACTTAAAATGTCAAGAAAAATGAAACTTTTCTGGGCACGGAAATCGATCCCTGAAAAATGACGTCTTAAAATCGGCAAAATTAGAGTCCGAAAAACAAAACAAATGGCTCCTAAGTGCTTAATATATTATTTTTTGACTTCCCAAAACTTAAAATGTCAAGAAAAATGAAACTTTTTGGGGCACGAAAATCGAGCCCTGAAAAATGACGTCTAAAAATCCGCAAAATCAGAGTCTGAAAAACAAAACAAATTGCACCTAAGTGCTTAATATATTAATTTTTGACTTCCCTAAACTTAAAATGTCAAAAAAATGAAACTTTTCTGGGCACGGAAATCGATCACTGAAAAATGACGTCTTAAAATCGGCAAAATCAGAGTCCGAAAAACAAAACAAAGGGCTCCTAAGTGCTTAATATATTATTTTTTGACTTCCCAAAACTTAAAATGTCAAAAAAAAAATGAAACTTTTCGTGGCACGAAAGTCGAACCCTGAAAAATGACGTCTAAAAATCAGCAAAATCAGAGTCCGAAAAACAATACAAATGTCTCCTAAGTGCTTAATATATTATTTTTTGAATTCCAAAAACCTAAAATTTCAAAAAAAATGAAACTTTTCGGGGGCACGAAAATCGAGCCCTGAAAAATGAAGTCTAAAAATCAGCAAAATCAAAGTCCGAAAAACAAAACAAATTGGTCCTAAGTGCTTCATATATTATTTTTTGACTTCCCAAAACTTGAAATTTCAAAAAAAATGAAACTTTTCGTGGCCCGAAAATAGAGCCCTGAAAATGAAGTCTAAAAATCAGCAAAATAAGAGTCCGAAAATCAATACAAATGGCTCCCAAGTGCTTAATATATTATTTTTTGACTTCCCAAAACATAAAATGTCAAAAAATATGAGACTTTTCTAGGCACGAAAGTCGAGCCCTGAAAATGACGTCTAAAAATCAGCAAAATCAGAGTCCGAAAAACAATACAAATATCTCATGAGGGCATAATATATTATTTTTTGAATTCCAAAAACTTAAAATTTCAAAAAAAATGAAACTTTTCGTGGCACGAAAATCGAGCCATGAAAAATGAAGTATAAAAATCAGCAAAATCAAAGTCCGAAAAACAAAACAAATTGGTCCTAAGTGCTTCCTATAATATTTTTTGACTTCCCAAAACTTGAAATTTAAAAAAAATGAAACTTTTCTGGGCACTAAAATCGATCCCTGAAAAATGACGTCTTAAAATCGGCAAAATTAGAGTCCGAAAAACAAAACAAATGGCTCCTAAGTCCTTAATATATTATTTTTTGACTTCCCAAAACTTAAAATGTAAAGAAAAATGAAATTTTTCGGGGCACGAAAATCGAGCCCTGAAAAATGACGCCTAAAAATCCGCAAAATCAGAGTCTGAAAAACAAAACAAATTGCACCTAAGTGCTTAATATATTAATTTTTGACTTTCCTAAACTTAAAATGTCAACAAAATTAAACTTTTCAGGGCACGGAAATCGATCACTGAAAAATGACTTCTTAAAATCGGCAAAATCAGAGTCCGAAAAACAAAACAAATGGCTCCTAAGTGCTTAATATATTATTTTTTGACTTTCCAAAACTTGAAATGTCAAAAAAAATGAAACTTTTCGGGGCACGAAAGTCGAACCCTGAAAAATGACGTCTAAAAATCAGCAAAATCAGAGTCCGAAAACAATACAAATGTCTCCTAAGTGCTTAATATATTATTTTTTGACTTCCCAAAACTTGAAATGTCAAAAAAAAAGAAACTTTTCGGGGCAAGAAAGTCGAGCCCTGAAAATTGATGTCTAAAAATCAGCAAAATCAGAGTCCGAAAAACAATACAAATGTCTCCTAAGTGCTTAATATATTATTTTTTGACTTCCCAAAACTTGAAATTTCAAAAAAAATGAAACTTTTCGGGGCACGAAAATTGAACCCTGAAAAATGAAGTCTAAAAATCAGCAAAATCAGAGTCCGAAAATCAAAACAAATGGCTCCTAAGTGCTTAATATATTATTTTTTGACTTCCCAAAACTTAAAATGTCAAAAAAAATGAAACTTTTCTAGGCACGAAAGTCGAGCCCTGAAAAATGACGTCTAAAAATCAGCAAAATCAGAGTCCGAAAAACAAAACAAATGGCTCCTATGTGCTTAATATATTATTTTTTGACTTTCCAAAACTTAAAATGTAAAAAAAAATGAAACTTTTCGGGAATCTAAAGTCGAGCCCTGAAAAATGACGTCTAAAAATCAGCAAAATCAGAGTCCGAAAAACAATACAAATGTCTCCTAAGTGCTTAATATATTATTTTTTAACTTCCCAAAACTTGAAATTTCAAAAAAAATGAAACTTTTCGGGGCACGAAAATCGAGCCCTTAAAAATGAAGTCTAAAAATCAGCAAAATCGGAGTCCGAAAAACAAAACAAATGGCTGCTATGTGCTTAATATATTATTTTTTGACTTCCCAAAACTTAAAATGTCAAAAAAAATGAAACTTTTCGGGGCACGAAAGTCGAGCCCTGAAAATTGACGTCTAAAAATCAGCAAAATCAGAGTCCGAAAAACAATACAAATGTCTCCTAAGTGCTTAATATATTATTTTTTGACTTCCCAAAACTTGAAATTTCAAAAAAAATGAAACTTTTCGGGGCACGAAAATCGAACCCTGAAAAATGAAGTCTAAAAATCAGCAAAATCAGAGTCCGAAAAACAAAACAAATGGCTCCTAAGTGCTTAATATATTATTTTTTGACTTCCCAAAACTTAAAATGTCAAAAAAAATGAAACTTTTCTAGGCACGAAAGTCGAGCCCTGAAAAATGACGTCTAAAAATCAGCAAAATCAGATTCCGAAAAACAAAACAAATGGCTCCTATGTGCTTAATATATTATTTTTTGACTTTCCAAAACTTAAAATGTAAAAAAAAATGAAACTTTTCGGGGATCTAAAGTCGAGCCCTGAAAAATGACGTCTAAAAATCAGCAAAATCAGAGTCCGAAAAACAGTACAAATGTCTCCTAAGTGCTTAATATATTATTTTTTGACTTCCAAAAACTTGAAATTTCAAAAAAAATGAAACTTTTCGGGGCACGAAAATCGAGCCCCGAAAAAATGAAGTCTAAAAATCAGCAAAATCAAAGTACGAAATACAAAACAAATTGGTCTTAAGTGCTTCATATATTATTTTTTGACTTCCCAAAACTTGCAATTTAAAAAAAAATGAAACTTTTCGGGGCACGAAAATCGAGCCCTGAAAAATGACGTCTTAAAATCAGCAAAATCAGAGTCCGAAAAACAATACAAATGTCTCCAAAGTGCTTAATATATTATTTTTTGACTTCCCAAAACCTGAAATTTCAAAAAAATGAAACTTTTCGGGGCACGAAAATCGATCCCTGAAAAATGAAGTCTAAAAATCAGCAAAATCAGAGTCCGAAAAACAAAACAAATGGCTCCTAAGTTCTTAATATATTATTTTTTGACTTCCCAAAACTTAAAATATCAAAAAAAATGAAACTTTTCTAGGCACGAAAGTCGAGCCCTGAAAAATGACGTCTAAAAATCAGCAAAATCAGAGTCCGAAAAACAAAACAAATGGCTCATAACTGCTTAATATATTATTTTTTGACTTCCCAAAACTTAAAATGTCAAAAAAAATGAAACTTTTCTAGGCACGAAAGTAGAGCCCTTAACAATGACGTCTAAAAATCAGCAAAATCAGAGTCCGAAAAACAATACAAATGTCTCCTAAGTGCTTAATATATTATTTTTTGACTTCCAAAAACTTGAAATTTAAAAAAAATGAAACTTTTCGGGGCACGAAAATCGAGCCCTTAAAAATGAACTCTAAAAATCTGTAAAATCAGAGTCCGAAAAACAAAACAAATGGCTCCTAAGTGCTTTATATATTATTTTTTGACTTCCCAAAACATAAAATGTCAAAAAAAATGAAACTTTTCTAGGCACGAAAGTCGAGCCCTGAAAAATGACGTCTAAAAATCAGCAAAATCAGAGTCCGAAAAACAAAATATATGGCTCCTATGTGCTTAATATATTATTTTTTGACTTCCCAACATTTAAAATTTCAAAAAAAATGAAACTTTTCTAGGCACGAAAGTCGAGCCCTGAAAAATGACGTCTAAAAATCAGCAAAATCAGAGTCCGAAAAACAATACAAATGTCTCCTAAGTGCTTAATATATTATTTTTTGACTTCCCAAAACTTGAAATTTCAAAACAAATGAAACTTTTCGGGGCACGAAAATCGAGCCCTGAAAAAATGAAGTCTAAAAATCAGCAAAATCAAAGTCCGAAATACAAAACAAATTGGTCCTAAGTGCTTCATATATTATTTTTTGACTTCCCAAAACTTGCAATTTTAAAAAAAAATGAAACTTTTCGGGGCACGAAAATCGAGCCCTGAAAAATGACGTCTTTAAATCAGCAAAATCAGAGTCCGAAAAACAAAACAAATGGCTCCTAAGTGCTTAATATATTATTTTTTTACTTCCCAAAACTTGAAATTTCAAAAAAAATGAAATTTTCGGGGCACGAAAATCGAGCCCTGAAAAATGAAGTCTAAAAATCAGCAAAATCAGAGTCCGAAAAACAAAACAAATGGCTCCTATGTGCTTAATATATTATTTTTTGACTTCCCAAAACTTAAAATGTCAAAAAAAATGAAACTGTTCGGGGCACGAAAGTCGTGCCCTGAAAAATGACGTCTACAAGTCAGCAAAATCAGAGTCCGAAAATCAATACAAATGTCTCCTAAGTGCTTAATATATTATTTTTTGAATTACAATATCTTGAAATTTCAAAAAAAATGAAACTTTTCGGGGCACGAAAATCGAGCCATTAAAAATGAAGTCTAAAAATCAGCAAAATCAGAGTCCGAAAAACAAAACAAAGGGCTGCTATGTGCTTAATATATTATTTTTTGACTTCCCAAAACTTAAAATGTCAAAAAAAATGAAACTTTTCGGGGATCGAAAGTCGAGCCCTGAAAAATGACGTCTAAAAATAAGCAAAATCAGAGTCCGAAAAACAATACAAATGGCTCCTAAGTGCTTAATATATTATTTTTTGACTTCCCAAAACTTGAAATTTCAAAAAAAATGAAACTTTTCGGGGCACGAAAATCGAGCCCTGAAAAATGAAGTCTAAAAATCAGCAAAATCAGAGTCCGAAAAACAAAACAAATTGGTCCTAAGTGCTTCATATATTATTTTTTGACTTCCCAAAACTTAAAATGTCAAAAAAAATGAAACTTTTCTAGGCACGAAAGTCGAGCCCTGAAAAATGACGTCTAAAAATCAGCAGAATCAGAGTCCGAAAAACAATACAAATGTCTCCTAAGTGCTTAATATATTATTTTTTGACTTCCCAAAACTTGAAATTTCAAAAAAAATGAAACTTTTCGGGGCACGAAAATCGAGCCCTTAAAAATGAAGTCTAAAAATAAGCAAAATCAGAGTCCGAAAAACAAAACAAATGGCTGCTATGTGCTTAATATATTATTTTTTGACTTCCCAAAACTTAAAATGTCAAAAAAAATGAAACTTTTCGGGGCACGAAAGTCGAGCCCTGAAAAATGACGTCTAAAAATCAGCAAAATCAGAGTCCGAAAAACAATACAAATGGCTCCTAAGTGCTTAATATATTATTTTTTGACTTCCCAAAACTTGAAATTTCAAAAAAAATGAAACTTTTCGGGGCACGAAAATCGAGCCCTGAAAAATGAAGTCTAAAATCAGCAAAATCAGAGTCCGAAAAACAAAACAAATTGGTCCTAAGTGCTTCATATATTATTTTTTGACTTCCCAAAACTTAAAATGTCAAAAAAAATGAAACTTTTCTAGGCACGAAAGTCGAGCCCTGAAAAATGACGTCTAAAAATCAGCAGAATCATAGTCCGAAAAACAATACAAATGTCTCCTAAGTGCTTAATATATTATTTTTTGACTTCCCAAAAATTGAAATTTCAAAAAAAATGAAACTTTTCGGGGCACGAAAATCGAGCCCTTAAAAATGAAGTCTAAAAATAAGCAAAATCAGAGTCCGAAAAACAAAACAAATGGCTGCTATGTGCTTAATATATTATTTTTTGACTTCCCAAAACTTAAAATGTCAAAAAAAATGAAACTTTTCGGGGCACGAAAGTCTAAGTGCTTAATATATTATTTTTTGACTTCCCAAAACCTGAAATTTCAAAAAAATGAAACTTTTCGGGGCACGAAAATCGATCCCTGAAAAATGAAGTCTAAAAATCAGAGTCCGAAAAACAAAATAAATGGCTCCTAAGTTCTTAATATATTATTTTTTGACTTCCCAAAACTTAAAATATCAAAAAAAATGAAACTTTTCTAGGCACGAAAGTCGAGCCCTGAAAAATGACGTCTAAAAATCAGCAGAATCAGAGTCCGAAAAACAATACAAATGTCTCCTAAGTGCTTAATATATTATTTTTTTACTTCCCAAAACTTGAAATTTCATAAAAAATGAAACTTTTCGGGGTACGAAAATCGAGCCTTGAAAAATGAAGTCTAAAAATCACCAAAATCAGAGTCCGAAAAACAAAACAAATGGCTCCTATGAGCTTAATATATTATTTTTTGACTTTCTTAAACTTAAAATCAGCTAAATCAGAGTCCGAAAAACAAAACAAATTGCACCTAAGTGCTTAATATATTAATTTTTGACTTCCTTAAACTTAAAATGTCAAAAAAAAAATAAAACTTTTCTGGGCACGGAAATCGATCCTTGAAAAATGACGTCTTAAAATCGGCAAAATCAGAGTCCCAAAACCAAAACAAATGGCTCCTAAGTGCTTAATATATTATTTTTTGATTTCCCAAAACTTAAAATGTAAAGAAAAATGAAACTTTTCTGGGCACGGAAATCGATCCCTGAAAAATGACGTCTTAAATTCGGCAAAATTAGAGTCCGAAAAACAAAACAAATGGCTCCTAAGTGCTTAATATATTATTTTTTGACTTCCCAAAACTTAAAATGTCAAGAAAAATGAAACTTTTCGGGGCACGAAAATCGAGCCCTGAAAAATGACGTCTAAAAATCCGCAAAATCAGAGTCTGAAAAACAAAACAAATTGAACCTAAGTGCTTAATATATTAATTTTTGACTTCCCTAAACTTAAAATGTCAAAAAAATGAAACTTTTCTGGGCACGGAAATCGATCACTGAAAAATGACGTCTTAAAATCGGCAAAATCAGAGTCCGAAAAACAAAACAAATGGCTCCTAAGTGCTTAATATATTATTTTTTGACTTCCCAAAACATAAAATGTCAAAAAAAAAATGAAACTTTTCGTGGCACGAAAGTCGAACCCTGAAAAATGACGTCTAAAAATCAGCAAAATCAAAGTCCGAAAAACAATACAAATGTCTCCTAAGTGCTTAATATATTATTTTTTGAATTCCAAAAACCTAAAATTTAAAAAAAAATAAAACTTTTCGGGTCACGAAAATCGAGCCCTGAAAAATGAAGTCTAAAAATCAGCAAAATCAAAGTCCGAAAAACAAAACAAATTGGTCCTAAGTGCTTCATATATTATTTTTTGACTTCCCAAAACTTGAAATTTCAAAAAAAATGAAACTTTTCGTGGTCCGAAAATCGAGCCCTGAAAAATGAAGTCTAAAAATCAGCAAAATCAAAGTCCGAAAAACAAAATAAATGACTCCTATGTGCTTAATATATTATTTTTTGACTTCCCAAAACTTAAAATGTCCAAAAAAATGAAACTTTTCGGGGCACGAAAATCGAGCCCTGAAAAATGACGTCTACAAATCAGCAAAATCAGAGTCCGAAAATCAATACAAATGTCTCCTAAGTGCTTAATATATTATTTTTTGAATTCCGAAAACTTAAAATTTCAAAAAAAATGAAACTTTTCGGGGCACCAAAGTAGAGCCCTGAAAAATGACGTCTAAAAATCAGCAAAATAAGTGTTCGAAACAAATGGCTCCTATGTGCTTAATATATTATTGTTTGACTTCCTAAAACTTAAAATTTCAAAAAAAATGAAACTTTTCAGGGAATGAAAGTCGAGCCCTGAAAAATGACGTCTAAAAATCAGCAAAATCAGAGTCCAAAAAACAATACAAATGTCTCCTAAGTGCTTAATATATTATTTTTTGACTTCCCAAAACTTGAAATTTCAAAAAAAATGAAACTTTTCAGGGCACGAAAATTGAGCCTTGAAAAATGAAGTCTAAAAATCAGCAAAATCAGAGTCCTAAAAACAAAATAAATGGCTCCTAAGTGCTTAATATATTATTTTTTGACTTCCCAAAACTTAAAATGTCAAAAAAAAATGAAACTTTTCTAGGCACGAAAGTCGAGCCCTGAAAAATGACGTCTAAAAATCAGCAAAATCAGAGTCCGAAAAACAATACAAATGTCTCATAAGGGCTTAATATATTATTTTTTGAATTCCAAAAACTTAAAATTTCAAAAAAAATGAAACTTTTCGGGGCACGAAAATCGATCCCTGAAAAATGAAGTCTAAAAATCAGCAAAATCAAAGTCCGAAAAACAAAACAAATTGGTCCTAAGTGCTTCATATATTATTTTTTGACTTCCCAAAACTTGAAATTTAAAAAAAAATGAAAGTTTTCGGGGCACGAAAATCGAGCCCTGAAAAATGACGTCTTAAAATCAGGTAAATCAGAGTCCGAAAAACAAAACAAATTGCACCTAACTGCTTAATATATTAATTTTTGACTTCCCTAAACTTAAAATTTCAAAAAAAAATAAACTTTTCTGGGAACGGAAATCGATCCCTGAAAAATGACGTATTAAAATCGGCAAAATTGGAGTCCGAAAAACAAAACAAATGGCTCCTAAGTGCTTAATATATTATTTTTTGAATTCCAAAAACTTAAAATTTCAAAAAAAATGAAACTTTTCGGGGAACGAAAATCGAGCCCTGAAAAATGAAGTCTAAAAATCAGCAAAATGGGAAGTCAAAAAATAATATATTAAGCACTTAGGAGCCATTTGTTTGTTTTTCGGACTCTGATTTTGCTGATTTTTAGACTTCATTTTTCAGGGCTCAATTTTCGTGCCCCCGAAAAGTTTCATTTTTTTTGAAATTTCAAGTTTTGGGAAGTCAAAAAATAATATATTAAGCACTCAGGATACATTTGTATTGTTTTTCGGACTCTGATGTTGCTGATTTTTAGACGTCATTTTTAAGGGATCGACTTTCGTGCCCCGAAAAGTTTCATTTTTTTTGACATTTCAAGTTTTGGGAAGTCAAAAAATAATATATTAACCAAATATGAGCCATTTGTTTTGTTTTTCGGACTCTAATTTAGCTGATTTTAAGACGTCATTTTTCAGGGCTCGATTTTCGTGCCCCGAAAGTTTCATTTTTTTTTAAATTTCAAGTTTTGGGAAGTCAAAAAATAATATATGAAGCAATTAGGACCAATTTGTTTTGTTTTTCGGACTTTGATTTTGCTGATTTTTAGACTTCATTTTTCAGGGCTCGATTTTCGTGCCCCGAAAAGTTTCATTTTTTTTGAAATTTTAAGTTTTTGGAATTCAAAAAATAATATATTAAGCCCTTATGAGACATTTGTATTGTTTTTCGGACTCTGATTTTGCTGATTTTTAGACGTCATTTTTCAGGGCTCGACTTTCGTGCCCAAAAAAGTTTCATTTTTTTTGACATTTTAAATTTTGGGAAGTCAAAAAATAATATATTAAGCACTTAGGAGCCATTTGTTTTGTTTTTCGGACTCTGATTTTGCTGATTTTAAGACGTCATTTTACAGGGCTCGATTTTCGTGCCCCGAAAAGTTTCATTTTTTTTTACATTTTAAGTTTTGGGATGTCAAAAAATAATATATGCAGCACTTAGGATACATTTGTATTGTTTTTCGGACTCTGATTTTGTCGATTTTTTGACGTCATTTTTCAGGGCTCGACTTTCGTGCCCCGAAAAGTTTCATTTTTTTTTACATTTTAAGTTTTGGGAAGTCAAAAAATAATATATTAAGCACATAGGAGCCATTTGTTTTGTTTTTCGGACTCTGATTTTGCTGATTTTTAGACTTCATTTTTCAGGGCTCGATTTTCGTGCCCCCGAAAACTTTCATTTTTTTTGAAATTTCAAGTTTTGGGAAGTCAAAAAATAATATATTAAGCACATAGGAGCCATTTGTTTTGTTTTTCGGACTCTGATTTTGCTGATTTTTAGACTTCATTTATCAGGGCTCAATTTTCGTGCCCCGAAAAGTTTCATTTTTTTTGAAATTTCAAGTTTTTGGAAGTCAAAAAATAATATATTAAGCACTTAGGAGACATTTGTATTGTTTTTCGGAATCTGATTTTGCGGATTTTTAGACGTCATTTTTCAGGGCTCGACTTTCGTTCCTAGATAAGTTTCATTTTTTTTTGACATTTTAAGTTTTGGGAAGTCAAAAAATAATATATTAAGCACTTAGGAGCCATTTGTTTTGTTTTTCGGACTCTGATTTTGCTGATTTTTAGACTTCATTTTTCATGGTTCGATTTACATTTGTATTGTTTTTCGGACTCTGATTTTGCTGATTTTTAGACTTCATTTTTCAGGGTTCGATTTACGTTTGTATTGTTTTTCGGACTCTGATTTTGCTGATTTTTAGACGTCATTTTTCAGGGCTCGACTTTCGTGCAACGAAAAGTTTAATTTTTTTTGAAATTTCAAAATTTTGGAATTCAAAAAATAATATATGAAGCACTTAGGAGACATTTGTATTGATTTTCGGACTCTCATTTTGCTGACTTGTAGACGTCATTTTTCAGGGCTCGATTTTCGTGCCCCGAAAAGTTTCATTTTTTTTAAATTGCAAGTTTTGGGAAGTCAAAAAATAATATATGAAGCACTTAAGACCAATTTGTTTTGTATTTCGGACTTTGATTTTGCTGATTTTTAGACTTCATTTTTCCAGGGCTCGATTTTCGTGCCCCGAAAAGTTTTTTTTTTTTTGAAATTTTAAGTTTTGGGAAGTCAAAAAATAATATATTAAGCACTTAAGAGACATTTGTATTGTTTTTCGGACTCTGATTTTGCTGATTTTTAGACGTCATTTTTCAGGGCTCGACTTTCGTTCCCCGAAAAGTTTCATTTTTTTTCATATTTTAAGTTTTGGGAAGTCAAAAAATAATATATTAAGCACATATGAGCCATTTGTTTTGTTTTTCGGACTCTGATTTAGCTGATTTTAAGACGTCATTTTTCAGGGCTCGATTTTCGTGCCCCGAAAAGTTTTATTTTTTTTTTGAATTGAAAGTTTTGGGAAGTCAAAAAATAATATATGAAGCACTTAGGACCAATTTGTTTTGTATTTCGTACTTTGATTTTGCTGATTTTTAGACTTCAGTTTTTCAGGGCTCGATTTTCGTGCCCCGAAAAGTTTCATATTTTTTGAAATTTCAAGTTTTTGGAAGTCAAAAAATAATATATTAAGCACTTAGGAGACATTTGTATTGTTTTTCGGACCCTGATTTTGCTGATCTTAAGACGTCATTTTTCAGGGCTCGATTTTCGTGCCCCGAAAAGTTTCATTTTTTTTGAATTGCAAGTTTTGGGAAGTCAAAAAATAATATATGAAGCACTTAGGACCAATTTGTTTTGTATTTCGGACTTTGATTTTGCTGATTTTTAGACTTCATTTTTCAGGGCTCGATTTTCGTACCCCGAAAAGTTTCATTTTTTTTGAAATTTCAAGTTTTGGGAAGTCAGACTTCATTTTTCAGGGCTCGACTTTCGTGCCTAGAAAAGTTTCATTTTTTTTGTCATTTTAAGTTTTGGGAAGTCAAAAAATAATATATTAAGCACTTAGGAGCCATTTGTTTGTTTTTCGGACTCTGATTTTGCTGATTTTTAGACCTCATTTTTCAGGGCTCAATTTTCGTGCCCCGAAAAGTTTCATTTTTTTTGAAATTTCAAGTTTTGGGAAGTCAAAAAATAATATATTAAGCACTCAGGATACATTTGTATTGTTTTTCGGACTCTGATGTTGCTGATTTTTAGACGTCATTTTTAAGGGCTCGACTTTCGTGCCCCGAAAAGTTTCATTTTTTTTGACATTTCAAGTTTTGGGAAGTCAAAAAATAATATATTAACCAAATATGAGCCATTTGTTTTGTTTTTCGGACTCTAATTTAGCTGATTTTAAGACGTCATTTTTCAGGGCTCGATTTTCGTGCCCCGAAAGTTTCATTTTTTTTTAAATTTCAAGTTTTGGGAAGTCAAAAAATAATATATGAAGCAATTAGGACCAATTTGTTTTGTTTTTCGGACTTTGATTTTGCTGATTTTTAGACTTCATTTTTCAGGGCTCTATTTTCGTGCCCCGAAAAGTTTCATTTTTTTTGAAATTTTAAGTTTTTGGAATTCAAAAAATAATATATTAAGCCCTTATGAGACATTTGTATTGTTTTTCGGACTCTGATTTTGCTGATTTTTAGACGTCATTTTTCAGGGCTCGACTTTCGTGCCCAAAAAAGTTTCATTTTTTTTGACATTTTAAGTTTTGGGAAGTCAAAAAATAATATATTAAGCACTTAGGAGCCATTTGTTTTGTTTTTCGGACTCTGATTTTGCTGATTTTAAGACGTCATTTTACAGGGCTCGATTTTCGTGCCCCGAAAAGTTTCATTTTTTTTTACATTTTAAGTTTTGGGATGTCAAAAAATAATATATGCAGCACTTAGGATACATTTGTATTGTTTTTCGGACTCTGATTTTGTCGATTTTTTGACGTCATTTTTCAGGGCTCGACTTTCGTGCCCCGAAAAGTTTCATTTTTTTTTACATTTTATGTTTTGGGAAGTCAAAAAATAATATATTAAGCACATAGGAGCCATTTGTTTTGTTTTTCGGACTCTGATTTTGCTGATTTTTAGACTTCATTTTTCAGGGCTCGATTTTCGTGCCCCCGAAAACTTTCATTTTTTTTGAAATTTCAAGTTTTGGGAAGTCAAAAAATAATATATTAAGCACTTAGGAGCCATTTGTTTTGTTTTTCGGACTCTGATTTTGCTGATTTTAAGACGTCATTTTTCAGGGCTCGATTTTCGTGCCCCAAAAAGGTTCTTTTTTTTTTTTACATTTTAAGTTTTGGGATGTCAAAAAATAATATATGCAGCACTTAGGATACATTTGTATTGTTTTTCGTATTCTGATTTTGCTGATTATTAGACGTCATTTTTCAGGGCTTGACTTTCGTGCCCAGAAAAGTTTCATTTTTTTTGACATTTTAAGTTTTGGGAAGTCAAAATATAATAAATTAAGAACTAAGGAGCCATTTGTTTTGTTTTTCGGACTCTGATTTTTCTGATTTTAAGACGTCATTTTTCAGGGCTCGATTTTCGTGCCCCGAAAAGGTTTTTTTTTTTTTTTACATTTTAAGTTTTGGGATGTCAAAAAATAATATATGAAGCACTTAGGATACATTTGTATTGTTTTTCGGACTCTGATGTTGCTGATTTTTAGACTTCATTTTTAAGGGCTCGATTTTCGTGCCCCGAAAAGTTTCATTTTTTTGAAATTTCAGGTTTTGGGAAGTCAAAAAATAATATATTAAGCACTTAGGAGACATTTGTATTGTTTTTCGGACTCTGATTTTGCTGATTTTTAGACTTCATTTTTCAGGGCTCAATTTTCGTGCCCCCGAAAAGTTTCATTTTTTTTGAAATTTCAAGTTTTGGGAAGTCAAAAAATAATATATTAAGCACTCAGGATACATTTGTATTGTTTTTCGGACTCTGATGTTGCTGATTTTTAGACGTCATTTTTAAGGGATCGACTTTCGTGCCCCGAAAAGTTTCATTTTTTTTGACATTTCAAGTTTTGGGAAGTCAAAAAATAATATATTAACCAAATATGAGCCATTTGTTTTGTTTTTCGGACTCTAATTTAGCTGATTTTAAGACGTCATTTTTCAGGGCTCGATTTTCGTGCCCCGAAAGTTTCATTTTTTTTTAAATTTCAAGTTTTGGGAAGTCAAAAAATAATATATGAAGCAATTAGGACCAATTTGTTTTGTTTTTCGGACTTTGATTTTGCTGATTTTTAGACTTCATTTTTCAGGGCTCGATTTTCGTGCCCCGAAAAGTTTCATTTTTTTTGAAATTTTAAGTTTTTGGAATTCAAAAAATAATATATTAAGCCCTTATGAGACATTTGTATTGTTTTTCGGACTCTGATTTTGCTGATTTTTAGACGTCATTTTTCAGGGCTCGACTTTCGTGCCCAAAAAAGTTTCATTTTTTTTGACATTTTAAATTTTGGGAAGTCAAAAAATAATATATTAAGCACTTAGGAGCCATTTGTTTTGTTTTTCGGACTCTGATTTTGCTGATTTTAAGACGTCATTTTACAGGGCTCGATTTTCGTGCCCCGAAAAGTTTCATTTTTTTTTACATTTTAAGTTTTGGGATGTCAAAAAATAATATATGCAGCACTTAGGATACATTTGTATTGTTTTTCGGACTCTGATTTTGTCGATTTTTTGACGTCATTTTTCAGGGCTCGACTTTCGTGCCCCGAAAAGTTTCATTTTTTTTTACATTTTAAGTTTTGGGAAGTCAAAAAATAATATATTAAGCACATAGGAGCCATTTGTTTTGTTTTTCGGACTCTGATTTTGCTGATTTTTAGACTTCATTTTTCAGGGCTCGATTTTCGTGCCCCCGAAAACTTTCATTTTTTTTGAAATTTCAAGTTTTGGGAAGTCAAAAAATAATATATTAAGCACATAGGAGCCATTTGTTTTGTTTTTCGGACTCTGATTTTGCTGATTTTTAGACTTCATTTATCAGGGCTCAATTTTCGTGCCCCGAAAAGTTTCATTTTTTTTGAAATTTCAAGTTTTTGGAAGTCAAAAAATAATATATTAAGCACTTAGGAGACATTTGTATTGTTTTTCGGAATCTGATTTTGCGGATTTTTAGACGTCATTTTTCAGGGCTCGACTTTCGTTCCTAGATAAGTTTCATTTTTTTTTGACATTTTAAGTTTTGGGAAGTCAAAAAATAATATATTAAGCACTTAGGAGCCATTTGTTTTGTTTTTCGGACTCTGATTTTGCTGATTTTTAGACTTCATTTTTCATGGTTCGATTTACATTTGTATTGTTTTTCGGACTCTGATTTTGCTGATTTTTAGACTTCATTTTTCAGGGTTCGATTTACGTTTGTATTGTTTTTCGGACTCTGATTTTGCTGATTTTTAGACGTCATTTTTCAGGGCTCGACTTTCGTGCAACGAAAAGTTTAATTTTTTTTGAAATTTCAAAATTTTGGAATTCAAAAAATAATATATGAAGCACTTAGGAGACATTTGTATTGATTTTCGGACTCTCATTTTGCTGACTTGTAGACGTCATTTTTCAGGGCTCGATTTTCGTGCCCCGAAAAGTTTCATTTTTTTTAAATTGCAAGTTTTGGGAAGTCAAAAAATAATATATGAAGCACTTAAGACCAATTTGTTTTGTATTTCGGACTTTGATTTTGCTGATTTTTAGACTTCATTTTTCCAGGGCTCGATTTTCGTGCCCCGAAAAGTTTTTTTTTTTTTGAAATTTTAAGTTTTGGGAAGTCAAAAAATAATATATTAAGCACTTAAGAGACATTTGTATTGTTTTTCGGACTCTGATTTTGCTGATTTTTAGACGTCATTTTTCAGGGCTCGACTTTCGTTCCCCGAAAAGTTTCATTTTTTTTCATATTTTAAGTTTTGGGAAGTCAAAAAATAATATATTAAGCACATATGAGCCATTTGTTTTGTTTTTCGGACTCTGATTTAGCTGATTTTAAGACGTCATTTTTCAGGGCTCGATTTTCGTGCCCCGAAAAGTTTTATTTTTTTTTTTGAATTGCAAGTTTTGGGAAGTCAAAAAATAATATATGAAGCACTTAGGACCAATTTGTTTTGTATTTCGTACTTTGATTTTGCTGATTTTTAGACTTCAGTTTTTCAGGGCTCGATTTTCGTGCCCCGAAAAGTTTCATATTTTTTGAAATTTCAAGTTTTTGGAAGTCAAAAAATAATATATTAAGCACTTAGGAGACATTTGTATTGTTTTTCGGACCCTGATTTTGCTGATCTTAAGACGTCATTTTTCAGGGCTCGATTTTCGTGCCCCGAAAAGTTTCATTTTTTTTGAATTGCAAGTTTTGGGAAGTCAAAAAATAATATATGAAGCACTTAGGACCAATTTGTTTTGTATTTCGGACTTTGATTTTGCTGATTTTTAGACTTCATTTTTCAGGGCTCGATTTTCGTACCCCGAAAAGTTTCATTTTTTTTGAAATTTCAAGTTTTGGGAAGTCAGACTTCATTTTTCAGGGCTCGACTTTCGTGCCTAGAAAAGTTTCATTTTTTTTGTCATTTTAAGTTTTGGGAAGTCAAAAAATAATATATTAAGCACTTAGGAGCCATTTGTTTGTTTTTCGGACTCTGATTTTGCTGATTTTTAGACCTCATTTTTCAGGGCTCAATTTTCGTGCCCCGAAAAGTTTCATTTTTTTTGAAATTTCAAGTTTTGGGAAGTCAAAAAATAATATATTAAGCACTCAGGATACATTTGTATTGTTTTTCGGACTCTGATGTTGCTGATTTTTAGACGTCATTTTTAAGGGCTCGACTTTCGTGCCCCGAAAAGTTTCATTTTTTTTGACATTTCAAGTTTTGGGAAGTCAAAAAATAATATATTAACCAAATATGAGCCATTTGTTTTGTTTTTCGGACTCTAATTTAGCTGATTTTAAGACGTCATTTTTCAGGGCTCGATTTTCGTGCCCCGAAAGTTTCATTTTTTTTTAAATTTCAAGTTTTGGGAAGTCAAAAAATAATATATGAAGCAATTAGGACCAATTTGTTTTGTTTTTCGGACTTTGATTTTGCTGATTTTTAGACTTCATTTTTCAGGGCTCTATTTTCGTGCCCCGAAAAGTTTCATTTTTTTTGAAATTTTAAGTTTTTGGAATTCAAAAAATAATATATTAAGCCCTTATGAGACATTTGTCTTGTTTTTCGGACTCTGATTTTGCTGATTTTTAGACGTCATTTTTCAGGGCTCGACTTTCGTGCCCAAAAAAGTTTCATTTTTTTTGACATTTTAAGTTTTGGGAAGTCAAAAAATAATATATTAAGCACTTAGGAGCCATTTGTTTTGTTTTTCGGACTCTGATTTTGCTGATTTTAAGACGTCATTTTACAGGGCTCGATTTTCGTACCCCGAAAAGTTTCATTTTTTTTTACATTTTAAGTTTTGGGATGTCAAAAAATAATATATGCAGCACTTAGGATACATTTGTATTGTTTTTCGGACTCTGATTTTGTCGATTTTTTGACGTCATTTTTCAGGGCTCGACTTTCGTGCCCCGAAAAGTTTCATTTTTTTTTACATTTTATGTTTTGGGAAGTCAAAAAATAATATATTAAGCACATAGGAGCCATTTGTTTTGTTTTTCGGACTCTGATTTTGCTGATTTTTAGACTTCATTTTTCAGGGCTCGATTTTCGTGCCCCCGAAAACTTTCATTTTTTTTGAAATTTCAAGTTTTGGGAAGTCAAAAAATAATATATTAAGCACTTAGGAGCCATTTGTTTTGTTTTTCGGACTCTGATTTTGCTGATTTTAAGACGTCATTTTTCAGGGCTCGATTTTCGTGCCCCAAAAAGGTTCTTTTTTTTTTTTACATTTTAAGTTTTGGGATGTCAAAAAATAATATATGCAGCACTTAGGATACATTTGTATTGTTTTTCGTATTCTGATTTTGCTGATTATTAGACGTCATTTTTCAGGGCTTGACTTTCGTGCCCAGAAAAGTTTCATTTTTTTTGACATTTTAAGTTTTGGGAAGTCAAAATATAATAAATTAAGAACTAAGGAGCCATTTGTTTTGTTTTTCGGACTCTGATTTTTCTGATTTTAAGACGTCATTTTTCAGGGCTCGATTTTCGTGCCCCGAAAAGGTTTTTTTTTTTTTTTACATTTTAAGTTTTGGGATGTCAAAAAATAATATATGAAGCACTTAGGATACATTTGTATTGTTTTTCGGACTCTGATGTTGCTGATTTTTAGACTTCATTTTTAAGGGCTCGATTTTCGTGCCCCGAAAAGTTTCATTTTTTTGAAATTTCAGGTTTTGGGAAGTCAAAAAATAATATATTAAGCACTTAGGAGACATTTGTATTGTTTTTCGGACTCTGATTTTGCTGATTTTTAGACGTCATTTTTCAGGGCTCGACTTTCGTGCCTAGAAAAGTTTCATTTTTTTTGATATTTTAAGTTTTGGGAAGTCAAAAAATAATATATTAAGAACTTAGGAGCCATTTGTTTTGTTTTTCGGACTCTGATTTTGCTGATTTTTAGACTTCATTTTTCAGGAATCGATTTTCGTGCCCCGAAAAGTTTCATTTTTTTGAAATTTCAGGTTTTGGGAAGTCAAAAAATAATATATTAAGCACTTAGGAGACATTTGTATTGTTTTTCGGACTCTGATTTTGCTGATTTTTAGACGTCATTTTTCAGGGCTCGACTTTCGTGCCCCGAAAAGTTTCATTTTTTTTGACATTTTAAGTTTTGGGAAGTCAAAAAATAATATATTAAGCACATAGCAGCCATTTGTTTTGTTTTTCGGACTCTGATTTTGCTTATTTTTAGACTTCATTTTTAAGTGCTCGATTTTCGTGCCCCGAAAAGTTTCATTTTTTTTGAAATTTCAAGATTTTGGAATTCAAAAAATAATATATTATGCACTTAGGAGACATTTGTATTGATTTTCGGTCTCTGATTTTGCTGACTTGTAGACGTCATTTTTCAGGGCTCGACTTTCGTGCCCCGAAAAGTTTCATTTTTTTGGACATTTTAAGTTTTGGGAAGTCAAAAAATAATATATTAAGCACATAGGAGCCATTTGTTTTGTTTTTCAGACTCTGATTTTGCTGATTTTTAGACTTCATTTATCAGGGCTCGATTTTCGTGCCCCGAAAAGTTTCGTTTTTTTTTGAAATTTCAAGTTTTGGTAAGTCAAAAAATAATATATTAAGCACTTAGGAGACATTTGTTTTGTTTTTCGGACCCTGATTTTGCTGATTTTAAGACGTCATTTTTCAGGGCTCGATTTTCGTGCCCCGAAAAGTTTCATTTTTTTTTAAATTGCAAGTTTTGGGAAGTCAAAAAATAATATATGAAGCACTTAGGACCAATTTGTTTTGTATTTCGTACTTTGATTTTGCTGATTTTTAGACTTCATTTTTTCAGGGCTCGATTTTCGTGCCCCGAAAAGTTTCATTTTTTTTGAAATTTCAAGTTTTTGGAAGTCAAAAAATAATATATTAAGCACTTAGGAGACATTTGTATTGTTTTTCGGAATCTGATTTTGCGGATTTTTAGACGTCATTTTTCAGGGCTCGACTTTCGTTCCTAGATAAGTTTCATTTTTTTTGACATTTTAAGTTTTGGGAAGTCAAAAAATAATATATTAAGCACTTAGGAGCCATTTGTTTTGTTTTTCGGACTCTGATTTTGCTGATTTTTAGACTTCATTTTTCAGGGTTCGATTTACATTTGTATTGTTTTTCGGACTCTGATTTTGCTGATTTTTAGACTTCATTTTTCAGGGTTCGATTTACGTTTGTATTGTTTTTCGGACTCTGATTTTGCTGATTTTTAGACGTCATTTTTCAGGGCTCGACTTTCGTGCACCGAAAAGTTTAATTTTTTTTGAAATTTCAAGATTTTGGAATTCAAAAAATAATATATGAAGCACTTAGGAGACATTTGTATTGATTTTCGGACTCTCATTTTGCTGACTTGTAGACGTCATTTTTCAGGGCTCGATTTTCGTGCCCGAAAAGTTTTTTTTTTTTTGAAATTTCAAGTTTTGGGAAGTCAAAAAATAATATATTAAGCACTTAAGAGACATTTGTATTGTTTTTCGGACTCTGATTTTGCTGATTTTTAGACGTCATTTTTCAGGGCTCGACTTTCGTGCCTAGAAAAGTTTCATTTTTTTTGACATTTTAAGTTTTGGGAAGTCAAAAAATAATATATTAAGCACTTAGGAGCCATTTGTTTTGTTTTTCGGACTCTGATTTTGCTGATTTTTAGACTTCATTTTTCAGGGCTCGATTTTCGTGCCCCGGAAAGTTTAATTTTTTTTGAAATTTCAAGTTTTGGGAAGTCAAAAAATAATATATTAAGCACTTAGGAGCCATTTGTTTTGCTTTTCGGACTCTGATTTTGCTGATTTTAAGACGTCATTTTTCAGGGCTCGATTTTCGTGCCCCGAAAAGTTTCATTTTTTTTTAAATTGCAAGTTTTGAGAAGTCAAAAAATAAGATATGAAGCACTTAGGACCAATTTGTTTTGTATTTCGGACTTTGATTTTGCTGATTTTTAGACTTCATTTTTTCAGGGCTCGATTTTCGTGCCCCGAAAAGTTTCATTTGTTTTGAAATTTCAAGTTTTGGGAAGTCAAAAAATAATATATTAAGCACTTAGGAGACATTTGTATTGTTTTTCGGACTCTGATTTTGCTTATTTTTAGACGTCATTTTTCAGGGCTCGACTTTCGATCCCCGAAAAGTTTCATTTTTTTTGACATTTTAAGTTTTGGGAAGTCAAAAAATAATATATTAAGCACATAGCAGCCCTTTGTTTTATTTTTCGGACTCTGATTTTGCTGATTTTTAGACTTCATTTTTAATGGCTCGATTTTCGTGCCCCGAAAAGTTTCATTTTTTTTGAAATTTCAAGATTTTGGAATTCAAAAAATAATATATGAAGCACTTAGGAGACATTTGTATTGATTTTCGGACTCTCATTTTGCTGACTTGTAGACGTCATTTTTCAGGGCTCGATTTTCGTGCCCGAAAAGTTTTTTTTTTTTTGAAATTTCAAGTTTTGGGAAGTCAAAAAATAATATATTAAGCACTTAAGAGACATTTGTATTGTTTTTCGGACTCTGATTTTGCTGATTTTTAGACGTCATTTTTCAGGGCTCGACTTTCGTGCCTAGAAAAGTTTCATTTTTTTTGACATTTTAAGTTTTGGGAAGTCAAAAAATAATATATTAAGCACTTAGGAGCCATTTGTATTGTTTTTCGGACTCTGATGTTGCTGATTTTTAGACGTCATTTTTAAGGGCTCGACTTTCGTGCCCCGAAAAGTTTCATTTTTTTTGACATTTCAAGTTTTGGGAAGTCAAAAAATAATATATTAACCAAATATGAGCCATTTGTTTTGTTTTTCGGACTCTAATTTAGCTGATTTTAAGACGTCATTTTTCAGGGCTCGATTTTCGTGCCCCGAAAGTTTCATTTTTTTTTAAATTTCAAGTTTTGGGAAGTCAAAAAATAATATATGAAGCAATTAGGACCAATTTGTTTTGTTTTTCGGACTTTGATTTTGCTGATTTTTAGACTTCATTTTTCAGGGCTCTATTTTCGTGCCCCGAAAAGTTTCATTTTTTTTGAAATTTTAAGTTTTTGGAATTCAAAAAATAATATATTAAGCCCTTATGAGACATTTGTATTGTTTTTCGGACTCTGATTTTGCTGATTTTTAGACGTCATTTTTCAGGGCTCGACTTTCGTGCCCAAAAAAGTTTCATTTTTTTTGACATTTTAAGTTTTGGGAAGTCAAAAAATAATATATTAAGCACTTAGGAGCCATTTGTTTTGTTTTTCGGACTCTGATTTTGCTGATTTTAAGACGTCATTTTACAGGGCTCGATTTTCGTGCCCCGAAAAGTTTCATTTTTTTTTACATTTTAAGTTTTGGGATGTCAAAAAATAATATATGCAGCACTTAGGATACATTTGTATTGTTTTTCGGACTCTGATTTTGTCGATTTTTTGACGTCATTTTTCAGGGCTCGACTTTCGTGCCCCGAAAAGTTTCATTTTTTTTTACATTTTATGTTTTGGGAAGTCAAAAAATAATATATTAAGCACATAGGAGCCATTTGTTTTGTTTTTCGGACTCTGATTTTGCTGATTTTTAGACTTCATTTTTCAGGGCTCGATTTTCGTGCCCCCGAAAACTTTCATTTTTTTTGAAATTTCAAGTTTTTGGAAGTCAAAAAATAATATATTAAGCACTTAGGAGCCATTTGTTTTGTTTTTCGGACTCTGATTTTGCTGATTTTAAGACGTCATTTTTCAGGGCTCGATTTTCGTGCCCCAAAAAGGTTCTTTTTTTTTTTACATTTTAAGTTTTGGGATGTCAAAAAATAATATATGCAGCACTTAGGATACATTTGTATTGTTTTTCGTATTCTGATTTTGCTGATTATTAGACGTCATTTTTCAGGGCTTGACTTTCGTGCCCAGAAAAGTTTCATTTTTTTTGACATTTTAAGTTTTGGGAAGTCAAAATATAATAAATTAAGAACTAAGGAGCCATTTGTTTTGTTTTTCGGACTCTGATTTTTCTGATTTTAAGACGTCATTTTTCAGGGCTCGATTTTCGTGCCCCGAAAAGGTTTTTTTTTTTTTTTACATTTTAAGTTTTGGGATGTCAAAAAATAATATATGAAGCACTTAGGATACATTTGTATTGTTTTTCGGACTCTGATGTTGCTGATTTTTAGACTTCATTTTTAAGGGCTCGATTTTCGTGCCCCGAAAAGTTTCATTTTTTTGAAATTTCAGGTTTTGGGAAGTCAAAAAATAATATATTAAGCACTTAGGAGACATTTGTATTGTTTTTCGGACTCTGATTTTGCTGATTTTTAGACGTCATTTTTCAGGGCTCGACTTTCGTGCCTAGAAAAGTTTCATTTTTTTTGATATTTTAAGTTTTGGGAAGTCAAAAAATAATATATTAAGAACTTAGGAGCCATTTGTTTTGTTTTTCGGACTCTGATTTTGCTGATTTTTAGACTTCATTTTTCAGGGATCGATTTTCGTGCCCCGAAAAGTTTCATTTTTTTGAAATTTCAGGTTTTGGGAAGTCAAAAAATAATATATTAAGCACTTAGGAGACATTTGTATTGTTTTTCGGACTCTGATTTTGCTGATTTTTAGACGTCATTTTTCAGGGCTCGACTTTCGTGCCCCGAAAAGTTTCATTTTTTTTGACATTTTAAGTTTTGGGAAGTCAAAAAATAATATATTAAGCACATAGCAGCCATTTGTTTTGTTTTTCGGACTCTGATTTTGCTTATTTTTAGACTTCATTTTTAAGTGCTCGATTTTCGTGCCCCGAAAAGTTTCATTTTTTTTGAAATTTCAAGATTTTGGAATTCAAAAAATAATATATTATGCACTTAGGAGACATTTGTATTGATTTTCGGTCTCTGATTTTGCTGACTTGTAGACGTCATTTTTCAGGGCTCGACTTTCGTGCCCCGAAAAGTTTCATTTTTTTGGACATTTTAAGTTTTGGGAAGTCAAAAAATAATATATTAAGCACATAGGAGCCATTTGTTTTGTTTTTCGGACTCTGATTTTGCTGATTTTTAGACTTCATTTATCAGGGCTCGATTTTCGTGCCCCGAAAAGTTTCGTTTTTTTTTGAAATTTCAAGTTTTGGTAAGTCAAAAAATAATATATTAAGCACTTAGGAGACATTTGTTTTGTTTTTCGGACCCTGATTTTGCTGATTTTAAGACGTCATTTTTCAGGGCTCGATTTTCGTGCCCCGAAAAGTTTCATTTTTTTTTAAATTGCAAGTTTTGGGAAGTCAAAAAATAATATATGAAGCACTTAGGACCAATTTGTTTTGTATTTCGTACTTTGATTTTGCTGATTTTTAGACTTCATTTTTTCAGGGCTCGATTTTCGTGCCCCGAAAAGTTTCATTTTTTTTGAAATTTCAAGTTTTTGGAAGTCAAAAAATAATATATTAAGCACTTAGGAGACATTTGTATTGTTTTTCGGAATCTGATTTTGCGGATTTTTAGACGTCATTTTTCAGGGCTCGACTTTCGTTCCTAGATAAGTTTCATTTTTTTTGACATTTTAAGTTTTGGGAAGTCAAAAAATAATATATTAAGCACTTAGGAGCCATTTGTTTTGTTTTTCGGACTCTGATTTTGCTGATTTTTAGACTTCATTTTTCAGGGTTCGATTTACATTTGTATTGTTTTTCGGACTCTGATTTTGCTGATTTTTAGACTTCATTTTTCAGGGTTCGATTTACGTTTGTATTGTTTTTCGGACTCTGATTTTGCTGATTTTTAGACGTCATTTTTCAGGGCTCGACTTTCGTGCACCGAAAAGTTTAATTTTTTTTGAAATTTCAAGATTTTGGAATTCAAAAAATAATATATGAAGCACTTAGGAGACATTTGTATTGATTTTCGGACTCTCATTTTGCTGACTTGTAGACGTCATTTTTCAGGGCTCGATTTTCGTGCCCGAAAAGTTTTTTTTTTTTTGAAATTTCAAGTTTTGGGAAGTCAAAAAATAATATATTAAGCACTTAAGAGACATTTGTATTGTTTTTCGGACTCTGATTTTGCTGATTTTTAGACGTCATTTTTCAGGGCTCGACTTTCGTGCCTAGAAAAGTTTCATTTTTTTTGACATTTTAAGTTTTGGGAAGTCAAAAAATAATATATTAAGCACTTAGGAGCCATTTGTTTTGTTTTTCGGACTCTGATTTTGCTGATTTTTAGACTTCATTTTTCAGGGCTCGATTTTCGTGCCCCGGAAAGTTTAATTTTTTTTGAAATTTCAAGTTTTGGGAAGTCAAAAAATAATATATTAAGCACTTAGGAGCCATTTGTTTTGCTTTTCGGACTCTGATTTTGCTGATTTTAAGACGTCATTTTTCAGGGCTCGATTTTCGTGCCCCGAAAAGTTTCATTTTTTTTTAAATTGCAAGTTTTGAGAAGTCAAAAAATAAGATATGAAGCACTTAGGACCAATTTGTTTTGTATTTCGGACTTTGATTTTGCTGATTTTTAGACTTCATTTTTTCAGGGCTCGATTTTCGTGCCCCGAAAAGTTTCATTTGTTTTGAAATTTCAAGTTTTGGGAAGTCAAAAAATAATATATTAAGCACTTAGGAGACATTTGTATTGTTTTTCGGACTCTGATTTTGCTTATTTTTAGACGTCATTTTTCAGGGCTCGACTTTCGATCCCCGAAAAGTTTCATTTTTTTTGACATTTTAAGTTTTGGGAAGTCAAAAAATAATATATTAAGCACATAGCAGCCCTTTGTTTTATTTTTCGGACTCTGATTTTGCTGATTTTTAGACTTCATTTTTAATGGCTCGATTTTCGTGCCCCGAAAAGTTTCATTTTTTTTGAAATTTCAAGATATTGTAATTCAAAAAATAATATATTAAGCACTTAGGAGACATTTGTATTGATTTTCGGACTCTGATTTTGCTGACTTGTAGACGTCATTTTTCAGGGCACGACTTTCGTGCCCCGAAAAGTTTCATTTTTTTTGACATTTTAAGTTTTGGGAAGTCAAAAAATAATATATTAAGCACATAGGAGCCATTTGTTTTGTTTTTCGGACTCTGATTTTGCTGATTTTTAGACTTCATTTTTCAGGGCTCGATTTTCGTGCCCCGAAAATTTCATTTTTTTTGAAATTTCAAGTTTTGGGAAGTAAAAAAATAATATATTAAGCACTTAGGAGCCATTTGTATTGTTTTTCGGACTCTGATTTTACTGATTTTTAGACGTCATTTTTCAGGGCTCGACTTTCGTGCCTAGAAAAGTTTCATTTTTTTTGAAATTTTAAATGTTGGGAAGTCAAAAAATAATATATTAAGCACGTAGGAGCCATATATTTTGTTTTTCGGACTCTGATTTTGCTGATTTTTAGACGTCATTTTTCAGGGCTCGACTTTCGTGCCTAGAAAAGTTTCATTTTTTTTGACATTTTATGTTTTGGGAAGTTAAAAATAATATATTAAGCACTTAGGAGCCATTTGTTTTGTTTTTCGGACTCTGATTTTACAGATTTTTAGAGTTCATTTTTAAGGGCTCGATTTTCGTGCCCCGAAAAGTTTCATTTTTTTTTAAATTTCAAATTTTTGGAAGTCAAAAAATAATATATTAAGCACTTAGGAGACATTTGTATTGTTTTTCGGACTCTGATTTTGCTGATTTTTAGACGTCATTGTTAAGGGCTCGACTTTCGTGCCTAGAAAAGTTTCATTTTTTTTGACATTTTAAGTTTTGGGAAGTCAAAAAATAATATATTAAGCACTTAGGAGCCATTTGTTTTGTTTTTCGGACTCTGATTTTGCTGATTTTTAGACGTCATTTTTCAGGGCTCGACTTTCGTGCCTAGAAAAGTTTCATTTTTTTTGATATTTTAAGTTTTGGGAAGTCAAAAAATAATATATTAAGAACTTAGGAGCCATTTGTTTTGTTTTTCGGACTCTGATTTTGCTGATTTTTAGACTTCATTTTTCAGGGATCGATTTTCGTGCCCCGAAAAGTTTCATTTTTTTGAAATTTCAGGTTTTGGGAAGTCAAAAAATAATATATTAAGCACTTAGGAGACATTTGTATTGTTTTTCGGACTCTGATTTTGCTGATTTTTAGACGTCATTTTTCAGGGCTCGACTTTCGTGCCCCGAAAAGTTTCATTTTTTTTGACATTTTAAGTTTTGGGAAGTCAAAAAATAATATATTAAGCACATAGCAGCCATTTGTTTTGTTTTTCGGACTCTGATTTTGCTTATTTTTAGACTTCATTTTTAAGGGCTCGATTTTCGTGCCCCGAAAAGTTTCATTTTTTTTGAAATTTCAAGATTTTGGAATTCAAAAAATAATATATTATGCACTAAGGAGACATTTGTATTGATTTTCGGTCTCTGATTTTGCTGACTTGTAGACGTCATTTTTCAGGGCTCGACTTTCGTGCCCCGAAAAGTTTCATTTTTTTGGACATTTTAAGTTTTGGGAAGTCAAAAAATAATATATTAAGCACATAGAAGCCATTTGTTTTGTTTTTCGGACTCTGATTTTGCTGATTTTTAGACTTCATTTATCAGGGCTCGATTTTCGTGCCCCGAAAAGTTTCGTTTTTTTTGAAATTTCAAGTTTTGGTAAGTCAAAAAATAATATATTAAGCACTTAGGAGACATTTGTTTTGTTTTTCGGACCCTGATTTTGCTGATTTTAAGACGTCATTTTTCAGGGCTCGATTTTCGTGCCCCGAAAAGTTTCATTTTTTTTTAAATTGCAAGTTTTGGGAAGTCAAAAAATAATATATGAAGCACTTAGGACCAATTAGTTTTGTATTTCGTACTTTGATTTTGCTGATTTTTAGACTTCATTTTTTCAGGGCTCGATTTTCGTGCCCGGAAAAGTTTTTTATTTTTTGAAATTTCAAGTTTTTGGAAGTCAAAAAATAATATATTAAGCACTTAGGAGACATTTGTATTGTTTTTCGGAATCTGATTTTGCGGATTTTTAGACGTCATTTTTCAGGGCTCGACTTTCGTTCCTAGACAAGTTTCATTTTTTTTGACATTTTAAGTTTTGGGAAGTCAAAAAATAATATATTAAGCACTTAGGAGCCATTTGTTTTGTTTTTCGGACTCTGATTTTGCTGATTTTTAGACTTCATTTTTCAGGGTTCGATTTACATTTGTATTGTTTTTCGGACTCTGATTTTGCTGATTTTTAGACTTCATTTTTCAGGGTTCGATTTACGTTTGTATTGTTTTTCGGACTCTGATTTTGCTGATTTTTAGACGTCATTTTTCAGGGCTCGACTTTCGTGCACCGAAAAGTTTAATTTTTTTTGAAATTTCAAGATTTTGGAATTCAAAAAATAATATATGAAGCACTTAGGAGACATTTGTATTGATTTTCGGACTCTCATTTTGCTGACTTGTAGACGTCATTTTTCAGGGCTCGATTTTCGTGCCCCGAAAAGTTTCATTTTTTTTAAATTGCAAGTTTTGGGAAGTCAAAAAATAATATATGAAGCACTTAGGACCAATTTGTTTTGTATTTCGGACTTTGATTTTGCTGATTTTTAGACGTCATTTTTCAGGGCTCGATTTTCGATCCCCGAAAAGTTTCATTTTTTTTGACATTTTAAGTTTTGGGAAGTCAAAAAATAATATATTAAGCACATAGCAGCCCTTTGTTTTGTTTTTCGGACTCTGATTTTGCTAATTTTTAGACTTCATTTTTAATGGCTCGATTTTCGTGCCCCGAAAAGTTTCATTTTTTTTGAAATTTCAAGATATTGTAATTCAAAAAATAATATATTAAGCACTTAGGAGACATTTGTATTGATTTTCGGACTCTGATTTTGCTGACTTGTAGACGTCATTTTTCCGGGCACGACTTTCGTGCCCCGAAAAGTTTCATTTTTTTTGACATTTTAAGTTTTGGGAAGTCAAAAAATAATATATTAAGCACATAGGAGCCATTTGTTTTGTTTTTCGGACTCTGATTTTGCTGATTTTTAGACTTCATTTTTCAGGGCTCGATTTTCGTGCCCCGAAAAGTTTTTTTTTTTTTGAAATTTCAAGTTTTGGGAAGTCAAAAAATAATATATTAAGCACTTAAGAGACATTTGTATTGTTTTTCGGACTCTGATTTTGCTGATTTTTAGACGTCATTTTTCAGGGCTCGACTTTCGTGCCTAGAAAAGTTTCATTTTTTTTGACATTTTAAGTTTTGGGAAGTCAAAAAATAATATATTAAGCACTTAGGAGCCATTTGTTTTGTTTTTCGGACTCTGATTTTGCTGATTTTTAGACTTCATTTTTCAGGGCTCGATTTTCGTGCCCCGAAAAGTTTAATTTTTTTTGAAATTTCAAGTTTTGGGAAGTCAAAAAATAATATATTAAGCACTTAGGAGCCATTTGTTTTGCTTTTCGGACTCTGATTTTGTTGATTTTAAGACGTCATTTTTCAGGGCTCGATTTTCGTGCCCCGAAAAGTTTCATTTTTTTTCAAATTGCAAGTTTTGGGAAGTCAAAAAATAATATATGAAGCACTTAGGACCAATTTGTTTTGTATTACGGACTTTGATTTTGCTGATTTTTAGACTTCATTTTTTCAGGGCTCGATTTTCGTGCCCCGAAAAGTTTCATTTTTTTTGAAATTTCAAGTTTTGGGAAGTCAAAAAATAATATATTAAGCACTTAGGAGACATTTGTATTGTTTTTCGGACTATGATTCTGCTGATTTTTAGACGTCATTTTTCAGGGCTCGACTTTCGTGCCCCGAAAAGTTTCATTTTTTTTGAAATTTTAAGTTTTGGGAAGTTAAAAAATAATATATTAAGCACTTAGGAGACATTTGTATTGTTTTTCGGACTCTGATTTTGCTGATTTTTAGACGTCATTTTTCAGGGCTCGACTTTAGATTCCCGAAAAGTTTCATTTTTTTTTACATTTTAAGTTTTGGAAAGTCAAAAAATAATATATTAAGCACATAGGAGCCATTTGTTTTGTTTTTCGGACTCTGATTTTGCTGATTTTTAGACGTCATTTTTCAGGGCTCGACTTTCGTGCCTAGAAAAGTTTCATTTTTTTTGACATTTTAAGTTTTGGGAAGTCAAAAAATAATATATTAAGCACTTAGGAGCCATTTGTTTTGTTTTTCGGACTCTGATTTTGCTGATTTTTAGACTTCATTTTTCAGGGTTCAATTTTCGTGCCCCGAAAAGTTTAATTTTTTTTGAAATTTCAAGTTTTGGGAAGTCAAAAAATAATATATTAAGCACTTAGGAGACATTTGTATTGTTTTTCGGACTCTGATTTTGCTGATTTTTAGACATCAATTTTCAGGGCTCGACTTTCTTGCCCCGAAAAGTTTCATATTTTTTGACATTTCAAGTTTTGGGAAGTCAAAAAATAATATATTAAGCACTTAGGAGACATTTGTATTGTTTTCGGACTCTGATTTTGCTGATTTTTAGACGTCATTTTTCAGGGTTCGACTTTCGTGCCCCGAAAATTTCATTTTTTTTGAAATTTCAAGTTTTGGAAAGTCAAAAAATAATATATTAAGCACTTAGGAGCCATTTGTTTTGTTTTTCGGACTCTGATTTTGCCGATTTTAAGAAGTCATTTTTCAGGGCTCGATTTCCGTGCCCTGAAAAGTTTAATTTTGTTGACATTTTAAGTTTAGGAAAGTCAAAAATTAATATATTAAGCACTTAGGTGCAATTTGTTTTGTTTTTCAGGGCTCGATTTTCGTGCCCCCGAAAACTTTCATTTTTTTTGAAATTTCAAGTTTTGGGAAGTCAAAAAATAATATATTAAGCACTTAGGAGCCATTTGTTTTGTTTTTGGGACTCTGATTTTGCTGATTTTAAGACGTCATTTTTCAGGGCTCGATTTTCGTGCCCCAAAAAGGTTCTTTTTTTTTTTTACATTTTAAGTTTTGGGATGTCAAAAAATAATATATGCAGCACTTAGGATACATTTGTATTGTTTTTCGTATTCTGATTTTGCTGATTATTAGACGTCATTTTTCAGGGCTTGACTTTCGTGCCCAGAAAAGTTTCATTTTTTTTGACATTTTAAGTTTTGGGAAGTCAAAATATAATAAATTAAGAACTAAGGAGCCATTTGTTTTGTTTTTCGGACTCTGATTTTTCTGATTTTAAGACGTCATTTTTCAGGGCTCGATTTTCGTGCCCCCAAAAGGTTTTTTTTTTTTTTTACATTTTAAGTTTTGGGATGTCAAAAAATAATATATGAAGCACTTAGGATACATTTGTATTGTTTTTCGGACTCTGATGTTGCTGATTTTTAGACTTCATTTTTAAGGGCTCGATTTTCGTGCCCCGAAAAGTTTCATTTTTTTGAAATTTCAGGTTTTGGGAAGTCAAAAAATAATATATTAAGCACTTAGGAGACATTTGTATTGTTTTTCGGACTCTGATTTTGCTGATTTTTAGACGTCATTTTTCAGGGCTCGACTTTCGTGCCTAGAAAAGTTTCATTTTTTTTGATATTTTAAGTTTTGGGAAGTCAAAAAATAATATATTAAGAACTTAGGAGCCATTTGTTTTGTTTTTCGGACTCTGATTTTGCTGATTTTTAGACTTCATTTTTCAGGGATCGATTTTCGTGCCCCGAAAAGTTTCATTTTTTTGAAATTTCAGGTTTTGGGAAGTCAAAAAATAATATATTAAGCACTTAGGAGACATTTGTATTGTTTTTCGGACTCTGATTTTGCTGATTTTTAGACGTCATTTTTCAGGGCTCGACTTTCGTGCCCCGAAAAGTTTCATTTTTTTTGACATTTTAAGTTTTGGGAAGTCAAAAAATAATATATTAAGCACATAGCAGCCATTTGTTTTGTTTTTCGGACTCTGATTTTGCTTATTTTTAGACTTCATTTTTAAGTGCTCGATTTTCGTGCCCCGAAAAGTTTCATTTTTTTTGAAATTTCAAGATTTTGGAATTCAAAAAATAATATATTATGCACTTAGGAGACATTTGTATTGATTTTCGGTCTCTGATTTTGCTGACTTGTAGACGTCATTTTTCAGGGCTCGACTTTCGTGCCCCGAAAAGTTTCATTTTTTTGGACATTTTAAGTTTTGGGAAGTCAAAAAATAATATATTAAGCACATAGGAGCCATTTGTTTTGTTTTTCGGACTCTGATTTTGCTGATTTTTAGACTTCATTTATCAGGGCTCGATTTTCGTGCCCCGAAAAGTTTCGTTTTTTTTTGAAATTTCAAGTTTTGGTAAGTCAAAAAATAATATATTAAGCACTTAGGAGACATTTGTTTTGTTTTTCGGACCCTGATTTTGCTGATTTTAAGACGTCATTTTTCAGGGCTCGATTTTCGTGCCCCGAAAAGTTTCATTTTTTTTTAAATTGCAAGTTTTGGGAAGTCAAAAAATAATATATGAAGCACTTAGGACCAATTTGTTTTGTATTTCGTACTTTGATTTTGCTGATTTTTAGACTTCATTTTTTCAGGGCTCGATTTTCGTGCCCCGAAAAGTTTCATTTTTTTTGAAATTTCAAGTTTTTGGAAGTCAAAAAATAATATATTAAGCACTTAGGAGACATTTGTATTGTTTTTCGGAATCTGATTTTGCGGATTTTTAGACGTCATTTTTCAGGGCTCGACTTTCGTTCCTAGATAAGTTTCATTTTTTTTGACATTTTAAGTTTTGGGAAGTCAAAAAATAATATATTAAGCACTTAGGAGCCATTTGTTTTGTTTTTCGGACTCTGATTTTGCTGATTTTTAGACTTCATTTTTCAGGGTTCGATTTACATTTGTATTGTTTTTCGGACTCTGATTTTGCTGATTTTTAGACTTCATTTTTCAGGGTTCGATTTACGTTTGTATTGTTTTTCGGACTCTGATTTTGCTGATTTTTAGACGTCATTTTTCAGGGCTCGACTTTCGTGCACCGAAAAGTTTAATTTTTTTTGAAATTTCAAGATTTTGGAATTCAAAAAATAATATATGAAGCACTTAGGAGACATTTGTATTGATTTTCGGACTCTCATTTTGCTGACTTGTAGACGTCATTTTTCAGGGCTCGATTTTCGTGCCCGAAAAGTTTTTTTTTTTTTGAAATTTCAAGTTTTGGGAAGTCAAAAAATAATATATTAAGCACTTAAGAGACATTTGTATTGTTTTTCGGACTCTGATTTTGCTGATTTTTAGACGTCATTTTTCAGGGCTCGACTTTCGTGCCTAGAAAAGTTTCATTTTTTTTGACATTTTAAGTTTTGGGAAGTCAAAAAATAATATATTAAGCACTTAGGAGCCATTTGTTTTGTTTTTCGGACTCTGATTTTGCTGATTTTTAGACTTCATTTTTCAGGGCTCGATTTTCGTGCCCCGGAAAGTTTAATTTTTTTTGAAATTTCAAGTTTTGGGAAGTCAAAAAATAATATATTAAGCACTTAGGAGCCATTTGTTTTGCTTTTCGGACTCTGATTTTGCTGATTTTAAGACGTCATTTTTCAGGGCTCGATTTTCGTGCCCCGAAAAGTTTCATTTTTTTTTAAATTGCAAGTTTTGAGAAGTCAAAAAATAAGATATGAAGCACTTAGGACCAATTTGTTTTGTATTTCGGACTTTGATTTTGCTGATTTTTAGACTTCATTTTTTCAGGGCTCGATTTTCGTGCCCCGAAAAGTTTCATTTGTTTTGAAATTTCAAGTTTTGGGAAGTCAAAAAATAATATATTAAGCACTTAGGAGACATTTGTATTGTTTTTCGGACTCTGATTTTGCTTATTTTTAGACGTCATTTTTCAGGGCTCGACTTTCGATCCCCGAAAAGTTTCATTTTTTTTGACATTTTAAGTTTTGGGAAGTCAAAAAATAATATATTAAGCACATAGCAGCCCTTTGTTTTATTTTTCGGACTCTGATTTTGCTGATTTTTAGACTTCATTTTTAATGGCTCGATTTTCGTGCCCCGAAAAGTTTCATTTTTTTTGAAATTTCAAGATTTTGGAATTCAAAAAATAATATATGAAGCACTTAGGAGACATTTGTATTGATTTTCGGACTCTCATTTTGCTGACTTGTAGACGTCATTTTTCAGGGCTCGATTTTCGTGCCCGAAAAGTTTTTTTTTTTTTGAAATTTCAAGTTTTGGGAAGTCAAAAAATAATATATTAAGCACTTAAGAGACATTTGTATTGTTTTTCGGACTCTGATTTTGCTGATTTTTAGACGTCATTTTTCAGGGCTCGACTTTCGTGCCTAGAAAAGTTTCATTTTTTTTGACATTTAAAGTTTTGGGAAGTCAAAAAATAATATATTAAGCACTTAGGAGCCATTTGTATTGTTTTTCGGACTCTGATGTTGCTGATTTTTAGACGTCATTTTTAAGGGCTCGACTTTCGTGCCCCGAAAAGTTTCATTTTTTTTGACATTTCAAGTTTTGGGAAGTCAAAAAATAATATATTAACCAAATATGAGCCATTTGTTTTGTTTTTCGGACTCTAATTTAGCTGATTTTAAGACGTCATTTTTCAGGGCTCGATTTTCGTGCCCCGAAAGTTTCATTTTTTTTTAAATTTCAAGTTTTGGGAAGTCAAAAAATAATATATGAAGCAATTAGGACCAATTTGTTTTGTTTTTCGGACTTTGATTTTGCTGATTTTTAGACTTCATTTTTCAGGGCTCTATTTTCGTGCCCCGAAAAGTTTCATTTTTTTTGAAATTTAAAGTTTTTGGAATTCAAAAAATAATATATTAAGCCCTTATGAGACATTTGTATTGTTTTTCGGACTCTGATTTTGCTGATTTTTAGACGTCATTTTTCAGGGCTCGACTTTCGTGCCCAAAAAAGTTTCATTTTTTTTGACATTTTAAGTTTTGGGAAGTCAAAAAATAATATATTAAGCACTTAGGAGCCATTTGTTTTGTTTTTCGGACTCTGATTTTGCTGATTTTAAGACGTCATTTTACAGGGCTCGATTTTCGTGCCCCGAAAAGTTTCATTTTTTTTTACATTTTAAGTTTTGGGATGTCAAAAAATAATATATGCAGCACTTAGGATACATTTGTATTGTTTTTCGGACTCTGATTTTGTCGATTTTTTGACGTCATTTTTCAGGGCTCGACTTTCGTGCCCCGAAAAGTTTCATTTTTTTTTACATTTTATGTTTTGGGAAGTCAAAAAATAATATATTAAGCACATAGGAGCCATTTGTTTTGTTTTTCGGACTCTGATTTTGCTGATTTTTAGACTTCATTTTTCAGGGCTCGATTTTCGTGCCCCCGAAAACTTTCATTTTTTTTGAAATTTCAAGTTTTGGGAAGTCAAAAAATAATATATTAAGCACTTAGGAGCCATTTGTTTTGTTTTTCGGACTCTGATTTTGCTGATTTTAAGACGTCATTTTTCAGGGCTCGATTTTCGTGCCCCAAAAAGGTTCTTTTTTTTTTTACATTTTAAGTTTTGGGATGTCAAAAAATAATATATGCAGCACTTAGGATACATTTGTATTGTTTTTCGTATTCTGATTTTGCTGATTATTAGACGTCATTTTTCAGGGCTTGACTTTCGTGCCCAGAAAAGTTTCATTTTTTTTGACATTTTAAGTTTTGGGAAGTCAAAATATAATAAATTAAGAACTAAGGAGCCATTTGTTTTGTTTTTCGGACTCTGATTTTTCTGATTTTAAGACGTCATTTTTCAGGGCTCGATTTTCGTGCCCCGAAAAGGTTTTTTTTTTTTTTTACATTTTAAGTTTTGGGATGTCAAAAAATAATATATGAAGCACTTAGGATACATTTGTATTGTTTTTCGGACTCTGATGTTGCTGATTTTTAGACTTCATTTTTAAGGGCTCGATTTTCGTGCCCCGAAAAGTTTCATTTTTTTGAAATTTCAGGTTTTGGGAAGTCAAAAAATAATATATTAAGCACTTAGGAGACATTTGTATTGTTTTTCGGACTCTGATTTTGCTGATTTTTAGACGTCATTTTTCAGGGCTCGACTTTCGTGCCTAGAAAAGTTTCATTTTTTTTGATATTTTAAGTTTTGGGAAGTCAAAAAATAATATATTAAGAACTTAGGAGCCATTTGTTTTGTTTTTCGGACTCTGATTTTGCTGATTTTTAGACTTCATTTTTCAGGGATCGATTTTCGTGCCCCGAGAAGTTTCATTTTTTTGAAATTTCAGGTTTTGGGAAGTCAAAAAATAATATATTAAGCACTTAGGAGACATTTGTATTGTTTTTCGGACTCTGATTTTGCTGATTTTTAGACGTCATTTTTCAGGGCTCGACTTTCGTGCCCCGAAAAGTTTCATTTTTTTTGACATTTTAAGTTTTGGGAAGTCAAAAAATAATATATTAAGCACATAGCAGCCATTTGTTTTGTTTTTCGGACTCTGATTTTGCTTATTTTTAGACTTCATTTTTAAGTGCTCGATTTTCGTGCCCCGAAAAGTTCCATTTTTTTTGAAATTTCAAGATTTTGGAATTCAAAAAATAATATATTATGCACTTAGGAGACATTTGTATTGATTTTCGGTCTCTGATTTTGCTGACTTGTAGACGTCATTTTTCAGGGCTCGACTTTCGTGCCCCGAAAAGTTTCATTTTTTTGGACATTTTAAGTTTTGGGAAGTCAAAAAATAATATATTAAGCACATAGGAGCCATTTGTTTTGTTTTTCGGACTCTGATTTTGCTGATTTTTAGACTTCATTTATCAGGGCTCGATTTTCGTGCCCCGAAAAGTTTCGTTTTTTTTTGAAATTTCAAGTTTTGGTAAGTCAAAAAATAATATATTAAGCACTTAGGAGACATTTGTTTTGTTTTTCGGACCCTGATTTTGCTGATTTTAAGACGTCATTTTTCAGGGCTCGATTTTCGTGCCCCGAAAAGTTTCATTTTTTTTTAAATTGCAAGTTTTGGGAAGTCAAAAAATAATATATGAAGCACTTAGGACCAATTTGTTTTGTATTTCGTACTTTGATTTTGCTGATTTTTAGACTTCATTTTTTCAGGGCTCGATTTTCGTGCCCCGAAAAGTTTCATTTTTTTTGAAATTTCAAGTTTTTGGAAGTCAAAAAATAATATATTAAGCACTTAGGAGACATTTGTATTGTTTTTCGGAATCTGATTTTGCGGATTTTTAGACGTCATTTTTCAGGGCTCGACTTTCGTTCCTAGATAAGTTTCATTTTTTTTGACATTTTAAGTTTTGGGAAGTCAAAAAATAATATATTAAGCACTTAGGAGCCATTTGTTTTGTTTTTCGGACTCTGATTTTGCTGATTTTTAGACTTCATTTTTCAGGGTTCGATTTACATTTGTATTGTTTTTCGGACTCTGATTTTGCTGATTTTTAGACTTCATTTTTCAGGGTTCGATTTACGTTTGTATTGTTTTTCGGACTCTGATTTTGCTGATTTTTAGACGTCATTTTTCAGGGCTCGACTTTCGTGCACCGAAAAGTTTAATTTTTTTTGAAATTTCAAGATTTTGGAATTCAAAAAATAATATATGAAGCACTTAGGAGACATTTGTATTGATTTTCGGACTCTCATTTTGCTGACTTGTAGACGTCATTTTTCAGGGCTCGATTTTCGTGCCCGAAAAGTTTTTTTTTTTTTGAAATTTCAAGTTTTGGGAAGTCAAAAAATAATATATTAAGCACTTAAGAGACATTTGTATTGTTTTTCGGACTCTGATTTTGCTGATTTTTAGACGTCATTTTTCAGGGCTCGACTTTCGTGCCTAGAAAAGTTTCATTTTTTTTGACATTTTAAGTTTTGGGAAGTCAAAAAATAATATATTAAGCACTTAGGAGCCATTTGTTTTGTTTTTCGGACTCTGATTTTGCTGATTTTTAGACTTCATTTTTCAGGGCTCGATTTTCGTGCCCCGGAAAGTTTAATTTTTTTTGAAATTTCAAGTTTTGGGAAGTCAAAAAATAATATATTAAGCACTTAGGAGCCATTTGTTTTGCTTTTCGGACTCTGATTTTGCTGATTTTAAGACGTCATTTTTCAGGGCTCGATTTTCGTGCCCCGAAAAGTTTCATTTTTTTTTAAATTGCAAGTTTTGAGAAGTCAAAAAATAAGATATGAAGCACTTAGGACCAATTTGTTTTGTATTTCGGACTTTGATTTTGCTGATTTTTAGACTTCATTTTTTCAGGGCTCGATTTTCGTGCCCCGAAAAGTTTCATTTGTTTTGAAATTTCAAGTTTTGGGAAGTCAAAAAATAATATATTAAGCACTTAGGAGACATTTGTATTGTTTTTCGGACTCTGATTTTGCTTATTTTTAGACGTCATTTTTCAGGGCTCGACTTTCGATCCCCGAAAAGTTTCATTTTTTTTGACATTTTAAGTTTTGGGAAGTCAAAAAATAATATATTAAGCACATAGCAGCCCTTTGTTTTATTTTTCGGACTCTGATTTTGCTGATTTTTAGACTTCATTTTTAATGGCTCGATTTTCGTGCCCCGAAAAGTTTCATTTTTTTTGAAATTTCAAGATATTGTAATTCAAAAAATAATATATTAAGCACTTAGGAGACATTTGTATTGATTTTCGGACTCTGATTTTGCTGACTTGTAGACGTCATTTTTCAGGGCTCGATTTTCGTGCCCCGAAAATTTCATTTTTTTTGAAATTTCAAGTTTTGGGAAGTAAAAAAATAATATATTAAGCACTTAGGAGCCATTTGTATTGTTTTTCGGACTCTGATTTTACTGATTTTTAGACGTCATTTTTCAGGGCTCGACTTTCGTGCCTAGAAAAGTTTCATTTTTTTTGAAATTTTAAATGTTGGGAAGTCAAAAAATAATATATTAAGCACGTAGGAGCCATATATTTTGTTTTTCGGACTCTGATTTTGCTGATTTTTAGACGTCATTTTTCAGGGCTCGACTTTCGTGCCTAGAAAAGTTTCATTTTTTTTGACATTTTATGTTTTGGGAAGTCAAAAAATAATATATTAAGCACTTAGGAGCCATTTGTTTTGTTTTTCGGACTCTGATTTTACAGATTTTTAGAGTTCATTTTTAAGGGCTCGATTTTCGTGCCCCGAAAAGTTTCATTTTTTTTTAAATTTCAAGTTTTTGGAAGTCAAAAAATAATATATTAAGCACTTAGGAGACATTTGTATTGTTTTTCGGACTCTGATTTTGCTGATTTTTAGACGTCATTGTTAAGGGCTCGACTTTCGTGCCTAGAAAAGTTTCATTTTTTTTGACATTTTAAGTTTTGGGAAGTCAAAAAATAATATATTAAGCACTTAGGAGCCATTTGTTTTGTTTTTCGGACTCTGATTTTGCTGATTTTTAGACGTCATTTTTCAGGGCTCGACTTTCGTGCCTAGAAAAGTTTCATTTTTTTTGATATTTTAAGTTTTGGGAAGTCAAAAAATAATATATTAAGAACTTAGGAGCCATTTGTTTTGTTTTTCGGACTCTGATTTTGCTGATTTTTAGACTTCATTTTTCAGGGATCGATTTTCGTGCCCCGAAAAGTTTCATTTTTTTGAAATTTCAGGTTTTGGGAAGTCAAAAAATAATATATTAAGCACTTAGGAGACATTTGTATTGTTTTTCGGACTCTGATTTTGCTGATTTTTAGACGTCATTTTTCAGGGCTCGACTTTCGTGCCCCGAAAAGTTTCATTTTTTTTGACATTTTAAGTTTTGGGAAGTCAAAAAATAATATATTAAGCACATAGCAGCCATTTGTTTTGTTTTTCGGACTCTGATTTTGCTTATTTTTAGACTTCATTTTTAAGGGCTCGATTTTCGTGCCCCGAAAAGTTTCATTTTTTTTGAAATTTCAAGATTTTGGAATTCAAAAAATAATATATTATGCACTAAGGAGACATTTGTATTGATTTTCGGTCTCTGATTTTGCTGACTTGTAGACGTCATTTTTCAGGGCTCGACTTTCGTGCCCCGAAAAGTTTCATTTTTTTGGACATTTTAAGTTTTGGGAAGTCAAAAAATAATATATTAAGCACATAGAAGCCATTTGTTTTGTTTTTCGGACTCTGATTTTGCTGATTTTTAGACTTCATTTATCAGGGCTCGATTTTCGTGCCCCGAAAAGTTTCGTTTTTTTTGAAATTTCAAGTTTTGGTAAGTCAAAAAATAATATATTAAGCACTTAGGAGACATTTGTTTTGTTTTTCGGACCCTGATTTTGCTGATTTTAAGACGTCATTTTTCAGGGCTCGATTTTCGTGCCCCGAAAAGTTTCATTTTTTTTTAAATTGCAAGTTTTGGGAAGTCAAAAAATAATATATGAAGCACTTAGGACCAATTAGTTTTGTATTTCGTACTTTGATTTTGCTGATTTTTAGACTTCATTTTTTCAGGGCTCGATTTTCGTGCCCGGAAAAGTTTTTTATTTTTTGAAATTTCAAGTTTTTGGAAGTCAAAAAATAATATATTAAGCACTTAGGAGACATTTGTATTGTTTTTCGGAATCTGATTTTGCGGATTTTTAGACGTCATTTTTCAGGGCTCGACTTTCGTTCCTAGACAAGTTTCATTTTTTTTGACATTTTAAGTTTTGGGAAGTCAAAAAATAATATATTAAGCACTTAGGAGCCATTTGTTTTGTTTTTCGGACTCTGATTTTGCTGATTTTTAGACTTCATTTTTCAGGGTTCGATTTACATTTGTATTGTTTTTCGGACTCTGATTTTGCTGATTTTTAGACTTCATTTTTCAGGGTTCGATTTACGTTTGTATTGTTTTTCGGACTCTGATTTTGCTGATTTTTAGACGTCATTTTTCAGGGCTCGACTTTCGTGCACCGAAAAGTTTAATTTTTTTTGAAATTTCAAGATTTTGGAATTCAAAAAATAATATATGAAGCACTTAGGAGACATTTGTATTGATTTTCGGACTCTCATTTTGCTGACTTGTAGACGTCATTTTTCAGGGCTCGATTTTCGTGCCCCGAAAAGTTTCATTTTTTTTAAATTGCAAGTTTTGGGAAGTCAAAAAATAATATATGAAGCACTTAGGACCAATTTGTTTTGTATTTCGGACTTTGATTTTGCTGATTTTTAGACGTCATTTTTCAGGGCTCGATTTTCGATCCCCGAAAAGTTTCATTTTTTTTGACATTTTAAGTTTTGGGAAGTCAAAAAATAATATATTAAGCACATAGCAGCCCTTTGTTTTGTTTTTCGGACTCTGATTTTGCTAATTTTTAGACTTCATTTTTAATGGCTCGATTTTCGTGCCCCGAAAAGTTTCATTTTTTTTGAAATTTCAAGATATTGTAATTCAAAAAATAATATATTAAGCACTTAGGAGACATTTGTATTGATTTTCGGACTCTGATTTTGCTGACTTGTAGACGTCATTTTTCCGGGCACGACTTTCGTGCCCCGAAAAGTTTCATTTTTTTTGACATTTTAAGTTTTGGGAAGTCAAAAAATAATATATTAAGCACATAGGAGCCATTTGTTTTGTTTTTCGGACTCTGATTTTGCTGATTTTTAGACTTCATTTTTCAGGGCTCGATTTTCGTGCCCCGAAAAGTTTTTTTTTTTTTGAAATTTCAAGTTTTGGGAAGTCAAAAAATAATATATTAAGCACTTAAGAGACATTTGTATTGTTTTTCGGACTCTGATTTTGCTGATTTTTAGACGTCATTTTTCAGGGCTCGACTTTCGTGCCTAGAAAAGTTTCATTTTTTTTGACATTTTAAGTTTTGGGAAGTCAAAAAATAATATATTAAGCACTTAGGAGCCATTTGTTTTGTTTTTCGGACTCTGATTTTGCTGATTTTTAGACTTCATTTTTCAGGGCTCGATTTTCGTGCCCCGAAAAGTTTAATTTTTTTTGAAATTTCAAGTTTTGGGAAGTCAAAAAATAATATATTAAGCACTTAGGAGCCATTTGTTTTGCTTTTCGGACTCTGATTTTGTTGATTTTAAGACGTCATTTTTCAGGGCTCGATTTTCGTGACCCGAAAAGTTTCATTTTTTTTCAAATTGCAAGTTTTGGGAAGTCAAAAAATAATATATGAAGCACTTAGGACCAATTTGTTTTGTATTACGGACTTTGATTTTGCTGATTTTTAGACTTCATTTTTTCAGGGCTCGATTTTCGTGCCCCGAAAAGTTTCATTTTTTTTGAAATTTCAAGTTTTGGGAAGTCAAAAAATAATATATTAAGCACTTAGGAGACATTTGTATTGTTTTTCGGACTATGATTCTGCTGATTTTTAGACGTCATTTTTCAGGGCTCGACTTTCGTGCCCCGAAAAGTTTCATTTTTTTTGAAATTTTAAGTTTTGGGAAGTTAAAAAATAATATATTAAGCACTTAGGAGACATTTGTATTGTTTTTCGGACTCTGATTTTGCTGATTTTTAGACGTCATTTTTCAGGGCTCGACTTTAGATTCCCGAAAAGTTTCATTTTTTTTTACATTTTAAGTTTTGGAAAGTCAAAAAATAATATATTAAGCACATAGGAGCCATTTGTTTTGTTTTTCGGACTCTGATTTTGCTGATTTTTAGACGTCATTTTTCAGGGCTCGACTTTCGTGCCTAGAAAAGTTTCATTTTTTTTGACATTTTAAGTTTTGGGAAGTCAAAAAATAATATATTAAGCACTTAGGAGCCATTTGTTTTGTTTTTCGGACTCTGATTTTGCTGATTTTTAGACTTCATTTTTCAGGGTTCAATTTTCGTGCCCCGAAAAGTTTAATTTTTTTTGAAATTTCAAGTTTTGGGAAGTCAAAAAATAATATATTAAGCACTTAGGAGACATTTGTATTGTTTTTCGGACTCTGATTTTGCTGATTTTTAGACATCAATTTTCAGGGCTCGACTTTCTTGCCCCGAAAAGTTTCATATTTTTTGACATTTCAAGTTTTGGGAAGTCAAAAAATAATATATTAAGCACTTAGGAGACATTTGTATTGTTTTCGGACTCTGATTTTGCTGATTTTTAGACGTCATTTTTCAGGGTTCGACTTTCGTGCCCCGAAAATTTCATTTTTTTTGAAATTTCAAGTTTTGGAAAGTCAAAAAATAATATATTAAGCACTTCGGAGGCATTTGTTTTGTTTTTCGGACTCTGATTTTGCCGATTTTAAGAAGTCATTTTTCAGGGCTCGATTTCCGTGCCCTGAAAAGTTTAATTTTGTTGACATTTTAAGTTTAGGAAAGTCAAAAATTAATATATTAAGCACTTAGGTGCAATTTGTTTTGTTTTTCAGACTCTGATTTTGCGGATTTTTAGGCGTCATTTTTCAGGGCTCGATTTTCGTGCCCCGAAAAATTTCATTTTTCTTTACATTTTAAGTTTTGGGAAGTCAAAAAATAATATATTAAGGACTTAGGAGCCATTTGTTTTGTTTTTCGGACTCTAATTTTGCCGATTTTTGTTGGGATTCGGTAAGATAAACAGCCCTTAGCACAGCGGAAAACAAAAATTTTAAGGACCTCTTACGGAATCTTGCCAGGATACTAAACTGGATGTATATATATGAATATAAAACGACAAGAATAATTAGATCCAAATTATACCTGTCTCCTAGCAAATCCAAGTAAGCAACGAAGTCGTGTTTTTCTCCCTCGGTAGAAGTCGATCCAAACTTTGTTGTAGCGCCCCACGTGTTGCGCCTCTACGAGTTGATACACCACAATATCACGAAATATAATATATCCTAATCGGCTAGAACATAGGATATATTAATATCTAGGATTAGAGAACAAGATTGGAACGAGAACGAGATCGAAAAATTCTTCCAAAAGGAAGAAGAGGTTCGGCCGATCACAAGGGAGAGAGGGAGAGAATTTTCTTGACTTGGCTTTTTGGCTTTTGATTAGTGTGTCTGAGATATGACCTTAGGTCTCCTATTTATAGGAATCTCATCATCCTAATCCTCCTAGGATTAGGATTCCCAAGTCTTCTAATTCTCCTACATGGGCCATGGCCTTTTAATTGGAAGACTAAGTCTTCTAATTAATTCATGGCCCATACTAGATTTAATTAATTGGGTCTTTATTTAATTCCCAATTAAATAGCCCAATCAATTTATTTCTTTCTCATTTAATTAAATTAGACTCTAAGTCTATTTAATTAAATATTCCCTTTATTAATTAAATCCAATCTAATTAATTAACTCACAAATTAAATTCCAATTTAATTTATAATCTTGATCCAATTACAATTGGATCAAGTTCGATCCAATTTGCATCGACCCAGTCGACCCAGTCGACTCGGTCGACCCAGTCACCCCAATCGACCCAGTCGATTTTGGTTGACTCAGTTGTTCTTCATTTCCTCGCTTTCGCTTCATGTGTATTGTGTATGCCCCCGTAGGTTCACCACATAATTGGCCGTGGGTTGTAATTAAATATTTATTTAATTACTCGAGCATTAAATACTCTAAATCAATTGAACACTCTGTCGATTGATCATTCCAAAATTAGCACCCCTGCTAATTTGGGAATTCTCCCACACTCCACGGTCGATGTCTGGCCACAAGCCCATGGAGCCCAATCACTGGTGAATTAATTCAGTGAACCTTTTAATCATTTACAATTTCCATATACGCTATAATCTCTCCATCGATCGATCTCCCAGTCAATACTTAAGGGCATGGATTTTTCATCGGTTCCCTTTTAATTTTGTTTTGACTTTATGCATTCTGATCTCGAAATAATTCTCTTTGACTTAATCTTTATGAGCTACTTTCATAAAGCCGTCAGATACCTTGGCCAAGGATTTTACCAGAATTAATTTCTCACAGAAATCCATAGGAGAATTTCCCAACCTATCAAGTCAGGTCAATGGATCCTTTGTTGATGATATGAACCTGCATACGAGTCCCTCTATACCCAACGTGAATCCACAGAGACTTTCTGGTGATCTCCAGTCGGTCGGAACTCACATCTAAGTATAGACGTTCTCGCACCAGATAAACCCTATCACCTCAAGTGTTTGGGGATCATTCCTCGTATACTGTTGTAAATTGGAATAACTTCAACTCCGATATGCGACTACCGCTTCCATGATGAGTTATTTCCTAATTGGGGTATTCAGTGCACTTGCCATCCCAGCAAGCCACCCACTTATGTGTATCGACTATCCCAGTCACGCTCGTGGACCCCAGCGTCCTCCAGTTCATCGGAGTATACACATCAGTGAGAGTCTAACCGAATCCAACGATGTCCCATCTCGATTGGATTCTACGACTCTTGAATATGTTCTAGATCACGGCCTTGGAGATCAGTCCACGGGTTGTCCCATAGCCCTGTGATCTAAGGACTTATATCCTTATGCGTAGATAATTATTACATAAGATAAAGATGACCATATAATAAAGATGCATTTATTAATCTAAATTGAATAGTTCCTTTATTTATTACAATAAATGGCAGCCATACAGTTGGCTTGCCGGACACTATTCTATCAATCTCCCACTTGTCCTAAAGCCAACTTTCTATGTTCTTGAGTCCCATCTTTATCAGATGTTTCTCGTATGCCTTTTGAGGCAGTGGCTTCGTAAGCGGGTCCGCGATATTATCTTCTGAGTCGACACGTTCCATCTTAATGTCTCCTCTACCAATGATATCCCTTATCAAATGGTATCGTCGAAGTACGTGCTTGGATTTCTGATGAGATCTCGGCTCCTTCGCTTGCGCTATTGCTCCATTATTATCACAGAAGATAGTAATGGGCTCAGCAATGCTAGGTATCACATCCAATTCCTGGATGAAGTTTTTCATCCAAACACCTTCCTTAGCGGCTTCACACGCTGCAATGTACTCTGCTTCGGTGGTTGAATCTGCGGTAGTATCTTGCTTGGAGCTTTTCCAGCTTACCGCACCACCATTGAGGCAAAATACGTATCCAGATGTTGACTTGAAATCGTCTACATCACATTGGAAGCTCGAATCTGTAAAGCCTTCCAATTTCAATTCTCCTCCACCGTATACCAAGAACAATTCCTTAGTCCTTCTCAGGTACTTCAGAATTGCCTTTACGGCTATCCAGTGCTGCTCTCCTGGATCAGACTGATAGCGACTCGTAACGCTTAATGCGTACGCCACGTCTGGTCTAGTACATAGCATACCATACATTATGCTTCCAATAGCGGAGGCATATGGTATTTGAGACATATTGCTTCTCTCTTCAGGCGTCTTTGGGGCCATAGACTTAGAGAGTGCAATACCATGTCTCATTGGAAGTAATCCTCTCTTGGATTCTTCCATACGGAATCTCTTCAGTATTTTATCTATGTACTGTGATTGGGAGAGGCCCAGCAGTCCTTTTGATCTATCTCGGTAGATCCTTATACCTAGTACAAAGGATGCTTCTCCCAAATCCTTCATTGAGAATTGTGTAGACAACCATGCTTTCGTTTCGGATAACACCTTTATATTGTTTCCAATGAGAAGGATGTCATCAACGTAAAGCACCAAAAATTCAACTGTACTCCCACTGATCTTCTTGTACACGCAAGGTTCGGACACGTTTTTGATGAATCCAAACGTTTGGATTGTTTCATCGAAACGGATGTTCCAACTTCGGGAAGCTTGCTTTAGTCCATAAATGGACCTCTGGAGTTTACACACCTTGTGCTCATCTCCTTTGGATGCATATCCTTTTGGTTGCTCCATGTAGATCTCCTTATCAATGTCTCCATTGAGGAAGGCGGTCTTCACATCCATCTGCCATATCTCGTAGTTATACCACGCAGCTATGGCTAGCAAGATTCGAATGGATTTAGGCATTGCGACGGGCGAGAAGGTTTCCTCAAAGTCAATTCCTGGTCTTTGAGTGTATCCTTTTGCCACTAGTCGCGCCTTGTAGGTTATTACCTCTCCGTTCACTCCTAGCTTTCGCTTATAGATCCATTTGCAACCCACGGGAGTCATTCCCACTGGTGGATCTACCAAGGTCCAGACCTTGTTTGAGTGCATGGAGTCCAATTCGGATTCCATGGCTTCGCGCCACTTTCCCGAATCTATGTCCAACATAGCTTCATCGTAAGTCCTTGGGTCGGTTAGAGACTGTCCAGTCTCATGCAGCAGACCGTAGTACCTTTCGGGTTCTCTACGTTGTCTTTCTGACCTACGAAGTATTGGTGTACTTACTGGTGCACTTTCATGCTCTTGTTCTCCCACTGCCTGTGGTGATGGGTCAGCTTGTTCGACCTCTTCGGCCTTTTCAGCTTCAGTGACCTCATCTAGTTCTATGTTATGTTCTTTCTTGTCCACCAAGAAATCCTTCTCTAAGAAGTGTGCGTTCCTTGAGACAAACGTAGTTTGTCTCGTAGGATCATAGAACTCGTATCCTATCGAGTTTTCTGGATACCCCACGAATTTGCACAAAGAGGATTTTGTTTCCAATTTATCTCCCACTAGCTTCTTGACGTAAGCGGGAGATCCCCATATGCGCATGAATGCGTATGAGGGTGCCTTGCCAAACCATAATTCGTATGGTGTCTTTTGTACGGATTTAGAAGGTACCATATTTAGTATCTTCGTTGCCGTGAGGAGGGCATGTCCCCAAAATGAAAGAGGAAGGTCAGTGGCACTCATCATGGATCGAACCATGTCCATCAAGGTTCGATTCCTTCTCTCAGCTACTCCATTTAATTGTGGTGTAGCAGGAGGAGTCCACTGAGATAATATTCCATGCTCTACAAGATAATTTAGAAATTCGTTACTAAGAAATTCTCCACCTCGGTCAGAACGAAGAGCCTTTATCGTATGACCAAGTTGATTCTCTACTTCCATCTTGAATTCTTTGAATCGCTCAAAGGCTTCAGACTTGTGTTTCAGCAAGAACACGTATCCATAACGACTATAGTCGTCAGTGAAGGTGATGAAGTAGTCGTAGCCCCCTCGGGCGCTTTTTCTTAGTGGTCCACATACGTCAGTATGTATCAAGTCCAATGTTTGCTTGGTTCGCTCAGGGTTTCCTTTAAATGGCAACTTAGCCATTTTACCCTTAAGACGTGGTTCACATGTTGGCATTTCATCAATGTGCTTGATCTCAAGCGCGCCAGATGATTCTAACTTTTGAATCCTTGACTTGGATATATGTCCAAGTCGAGCGTGCCATAATTGGGCAGATATTTCATTATCTTGTTTCCTTTTGTTTTGTTGTACGTGCATAACTAATTTAGGTGGTTCTATGGTATATAGTCCATCTCTTAATGTACCAGTGAAAAACAAATGATCATTCATAAATAATGAAAAGGAACCTTTATTAATATTAAAATTAAAACCTTCATTATCTAAAACAGGAATGGAAATAATGTTTTTCACTAAGCCAGGTACATAAAGAACGTTCCTAAGGACTAACTTATTACCACCTAAATCTAACTCCACTTCGCCTATGGCCTCGGCAGCAGCTCTAGCTCCATTGCCAAATCGTAGGATCCAATCCCCAGGCCTAAGTGGCCTTGTTGCTCCCATCACCTGTAAATCATTACAAAGATGAGAACCACAAGCAGTGTCCAACACCCAAGATGCACAGTTAATTGACAAATTAACTTCAACAAGGAATATACCTTTCGAGTTCTCCAAGAACTCTACTTTGATCCTCTCCCTTGACCTTGTGCAGTAAGGAGCTCTGGTTTCCATTTGTCTCGACTTTGATCGCCGTCCAGTCCTTTCGCCAACCCCTGCTTTCTTTCCAAAAGAAGCTTCATGTTCCTCGAGCATTTGTCGCAAGACGTGTACAGTAATCTCTCGCCTTTGGAGATTCAAGTCCGCGACAAAACTGTCATATGATCTAGGAAGAGATTGTAGGATTATATCCACACGAAAATCATTGTCCATCACGACACCCATATCATCGAGTTCAGAAAGAAGTCGAATCATCTTGTGTACGTGGATTCCGACAGGAGTTTCTCTTCTCTTTCTTGCTTGCAAGAGTTCTCTCGTTATCGCGAATCTGCGACGTCCATCTCTAATCCCATAAAGGAATTTGAGATTCGAGAGAATCTCTTTCGCGGATACCATATGCTCATGTTGTAACCGCAGATCAAGTGACATATATTCCAACATGTAATCACGAGCTAAGCTATCATCCAATTTCCATTTGGTGATGCTTTTTCGAAGCTCTTCGGGAACATCATGTGAAATATCAATGGGTGGAGGTACAGACAAAACGTATGAAATGTTTTCAGCATCAAAAAGTCCATTCAAGTGGTGTGACCAGAAGTGCAGGTTTGGTCCAGTTAAAATGTTACGTTCAAGTGACGAGATGGACAAATCTCTAAGTGCTCTAAGCTCTTTAGTCATCATATCTATAAAAAGACGATAGAAGAAATAAATACGCGAATGATTAATTTTAAATGCACAATTTACAAACATGGTTTTTATTTGTAAATTACTCCCACTATTTTAATCAAAATCTTATGCCCCCACATAAGTTTCGGGAATATTAAAATATCCTAGCGGGCTCAAGGCCCAAATGCAATCTTCTAGTACCCACGACTCGTTGGCCATACTATTAGATCCACTTGGTGGGCGATCACGTCGCCGGTTAACCATCGCAGCTAACCCTTGAGTTCATTTAGCCTCGTTTTTCTTTATGGACCCACGACTCGTGAGACATCCATATTTACTAGCGTTAAATCATGTCCAATACTCGTGGAGAGAAATAGTTCAATCCTAGACGCCCCACGACTCGTGAGACAGCGCCTAGAACCTTGCTATCCCCTCCCTTGGCACTAAACTGTGCATCGAGGCAATAAACACATTATCTTCCTATAGCTCGACCCACGACTCGTGAGACATCGAGATATATTCGTACAATATGCTTAAGACCTAGTAATTGGATAGGCTCGGACCATAGACACCATTCATATGCGCCCGTTATTCGATTTAATATTATAATTGAGTTTTTAAAGTTCAATTGGAGGTTTTTCAATTTTCTTGTGCGAGGTCTCATCAGATTATGCTTTATCTTGTTTACGTTATCTATTCTAAGCATGCATCACATACATCAAAGAATAATAAATAAGTAAACATACATCACATAGCAGGATATGATTGATCGATTGCCCATCCTATGCGATCCATCACGAGCCATGCGATGGATCAATTGGTCAGTCTAGGGTGGAAATTAAATGTCCTAACTATTACAATTTTCAAACCCATACATGCATGGGCCTTCTTGTAATATCCTCCTTGATTGGGCCTCCATGTAATGAATTGGGCCTCCATGTCCTCCAAGGTAATGGGCCTCCATGTGGATCTCCAAGTCTTCATGAGGTCTTCTCGGCTCCAAGCCTAAACTAAGTCTAACTTAAAATGGCCCTATTCGGACTCTGATTTTGCTGATTTTTAGACGTCATTTTTCAGGGCTCGACTTTCGTGCCTAGAAAAGTTTCATTTTTTTTGACATTTTAAGTTTTGGGAAGTCAAAAAATAATATATTAAGCACTTAGGAGCCATTTGTTTTGTTTTTCGGACTCTGATTTTGCTGATTTTTAGACTTCATTTTTCAGGGTTCAATTTTCGTGCCCCGAAAAGTTTAATTTTTTTTGAAATTTCAAGTTTTGGGAAGTCAAAAAATAATATATTAAGCACTTAGGAGACATTTGTATTGTTTTTCGGACTCTGATTTTGCTGATTTTTAGACATCAATTTTCAGGGCTCGACTTTCTTGCCCCGAAAAGTTTCATTTTTTTTGACATTTCAAGTTTTGGGAAGTCAAAAAATAATATATTAAGCACTTAGGAGACATTTGTATTGTTTTCGGACTCTGATTTTGCTGATTTTTAGACGTCATTTTTCAGGGTTCGACTTTCGTGCCCCGAAAAGTTTCATTTTTTTTGACATTTCAAGTTTTGGAAAGTCAAAAAATAATATATTAAGCACTTAGGAGCCATTTGTTTTGTTTTTCGGACTCTGATTTTGCCGATTTTAAGAAGTCATTTTTCAGTGATCGATTTCCGTGCCCTGAAAAGTTTAATTTTGTTGACATTTTAAGTTTAGGAAAGTCAAAAATTAATATATTAAGCACTTAGGTGCAATTTGTTTTGTTTTTCAGACTCTGATTTTGCGGATTTTTAGGCGTCATTTTTCAGGGCTCGATTTTCGTGCCCCGAAAAATTTCATTTTTCTTTACATTTTAAGTTTTGGGAAGTCAAAAAATAATATATTAAGGACTTAGGAGCCATTTGTTTTGTTTTTCGGACTCTAATTTTGCCGATTTTTGTTGGGATTCGGTAAGATAAACAGCCCTTAGCACAGCGGAAAACAAAAATTTTAAGGACCTCTTACGGAATCTTGCCAGGATACTAAACTGGATGTATATATATGAATATAAAACGACAAGAATAATTAGATCCAAATTATACCTGTCTCCTAGCAAATCCAAGTAAGCAACGAAGTCGTGTTTTTCTCCCTCGGTAGAAGTCGATCCAAACTTTGTTGTAGCGCCCCACGTGTTGCGCCTCTACGAGTTGATACACCACAATATCACGAAATATAATATATCCTAATCGGCTAGAACATAGGATATATTAATATCTAGGATTAGAGAACAAGATTGGAACGAGAACGAGATCGAAAAATTCTTCCAAAAGGAAGAAGAGGTTCGGCCGATCACAAGGGAGAGAGGGAGAGAATTTTCTTGACTTGGCTTTTTGGCTTTTGATTAGTGTGTCTGAGATATGACCTTAGGTCTCCTATTTATAGGAATCTCATCATCCTAATCCTCCTAGGATTAGGATTCCCAAGTCTTCTAATTCTCCTACATGGGCCATGGCCTTTTAATTGGAAGACTAAGTCTTCTAATTAATTCATGGCCCATACTAGATTTAATTAATTGGGTCTTTATTTAATTCCCAATTAAATAGCCCAATCAATTTATTTCTTTCTCATTTAATTAAATTAGACTCTAAGTCTATTTAATTAAATATTCCCTTTATTAATTAAATCCAATCTAATTAATTAACTCACAAATTAAATTCCAATTTAATTTATAATCTTGATCCAATTACAATTGGATCAAGTTCGATCCAATTTGCATCGACCCAGTCGACCCAGTCGACTCGGTCGACCCAGTCACCCCAATCGACCCAGTCGATTTTGGTTGACTCAGTTGTTCTTCATTTCCTCGCTTTCGCTTCATGTGTATTGTGTATGCCCCCGTAGGTTCACCACATAATTGGCCGTGGGTTGTAATTAAATATTTATTTAATTACTCGAGCATTAAATACTCTAAATCAATTGAACACTCTGTCGATTGATCATTCCAAAATTAGCACCCCTGCTAATTTGGGAATTCTCCCACACTCCACGGTCGATGTCTGGCCACAAGCCCATGGAGCCCAATCACTGGTGAATTAATTCAGTGAACCTTTTAATCATTTACAATTTCCATATACGCTATAATCTCTCCATCGATCGATCTCCCAGTCAATACTTAAGGGCATGGATTTTTCATCGGTTCCCTTTTAATTTTGTTTTGACTTTATGCATTCTGATCTCGAAATAATTCTCTTTGACTTAATCTTTATGAGCTACTTTCATAAAGCCGTCAGATACCTTGGCCAAGGATTTTACCAGAATTAATTTCTCACAGAAATCCATAGGAGAATTTCCCAACCTATCAAGTCAGGTCAATGGATCCTTTGTTGATGATATGAACCTGCATACGAGTCCCTCTATACCCAACGTGAATCCACAGAGACTTTCTGGTGATCTCCAGTCGGTCGGAACTCACATCTAAGTATAGACGTTCTCGCACCAGATAAACCCTATCACCTCAAGTGTTTGGGGATCATTCCTCGTATACTGTTGTAAATTGGAATAACTTCAACTCCGATATGCGACTACCGCTTCCATGATGAGTTATTTCCTAATTGGGGTATTCAGTGCACTTGCCATCCCAGCAAGCCACCCACTTATGTGTATCGACTATCCCAGTCACGCTCGTGGACCCCAGCGTCCTCCAGTTCATCGGAGTATACACATCAGTGAGAGTCTAACCGAATCCAACGATGTCCCATCTCGATTGGATTCTACGACTCTTGAATATGTTCTAGATCACGGCCTTGGAGATCAGTCCACGGGTTGTCCCATAGCCCTGTGATCTAAGGACTTATATCCTTATGCGTAGATAATTATTACATAAGATAAAGATGACCATATAATAAAGATGCATTTATTAATCTAAATTGAATAGTTCCTTTATTTATTACAATAAATGGCAGCCATACAGTTGGCTTGCCGGACACTATTCTATCAATTTTAAGATGTCATTTTTCAGGGATCGATTTTCGTGCCCAGAAAAGTTTCATTTTTTTTAAATTTCAAGTTTTGGGAAGTCAAAAAATATTATAGGAAGCACTTAGGACCAATTTGTTTTGTTTTTCGTACTTTGATTTTGCTGATTTTTATACTTCATTTTTCATGGCTCGATTTTCGTGCCACGAAAAGTTTCATTTTTTTTGAAATTTTAAGTTTTTGGAATTCAAAAAATAATATATTATGCCCTCATGATATATTTGTATTGTTTTTCGGACTCTGATTTTGCTGATTTTTAGACGTCATTTTCAGGGCTCGACTTTCGTGCCTAGAAAAGTCTCATATTTTTTGACATTTTATGTTTTGGGAAGTCAAAAAATAATATATTAAGCACTTGGGAGCCATTTGTATTGATTTTCGGACTCTTATTTTGCTGATTTTTAGACTTCATTTTCAGGGCTCGATTTTCGGGCCACGAAAAGTTTCATTTTTTTTGAAATTTCAAGTTTTGGGAAGTCAAAAAATAATATATGAAGCACTTAGGACCAATTTGTTTTGTTTTTCGGACTTTGATTTTGCTGATTTTTAGACTTCATTTTTCAGGGCTCGATTTTCGTGCCCTCGAAAAGTTTCATTTTTTTTGAAATTTTAGGTTTTTGGAATTCAAAAAATAATATATTAAGCACTTAGGAGACATTTGTATTGTTTTTCGGACTCTGATTTTGCTGATTTTTAGACGTCATTTTTCAGGGTTCGACTTTCGTGCCACGAAAAGTTTCATTTTTTTTTTGACATTTTAAGTTTTGGGAAGTCAAAAAATAATATATTAAGCACTTAGGAGCCATTTGTTTTGTTTTTCGGACTCTGATTTTGCCGATTTTAAGACGTCATTTTTCAGTGATCGATTTCCGTGCCCAGAAAAGTTTCATTTTTTTGACATTTTAAGTTTAGGGAAGTCAAAAATTAATATATTAAGCACTTAGGTGCAATTTGTTTTGTTTTTCAGACTCTGATTTTGCGGATTTTTAGACGTCATTTTTCAGGGCTCGATTTTCGTGCCCCAAAAAGTTTCATTTTTCTTGACATTTTAAGTTTTGGGAAGTCAAAAAATAATATATTAAGCACTTAGGAGCCATTTGTTTTGCTTTTCGGACTCTGATTTTGCCGATTTTAAGACGTCATTTTTCAAGGATCGATTTCCGTGCCCAGAAAAGTTTCATTTTTTTTTTGACATTTTAAGTTTAAGGAAGTCAAAAATTAAAATATTAAGCACTTAGGTGCAATTTGTTTTGTTTTTCGGACTCTGATTTAGCTTATTTTAAGAAGTCATTTTTCAGGGCTCGATTTTCGTGCCCCCGAAAAGTTTCATTTTTTTTTTTTAAATTTCAAGTCTTGGGAAGTCAAAAAATATTATATGAAGCACTTAGGACCAATTTGTTTTGTTTTTCGGACTTTGATTTTGCTGATTTTTAGACTTCATTTTTCAGGGCTCGATTTTCGTTCCCCGAAAAGTTTCATTTTTTTTGAAATTTTAAGTTTTTGGAATTCAAAAAATAATATATTAAGCCCTTATGAGACATTTGTATTGTTTTTCGGACTCTGATTTTGCTGATTTTTAGACGTCATTTTTCAGGGCTCGACTTTCGTGCCTAGAAAAGTTTCATTTTTTTTGACATTTTAAGTTTTGGGAAGTCAAAAAATAATATATTAAGCACTTAGGAGCCATTTGTTTTATTTTTCGGACTCTGATTTTGGTGGTTTTTAGACTTCATTTTTCAAGGCTCGATTTTCGTACCCCGAAAAGTTTCATATTTTATGAAATTTCAAGTTTTGGGAAGTAAAAAAATAATATATTAAGCACTTAGGAGACATTTGTATTGTTTTTCGGACTCTGATTCTGCTGATTTTTAGACGTCATTTTTCAGGGCTCGACTTTCGTGCCTAGAAAAGTTTCATTTTTTTTGATATTTTAAGTTTTGGGAAGTCAAAAAATAATATATTAAGAACTTAGGAGCCATTTATTTTGTTTTTCGGACTCTGATTTTTAGACTTCATTTTTCAGGGATCGATTTTCGTGCCCCGAAAAGTTTCATTTTTTTGAAATTTCAGGTTTTGGGAAGTCAAAAAATAATATATTAAGCACTTAGACTTTCGTGCCCCGAAAAGTTTCATTTTTTTTGACATTTTAAGTTTTGGGAAGTCAAAAAATAATATATTAAGCACATAGCAGCCATTTGTTTTGTTTTTCGGACTCTGATTTTGCTTATTTTTAGACTTCATTTTTAAGGGCTCGATTTTCGTGCCCCGAAAAGTTTCATTTTTTTTTAAATTTCAAGTTTTGGGAAGTCAAAAAATAATATATTAAGCACTTAGGAGACATTTGTATTGTTTTTCGGACTCTGATTCTGCTGATTTTTAGACGTCATTTTTCAGGGCTCGACTTTCGTGCCTAGAAAAGTTTCATTTTTTTTGACATTTTAAGTTTTGGGAAGTCAAAAAATAATATATGAAGCACTTAGGACCAATTTGTTTTGTTTTTCGGACTCTGATTTTGCTGATTTTAGACTTCATTTTTCAGGGCTCGATTTTCGTGCCCCGAAAAGTTTCATTTTTTTTGAAATTTCAAGTTTTGGGAAGTCAAAAAATAATATATTAAGCACTTAGGAGCCATTTGTATTGTTTTTCGGACTCTGATTTTGCTGATTTTTAGACGTCATTTTTCAGGGCTCGACTTTCGTGCCCCGAAAAGTTTCATTTTTTTTGACATTTTAAGTTTTGGGAAGTCAAAAAATAATATATTAAGCACATAGCAGCCATTTGTTTTGTTTTTCGGACTCTGATTTTGCTTATTTTTAGACTTCATTTTTAAGGGCTCGATTTTCGTGCCCCGAAAAGTTTCATTTTTTTTGAAATTTCAAGTTTTGGGAAGTCAAAAAATAATATATTAAGCACTTAGGAGACATTTGTATTGTTTTTCGGACTCTGATTCTGCTGATTTTTAGACGTCATTTTTCAGGGCTCGACTTTCGTGCCTAGAAAAGTTTCATTTTTTTTGACATTTTAAGTTTTGGGAAGTCAAAAAATAATATATGAAGCACTTAGGACCAATTTGTTTTGTTTTTCGGACTCTGATTTTGCTGATTTTTAGACTTCATTTTTCAGGGCTTGATTTTCGTGCCCCGAAAAGTTTCATTTTTTTTGAAATTTCAAGTTTTGGGAAGTCAAAAAATAATATATTAAGCACTTAGGAGCCATTTGTATTGTTTTTCGGACTCTGATTTTGCTTATTTTTAGACGTCATTTTTCAGGGCTCGACTTTCGATCCCCGAAAAGTTTCATTTTTTTTGACATTTTAAGTTTTGGGAAGTCAAAAAATAATATATTAAGCACATAGCAGCCCTTTGTTTTGTTTTTCGGACTCTGATTTTGCTGATTTTTAGACTTCATTTTTAATGGCTCGATTTTCGTGCCCCGAAAAGTTTCATTTTTTTTGAAATTTCAAGATATTGTAATTCAAAAAATAATATATTAAGCACTTAGGAGACATTTGTATTGATTTTCGGACTCTGATTTTGCTGACTTGTAGACGTCATTTTTCAGGGCACGACTTTCGTGCCCCGAAAAGTTTCATTTTTTTTGACATTTTAAGTTTTGGGAAGTCAAAAAATAATATATTAAGCACATAGGAGCCATTTGTTTTGTTTTTCGGACTCTGATTTTGCTGATTTTTAGACTTCATTTTTCAGGGCTCGATTTTCGTGCCCCGAAAATTTCATTTTTTTTGAAATTTCAAGTTTTGGGAAGTAAAAAAATAATATATTAAGCACTTAGGAGCCATTTGTTTTGTTTTTCGGACTCTGATTTTGCTGATTTTAAGACGTCATTTTTCAGGGCTCGATTTTCGTGCCCCGAAAAGTTTCATTTTTTTTTAAAATTGCAAGTTTTGGGAAGTCAAAAAATAATATATGAAGCACTTAGGACCAATTTGTTTTGTATTTCGGACTTTGATTATGCTGATTTTTAGACTTCATTTTTTCAGGGCTCGATTTTCGTGCCCCGAAAAGTTTCATTTGTTTTGAAATTTCAAGTTTTGGGAAGTCAAAAAATAATATATTAAGCACTTAGGAGACATTTGTATTGTTTTTCGGACTCTGATTTTGCTGATTTTTAGACGTCATTTTTCAGGGCTCGACTTTCGTGCCTAGAAAAGTTTCATTTTTTTTGAAATTTTAAATGTTGGTAAGTCAAAAAATAATATATTAAGCACATAGGAGCCATATATTTTGTTTTTCGGACTCTGATTTTGCTGATTTTTAGACGTCATTTTTCAGGGCTCGACTTTCGTGCCTAGAAAAGTTTCATTTTTTTTGACATTTTATGTTTTGGGAAGTCAAAAAATAATATATTAAGCACTTAGGAGCCATTTGTTTTGTTTTTCGGACTCTGATTTTACAGATTTTTAGAGTTCATTTTTAAGGGCTCGATTTTCGTGCCCCGAAAAGTTTCATTTTTTTTTAAATTTCAAGTTTTTGGAAGTCAAAAAATAATATATTAAGCACTTAGGAGACATTTGTATTGTTTTTCGGACTCTGATTTTGCTGATTTTTAGACGTCATTGTTAAGGGCTCTACTTTCGTGCCTAGAAAAGTTTCATTTTTTTTGACATTTTAAGTTTTGGGAAGTCAAAAAATAATATATTAAGCAGTTATGAGCCATTTGTTTTGTTTTTCGGACTCTGATTTTGCTGATTTTTAGACGTCATTTTTCAGGGCTCGACTTTCGTGCCTAGAAAAGTTTCATTTTTTTTGATATTTTAAGTTTTGGGAAGTTAAAAAATAATATATTAAGAACTTAGGAGCCATTTGTTTTGTTTTTCGGACTCTGATTTTGCTGATTTTTAGACTTCATTTTTCAGGGATCGATTTTCGTGCCCCGAAAAGTTTCATTTTTTTGAAATTTCAGGTTTTGGGAAGTCAAAAAATAATATATTAAGCACTTTGGAGACATTTGTATTGTTTTTCGGACTCTGATTTTGCTGATTTTAAGACGTCATTTTTCAGGGCTCGATTTTCGTGCCCCGAAAAGTTTCATTTTTTTTTAAATTGCAAGTTTTGGGAAGTCAAAAAATAATATATGAAGCACTTAAGACCAATTTGTTTTGTATTTCGTACTTTGATTTTGCTGATTTTTAGACTTCATTTTTTCGGGGCTCGATTTTCGTGCCCCGAAAAGTTTCATTTTTTTTGAAATTTCAAGTTTTTGGAAGTCAAAAAATAATATATTAAGCACTTAGGAGACATTTGTACTGTTTTTCGGACTCTGATTTTGCTGATTTTTAGACGTCATTTTTCAGGGCTCGACTTTAGATCCCCGAAAAGTTTCATTTTTTTTTACATTTTAAGTTTTGGAAAGTCAAAAAATAATATATTAAGCACATAGGAGCCATTTGTTTTGTTTTTCGGACTCTGATTTTGCTGATTTTTAGACGTCATTTTTCAGGGCTCGACTTTCGTGCCTAGAAAAGTTTCATTTTTTTTGACATTTTAAGTTTTGGGAAGTCAAAAAATAATATATTAAGCACTTAGGAGCCATTTGTTTTGTTTTTCGGACTCTGATTTTGCTGATTTTTAGACTTCATTTTTCAGGGTTCGATTTTCGTGCCCCGAAAAGTTTCATTTTTTTTGAAATTTCAAGTTTTGGGAAGTCAAAAAATAATATATTAAGCACTTAGGAGACATTTGTATTGTTTTTCGGACTCTGATTTTGCTGATTTTTAGACGTCAATTTTCAGGGCTCGACTTTCTTGCCCCGAAAAGTTTCATTTTTTTTGACATTTTAAGTTTTGGGAAGTCAAAAAATAATATATTAAGCACATAGCAGCCATTTGTTTTGTTTTTCGGACTCCGATTTTGCTGATTTTTAGACTTCATTTTTAAGGGCTCGATTTTCGTGCCCCGAAAAGTTTCATTTTTTTTGAAATTTCAAGTTTTGGGAAGTTAAAAAATAATATATTAAGCACTTAGGAGACATTTGTATTGTTTTTCGGACTCTGATTTTGCTGATTTTTAGACGTCATTTTTCAGGGCTCGACTTTAGATTCCCGAAAAGTTTCATTTTTTTTTACATTTTAAGTTTTGGAAAGTCAAAAAATAATATATTAAGCACATAGGAGCCATTTGTTTTGTTTTTCGGACTCTGATTTTGCTGATTTTTAGACGTCATTTTTCAGGGCTCGACTTTCGTGCCTAGAAAAGTTTCATTTTTTTTGACATTTTAAGTTTTGGGAAGTCAAAAAATAATATATTAAGCACTTAGGAGCCATTTGTTTTGTTTTTCGGACTCTGATTTTGCTGATTTTTAGACTTCATTTTTCAGGGTTCAATTTTCGTGCCCCGAAAAGTTTCATTTTTTTTGAAATTTCAAGTTTTGGGAAGTCAAAAAATAATATATTAAGCACTTAGGAGACATTTGTATTGTTTTTCGGACTCTGATTTTGCTGATTTTTAGACATCAATTTTCAGGGCTCGACTTTCTTGCCCCGAAAAGTTTCTTTTTTTTTGACATTTCAAGTTTTGGGAAGTCAAAAAATAATATATTAAGCACTTAGGAGACATTTGTATTGTTTTCGGACTCTGATTTTGCTGATTTTTAGACGTCATTTTTCAGGGTTTGATTTTCGTGCCCCGAAAAGTTTCATTTTTTTTGACATTTCAAGTTTTGGAAAGTCAAAAAATAATATATTAAGCACTTAGGAGCCATTTGTTTTGTTTTTCGGACTCTGATTTTGCCGATTTTAAGAAGTCATTTTTCAGTGATCGATTTCCGTGCCCTGAAAAGTTTAATTTTGTTGACATTTTAAGTTTAGGAAAGTCAAAAATTAATATATTAAGCACTTAGGTGCAATTTGTTTTGTTTTTCAGACTCTGATTTTGCGGATTTTTAGGCGTCATTTTTCAGGGCTCGATTTTCGTGCCCCGAAAAATTTCATTTTTCTTTACATTTTAAGTTTTGGGAAGTCAAAAAATAATATATTAAGGACTTAGGAGCCATTTGTTTTGTTTTTCGGACTCTAATTTTGCCGATTTTAAGACGTCATTTTTCAGGGATCGATTTTAGTGCCCAGAAAAGTTTCATTTTTTTTAAATTTCAAGTTTTGGGAAGTCAAAAAATATTATAGGAAGCACTTAGGACCAATTTGTTTTGTTTTTCGGACTTTGATTTTGCTGATTTTTATACTTCATTTTTCATGGCTCGATTTTCGTGCCACGAAAAGTTTCATTTTTTTTGAAATTTTAAGTTTTTGGAATTCAAAAAATAATATATTATGCCCTCATGAGATATTTGTATTGTTTTTCGGACTCTGATTTTGCTGATTTTTAGACGTCATTTTCAGGGCTCGACTTTCGTGCCTAGAAAAGTCTCATATTTTTTGACATTTTATGTTTTGGGAAGTCAAAAAATAATATATTAAGCACTTGGGAGCCATTTGTATTGATTTTCGGACTCTTATTTTGCTGATTTTTAGACTTCATTTTCAGGGCTCGATTTTCGGGCCACGAAAAGTTTCATTTTTTTTGAAATTTCAAGTTTTGGGAAGTCAAAAAATAATATATGAAGCACTTAGGACCAATTTGTTTTGTTTTTCGGACTTTGATTTTGCTGATTTTTAGACTTCATTTTTCAGGGCTCGATTTTCGTGCCCCCGAAAAGTTTCATTTTTTTTGAAATTTTAGGTTTTTGGAATTCAAAAAATAATATATTAAGCACTTAGGAGACATTTGTATTGTTTTTCGGACTCTGATTTTGCTGATTTTTAGACGTCATTTTTCAGGGTTCGACTTTCGTGCCACGAAAAGTTTCATTTTTTTTTTGACATTTTAAGTTTTGGGAAGTCAAAAAATAATATATTAAGCACTTAGGAGCCCTTTGTTTTGTTTTTCGGACTCTGATTTTGCCGATTTTAAGACGTCATTTTTCAGTGATCGATTTCCGTGCCCAGAAAAGTTTCATTTTTTTGACATTTTAAGTTTAGGGAAGTCAAAAATTAATATATTAAGCACTTAGGTGCAATTTGTTTTGTTTTTCAGACTCTGATTTTGCGGATTTTTAGACGTCATTTTTCAGGGCTCGATTTTCGTGCCCCAAAAAGTTTCATTTTTCTTGACATTTTAAGTTTTGGGAAGTCAAAAAATAATATATTAAGCACTTAGGAGCCATTTGTTTTGTTTTTCGGACTCTAATTTTGCCGATTTTAAGACGTCATTTTTCAGGGATCGATTTCCGTGCCCAGAAAAGTTTCATTTTTCTTGACATTTTAAGTTTTGGGAAATCAAAAAATAATATATTAAGCACTTAGGAGCCATTTGTTTTGCTTTTCGGACTCTGATTTTGCCGTTTTTAAGACGTCATTTTTCAAGGATCGATTTCCGTGCCCAGAAAAGTTTCATTTTTTTTTTGACATTTTAAGTTTAAGGAAGTCAAAAATTAAAATATTAAGCACTTAGGTGCAATTTGTTTTGTTTTTCGGACTCTGATTTAGCTTATTTTAAGAAGTCATTTTTCAGGGCTCGATTTTCGTGCCCCCGAAAAGTTTCATTTTTTTTTTTTAAATTTCAAGTTTTGGGAAGTCAAAAAATTTTATATGAAGCACTTAGGACCAATTTGTTTTGTTTTTCGGACTTTGTCAAAAAAAATGAAACTTTTCTAGGCACGAAAGTCGAGCCCTGAAAAATGAAGTCTAAAAATCAGCAAAATCAGAGTCCGAAAAACAATACAAATGTCTCCTAAGTGCTTAATATATTATTTTTTGACTTCCCAAAGCTTGAAATTTCAAAAAAAATGAAACTTTTCGGGGTACGAAAATCGATCCCTGAAAAATGAAGTCTAAAAATCAGCAAAATCAAAGTCCGAAATACAAAACAAATTGGTCCTAAGTGCTTCATATATTATTTTTTGACTTCCCAAAACTTGCAATTCAAAAAAAAAAATAAAACTTTTCGGGGCACGAAAATCGAGCCCTGAAAAATGACGTCTTAAAATCAGCTAAATCAGAGTCCGAAAAACAAAACAAATGGCTCATATGTGCTTAATATATTATTTTTTGACTTCCCAAAACTTAAAATATCAAAAAAAATGAAACTTTTCGGGGAACGAAAGTCGAGCCCTGAAAAATGACGTCTAAAAATCAGCAAAATCAGAGTCCGAAAAACAATACAAATGTCTCTTAAGTGCTTAATATATTATTTTTTGACTTCCCAAAACTTGAAATTTCAAAAAAAAAAAAACTTTTCGGGGCACGAAAATCGAGCCCTGGAAAAATGAAGTCTAAAAATCAGCAAAATCAAAGTCCGAAATACAAAACAAATTGGTCTTAAGTGCTTCATATATTATTTTTTGACTTCCCAAAACTTGCAATTTAAAAAAAATGAAACTTTTCGGGGCACGAAAATCGAGCCCTGAAAAATGACGTCTACAAGTCAGCAAAATGAGAGTCCGAAAATCAATACAAATGTCTCCTAAGTGCTTCATATATTATTTTTTGAATTCCAAAATTTTGAAATTTCAAAAAAAATTAAACTTTTCGGTGCACGAAAGTCGAGCCCTGAAAAATGACGTCTAAAAATCAGCAAAATCAGAGTCCGAAAAACAATACAAACGTAAATCGAACCCTGAAAAATGAAGTCTAAAAATCAGCAAAATCAGAGTCCGAAAAACAATACAAATGTAAATCGAACCCTGAAAAATGAAGTCTAAAAATCAGCAAAATCAGAGTCCGAAAAACAAAACAAATGGCTCCTAAGTGCTTAATATATTATTTTTTGACTTCCCAAAACTTAAAATGTCAAAAAAAATGAAACTTATCTAGGAACGAAAGTCGAGCCCTGAAAAATGACGTCTAAAAATCCGCAAAATCAGATTCCGAAAAACAATACAAATGTCTCCTAAGTGCTTAATATATTATTTTTTGACTTCCAAAAACTTGAAATTTCAAAAAAAATGAAACTTTTCGGGGCACGAAAATCGAGCCCTGAAAAATGACGTCTTAAAATCAGCAAAATCAGGGTCCGAAAAACAAAACAAATGTCTCCTAAGTGCTTAATATATTATTTTTTGACTTACCAAAACTTGAAATTTCAAAAAAAACGAAACTTTTCGGGGCACGAAAATCGAGCCCTGATAAATGAAGTCTAAAAATCAGCAAAATCAGAGTCCGAAAAACAAAAAAAATGGCTCCTATGTGCTTAATATATTATTTTTTGACTTCCCAAAACTTAAAATGTCCAAAAAAATGAAACTTTTCGGGGCACGAAAGTCGAGCCCTGAAAAATGACGTCTACAAGTCAGCAAAATCAGAGACCGAAAATCAATACAAATGTCTCCTAAGTGCATAATATATTATTTTTTGAATTCCAAAATCTTGAAATTTCAAAAAAAATGAAACTTTTCGGGGCACGAAAATCGAGCCCTTAAAAATGAAGTCTAAAAATAAGCAAAATCAGAGTCCGAAAAACAAAACAAATGGCTGCTATGTGCTTAATATATTATTTTTTGACTTCCCAAAACTTAAAATGTCAAAAAAAATGAAACTTTTCGGGGCACGAAAGTCGAGCCCTGAAAAATGACGTCTAAAAATCAGCAAAATCAGAGTCCGAAAAACAATACAAATGTCTCCTAAGTGCTTAATATATTATTTTTTGACTTCCCAAAACCTGAAATTTCAAAAAAATGAAACTTTTCGGGGCACGAAAATCGATCCCTGAAAAATGAAGTCTAAAAATCAGTAAAATCAGAGTCCGAAAAACAAAACAAATGGCTCCTAAGTTCTTAATATATGATTTTTTGACTTCCCAAAACTTAAAATATCAAAAAAAATGAAACTTTTCTAGGCACGAAAGTCGAGCCCTGAAAAATGACGTCTAAAAATCAGCAAAATCAGAGTCCGAAAAACAATACAAATGTCTCCTAAGTGCTTAATATATTATTTTTTTACTTCCCAAAACTTGAAATTTCATAAAAAATGAAACTTTTCGGGGTACGAAAATCGAGCCTTGAAAAATGAAGTCTAAAAATCACCAAAATCAGAGTCCGAAAAACAAAACAAATGGCTCCTAAGTGCTTAATATATTATTTTTTGACTTCCCAAAACTTAAAATGTCAAAAAAAATGAAACTTTTCTAGGCACGAAAGTCGAGCCCTGAAAAATGACGTCTAAAAATCAGCAAAATCAGATTCCGAAAAACAATACAAATGTCTCCTAAGTGCTTAATATATTATTTTTTGACTTCCAAAAACTTGAAATTTCAAAAAAAATGAAACTTTTCGGGGCACGAAAATCGAGCCCTGAAAAAATGAAGTCTAAAAATCAGCAAAATCAAAGTACGAAATACAAAACAAATTGGTCCTAAGTGCTTCATATATTATTTTTTGACTTCCCAAAACTTGCAATTTAAAAAAAAATGAAACTATTCGGGGCACGAAAATCGAGCCCTGAAAAATGACGTCTTAAAATCAGCAAAATCAGGGTCCGAAAAACAAAACAAATGTCTCCTAAGTGCTTAATATATTATTTTTTGACTTACCAAAACTTGAAATTTCAAAAAAAACGAAACTTTTTGGGGCACGAAAATCGAGCCCTGATAAATGAAGTCTAAAAATCAGCAAAATCAGAGTCCGAAAAACAAAACAAATGGCTCCTATGTGCTTAATATATTATTTTTTGACTTCCCAAAACTTAAAATGTCCAAAAAAATGAAACTTTTCGGGGCACGAAAGTCGAGCCCTGAAAAATGACGTCTACAAGTCAGCAAAATCAGAGACCGAAAATCAATACAAATGTCTCCGAAGTGCATAATATATTATTTTTTGAATTCCAAAATTTTGAAATTTAAAAAAAAATGAAACTTTTCGGGGCACGAAAATCGAGCCCTTAAAAATGAAGTCTAAAAATAAGCAAAATCAGAGTCCGAAAAACAAAACAAATGGCTGCTATGTGCTTAATATATTATTTTTTGACTTCCCAAAACTTAAAATGTCAAAAAAAATGAAACTTTTCGGGGCACGAAAGTCGAGCCCTGAAAAATGACGTCTAAAAATCAGCAAAATCAGAGTCCGAAAAACAATACAAATGTCTCCTAAGTGCTTAATATATTATTTTTTGACTTCCCAAAACCTGAAATTTCAAAAAAATGAAACTTTTCGGGGCACGAAAATCGATCCCTGAAAAATGAAGTCTAAAAATCAGCAAAATCAGAGTCCGAAAAACAAAACAAATGGCTCCTAAGTTCTTAATATATTATTTTTTGACTTCCCAAAACTTAAAATATCAAAAAAAATGAAACTTTTCTAGGCACGAAAGTCGAGCCCTGAAAAATGACGTCTAAAAATCAGCAAAATCAGAGTCCGAAAAACAATACAAATGTCTCCTAAGTGCTTAATATATTATTTTTTTACTTCCCAAAACTTGAAATTTCATAAAAAATGAAACTTTTCGGGGTACGAAAATCGAGCCCTGAAAAATGAAGTCTAAAAATCACCAAAATCAGAGTCCGAAAAACAAAACAAATGGCTCCTAAGTGCTTAATATATTATTTTTTGACTTCCCAAAACTTAAAATGTCAAAAAAAATGAAACTTTTCTAGGCACGAAAGTCGAGCCCTGAAAAATGACGTCTAAAAATCAGCAAAATCAGAGTCCGAAAAACAAAACAAATGGCTCCTATGTGCTTAATATATTATTTTTTGACTTTCCAAAACTTAAAATGTAAAAAAAAATGAAACTTTTCGGGGATCTAAAGTCGAGCCCTGAAAAATGACGTCTAAAAATCAGCAAAATCATAGTCCGAAAAACAATACAAATGTCTCCTAAGTGCTTAATATATTATTTTTTAACTTCCCAAAACTTGAAATTTCAAAAAAAATGAAACTTTTCGGGGCACGAAAATCGAGCCCTTAAAAATGAAGTCAAAAAAACAGCAAAATCGGAGTCCGAAAAACAAAACAAATGGCTGCTATGTGCTTAATATATTATTTTTTGACTTCCCAAAACTTAAAATGTCAAAAAAAATGAAACTTTTCGGGGCACGAAAGTCGAGCCCTGAAAATTGACGTCTAAAAATCAGCAAAATCAGAGTCCGAAAAACAATACAAATGTCTCCTAAGTGCTTAATATATTATTTTTTGACTTCCCAAAACTTGAAATTTCAAAAAAAATGAAACTTTTCGGGGCACGAAAATCGAATCCTGAAAAATGAAGTCTAAAAATTAGCAGAGTCCGAAAAACAAAACAAATGGCTCCTAAGTGCTTAATATATTATTTTTTGACTTCCCAAAACTTAAAATGTCAAAAAAAATGAAACTTTTCTAAGCACGAAAGTCGAGCCCTGAAAAATGACGTCTAAAAATCAGCAAAATCAGAGTCCGAAAAACAAAACAAATGGCTCCTATGTGCTTAATATATTATTTTTTGACTTTCCAAAACTTAAAATGTAAAAAAAAATGAAACTTTTCGGGGATCTAAAGTCGAGCCCTGAAAAATGACGTCTAAAAATCAGCAAAATCAGAGTCCGAAAAACAATACAAATGTCTCCTAAGTGCTTAATATATTATTTTTTGACTTCCAAAAACTTGAAATTTCAAAAAAAATGAAACTTTTCGGGGCAAGAAAATCGAGCCCCGAAAAAATGAAGTATAAAAATCAGCAAAATCAAAGTACGAAATACAAAACAAATTGGTCTTAAGTGCTTCATATATTATTTTTTGACTTCCCAAAACTTGCAATTTAAAAAAAAATGAAACTTTTCGGGGCACGAAAATCGAGCCCTGAAAAATGACGTCTTAAAATCAGCAAAATCAGAGTCCGAAAAACAATACAAATGTCTCCAAAGTGCTTAATATATTATTTTTTGACTTCCCAAAACCTGAAATTTCAAAAAAATGAAACTTTTCGGGGCACGAAAATCGATCCCTGAAAAATGAAGTCTAAAAATCAGCAAATTCAGAGTCCGAAAAACAAAACAAATGGCTCCTAAGTTCTTAATATATTATTTTTTGACTTCCCAAAACTTAAAATATCAAAAAAAATGAAACTTTTCTAGGCACGAAAGTCGAGCCCTGAAAAATGACGTCTAAAAATCAGCAAAATCAGAGTCCGAAAAACAAAACAAATGGCTCCTAAGTGCTTAATATATTATTTTTTGACTTCCCAAAACTTAAAATGTCAAAAAAAATGAAACTTTTCTAGGCACGAAAGTCGAGCCCTTAACAATGACGTCTAAAAATCAGCAAAATCAGAGTCCGAAAAACAAAACAAATGTCTCCTAAGTGCTTAATATATTATTTTTTGACTTCCAAAAACTTGAAATTTAAAAAAAAATGAAACTTTTCGGGGCACGAAAATCGAGCCCTGAAAAAATGAACTCTAAAAATCAGTAAAATCAGAGTCCGAAAAACAAAACAAATGGCTCCTAAGTGCTTAATATATTATTTTTTGACTTCCCAAAACATAAAATGTCAAAAAAAATGAAACTTTTCTAGGCACGAAAGTCGAGCCCTGAAAAATGACGTCTAAAAATCAGCAAAATCAGAGTCCGAAAAACAAAATATATGGCTCCTATGTGCTTAATATATTATTTTTTGACTTCCCAACATTTAAAATTTCAAAAAAAATGAAACTTTTCTAGGCACGAAAGTCGAGCCCTGAAAAATGACGTCTAAAAATCAGCAAAATCAGAGTCCGAAAAACAATACAAATGTCTCCTAAGTGCTTAATATATTATTTTTTGACTTCCCAAAACTTGAAATTTCAAAACAAATGAAACTTTTCGGGGCACGAAAATCGAGCCCTGAAAAAATGAAGTCAAAAAATCAGCAAAATCAAAGTCCGAAATACAAAACAAATTGGTCCTAAGTGCTTCATATATTATTTTTTGACTTCCCAAAACTTGCAATTTTAAAAAAAAATGAAACTTTTCGGGGCACGAAAATCGAGCCCTGAAAAATGAAGTCTAAAAATCGGCAAAATCAGAGTCCGAAAAACAAAACAAATGGCTTCTATGTGCTTAATATATTATTTTTTGACTTCCCAAAACTTAAAATGTCAAAAAAAATGAAACTTTTCGGGGCACGAAAGTCGTGCCCTGAAAAATGACGTCTACAAGTCAGCAAAATCAGAGTCCGAAAAACAAAACAAATGGCTCCTAAGTGCTTAATATATTATTTTTTGACTTCCCAAAACTTGAAATTTCAAAAAAAACGAAACTTTTCGGGGCACAAAAATCGAGCCCTGAAAAAATGAAGTCTAAAAATCAGCAAAATCAAAGTCCGAAATACAAAACAAATTGGTCATAAGTGCTTCATATATTATTTTTTGACTTCCCAAAACGTAAAATGTCAAAAAAAATGAAACTTTTCGGGGCACGAAAGTCGAGCCCTGAAAAATGACGACTACAAGTCAGCAAAATCAGTGACCGAAAATCAATACAAATGTCTCCTAAGTGCATAATATATTATTTTTTGAATTCCAAAATCTTGAAATTTCAAAAAAAATGAAACTTTTCGGGGCACGAAAATCGAGCCCTTAAAAATGAAGTCTAAAAATCAGCAACATCAGAGTCCGAAAAACAATACAAATGTATCCTAAGTGCTTCATATATTATTTTTTGACATCCCAAAACTTAAAATGTAAAAAAAAAAAAAAACCTTTTCGGGGCACGAAAATCGAGCCCTGAAAAATGACGTCTTAAAATCAGCAAAATCAGAGTCCGAAAAACAAAACAAATGGCTCCTTAGTTCTTAATTTATTATATTTTGACTTCCCAAAACTTAAAATGTCAAAAAAAATGAAACTTTTCTGGGCACGAAAGTAAAGCCCTGAAAAATGACGTCTAATAATCAGCAAAATCAGAATCCGAAAAACAATACAAATGTATCCTAAGTGCTGCATATATTATTTTTTGACATCCCAAAACTTAAAATGTAAAAAAAAAAAGAACCTTTTTGGGGCACGAAAATCGAGCCCTGAAAAATGACGTCTTAAAATCAGCAAAATCAGAGTCCGAAAAACAAAACAAATGGCTCCTAAGTGCTTAATATATTATTTTTTGACTTCCCAAAACTTGAAATTTCAAAAAAAATGAAAGTTTTCGGGGGCACGAAAATCGAGCCCTGAAAAATGAAGTCTAAAAATCAGCAAAATCAGAGTCCGAAAAACAAAACAAATGGCTCCTATGTGCTTAATATATTATTTTTTGACTTCCCAAAACTTAAAATGTAAAAAAAAAATGAAACTTTTCGGGGCACGAAAGTCGAGCCCTGAAAAATGACGTCAAAAAATCGACAAAATCAGAGTCCGAAAAACAATACAAATGTATCCTAAGTGCTGCATATATTATTTTTTGACATCCCAAAACTTAAAATGTAAAAAAAAATGAAACTTTTCGGGGCACGAAAATCGAGCCCTGTAAAATGACGTCTTAAAATCAGCAAAATCAGAGTCCGAAAAACAAAACAAATGGCTCCTAAGTGCTTAATATATTATTTTTTGACTTCCCAAAACTTAAAATGTCAAAAAAAATGAAACTTTTTTTGGGCACGAAAGTCGAGCCCTGAAAAATGACGTCTAAAAATCAGCAAAATCAGAGTCCGAAAAACAATACAAATGTCTCATAAGGGCTTAATATATTATTTTTTGAATTCCAAAAACTTAAAATTTCAAAAAAAATGAAACTTTTCGGGGCACGAAAATCTAGCCCTGAAAAATGAAGTCTAAAAATCAGCAAAATCAAAGTCCGAAAAACAAAACAAATTGGTCCTAATTGCTTCATATATTATTTTTTGACTTCCCAAAACTTGAAATTTAAAAAAAAATGAAACTTTCGGGGCACGAAAATCGAGCCCTGAAAAATGACGTCTTAAAATCAGCTAAATTAGAGTCCGAAAAACAAAACAAATGGCTCATATTTGGTTAATATATTATTTTTTGACTTCCCAAAACTTGAAATGTCAAAAAAAATGAAACTTTTCGGGGCACGAAAGTCGAGCCCTTAAAAATGACGTCTAAAAATCAGCAACATCAGAGTCCGAAAAACAATACAAATGTATCCTGAGTGCTTAATATATTATTTTTTGACTTCCCAAAACTTGAAATTTCAAAAAAAATGAAACTTTTCGGGGCACGAAAATTGAGCCCTGAAAAATGAAGTCTAAAAATCAGCAAAATCAGAGTCCGAAAAACAAACAAATGGCTCCTAAGTGCTTAATATATTATTTTTTGACTTCCCAAAACTTAAAATGTCAAAAAAAATGAAACTTTTCTAGGCACGAAAGTCGAGCCCTGAAAAATGAAGTCTAAAAATCAGCAAAATCAGAGTCCGAAAAACAATACAAATGTCTCCTAAGTGCTTAATATATTATTTTTTGACTTCCCAAAACTTGAAATTTCAAAAAAAATGAAACTTTTCGGGGTACGAAAATCGAGCCCTGAAAAATGAAGTCTAAAAATCAGCAAAATCAAAGTCCGAAATACAAAACAAATTGGTCCTAAGTGCTTCATATATTATTTTTTGACTTCCCAAAACTTGCAATTCAAAAAAAAAAAAAAAACTTTTCGGGGCACGAAAATCGAGCCCTGAAAAATGACGTCTTAAAATCAGCTAAATCAGAGTCCGAAAAACAAAACAAATTGCTCATATGTGCTTAATATATTATTTTTTGACTTCCCAAAACTTAAAATATCAAAAAAAATGAAACTTTTCGGGGAACGAAAGTCGAGCCCTGAAAAATGACGTCTAAAAATCAGCAACATCAGAGTCCGAAAAACAATACAAATGTATCCTAAGTGCTTCATATATTATTTTTTGACATCCCAAAACTTAAAATGTAAAAAAAAAAAAGAACCTTTTCGGGGCACGAAAATCGAGCCCTGAAAAATGACGTCTTAAAATCAGCAAAATCAGAGTCCGAAAAACAAAACAAATGGCTCCTAAGTTCTTAATTTATTATATTTTGACTTCCCAAAACTTAAAATGTCAAAAAAAATGAAACTTTTTTGGGCACGAAAGTCAAGCCCTGAAAAATGACGTCTAATAATAAGCAAAATAAGAATCCGAAAAACAATACAAATGTATCCTAAGTGCTGCATATATTATTTTTTGACATCCCAAAACTTAAAATGTAAAAAAAAAAAGAACCTTTTTGGGGCACGAAAATCGAGCCCTGAAAAATGACGTCTTAAAATCAGCAAAATCAGAGTCCGAAAAACAAAACAAATGGCTCCTAAGTGCTTAATATATTATTTTTTGACTTCCCAAAACTTGAAATTTCAAAAAAAATGAAACTTTTCGGGGGCACGAAAATCGAGCCCTGAAAAATGAAGTCTAAAAATCAGCAAAATTAGAGTTCGAAAAACAATACAAATGTATCCTGAGTGCTTAATATATTATTTTTTGACTTCCCAAAACTTGAAATTTCAAAAAAAATGAAACTTTTCGGGGCACGAAAATTGAGCCTTGAAAAATGAAGTCTAAAAATCAGCAAAATCAGAGTCCGAAAAACAAAACAAATGGCTCCTAAGTGCTTAATATATTATTTTTTGACTTCCCAAAACTTAAAATGTCAAAAAAAATGAAACTTTTCTAGGCACGAAAGTCGAGCCTTGAAAAATGAAGTCTAAAAATCAGCAAAATCAGAGTCCGAAAAATAATACAAATGTCTCCTAAGTGCTTAATATATTATTTTTTGACTTCCCAAAACTTGAAATTTCAAAAAAAATGAAACTTTTCGGGGCACGAAAATCGAGCCCTGAAAAATGAAGTCTAAAAATCTGCAAAATCAAAGTCCGAAATACAAAACAAATTGGTCCTAAGTGCTTCATATATTATTTTTTGACTTCCCAAAACTTGCAATTTAAAAAAAAAAAAAAACTTTTCGGGGCACGAAAATCGAGCCCTGAAAAATGACGTCTTAAAATCAGCAAAATCAGAGTCCGAAAAACAAAACAAATGGCTCCTAAGTTCTTAATTTATTATATTTTGACTTCCCAAAACTTAAAATGTCAAAAAAAATGAAACTTTTTTGGGCACGAAAGTCAAGCCCTGAAAAATGACGTCTAATAATAAGCAAAATCAGAATCCGAAAAACAATACAAATGTATCCTAAGTGCTGCATATATTATTTTTTGACATCCCAAAACTTAAAATGTAAAAAAAAAAAGAACCTTTTTGGGGCACGAAAATTGAGCCCTGAAAAATGACGTCTTAAAATCAGCAAAATCAGAGTCCGAAAAACAAAACAAATGGCTCCTAAGTGCTTAATATATTATTTTTTGACTTCCCAAAACTTGAAATTTTAAAAAAAATTAAACTTTTCGGGGGCACGAAAATCGAGCCCTGAAAAATGAAGTTTAAAAATTAGCAAAATCAGAGTCCGAAAAACAAAACAAATGGCTCCTATGTTCTTAATATATTATTTTTTGACATCCCAAAACTTAAAATGTAAAAAAAAAAAAAACCTTTTCGGGGCACGAAAATCGAGCCCTGAAAAATGATGTCTTAAAATCAGCAAAATAAGAGTCCGAAAAACAAAACAAATGGCTCCTAAGTTCTTAATTTATTATATTTTGACTTCCCAAAACTTAAAATGTCAAAAAAAATGAAACTTTTTTGGGCACGAAAGTCAAGCCCTGAAAAATGACGTCTAATAATAAGCAAAATCAGAATCCGAAAAACAATACAAATGTATCCTAAGTGCTGCATATATTATTTTTTGACATCCCAAAACTTAAAATGTAAAAAAAAAAAAAACCTTTTTGGGGCACGAAAATCGAGCCCTGAAAAATGACGTCTTAAAATCAGCAAAATCAGAGTCCGAAAAACAAAACAAATGGCTCCTAAGTGCTTAATATATTATTTTTTGACTTCCCAAAACTTGAAATTTCAAAAAAATGAAACTTTTCGGGGGCACGAAAATCGAGCCCTGAAAAATGAAGTCTAAAAATCAGCAAAATCAGAGTCCGAAAAATAAAACAAATGGCTCCTATGTGCTTAATATATTATTTTTTGACTTCCCAAAACTTAAAATGTAAAAAAAAATGAAACTTTTCGGGGCACGAAAGTCGAGCCCTGAAAAATGACGTCTACAAGTCAGCAAAATCAGAGTCCGAAAATCAATACAAATGTCTCCTATGTGCTTAATATATTATTTTTTGAATTCCAAAAACTTAAAATTTCAAAAAAAATGAAACTTTTCGGGGCACGAAAGTCGAGCCCTGAAATATGACGTCAAAAAATCGACAAAATGAGAGTCCGAAAAACAATACAAATGTATCCTAAGTGCTGCATATATTATTTTTTGACATCCCAATACTTAAAATGTAAAAAAAAATGAAACTTTTCGGGGCACGAAAATCGAGCCCTGTAAAATGACGTCTTAAAATCAGCTAAATTAGAGTCCGAAAAACAAAACAAATGGCTCCTCTGTGCTTAATATATTATTTTTTGACTTCCCAAAACTTAAAATGTCAAAAAAATGAAACTTTTCGGGGCGCGAAAGTCGAGCCCTGAAAAATGACGTCTAAAAATCAGCAACATCAGAGTCCGAAAAACAATACAAATGTATCCTAAGTGATTCATATATTATTTTTTGACATCCCAAAACTTAAAATGTAAAAAAAAATGAACCTTTTCGGGGTACGAAAATCGAGCCCTCAAAAATGACGTCTTAAAATCAGCAAAATCAGAGTCCGAAAAATAAAACAAATGGCTCCTAAGTGCTTAATATATTATTTTTTGACTTCCCAAAACTTGAAATTAAAAAAAAAATGAAACTTTTCGTGGCACGAAAATCAAGCCCTTAAAAATGAAGTCTAAAAATCAGCAAAATCAGAGTCCGAAAAACAAAACAAATGGCTCCTATGTGCTTAATATATCATTTTTTGACTTCCAAAACTTAAAATGTCAAAAAAAATGAAACTTTTCGGGGCACGAAAGTCGAGCCCTGAAAAATGACGTCTAAAAATCAGCAAAATCAGAGTCCGAAAAACAATACAAATGTCTCCTAAGTGCTTAATATATTATTTTTTGACTTCCCAAAACTTGAAATTTCAAAAAAAATGAAACTTTTCGGGGCACGAAAATCGAGCCCTGAAAAATGAAGTCTAAAAATCAGCAAAATCAAAGTCCGAAATACAAAACAAATTGGTCCTAAGTGCTTCATATATTATTTTTTGACTTCCCAAAACTTGCAATTTAAAAGAAAAATAAAACTTTTCAGGGGACGAAAATCGAGCCCTGAAAAATGACGTCTTAAAATCAGCTAAATCAGAGTCCGAAAAACAAAACAAATGGCTCATATGTGCTTAATATATTATTTTTTGACTTCCCAAAACTTAAAATATCAAAAAAAATGAAACTTTTCGGGGAACGAAAGTCGAGCCCTGGAAAATGACGTCTAAAAATCAGCAACATCAGAGTCCGAAAAACAATACAAATGTATCCTAAGTGCTTCATATATTATTTTTTGACATCCCAAAACTTAAAATGTAAAAAAAAAAAGAACATTTTCGGGGCACGAAAATCGAGCCCTGAAAAATGACGTCTTAAAATCAGCAAAATCAGAGTCCGAAAAACAAAACAAATGGCTCCTAAGTTCTTAATTTATTATATTTTGACTTCCCAAAACTTAAAATGTCAAAAAAAATGAAACTTTTCTGGGCACGAAAGTCAAGCCCTGAAAAATGACGTCTAATAATCAGCAAAATCAGAATCCGAAAAACAATACAAATGTATCCTAAGTGCTGCATATATTATTTTTTGACATCCCAAAACTTAAAATGTAAAAAATAATGAAACTTTTCGGGGAACGAAAATCGAGCCCTGTAAATGACGTCTTAAAATCAGCAAAATCATAGTCCGAAAAACAAAACAAATAGCTCCTAAGTGCTTAATATATTATTTTTTGACTTTCCAAAATTTAAATGTCAAAAAAAATGAAACTTTTCTAGGCACGAAAGTCGAGCCCTGAAAAATGACGTCTAAAAATCAGCAAAATCAGAGTCCGAAAAACAATACAAATGTCTCATAAGGGCTTAATATATTATTTTTTGAATTCCAAAAACTTAAAATTTCAAAAAAAATGAAACTTTTCGGGGAACGAAAATCGAGCCCTGAAAAATGAAGTCTAAAACTCAGCAAAATCAAAGTCCGAAAAACAAAACAAATTGGTCCTAAGTGCTTCATATATTATTTTTTGACTTCCCAAAACTTGAAATTTAAAAAAAAAATGAAACTTTCGGGGCACGAAAATCGAGCCCTGAAAAATGACGTCTTAAAATCAGCTAAATTAGAGTCCGAAAAACAAAACAAATGGCTCCTATGTGCTTAATAAATTATTTTTTGACTTCCCAAAAATTAAAATGTCAAAAAAAATGAAACTTTTCGGGGCACGAAAGTCGAGCCCTGAAAAATGACGTCTAAAAATCAGCAAAATCACAGTCCGAAAAACAATACAAATGTCTCCTAAGTGCTTAATATATTATTTTTTGACTTCCCAAAACTTGAAATTTCAAAAAAAATGAAACTTTTCGGGGCACGAAAATTGAGCCCTGAAAAATGAAGTCTAAAAATCAGCAAAATCAGAGTCCGAAAAACAAAACAAATGGCTCCTAAGTGCTTAATATATTATTTTTTGACTTCCCAAAACTTAAAATGTCAAAAAAAATGAAACTTTTCTAGGCACGAAAGTCGAGCCCTGAAAAATGATGTCTAAAAATCAGCAAAATCAGAGTTCGAAAAACAATACAAATGTCTCCTAAGTGCTTAATATATTATTTTTTGACTTCCCAAAACTTGAAATTTCAAAAAAAATGAAACTTTTCGGGGCACGAAAATCGAGCCCTGAAAAATGAAGTCTAAAAATCAGCAAAATCAAAGTTCGAAATACAAAACAAATTGGTCCTAAGTGCTTCATATATTATTTTTTGACTTCCCAAAACTTGCAATTTAAAAAAAAAAAAAAACTTTTCGGGGCACGAAAATCGAGCCCTGAAAAATGACGTCTTAAAATCAGCTAAATCAGAGTCCGAAAAACAAAACAAATGGCTCATATGTGCTTAATATATTATTTTTTGACTTCCCAAAACTTAAACTATAAAAAAAAATGAAACTTTTCGGGGAACGAAAGTCGAGCCCTGAAAAATTACGTCTAAAAATCAGCAACATCAGAGTCCGAAAAACAATACAAATGTATCCTAAGTGCTTCATATATTATTTTTTGACATCCCAAAACTTAAAATGTAAAAAAAAAAAGAACCTTTTCGGGGCACGAAAATCGAGACCTGAAAAATGACGTCTTAAAATCAGCAAAATCAGAGTCCGAAAAACAAAACAAATGGCTCCTAAGTTCTTAATTTATTATATTTTGACTTCCCAAAACTTAAAATGTCAAAAAAAATGAAACTTTTCTGGGCACGAAAGTCAAGCCCTGAAAAATGACGTCTAATAATCAGCAAAATCAGAATCCGAAAAACAATACAAATGTATCCTAAGTGCTGCATATATTATTTTTTGACATCCAAAAACTTAAAATGTAAAAAAAAAAAGAACCTTTTCGGGGCACGAAAATCGAGCCCTGAAAAATGACGTCCTAAAATCAGCAAAATCAAAGTCCGAAAAACAAAACAAATGGCTCCTAAGTGCTTAATATATTATTTTTTGACTTCCCAAAACTTGAAATTTCAAAAAAAATGAAACTTTTCGGGGGCACAAAAATCGAGCCCTGAAAAATGAAGTCTAAAAATCAGCAAAATCAGAGTCCGAAAAACAAAACAAATGGGTCCTATGTGCTTAATATATTATTTTTTGACTTCCCAAAACTTAAAATGTAAAAAAAAATGAAACTTTTCGGGGCACGAAAATCGAGCCCTGAAAAATGACGTCTACAAGTCAGCAAAATCAGAGTCCGAAAATCAAAACAAATGGATCATAAGTGCTTAATATACTTTTTTTTGACTTCCCAAAACTTGAAATTTCAAAAAAAATGAAACTTTTCGGGGCACGAAAATCGAGCCCTTAAAAAAGAAGTCTAAAAATCAGCAAAATTAAAGTCCGAAAAACAAAACAAATGGCTGCTATGTGCTTAATATATTATTTTTTGACTTCCCAAAAATTAAAATGTCAAAAAAAATGAAACTTTTCGGGGCACGAAAGTCGAGACCTGAAAAATGACGTCTAAAAATCAGCAAAATCAGAGTCCGAAAAACAATACAAATGTCTCCTAAGTGCTTAATATATTATTTTTTGACTTCCCAAAACTTGAAATTTCAAAAAAAATGAAACTTTTAGGGGAACGAAAATCGAGCCCTGAAAAATGAAGTCTAAAAATCAGCAAAATCAAAGTCCGAAATACAAAACAAATTGGTCCTAAGTGCTTCATATATTATTTTTTGACTTCCCAAAACTTGCAATTTAAAAAAAAAAAAAACTTTTTGGGGCACGAAAATCGAGCCCTGAAAAATGACGTCTTAAAATCAGCTAAATCAGAGTCCGAAAAACAAAACAAATGGCTCATATGTGCTTAATATATTATTTTTTGACTTCCCAAAACTTAAAATATCAAAAAAAATGAAACTTTTCAGGGAACGAAAGTCGAGCCCTGAAAAATGACGTCTAAAAATCAGCAAAATCAGAGTCCGAAAAACAATACAAATGTATCCTAAGTGCTTCATATATTATTTTTTGACATCCCAAAACTTAAAATGTAAAAAAAAAAAGAACCTTTTCGGGGCACGAAAATCGAGCCCTGAAAAATGACGTCTTAAAATCAGCAAAATAAGAGTCCGAAAAACAAAACAAATGGCTCCTAAGTTCTTAATTTATTATATTTTGACTTCCCAAAACTTAAAATGTCAAAAAAAATGAAACTTTTTTGGGCACGAAAGTCAAGCCCTGAAAAATGACGTCTAATAATAAGCAAAATAAGAATCCGAAAAACAATACAAATGTATCCTAAGTGCTGCATATATTATTTTTTGACATCCCAAAACTTAAAATGTAAAAAAAAAAAGAACCTTTTTGGGGCACGAAAATCGAGCCCTGAAAAATGACGTCTTAAAATCAGCAAAATCAGAGTCCGAAAAACAAAACAAATGGCTCCTAAGTGCTTAATATATTATTTTTTGACTTCCCAAAACTTGAAATTTCAAAAAAAATGAAACTTTTCGGGGGCACGAAAATCGAGCCCTGAAAAATGAAGTCTAAAAATCAGCAAAATTAGAGTTCGAAAAACAATACAAATGTATCCTGAGTGCTTAATATATTATTTTTTGACTTCCCAAAACTTGAAATTTCAAAAAAAATGAAACTTTTCGGGGCACGAAAATTGAGCCTTGAAAAATGAAGTCTAAAAATCAGCAAAATCAGAGTCCGAAAAACAAAACAAATGGCTCCTAAGTGCTTAATATATTATTTTTTGACTTCCCAAAACTTAAAATGTCAAAAAAAATGAAACTTTTCTAGGCACGAAAGTCGAGCCTTGAAAAATGAAGTCTAAAAATCAGCAAAATCAGAGTCCGAAAAATAATACAAATGTCTCCTAAGTGCTTAATATATTATTTTTTGACTTCCCAAAACTTGAAATTTCAAAAAAAATGAAACTTTTCGGGGCACGAAAATCGAGCCCTGAAAAATGAAGTCAAAAAATCTGCAAAATCAAAGTCCGAAATACAAAACAAATTGGTCCTAAGTGCTTCATATATTATTTTTTGACTTCCCAAAACTTGCAATTTAAAAAAAAAAAAAAACTTTTCGGGGCACGAAAATCGAGCCCTGAAAAATGACGTCTTAAAATCAGCAAAATCAGAGTCCGAAAAACAAAACAAATGGCTCCTAAGTTCTTAATTTATTATATTTTGACTTCCCAAAACTTAAAATGTCAAAAAAAATGAAACTTTTTTGGGCACGAAAGTCAAGCCCTGAAAAATGACGTCTAATAATAAGCAAAATCAGAATCCGAAAAACAATACAAATGTATCCTAAGTGCTGCATATATTATTTTTTGACATCCCAAAACTTAAAATGTAAAAAAAAAAAGAACCTTTTTGGGGCACGAAAATCGAGCCCTGAAAAATGACGTCTTAAAATCAGCAAAATCAGAGTCCGAAAAACAAAACAAATGGCTCCTAAGTGCTTAATATATTATTTTTTGACTTCCCAAAACTTGAAATTTCAAAAAAAATGAAACTTTTCGGGGGCACGAAAATCGAGCCCTGAAAAATGAAGTCTAAAAATCAGCAAAATTAGAGTTCGAAAAACAATACAAATGTATCCTGAGTGCTTAATATATTATTTTTTGACTTCCCAAAACTTGAAATTTCAAAAAAAATGAAACTTTTCGGGGCACGAAAATTGAGCCTTGAAAAATGAAGTCTAAAAATCAGCAAAATCAGAGTCCGAAAAACAAAACAAATGGCTCCTAAGTGCTTAATATATTATTTTTTGACTTCCCAAAACTTAAAATGTCAAAAAAAATGAAACTTTTCTAGGCACGAAAGTCGAGCCTTGAAAAATGAAGTCTAAAAATCAGCAAAATCAGAGTCCGAAAAATAATACAAATGTCTCCTAAGTGCTTAATATATTATTTTTTGACTTCCCAAAACTTGAAATTTCAAAAAAAATGAAACTTTTCGGGGCACGAAAATCGAGCCCTGAAAAATGAAGTCTAAAAATCTGCAAAATCAAAGTCCGAAATACAAAACAAATTGGTCCTAAGTGCTTCATATATTATTTTTTGACTTCCCAAAACTTGCAATTTAAAAAAAAAAAAAAACTTTTCGGGGCACGAAAATCGAGCCCTGAAAAATGACGTCTTAAAATCAGCAAAATCAGAGTCCGAAAAACAAAACAAATGGCTCCTAAGTTCTTAATTTATTATATTTTGACTTCCCAAAACTTAAAATGTCAAAAAAAATGAAACTTTTTTGGGCACGAAAGTCAAGCCCTGAAAAATGACGTCTAATAATAAGCAAAATCAGAATCCGAAAAACAATACAAATGTATCCTAAGTGCTGCATATATTATTTTTTGACATCCCAAAACTTAAAATGTAAAAAAAAAAAGAACCTTTTTGGGGCACGAAAATTGAGCCCTGAAAAATGACGTCTTAAAATCAGCAAAATCAGAGTCCGAAAAACAAAACAAATGGCTCCTAAGTGCTTAATATATTATTTTTTGACTTCCCAAAACTTGAAATTTTAAAAAAAATTAAACTTTTCGGGGGCACGAAAATCGAGCCCTGAAAAATGAAGTTTAAAAATTAGCAAAATCAGAGTCCGAAAAACAAAACAAATGGCTCCTATGTTCTTAATATATTATTTTTTGACATCCCAAAACTTAAAATGTAAAAAAAAAAAAAACCTTTTCGGGGCACGAAAATCGAGCCCTGAAAAATGATGTCTTAAAATCAGCAAAATAAGAGTCCGAAAAACAAAACAAATGGCTCCTAAGTTCTTAATTTATTATATTTTGACTTCCCAAAACTTAAAATGTCAAAAAAAATGAAACTTTTTTGGGCACGAAAGTCAAGCCCTGAAAAATGACGTCTAATAATAAGCAAAATCAGAATCCGAAAAACAATACAAATGTATCCTAAGTGCTGCATATATTATTTTTTGACATCCCAAAACTTAAAATGTAAAAAAAAAAAAAACCTTTTTGGGGCACGAAAATCGAGCCCTGAAAAATGACGTCTTAAAATCAGCAAAATCAGAGTCCGAAAAACAAAACAAATGGCTCCTAAGTGCTTAATATATTATTTTTTGACTTCCCAAAACTTGAAATTTCAAAAAAATGAAACTTTTCGGGGGCACGAAAATCGAGCCCTGAAAAATGAAGTCTAAAAATCAGCAAAATCAGAGTCCGAAAAATAAAACAAATGGCTCCTATGTGCTTAATATATTATTTTTTGACTTCCCAAAACTTAAAATGTAAAAAAAAATGAAACTTTTCGGGGCACGAAAGTCGAGCCCTGAAAAATGACGTCTACAAGTCAGCAAAATCAGAGTCCGAAAATCAATACAAATGTCTCCTATGTGCTTAATATATTATTTTTTGAATTCCAAAAACTTAAAATTTCAAAAAAAATGAAACTTTTCGGGGCACGAAAGTCGAGCCCTGAAATATGACGTCAAAAAATCGACAAAATGAGAGTCCGAAAAACAATACAAATGTATCCTAAGTGCTGCATATATTATTTTTTGACATCCCAATACTTAAAATGTAAAAAAAAATGAAACTTTTCGGGGCACGAAAATCGAGCCCTGTAAAATGACGTCTTAAAATCAGCTAAATTAGAGTCCGAAAAACAAAACAAATGGCTCCTCTGTGCTTAATATATTATTTTTTGACTTCCCAAAACTTAAAATGTCAAAAAAATGAAACTTTTCGGGGCGCGAAAGTCGAGCCCTGAAAAATGACGTCTAAAAATCAGCAACATCAGAGTCCGAAAAACAATACAAATGTATCCTAAGTGATTCATATATTATTTTTTGACATCCCAAAACTTAAAATGTAAAAAAAAATGAACCTTTTCGGGGTACGAAAATCGAGCCCTCAAAAATGACGTCTTAAAATCAGCAAAATCAGAGTCCGAAAAATAAAACAAATGGCTCCTAAGTGCTTAATATATTATTTTTTGACTTCCCAAAACTTGAAATTAAAAAAAAAATGAAACTTTTCGTGGCACGAAAATCAAGCCCTTAAAAATGAAGTCTAAAAATCAGCAAAATCAGAGTCCGAAAAACAAAACAAATGGCTCCTATGTGCTTAATATATCATTTTTTGACTTCCAAAACTTAAAATGTCAAAAAAAATGAAACTTTTCGGGGCACGAAAGTCGAGCCCTGAAAAATGACGTCTAAAAATCAGCAAAATCAGAGTCCGAAAAACAATACAAATGTCTCCTAAGTGCTTAATATATTATTTTTTGACTTCCCAAAACTTGAAATTTCAAAAAAAATGAAACTTTTCGGGGCACGAAAATCGAGCCCTGAAAAATGAAGTCTAAAAATCAGCAAAATCAAAGTCCGAAATACAAAACAAATTGGTCCTAAGTGCTTCATATATTATTTTTTGACTTCCCAAAACTTGCAATTTAAAAGAAAAATAAAACTTTTCAGGGGACGAAAATCGAGCCCTGAAAAATGACGTCTTAAAATCAGCTAAATCAGAGTCCGAAAAACAAAACAAATGGCTCATATGTGCTTAATATATTATTTTTTGACTTCCCAAAACTTAAAATATCAAAAAAAATGAAACTTTTCGGGGAACGAAAGTCGAGCCCTGGAAAATGACGTCTAAAAATCAGCAACATCAGAGTCCGAAAAACAATACAAATGTATCCTAAGTGCTTCATATATTATTTTTTGACATCCCAAAACTTAAAATGTAAAAAAAAAAAGAACATTTTCGGGGCACGAAAATCGAGCCCTGAAAAATGACGTCTTAAAATCAGCAAAATCAGAGTCCGAAAAACAAAACAAATGGCTCCTAAGTTCTTAATTTATTATATTTTGACTTCCCAAAACTTAAAATGTCAAAAAAAATGAAACTTTTCTGGGCACGAAAGTCAAGCCCTGAAAAATGACGTCTAATAATCAGCAAAATCAGAATCCGAAAAACAATACAAATGTATCCTAAGTGCTGCATATATTATTTTTTGACATCCCAAAACTTAAAATGTAAAAAATAATGAAACTTTTCGGGGAACGAAAATCGAGCCCTGTAAATGACGTCTTAAAATCAGCAAAATCATAGTCCGAAAAACAAAACAAATAGCTCCTAAGTGCTTAATATATTATTTTTTGACTTTCCAAAATTTAAATGTCAAAAAAAATGAAACTTTTCTAGGCACGAAAGTCGAGCCCTGAAAAATGACGTCTAAAAATCAGCAAAATCAGAGTCCGAAAAACAATACAAATGTCTCATAAGGGCTTAATATATTATTTTTTGAATTCCAAAAACTTAAAATTTCAAAAAAAATGAAACTTTTCGGGGAACGAAAATCGAGCCCTGAAAAATGAAGTCTAAAACTCAGCAAAATCAAAGTCCGAAAAACAAAACAAATTGGTCCTAAGTGCTTCATATATTATTTTTTGACTTCCCAAAACTTGAAATTTAAAAAAAAAATGAAACTTTCGGGGCACGAAAATCGAGCCCTGAAAAATGACGTCTTAAAATCAGCTAAATTAGAGTCCGAAAAACAAAACAAATGGCTCCTATGTGCTTAATAAATTATTTTTTGACTTCCCAAAAATTAAAATGTCAAAAAAAATGAAACTTTTCGGGGCACGAAAGTCGAGCCCTGAAAAATGACGTCTAAAAATCAGCAAAATCACAGTCCGAAAAACAATACAAATGTCTCCTAAGTGCTTAATATATTATTTTTTGACTTCCCAAAACTTGAAATTTCAAAAAAAATGAAACTTTTCGGGGCACGAAAATTGAGCCCTGAAAAATGAAGTCTAAAAATCAGCAAAATCAGAGTCCGAAAAACAAAACAAATGGCTCCTAAGTGCTTAATATATTATTTTTTGACTTCCCAAAACTTAAAATGTCAAAAAAAATGAAACTTTTCTAGGCAAGAAAGTCGAGCCCTGAAAAATGATGTCTAAAAATCAGCAAAATCAGAGTTCGAAAAACAATACAAATGTCTCCTAAGTGCTTAATATATTATTTTTTGACTTCCCAAAACTTGAAATTTCAAAAAAAATGAAACTTTTCGGGGCACGAAAATCGAGCCCTGAAAAATGAAGTCTAAAAATCAGCAAAATCAAAGTTCGAAATACAAAACAAATTGGTCCTAAGTGCTTCATATATTATTTTTTGACTTCCCAAAACTTGCAATTTAAAAAAAAAAAAAAACTTTTCGGGGCACGAAAATCGAGCCCTGAAAAATGACGTCTTAAAATCAGCTAAATCAGAGTCCGAAAAACAAAACAAATGGCTCATATGTGCTTAATATATTATTTTTTGACTTCCCAAAACTTAAACTATAAAAAAAAATGAAACTTTTCGGGGAACGAAAGTCGAGCCCTGAAAAATTACGTCTAAAAATCAGCAACATCAGAGTCCGAAAAACAATACAAATGTATCCTAAGTGCTTCATATATTATTTTTTGACATCCCAAAACTTAAAATGTAAAAAAAAAAAGAACCTTTTCGGGGCACGAAAATCGAGACCTGAAAAATGACGTCTTAAAATCAGCAAAATCAGAGTCCGAAAAACAAAACAAATGGCTCCTAAGTTCTTAATTTATTATATTTTGACTTCCCAAAACTTAAAATGTCAAAAAAAATGAAACTTTTCTGGGCACGAAAGTCAAGCCCTGAAAAATGACGTCTAATAATCAGCAAAATCAGAATCCGAAAAACAATACAAATGTATCCTAAGTGCTGCATATATTATTTTTTGACATCCAAAAACTTAAAATGTAAAAAAAAAAAGAACCTTTTCGGGGCACGAAAATCGAGCCCTGAAAAATGACGTCCTAAAATCAGCAAAATCAAAGTCCGAAAAACAAAACAAATGGCTCCTAAGTGCTTAATATATTATTTTTTGACTTCCCAAAACTTGAAATTTCAAAAAAAATGAAACTTTTCGGGGGCACAAAAATCGAGCCCTGAAAAATGAAGTCTAAAAATCAGCAAAATCAGAGTCCGAAAAACAAAACAAATGGGTCCTATGTGCTTAATATATTATTTTTTGACTTCCCAAAACTTAAAATGTAAAAAAAAATGAAACTTTTCGGGGCACGAAAATCGAGCCCTGAAAAATGACGTCTACAAGTCAGCAAAATCAGAGTCCGAAAATCAAAACAAATGGATCATAAGTGCTTAATATACTTTTTTTTGACTTCCCAAAACTTGAAATTTCAAAAAAAATGAAACTTTTCGGGGCACGAAAATCGAGCCCTTAAAAAAGAAGTCTAAAAATCAGCAAAATTAAAGTCCGAAAAACAAAACAAATGGCTGCTATGTGCTTAATATATTATTTTTTGACTTCCCAAAAATTAAAATGTCAAAAAAAATGAAACTTTTCGGGGCACGAAAGTCGAGACCTGAAAAATGACGTCTAAAAATCAGCAAAATCAGAGTCCGAAAAACAATACAAATGTCTCCTAAGTGCTTAATATATTATTTTTTGACTTCCCAAAACTTGAAATTTCAAAAAAAATGAAACTTTTAGGGGCACGAAAATCGAGCCCTGAAAAATGAAGTCTAAAAATCAGCAAAATCAAAGTCCGAAATACAAAACAAATTGGTCCTAAGTGCTTCATATATTATTTTTTGACTTCCCAAAACTTGCAATTTAAAAAAAAAAAAAACTTTTTGGGGCACGAAAATCGAGCCCTGAAAAATGACGTCTTAAAATCAGCTAAATCAGAGTCCGAAAAACAAAACAAATGGCTCATATGTGCTTAATATATTATTTTTTGACTTCCCAAAACTTAAAATATCAAAAAAAATGAAACTTTTTAGGGAACGAAAGTCGAGCCCTGAAAAATGACGTCTAAAAATCAGCAAAATCAGAGTCCGAAAAACAATACAAATGTATCCTAAGTGCTTCATATATTATTTTTTGACATCCCAAAACTTAAAATGTAAAAAAAAAAAGAACCTTTTCGGGGCACGAAAATCGAGCCCTGAAAAATGACGTCTTAAAATCAGCAAAATAAGAGTCCGAAAAACAAAACAAATGGCTCCTAAGTTCTTAATTTATTATATTTTGACTTCCCAAAACTTAAAATGTCAAAAAAAATGAAACTTTTTTGGGCACGAAAGTCAAGCCCTGAAAAATGACGTCTAATAATAAGCAAAATAAGAATCCGAAAAACAATACAAATGTATCCTAAGTGCTGCATATATTATTTTTTGACATCCCAAAACTTAAAATGTAAAAAAAAAAAGAACCTTTTTGGGGCACGAAAATCGAGCCCTGAAAAATGACGTCTTAAAATCAGCAAAATCAGAGTCCGAAAAACAAAACAAATGGCTCCTAAGTGCTTAATATATTATTTTTTGACTTCCCAAAACTTGAAATTTCAAAAAAAATGAAACTTTTCGGGGGCACGAAAATCGAGCCCTGAAAAATGAAGTCTAAAAATCAGCAAAATTAGAGTTCGAAAAACAATACAAATGTATCCTGAGTGCTTAATATATTATTTTTTGACTTCCCAAAACTTGAAATTTCAAAAAAAATGAAACTTTTCGGGGCACGAAAATTGAGCCTTGAAAAATGAAGTCTAAAAATCAGCAAAATCAGAGTCCGAAAAACAAAACAAATGGCTCCTAAGTGCTTAATATATTATTTTTTGACTTCCCAAAACTTAAAATGTCAAAAAAAATGAAACTTTTCTAGGCACGAAAGTCGAGCCTTGAAAAATGAAGTCTAAAAATCAGCAAAATCAGAGTCCGAAAAATAATACAAATGTCTCCTAAGTGCTTAATATATTATTTTTTGACTTCCCAAAACTTGAAATTTCAAAAAAAATGAAACTTTTCGGGGCACGAAAATCGAGCCCTGAAAAATGAAGTCTAAAAATCTGCAAAATCAAAGTCCGAAATACAAAACAAATTGGTCCTAAGTGCTTCATATATTATTTTTTGACTTCCCAAAACTTGCAATTTAAAAAAAAAAAAAAACTTTTCGGGGCACGAAAATCGAGCCCTGAAAAATGACGTCTTAAAATCAGCAAAATCAGAGTCCGAAAAACAAAACAAATGGCTCCTAAGTTCTTAATTTATTATATTTTGACTTCCCAAAACTTAAAATGTCAAAAAAAATGAAACTTTTTTGGGCACGAAAGTCAAGCCCTGAAAAATGACGTCTAATAATAAGCAAAATCAGAATCCGAAAAACAATACAAATGTATCCTAAGTGCTGCATATATTATTTTTTGACATCCCAAAACTTAAAATGTAAAAAAAAAAAGAACCTTTTTGGGGCACGAAAATCGAGCCCTGAAAAATGACGTCTTAAAATCAGCAAAATCAGAGTCCGAAAAACAAAACAAATGGCTCCTAAGTGCTTAATATATTATTTTTTGACTTCCCAAAACTTGAAATTTCAAAAAAAATGAAACTTTTCGGGGGCACGAAAATCGAGCCCTGAAAAATGAAGTCTAAAAATCAGCAAAATTAGAGTTCGAAAAACAATACAAATGTATCCTGAGTGCTTAATATATTATTTTTTGACTTCCCAAAACTTGAAATTTCAAAAAAAATGAAACTTTTCGGGGCACGAAAATTGAGCCTTGAAAAATGAAGTCTAAAAATCAGCAAAATCAGAGTCCGAAAAACAAAACAAATGGCTCCTAAGTGCTTAATATATTATTTTTTGACTTCCCAAAACTTAAAATGTCAAAAAAAATGAAACTTTTCTAGGCACGAAAGTCGAGCCTTGAAAAATGAAGTCTAAAAATCAGCAAAATCAGAGTCCGAAAAATAATACAAATGTCTCCTAAGTGCTTAATATATTATTTTTTGACTTCCCAAAACTTGAAATTTCAAAAAAAATGAAACTTTTCGGGGCACGAAAATCGAGCCCTGAAAAATGAAGTCTAAAAATCTGCAAAATCAAAGTCCGAAATACAAAACAAATTGGTCCTAAGTGCTTCATATATTATTTTTTGACTTCCCAAAACTTGCAATTTAAAAAAAAAAAAAAACTTTTCGGGGCACGAAAATCGAGCCCTGAAAAATGACGTCTTAAAATCAGCAAAATCAGAGTCCGAAAAACAAAACAAATGGCTCCTAAGTTCTTAATTTATTATATTTTGACTTCCCAAAACTTAAAATGTCAAAAAAAATGAAACTTTTTTGGGCACGAAAGTCAAGCCCTGAAAAATGACGTCTAATAATAAGCAAAATCAGAATCCGAAAAACAATACAAATGTATCCTAAGTGCTGCATATATTATTTTTTGACATCCCAAAACTTAAAATGTAAAAAAAAAAAGAACCTTTTTGGGGCACGAAAATTGAGCCCTGAAAAATGACGTCTTAAAATCAGCAAAATCAGAGTCCGAAAAACAAAACAAATGGCTCCTAAGTGCTTAATATATTATTTTTTGACTTCCCAAAACTTGAAATTTTAAAAAAAATTAAACTTTTCGGGGGCACGAAAATCGAGCCCTGAAAAATGAAGTTTAAAAATTAGCAAAATCAGAGTCCGAAAAACAAAACAAATGGCTCCTATGTTCTTAATATATTATTTTTTGACATCCCAAAACTTAAAATGTAAAAAAAAAAAAAACCTTTTCGGGGCACGAAAATCGAGCCCTGAAAAATGATGTCTTAAAATCAGCAAAATAAGAGTCCGAAAAACAAAACAAATGGCTCCTAAGTTCTTAATTTATTATATTTTGACTTCCCAAAACTTAAAATGTCAAAAAAAATGAAACTTTTTTGGGCACGAAAGTCAAGCCCTGAAAAATGACGTCTAATAATAAGCAAAATCAGAATCCGAAAAACAATACAAATGTATCCTAAGTGCTGCATATATTATTTTTTGACATCCCAAAACTTAAAATGTAAAAAAAAAAAAAACCTTTTTGGGGCACGAAAATCGAGCCCTGAAAAATGACGTCTTAAAATCAGCAAAATCAGAGTCCGAAAAACAAAACAAATGGCTCCTAAGTGCTTAATATATTATTTTTTGACTTCCCAAAACTTGAAATTTCAAAAAAATGAAACTTTTCGGGGGCACGAAAATCGAGCCCTGAAAAATGAAGTCTAAAAATCAGCAAAATCAGAGTCCGAAAAATAAAACAAATGGCTCCTATGTGCTTAATATATTATTTTTTGACTTCCCAAAACTTAAAATGTAAAAAAAAATGAAACTTTTCGGGGCACGAAAGTCGAGCCCTGAAAAATGACGTCTACAAGTCAGCAAAATCAGAGTCCGAAAATCAATACAAATGTCTCCTATGTGCTTAATATATTATTTTTTGAATTCCAAAAACTTAAAATTTCAAAAAAAATGAAACTTTTCGGGGCACGAAAGTCGAGCCCTGAAATATGACGTCAAAAAATCGACAAAATGAGAGTCCGAAAAACAATACAAATGTATCCTAAGTGCTGCATATATTATTTTTTGACATCCCAATACTTAAAATGTAAAAAAAAATGAAACTTTTCGGGGCACGAAAATCGAGCCCTGTAAAATGACGTCTTAAAATCAGCTAAATTAGAGTCCGAAAAACAAAACAAATGGCTCCTCTGTGCTTAATATATTATTTTTTGACTTCCCAAAACTTAAAATGTCAAAAAAATGAAACTTTTCGGGGCGCGAAAGTCGAGCCCTGAAAAATGACGTCTAAAAATCAGCAACATCAGAGTCCGAAAAACAATACAAATGTATCCTAAGTGATTCATATATTATTTTTTGACATCCCAAAACTTAAAATGTAAAAAAAAATGAACCTTTTCGGGGTACGAAAATCGAGCCCTCAAAAATGACGTCTTAAAATCAGCAAAATCAGAGTCCGAAAAATAAAACAAATGGCTCCTAAGTGCTTAATATATTATTTTTTGACTTCCCAAAACTTGAAATTAAAAAAAAAATGAAACTTTTCGTGGCACGAAAATCAAGCCCTTAAAAATGAAGTCTAAAAATCAGCAAAATCAGAGTCCGAAAAACAAAACAAATGGCTCCTATGTGCTTAATATATCATTTTTTGACTTCCAAAACTTAAAATGTCAAAAAAAATGAAACTTTTCGGGGCACGAAAGTCGAGCCCTGAAAAATGACGTCTAAAAATCAGCAAAATCAGAGTCCGAAAAACAATACAAATGTCTCCTAAGTGCTTAATATATTATTTTTTGACTTCCCAAAACTTGAAATTTCAAAAAAAATGAAACTTTTCGGGGCACGAAAATCGAGCCCTGAAAAATGAAGTCTAAAAATCAGCAAAATCAAAGTCCGAAATACAAAACAAATTGGTCCTAAGTGCTTCATATATTATTTTTTGACTTCCCAAAACTTGCAATTTAAAAGAAAAATAAAACTTTTCAGGGGACGAAAATCGAGCCCTGAAAAATGACGTCTTAAAATCAGCTAAATCAGAGTCCGAAAAACAAAACAAATGGCTCATATGTGCTTAATATATTATTTTTTGACTTCCCAAAACTTAAAATATCAAAAAAAATGAAACTTTTCGGGGAACGAAAGTCGAGCCCTGGAAAATGACGTCTAAAAATCAGCAACATCAGAGTCCGAAAAACAATACAAATGTATCCTAAGTGCTTCATATATTATTTTTTGACATCCCAAAACTTAAAATGTAAAAAAAAAAAGAACATTTTCGGGGCACGAAAATCGAGCCCTGAAAAATGACGTCTTAAAATCAGCAAAATCAGAGTCCGAAAAACAAAACAAATGGCTCCTAAGTTCTTAATTTATTATATTTTGACTTCCCAAAACTTAAAATGTCAAAAAAAATGAAACTTTTCTGGGCACGAAAGTCAAGCCCTGAAAAATGACGTCTAATAATCAGCAAAATCAGAATCCGAAAAACAATACAAATGTATCCTAAGTGCTGCATATATTATTTTTTGACATCCCAAAACTTAAAATGTAAAAAATAATGAAACTTTTCGGGGAACGAAAATCGAGCCCTGTAAATGACGTCTTAAAATCAGCAAAATCATAGTCCGAAAAACAAAACAAATAGCTCCTAAGTGCTTAATATATTATTTTTTGACTTTCCAAAATTTAAATGTCAAAAAAAATGAAACTTTTCTAGGCACGAAAGTCGAGCCCTGAAAAATGACGTCTAAAAATCAGCAAAATCAGAGTCCGAAAAACAATACAAATGTCTCATAAGGGCTTAATATATTATTTTTTGAATTCCAAAAACTTAAAATTTCAAAAAAAATGAAACTTTTCGGGGAACGAAAATCGAGCCCTGAAAAATGAAGTCTAAAACTCAGCAAAATCAAAGTCCGAAAAACAAAACAAATTGGTCCTAAGTGCTTCATATATTATTTTTTGACTTCCCAAAACTTGAAATTTAAAAAAAAAATGAAACTTTCGGGGCACGAAAATCGAGCCCTGAAAAATGACGTCTTAAAATCAGCTAAATTAGAGTCCGAAAAACAAAACAAATGGCTCCTATGTGCTTAATAAATTATTTTTTGACTTCCCAAAAATTAAAATGTCAAAAAAAATGAAACTTTTCGGGGCACGAAAGTCGAGCCCTGAAAAATGACGTCTAAAAATCAGCAAAATCACAGTCCGAAAAACAATACAAATGTCTCCTAAGTGCTTAATATATTATTTTTTGACTTCCCAAAACTTGAAATTTCAAAAAAAATGAAACTTTTCGGGGCACGAAAATTGAGCCCTGAAAAATGAAGTCTAAAAATCAGCAAAATCAGAGTCCGAAAAACAAAACAAATGGCTCCTAAGTGCTTAATATATTATTTTTTGACTTCCCAAAACTTAAAATGTCAAAAAAAATGAAACTTTTCTAGGCACGAAAGTCGAGCCCTGAAAAATGATGTCTAAAAATCAGCAAAATCAGAGTTCGAAAAACAATACAAATGTCTCCTAAGTGCTTAATATATTATTTTTTGACTTCCCAAAACTTGAAATTTCAAAAAAAATGAAACTTTTCGGGGCACGAAAATCGAGCCCTGAAAAATGAAGTCTAAAAATCAGCAAAATCAAAGTTCGAAATACAAAACAAATTGGTCCTAAGTGCTTCATATATTATTTTTTGACTTCCCAAAACTTGCAATTTAAAAAAAAAAAAAAACTTTTCGGGGCACGAAAATCGAGCCCTGAAAAATGACGTCTTAAAATCAGCTAAATCAGAGTCCGAAAAACAAAACAAATGGCTCATATGTGCTTAATATATTATTTTTTGACTTCCCAAAACTTAAACTATAAAAAAAAATGAAACTTTTCGGGGAACGAAAGTCGAGCCCTGAAAAATTACGTCTAAAAATCAGCAACATCAGAGTCCGAAAAACAATACAAATGTATCCTAAGTGCTTCATATATTATTTTTTGACATCCCAAAACTTAAAATGTAAAAAAAAAAAGAACCTTTTCGGGGCACGAAAATCGAGACCTGAAAAATGACGTCTTAAAATCAGCAAAATCAGAGTCCGAAAAACAAAACAAATGGCTCCTAAGTTCTTAATTTATTATATTTTGACTTCCCAAAACTTAAAATGTCAAAAAAAATGAAACTTTTCTGGGCACGAAAGTCAAGCCCTGAAAAATGACGTCTAATAATCAGCAAAATCAGAATCCGAAAAACAATACAAATGTATCCTAAGTGCTGCATATATTATTTTTTGACATCCAAAAACTTAAAATGTAAAAAAAAAAAGAACCTTTTCGGGGCACGAAAATCGAGCCCTGAAAAATGACGTCCTAAAATCAGCAAAATCAAAGTCCGAAAAACAAAACAAATGGCTCCTAAGTGCTTAATATATTATTTTTTGACTTCCCAAAACTTGAAATTTCAAAAAAAATGAAACTTTTCGGGGGCACAAAAATCGAGCCCTGAAAAATGAAGTCTAAAAATCAGCAAAATCAGAGTCCGAAAAACAAAACAAATGGGTCCTATGTGCTTAATATATTATTTTTTGACTTCCCAAAACTTAAAATGTAAAAAAAAATGAAACTTTTCGGGGCACGAAAATCGAGCCCTGAAAAATGACGTCTACAAGTCAGCAAAATCAGAGTCCGAAAATCAAAACAAATGGATCATAAGTGCTTAATATACTTTTTTTTGACTTCCCAAAACTTGAAATTTCAAAAAAAATGAAACTTTTCGGGGCACGAAAATCGAGCCCTTAAAAAAGAAGTCTAAAAATCAGCAAAATTAAAGTCCGAAAAACAAAACAAATGGCTGCTATGTGCTTAATATATTATTTTTTGACTTCCCAAAAATTAAAATGTCAAAAAAAATGAAACTTTTCGGGGCACGAAAGTCGAGACCTGAAAAATGACGTCTAAAAATCAGCAAAATCAGAGTCCGAAAAACAATACAAATGTCTCCTAAGTGCTTAATATATTATTTTTTGACTTCCCAAAACTTGAAATTTCAAAAAAAATGAAACTTTTAGGGGCACGAAAATCGAGCCCTGAAAAATGAAGTCTAAAAATCAGCAAAATCAAAGTCCGAAATACAAAACAAATTGGTCCTAAGTGCTTCATATATTATTTTTTGACTTCCCAAAACTTGCAATTTAAAAAAAAAAAAAACTTTTTGGGGCACGAAAATCGAGCCCTGAAAAATGACGTCTTAAAATCAGCTAAATCAGAGTCCGAAAAACAAAACAAATGGCTCATATGTGCTTAATATATTATTTTTTGACTTCCCAAAACTTAAAATATCAAAAAAAATGAAACTTTTCAGGGAACGAAAGTCGAGCCCTGAAAAATGACGTCTAAAAATCAGCAAAATCAGAGTCCGAAAAACAATACAAATGTATCCTAAGTGCTTCATATATTATTTTTTGACATCCCAAAACTTAAAATGTAAAAAAAAAAAGAACCTTTTCGGGGCACGAAAATCGAGCCCTGAAAAATGACGTCTTAAAATCAGCAAAATAAGAGTCCGAAAAACAAAACAAATGGCTCCTAAGTTCTTAATTTATTATATTTTGACTTCCCAAAACTTAAAATGTCAAAAAAAATGAAACTTTTTTGGGCACGAAAGTCAAGCCCTGAAAAATGACGTCTAATAATAAGCAAAATCAGAATCCGAAAAACAATACAAATGTATCCTAAGTGCTGCATATATTATTTTTTGACATCCCAAAACTTAAAATGTAAAAAAAAAAAGAACCTTTTTGGGGCACGAAAATCGAGCCCTGAAAAATGACGTCTTAAAATCAGCAAAATCAGAGTCCGAAAAACAAAACAAATGGCTCCTAAGTGCTTAATATATTATTTTTTGACTTCCCAAAACCTGAAATTTTAAAAAAAATGAAACTTTTCGGGGGCACGAAAATCGAGCCCTGAAAAATGAAGTCTAAAAATTAGCAAAATCAGAGTCCGAAAAACAAAACAAATGGCTCCTATGTGCTTAATATATTATTTTTTGACATCCCAAAACTTAAAATGTAAAAAAAAAAAGAACCTTTTCGGGGCACGAAAATCGAGCCCTGAAAAATGACGTCTTAAAATCAGCAAAATCAGAGTCCGAAAAACAAAACAAATGGCTCCTAAGTTCTTAATTTATTATATTTTGACTTCCCAAAACTTAAAATGTCAAAAAAAATGAAACTTTTCTGGGCAAGAAAGTCAAGCCCTGAAAAATGACGTCTAATAATAAGCAAAATCAGAATCCGAAAAACAATACAAATGTATCCTAAGTGCTGCATATATTATTTTTTGACATCCCAAAACTTGAAATGTAAAAAAAAAAAAGAACCTTTTTGGGGCACGAAAATCGAGCCCTGAAAAATGACGTCTTAAAATCAGCAAAATCAGAGTCCGAAATACAAAACAAATGGCTCCTAAGTGTTTAATATATTATTTTTTGACTTCCCAAAACTTGAAATTTCAAAAAAAATGAAACTTTTCGGGGGCACGAAAATCGAGCCCTGAAAAATGAAGTCTAAAAATCAGCAAAATCAGAGTCCGAAAAATAAAACAAATGGCTCCTATGTTCTTAATATATTATTTTTTGACTTCCCAAAACTTAAAATGTAAAAAAAAATGAAACTTTTCGGGGCACGAAAGTCGAGCCCTGAAAAATGACGTCTACAAGTCAGCAAAATCAGAGTCCGAAAATCAATACAAATGTCTCCTATGTGCTTAATATATTATTTTTTGAATTCCAAAAACTTAAAATTTCAAAAAAAATGAAACTTTTCGGGGCACGAAAGTCGAGCCCTGAAATATGACGTCAAAAAATCGACAAAATGAGAGTCCGAAAAACAATACAAATGTATCCTAAGTGCTGCATATATTATTTTTTGACATCCCAATACTTAAAATGTAAAAAAAAATGAAACTTTTCGGGGCACGAAAATCGAGCCCTGTAAAATGACGTCTTAAAATCAGCTAAATTAGAGTCCGAAAAACAAAACAAATGGCTCCTCTGTGCTTAATATATTATTTTTTGACTTCCCAAAACTTAAAATGTCAAAAAAATGAAACTTTTCGGGGCGCGAAAGTCGAGCCCTGAAAAATGACGTCTAAAAATCAGCAACATCAGAGTCCGAAAAACAATACAAATGTATCCTAAGTGATTCATATATTATTTTTTGACATCCCAAAACTTAAAATGTAAAAAAAAATGAACCTTTTCGGGGTACGAAAATCGAGCCCTCAAAAATGACGTCTTAAAATCAGCAAAATCAGAGTCCGAAAAATAAAACAAATGGCTCCTAAGTGCTTAATATATTATTTTTTGACTTCCCAAAACTTGAAATTAAAAAAAAAATGAAACTTTTCGTGGCACGAAAATCAAGCCCTTAAAAATGAAGTCTAAAAATCAGCAAAATCAGAGTCCGAAAAACAAAACAAATGGCTCCTATGTGCTTAATATATCATTTTTTGACTTCCAAAACTTAAAATGTCAAAAAAAATGAAACTTTTCGGGGCACGAAAGTCGAGCCCTGAAAAATGACGTCTAAAAATCAGCAAAATCAGAGTCCGAAAAACAATACAAATGTCTCCTAAGTGCTTAATATATTATTTTTTGACTTCCCAAAACTTGAAATTTCAAAAAAAATGAAACTTTTCGGGGCACGAAAATCGAGCCCTGAAAAATGAAGTCTAAAAATCAGCAAAATCAAAGTCCGAAATACAAAACAAATTGGTCCTAAGTGCTTCATATATTATTTTTTGACTTCCCAAAACTTGCAATTTAAAAGAAAAATAAAACTTTTCAGGGGACGAAAATCGAGCCCTGAAAAATGACGTCTTAAAATCAGCTAAATCAGAGTCCGAAAAACAAAACAAATGGCTCATATGTGCTTAATATATTATTTTTTGACTTCCCAAAACTTAAAATATCAAAAAAAATGAAACTTTTCGGGGAACGAAAGTCGAGCCCTGGAAAATGACGTCTAAAAATCAGCAACATCAGAGTCCGAAAAACAATACAAATGTATCCTAAGTGCTTCATATAATATTTTTTGACATCCCAAAACTTAAAATGTAAAAAAAAAAAGAACATTTTCGGGGCACGAAAATCGAGCCCTGAAAAATGACGTCTTAAAATCAGCAAAATCAGAGTCCGAAAAACAAAACAAATGGCTCCTAAGTTCTTAATTTATTATATTTTGACTTCCCAAAACTTAAAATGTCAAAAAAAATGAAACTTTTCTGGGCACGAAAGTCAAGCCCTGAAAAATGACGTCTAATAATCAGCAAAATCAGAATCCGAAAAACAATACAAATGTATCCTAAGTGCTGCATATATTATTTTTTGACATCCCAAAACTTAAAATGTAAAAAATAATGAAACTTTTCGGGGAACGAAAATCGAGCCCTGTAAATGACGTCTTAAAATCAGCAAAATCATAGTCCGAAAAACAAAACAAATAGCTCCTAAGTGCTTAATATATTATTTTTTGACTTTCCAAAATTTAAATGTCAAAAAAAATGAAACTTTTCTAGGCACGAAAGTCGAGCCCTGAAAAATGACGTCTAAAAATCAGCAAAATCAGAGTCCGAAAAACAATACAAATGTCTCATAAGGGCTTAATATATTATTTTTTGAATTCCAAAAACTTAAAATTTCAAAAAAAATGAAACTTTTCGGGGAACGAAAATCGAGCCCTGAAAAATGAAGTCTAAAACTCAGCAAAATCAAAGTCCGAAAAACAAAACAAATTGGTCCTAAGTGCTTCATATATTATTTTTTGACTTCCCAAAACTTGAAATTTAAAAAAAAAATGAAACTTTCGGGGCACGAAAATCGAGCCCTGAAAAATGACGTCTTAAAATCAGCTAAATTAGAGTCCGAAAAACAAAACAAATGGCTCCTATGTGCTTAATAAATTATTTTTTGACTTCCCAAAAATTAAAATGTCAAAAAAAATGAAACTTTTCGGGGCACGAAAGTCGAGCCCTGAAAAATGACGTCTAAAAATCAGCAAAATCACAGTCCGAAAAACAATACAAATGTCTCCTAAGTGCTTAATATATTATTTTTTGACTTCCCAAAACTTGAAATTTCAAAAAAAATGAAACTTTTCGGGGCACGAAAATTGAGCCCTGAAAAATGAAGTCTAAAAATCAGCAAAATCAGAGTCCGAAAAACAAAACAAATGGCTCCTAAGTGCTTAATATATTATTTTTTGACTTCCCAAAACTTAAAATGTCAAAAAAAATGAAACTTTTCTAGGCACGAAAGTCGAGCCCTGAAAAATGATGTCTAAAAATCAGCAAAATCAGAGTTCGAAAAACAATACAAATGTCTCCTAAGTGCTTAATATATTATTTTTTGACTTCCCAAAACTTGAAATTTCAAAAAAAATGAAACTTTTCGGGGCACGAAAATCGAGCCCTGAAAAATGAAGTCTAAAAATCAGCAAAATCAAAGTTCGAAATACAAAACAAATTGGTCCTAAGTGCTTCATATATTATTTTTTGACTTCCCAAAACTTGCAATTTAAAAAAAAAAAAAAACTTTTCGGGGCACGAAAATCGAGCCCTGAAAAATGACGTCTTAAAATCAGCTAAATCAGAGTCCGAAAAACAAAACAAATGGCTCATATGTGCTTAATATATTATTTTTTGACTTCCCAAAACTTAAACTATAAAAAAAAATGAAACTTTTCGGGGAACGAAAGTCGAGCCCTGAAAAATTACGTCTAAAAATCAGCAACATCAGAGTCCGAAAAACAATACAAATGTATCCTAAGTGCTTCATATATTATTTTTTGACATCCCAAAACTTAAAATGTAAAAAAAAAAAGAACCTTTTCGGGGCACGAAAATCGAGACCTGAAAAATGACGTCTTAAAATCAGCAAAATCAGAGTCCGAAAAACAAAACAAATGGCTCCTAAGTTCTTAATTTATTATATTTTGACTTCCCAAAACTTAAAATGTCAAAAAAAATGAAACTTTTCTGGGCACGAAAGTCAAGCCCTGAAAAATGACGTCTAATAATCAGCAAAATCAGAATCCGAAAAACAATACAAATGTATCCTAAGTGCTGCATATATTATTTTTTGACATCCAAAAACTTAAAATGTAAAAAAAAAAAGAACCTTTTCGGGGCACGAAAATCGAGCCCTGAAAAATGACGTCCTAAAATCAGCAAAATCAAAGTCCGAAAAACAAAACAAATGGCTCCTAAGTGCTTAATATATTATTTTTTGACTTCCCAAAACTTGAAATTTCAAAAAAAATGAAACTTTTCGGGGGCACAAAAATCGAGCCCTGAAAAATGAAGTCTAAAAATCAGCAAAATCAGAGTCCGAAAAACAAAACAAATGGGTCCTATGTGCTTAATATATTATTTTTTGACTTCCCAAAACTTAAAATGTAAAAAAAAATGAAACTTTTCGGGGCACGAAAATCGAGCCCTGAAAAATGACGTCTACAAGTCAGCAAAATCAGAGTCCGAAAATCAAAACAAATGGATCATAAGTGCTTAATATACTTTTTTTTGACTTCCCAAAACTTGAAATTTCAAAAAAAATGAAACTTTTCGGGGCACGAAAATCGAGCCCTTAAAAAAGAAGTCTAAAAATCAGCAAAATTAAAGTCCGAAAAACAAAACAAATGGCTGCTATGTGCTTAATATATTATTTTTTGACTTCCCAAAAATTAAAATGTCAAAAAAAATGAAACTTTTCGGGGCACGAAAGTCGAGACCTGAAAAATGACGTCTAAAAATCAGCAAAATCAGAGTCCGAAAAACAATACAAATGTCTCCTAAGTGCTTAATATATTATTTTTTGACTTCCCAAAACTTGAAATTTCAAAAAAAATGAAACTTTTAGGGGCACGAAAATCGAGCCCTGAAAAATGAAGTCTAAAAATCAGCAAAATCAAAGTCCGAAATACAAAACAAATTGGTCCTAAGTGCTTCATATATTATTTTTTGACTTCCCAAAACTTGCAATTTAAAAAAAAAAAAAACTTTTTGGGGCACGAAAATCGAGCCCTGAAAAATGACGTCTTAAAATCAGCTAAATCAGAGTCCGAAAAACAAAACAAATGGCTCATATGTGCTTAATATATTATTTTTTGACTTCACAAAACTTAAAATATCAAAAAAAATGAAACTTTTCAGGGAACGAAAGTCGAGCCCTGAAAAATGACGTCTAAAAATCAGCAAAATCAGAGTCCGAAAAACAATACAAATGTATCCTAAGTGCTTCATATATTATTTTTTGACATCCCAAAACTTAAAATGTAAAAAAAAAAAGAACCTTTTCGGGGCACGAAAATCGAGCCCTGAAAAATGACGTCTTAAAATCAGCAAAATAAGAGTCCGAAAAACAAAACAAATGGCTCCTAAGTTCTTAATTTATTATATTTTGACTTCCCAAAACTTAAAATGTCAAAAAAAATGAAACTTTTTTGGGCACGAAAGTCAAGCCCTGAAAAATGACGTCTAATAATAAGCAAAATCAGAATCCGAAAAACAATACAAATGTATCCTAAGTGCTGCATATATTATTTTTTGACATCCCAAAACTTAAAATGTAAAAAAAAAAAGAACCTTTTTGGGGCACGAAAATCGAGCCCTGAAAAATGACGTCTTAAAATCAGCAAAATCAGAGTCCGAAAAACAAAACAAATGGCTCCTAAGTGCTTAATATATTATTTTTTGACTTCCCAAAACCTGAAATTTTAAAAAAAATGAAACTTTTCGGGGGCACGAAAATCGAGCCCTGAAAAATGAAGTCTAAAAATTAGCAAAATCAGAGTCCGAAAAACAAAACAAATGGCTCCTATGTGCTTAATATATTATTTTTTGACATCCCAAAACTTAAAATGTAAAAAAAAAAAGAACCTTTTCGGGGCACGAAAATCGAGCCCTGAAAAATGACGTCTTAAAATCAGCAAAATCAGAGTCCGAAAAACAAAACAAATGGCTCCTAAGTTCTTAATTTATTATATTTTGACTTCCCAAAACTTAAAATGTCAAAAAAAATGAAACTTTTCTGGGCAAGAAAGTCAAGCCCTGAAAAATGACGTCTAATAATAAGCAAAATCAGAATCCGAAAAACAATACAAATGTATCCTAAGTGCTGCATATATTATTTTTTGACATCCCAAAACTTGAAATGTAAAAAAAAAAAAGAACCTTTTTGGGGCACGAAAATCGAGCCCTGAAAAATGACGTCTTAAAATCAGCAAAATCAGAGTCCGAAATACAAAACAAATGGCTCCTAAGTGTTTAATATATTATTTTTTGACTTCCCAAAACTTGAAATTTCAAAAAAAATGAAACTTTTCGGGGGCACGAAAATCGAGCCCTGAAAAATGAAGTCTAAAAATCAGCAAAATCAGAGTCCGAAAAATAAAACAAATGGCTCCTATGTTCTTAATATATTATTTTTTGACTTCCCAAAACTTAAAATGTAAAAAAAAATGAAACTTTTCGGGGCACGAAAGTCGAGCCCTGAAAAATGACGTCTACAAGTCAGCAAAATCAGAGTCCGAAAATCAATACAAATGTCTCCTATGTGCTTAATATATTATTTTTTGAATTCCAAAAACTTAAAATTTCAAAAAAAATGAAACTTTTCGGGGCACGAAAGTCGAGCCCTGAAATATGACGTCAAAAAATCGACAAAATGAGAGTCCGAAAAACAATACAAATGTATCCTAAGTGCTGCATATATTATTTTTTGACATCCCAATACTTAAAATGTAAAAAAAAATGAAACTTTTCGGGGCACGAAAATCGAGCCCTGTAAAATGACCTCTTAAAATCAGCTAAATTAGAGTCCGAAAAACAAAACAAATGGCTCCTCTGTGCTTAATATATTATTTTTTGACTTCCCAAAACTTAAAATGTCAAAAAAATGAAACTTTTCGGGGCGCGAAAGTCGAGCCCTGAAAAATGACGTCTAAAAGTCAGCAACATCAGAGTCCGAAAAACAATACAAATGTATCCTAAGTGATTCATATATTATTTTTTGACATCCCAAAACTTAAAATGTAAAAAAAAATGAACCTTTTCGGGGCACGAAAATCGAGCCCTCAAAAATGACGTCTTAAAATCAGCAAAATCAGAGTCCGAAAAATAAAACAAATGGCTCCTAAGTGCTTAATATATTATTTTTTGACTTCCCAAAACTTGAAATTAAAAAAAAAAATGAAACTTTTCGTGGCACGAAAATCAAGCCCTTAAAAATGAAGTCTAAAAATCAGCAAATCAGAGTCCGAAAAACAAAACAAATGGCTCCTATGTGCTTAATATATTATTTTTTGACTTCCAAAACTTAAAATGTCAAAAAAAATGAAACTTTTCGGGGCACGAAAGTCGAGCCCTGAAAAATGACGTCTAAAAATCAGCAAAATCAGAGTCCGAAAAACAATACAAATGTTTCCTAAGTGCTTAATATATTATTTTTTGACTTCCCAAAACTTGAAATTTCAAAAAAAATGAAACTTTTCGGGGCACGAAAATCGAGCCTTGAAAAATGAAGTCTAAAAATCAGCAAAATCAAAATCCGAAATACAAAACAAATTGGTCCTAAGTGCTTCATATATTATTTTTTGACTTCCCAAAACTTGCAATTTAAAAAAAAAAAAAAACTTTTCGGGTCACGAAAATCGAGCCCTGAAAAATGACGTCTTAAAATCAGCTAAATCAGAGTCCGAAAAACAAAACAAATAGCTCATATGTGCTTAATATATTATTTTTTGACTTCCCAAAACTTAAAATATCAAAAAAAATGAAACTTTTCGGGGAACGAAAGTCGAGCCCTGGAAAATGACGTCTAAAAATCAGCAACATCAGAGTCCGAAAAACAATACAAATGTATCCTAAGTGCTTCATATATTATTTTTTGACATCCCAAAACTTAAAATGTAAAAAAAAAAAGAACCTTTTAGGGGCACGAAAATCGAGCCCTGAAAAATGACGTCTTAAAATCAGCAAAATCAGAATCCGAAAAACAATACAAATGTATCCTAAGTGCTGCATATATTATTTTTTGACATCCCAAAACTTAAAATGTAAAAAATAATGAAACTTTTCGGGGAACGAAAATCGAGCCCTGTAAATGACGTCTTAAAATCAGCAAAATCAGAGTCCGAAAAACAAAACAAATAGCTCCTAAGTCCTTAATATATTATTTTTTGACTTTCCAAAATTTAAAATGTCAAAAAAAATGAAACTTTTCTAGGCACGAAAGTCGAGCCCTGAAAAATGACGTCTAAAAATCAGCAAAATCAGAGTCCGAAAAACAATACAAATGTCTCATAAGGGCTTAATATATTATTTTTTGAATTCCAAAAACTTAAAATTTCAAAAAAAATGAAACTTTTCGGGGAACGAAAATCGAGCCCTGAAAAATGAAGTCTAAAACTCAGCAAAATCAAAGTCCGAAAAACAAAACAAATTGGTCCTAAGTGCTTCATATATTATTTTTTGACTTCCCAAAACTTGAAATTTAAAAAAAAATGAAACTTTCGGGGCACGAAAATCGAGCCCTGAAAAATGACGTCTTAAAATCAGCTAAATTAGAGTCCGAAAAACAAAACAAATGGCTCCTATGTGCTTAATAAATTATTTTTTGACTTCCCAAAAATTAAAATGTCAAAAAAAATGAAACTTTTCGGGGCACGAAAGTCGAGCCCTGAAAACTGACGTCTAAAAATCAGCAAAATCAGAGTCCGAAAAACAATACAAATGTCTCCTAAGTGCTTAATATATTATTTTTTGACTTCCCAAAACTTGAAATTTCAAAAAAAATGAAACTTTTCGGGGCACGAAAATTGAGCCCTGAAAAATGAAGTCTAAAAATCAGCAAAATCAGAGTCCGAAAAACAAAACAAATTGCTCCTAAGTGCTTAATATATTATTTTTTGACTTCCCAAAACTTGAAATTTCAAAAAAAATGAAACTTTTCGGGGGCACGAAAATCGAGCCCTGAAAAATGAAGTCTAAAAATCAGCAAAATCAGAGTCCGAAAAACAAAACAAATGGCTCCTATGTGCTTAATATATTATTTTTTGACTTCCCAAAACTTAAAATGAAAAAAAAAATGAAATTTTTCGGGGCACGAAAGTCGAGCCCTGAAAAATGACGTCTACAAGTCAGCAAAATCAGAGTCCGAAAATCAATACAAATGTCTCCTATGTGCTTAATATATTATTTTTTGAATTCCAAAAACTTAAAATTTCAAAAAAAATGAAACTTTTCGGGGCACGAAAGTCGAGCCCTGAAAAATGACGTCAAAAAATAGACAAAATCAGAGTCCGAAAAACAATACAAATGTATCCTAAGTTCTTCATATATTATTTTTTGACATCCCAAAACTTAAAATGTAAAAAAAAATGAAACTTTTCGGGGCACGAAAATCGAGCCCTGTAAAATGACGTCTTAAATTCAGCAAAATCAGAGTCCGAAAAACAAAACAAATGGCTCCTAAGTGCTTAATATATTATTTTTTGACTTCCCAAATCTTAAAATGTCAAAAAAAATGAAACTTTTCTAGGCACGAAAGTCGAGCCCTGAAAAATGACGTCAAAAAATCAGCAAAATCAGAGTCCGAAAAATAAAACAAATTGCTCCTAAGTGCTTAATATATTATTTTTTGACTTCCCAAAACTTGAAATTTCAATAAAAATGAAACTTTTCGGGGGCACGAAAATCGAGCCCTGAAAAATGAAGTCTAAAAATCAGCAAAATCAGAGTCCGAAAAACAAAACAAATGGCTCCTAAGTTCTTAATATATTATTTTTTGACTTCCCAAAACTTAAAATATCAAAAAAAATGAAAATTTTCTAAGCACGAAAGTCGAGCCCTGAAAAATGACGTCTAAAAATCAGCAAAATCAGAGTCCGAAAAACAATACAAATGTCTCCTAAGTGCTTAATATATTATTTTTTTACTTCCCAAAACTTGAAATTTCATAAAAAATGAAACTTTTCGGGGTACGAAAATCGAGCCCTGAAAAATGAAGTCTAAAACTCAGCAAAATCAAAGTCCGAAAAACAAAACAAATTGGTCCTAAGTGCTTCATATATTATTTTTTGACTTCCCAAAACTTGAAATTTAAAAAAAAAATGAAACTTTCGGGGCACGAAAGTCGATCCCTGAAAAATGACGTCTAAAAATCAGCAAAATCAGAGTCCGAAAAACAAAACAAATGGCTCCTATGTGCTTAATATATTATTTTTTGACTTTCCAAAACTTAAAATGTAAAAAAAAATGAAACTTTTCGGGGATCTAAAGTCGAGCCCTGAAAAATGACGTCTAAAAATCAGCAAAATCAGAGTCCGAAAAACAATACAAACGTAAATCGAACCCTGAAAAATGAAGTCTAAAAATCAGCAAAATCAGAGTCCGAAAAACAATACAAATGTAAATCGAACCCTGAAAAATGAAGTCTAAAAATCAGCAAAATCAGAGTCCGAAAAACAAAACAAATGGCTCCTAAGTGCTTAATATATTATTTTTTGACTTCCCAAAACTTAAAATGTCAAAAAAAATGAAACTTATCTAGGAACGAAAGTCGAGCCCTGAAAAATGACGTCTAAAAATCCGCAAAATCAGATTCCGAAAAACAATACAAATGTCTCCTAAGTGCTTAATATAATTTTTTGACTTCCCAAAACTTGAAATTTCAAAAAAAATGAAACTTTTCGGGGCACGAAAATTGAGCCCTGAAAAATGAAGTCTAAAAATCAGCAAAATCAGAGTCCGAAAAACAAAACAAATGGCTCCTAAGTGCTTAATATATTATTTTTTGACTTCCCAAAACTTGAAATTTCAAAAAAAATGAAACTTTTCGGGGGCACGAAATCGAGCCCTGAAAAATGAAGTCTAAAAATCAGCAAAATCAGAGTCCGAAAAACAAAACAAATGGCTCCTATGTGCTTAATATATTATTTTTTGACTTCCCAAAACTTAAAATGAAAAAAAAAATGAAATTTTTCGGGGCACGAAAGTCGAGCCCTGAAAAATGACGTCTAAAAATCAGCAAAATCAGAGTCCGAAAAACAATACAAATGTCTCCTAAGTGCTTAATATATTATTTTTTTACTTCCCAAAACTTGAAATTTCATAAAAAATGAAACTTTTCGGGGCACGAAAATCGAGCCCTGAAAAATGACATCTTAAAATCAGCTAAATCAGAGTCCGAAAAACAAAACAAATTGCTCATATGTGCTTAATATATTATTTTTTGACTTCCCAAAACTTAAAATATCAAAAAAAATGAAACTTTTCGGGGAACGAAAGTCGAGCCCTGAAAAATGACGTCTAAAAATCAGCAACATCAGAGTCCGAAAAACAATACAAATGTATCCTAAGTGCTTCATATATTATTTTTTGACATCCCAAAACTTAAAATGTAAAAAAAAAAAAAAACCTTTTCGGGGCACGAAAATCGAGCCCTGAAAAATGACGTCTTAAAATCAGCAAAATCAGAGTCCGAAAAACAAAACAAATGGCTCCTAAGTTCTTAATTTATTATATTTTGACTTCCCAAAACTTAAAATGTCAAAAAAAATGAAACTTTTTTGGGCACGAAAGTCAAGCCCTGAAAAATGACGTCTAATAATAAGCAAAATAAGAATCCGAAAAACAATACAAATGTATCCTAAGTGCTGCATATATTATTTTTTGACATCCCAAAACTTAAAATGTAAAAAAAAAAAGAACCTTTTTGGGGCACGAAAATCGAGCCCTGAAAAATGACGTCTTAAAATCAGCAAAATCAGAGTCCGAAAAACAAAACAAATGGCTCCTAAGTGCTTAATATATTATTTTTTGACTTCCCAAAACTTGAAATTTCAAAAAAAATGAAACTTTTCGGGGGCACGAAAATAGAGCCCTGAAAAATGAAGTCTAAAAATCAGCAAAATTAGAGTTCGAAAAACAATACAAATGTATCCTGAGTGCTTAATATATTATTTTTTGACTTCCCAAAACTTGAAATTTCAAAAAAAATGAAACTTTTCGGGGCACGAAAATTGAGCCTTGAAAAATGAAGTCTAAAAATCAGCAAAATCAGAGTCCGAAAAACAAAACAAATGGCTCCTAAGTGCTTAATATATTATTTTTTGACTTCCCAAAACTTAAAATGTCAAAAAAAATGAAACTTTTCTAGGCACGAAAGTCGAGCCTTGAAAAATGAAGTCTAAAAATCAGCAAAATCAGAGTCCGAAAAATAATACAAATGTCTCCTAAGTGCTTAATATATTATTTTTTGACTTCCCAAAACTTGAAATTTCAAAAAAAATGAAACTTTTCGGGGCACGAAAATCGAGCCCTGAAAAATGAAGTCTAAAAATCTGCAAAATCAAAGTCCGAAATACAAAACAAATTGGTCCTAAGTGCTTCATATATTATTTTTTGACTTCCCAAAACTTGCAATTTAAAAAAAAAAAAAAACTTTTCGGGGCACGAAAATCGAGCCCTGAAAAATGACGTCTTAAAATCAGCAAAATCAGAGTCCGAAAAACAAAACAAATGGCTCCTAAGTTCTTAATTTATTATATTTTGACTTCCCAAAACTTAAAATGTCAAAAAAAATGAAACTTTTTTGGGCACGAAAGTCAAGCCCTGAAAAATGACGTCTAATAATAAGCAAAATCAGAATCCGAAAAACAATACAAATGTATCCTAAGTGCTGCATATATTATTTTTTGACATCCCAAAACTTAAAATGTAAAAAAAAAAAGAACCTTTTTGGGGCACGAAAATTGAGCCCTGAAAAATGACGTCTTAAAATCAGCAAAATCAGAGTCCGAAAAACAAAACAAATGGCTCCTAAGTGCTTAATATATTATTTTTTGACTTCCCAAAACTTGAAATTTTAAAAAAAATTAAACTTTTCGGGGGCACGAAAATCGAGCCCTGAAAAATGAAGTTTAAAAATTAGCAAAATCAGAGTCCGAAAAACAAAACAAATGGCTCCTATGTTCTTAATATATTATTTTTTGACATCCCAAAACTTAAAATGTAAAAAAAAAAAAAACCTTTTCGGGGCACGAAAATCGAGCCCTGAAAAATGATGTCTTAAAATCAGCAAAATAAGAGTCCGAAAAACAAAACAAATGGCTCCTAAGTTCTTAATTTATTATATTTTGACTTCCCAAAACTTAAAATGTCAAAAAAAATGAAACTTTTTAGGGCACGAAAGTCAAGCCCTGAAAAATGACGTCTAATAATAAGCAAAATCAGAATCCGAAAAACAATACAAACGTATCCTAAGTGCTGCATATATTATTTTTTGACATCCCAAAACTTAAAATGTAAAAAAAAAAAAAACCTTTTTGGGGCACGAAAATCGAGCCCTGAAAAATGACGTCTTAAAATCAGCAAAATCAGAGTCCGAAAAACAAAACAAATGGCTCCTAAGTGCTTAATATATTATTTTTTGACTTCCCAAAACTTGAAATTTCAAAAAAATGAAACTTTTCGGGGGCACGAAAATCGAGCCCTGAAAAATGAAGTCTAAAAATCAGCAAAATCAGAGTCCGAAAAATAAAACAAATGGCTCCTATGTGCTTAATATATTATTTTTTGACTTCCCAAAACTTAAAATGTAAAAAAAAATGAAACTTTTCGGGGCACGAAAGTCGAGCCCTGAAAAATGACGTCTACAAGTCAGCAAAATCAGAGTCCGAAAATCAATACAAATGTCTCCTATGTGCTTAATATATTATTTTTTGAATTCCAAAAACTTAAAATTTCAAAAAAAATGAAACTTTTCGGGGCACGAAAGTCGAGCCCTGAAATATGACGTCAAAAAATCGACAAAATGAGAGTCCGAAAAACAATACAAATGTATCCTAAGTGCTGCATATATTATTTTTTGACATCCCAATACTTAAAATGTAAAAAAAAATGAAACTTTTCGGGGCACGAAAATCGAGCCCTGTAAAATGACGTCTTAAAATCAGCTAAATTAGAGTCCGAAAAACAAAACAAATGGCTCCTCTGTGCTTAATATATTATTTTTTGACTTCCCAAAACTTAAAATGTCAAAAAAATGAAACTTTTCGGGGCGCGAAAGTCGAGCCCTGAAAAATGACGTCTAAAAATCAGCAACATCAGAGTCCGAAAAACAATACAAATGTATCCTAAGTGATTCATATATTATTTTTTGACATCCCAAAACTTAAAATGTAAAAAAAAATGAACCTTTTCGGGGCACGAAAATCGAGCCCTCAAAAATGACGTCTTAAAATCAGCAAAATCAGAGTCCGAAAAATAAAACAAATGGCTCCTAAGTGCTTAATATATTATTTTTTGACTTCCCAAAACTTGAAATTTCAAAAAAAATGAAACTTTTCGTGGCACGAAAATCAAGCCCTTAAAAATGAAGTCTAAAAATCAGCAAAATCAGAGTCCGAAAAACAAAACAAATGGCTCCTATGTGCTTAATATATCATTTTTTGACTTCCAAAACTTAAAATGTCAAAAAAAATGAAACTTTTCGGGGCACGAAAGTCGAGCCCTGAAAAATGACGTCTAAAAATCAGCAAAATCAGAGTCCGAAAAACAATACAAATGTCTCCTAAGTGCTTAATATATTATTTTTTGACTTCCCAAAACTTGAAATTTCAAAAAAAATGAAACTTTTCGGGGCACGAAAATCGAGCCCTGAAAAATGAAGTCTAAAAATCAGCAAAATCAAAGTCCGAAATACAAAACAAATTGGTCCTAAGTGCTTCATATATTATTTTTTGACTTCCCAAAACTTGCAATTTAAAAGAAAAATAAAACTTTTCAGGGGACGAAAATCGAGCCCTGAAAAATGACGTCTTAAAATCAGCTAAATCAGAGTCCGAAAAACAAAACAAATGGCTCATATGTGCTTAATATATTATTTTTTGACTTCCCAAAACTTAAAATATCAAAAAAAATGAAACTTTTCGGGGAACGAAAGTCGAGCCCTGGAAAATGACGTCTAAAAATCAGCAACATCAGAGTCCGAAAAACAATACAAATGTATCCTAAGTGCTTCATATATTATTTTTTGACATCCCAAAACTTAAAATGTAAAAAAAAAAAGAACCTTTTTGGGGCACGAAAATCGAGCCCTGAAAAATGACGTCTTAAAATCAGCAAAATCAGAGTCCGAAAAACAAAACAAATGGCTCCTAAGTGCTTAATATATTATTTTTTGACTTCCCAAAACTTGAAATTTCAAAAAAAATGAAACTTTTCGGGGGCACGAAAATCGAGCCCTGAAAAATGAAGTCTAAAAATCAGCAAAATTAGAGTTCGAAAAACAATACAAATGTATCCTGAGTGCTTAATATATTATTTTATGACTTCCCAAAACTTGAAATTTCAAAAAAAATGAAACTTTTCGGGGCACGAAAATTGAGCCTTGAAAAATGAAGTCTAAAAATCAGCAAAATCAGAGTCCGAAAAACAAAACAAATGGCTCCTAAGTGCTTAATATATTATTTTTTGACTTCCCAAAACTTAAAATGTCAAAAAAAATGAAACTTTTCTAGGCACGAAAGTCGAGCCTTGAAAAATGAAGTCTAAAAATCAGCAAAATCAGAGTCCGAAAAATAATACAAATGTCTCCTAAGTGCTTAATATATTATTTTTTGACTTCCCAAAACTTGAAATTTCAAAAAAAATGAAACTTTTCGGGGCACGAAAATCGAGCCCTGAAAAATGAAGTCTAAAAATCTGCAAAATCAAAGTCCGAAATACAAAACAAATTGGTCCTAAGTGCTTCATATATTATTTTTTGACTTCCCAAAACTTGCAATTTAAAAAAAAAAAAAAACTTTTCGGGGCACGAAAATCGAGCCCTGAAAAATGACGTCTTAAAATCAGCAAAATCAGAGTCCGAAAAACAAAACAAATGGCTCCTAAGTTCTTAATTTATTATATTTTGACTTCCCAAAACTTAAAATGTCAAAAAAAATGAAACTTTTTTGGGCACGAAAGTCAAGCCCTGAAAAATGACGTCTAATAATAAGCAAAATCAGAATCCGAAAAACAATACAAATGTATCCTAAGTGCTGCATATATTATTTTTTGACATCCCAAAACTTAAAATGTAAAAAAAAAAAGAACCTTTTTGGGGCACGAAAATTGAGCCCTGAAAAATGACGTCTTAAAATCAGCAAAATCAGAGTCCGAAAAACAAAACAAATGGCTCCTAAGTGCTTAATATATTATTTTTTGACTTCCCAAAACTTGAAATTTTAAAAAAAATTAAACTTTTCGGGGGCACGAAAATCGAGCCCTGAAAAATGAAGTTTAAAAATTAGCAAAATCAGAGTCCGAAAAACAAAACAAATGGCTCCTATGTTCTTAATATATTATTTTTTGACATCCCAAAACTTAAAATGTAAAAAAAAAAAAAACCTTTTCGGGGCACGAAAATCGAGCCCTGAAAAATGATGTCTTAAAATCAGCAAAATAAGAGTCCGAAAAACAAAACAAATGGCTCCTAAGTTCTTAATTTATTATATTTTGACTTCCCAAAACTTAAAATGTCAAAAAAAATGAAACTTTTTAGGGCACGAAAGTCAAGCCCTGAAAAATGACGTCTAATAATAAGCAAAATCAGAATCCGAAAAACAATACAAATGTATCCTAAGTGCTGCATATATTATTTTTTGACATCCCAAAACTTAAAATGTAAAAAAAAAAAAAACCTTTTTGGGGCACGAAAATCGAGCCCTGAAAAATGACGTCTTAAAATCAGCAAAATCAGAGTCCGAAAAACAAAACAAATGGCTCCTAAGTGCTTAATATATTATTTTTTGACTTCCCAAAACTTGAAATTTCAAAAAAATGAAACTTTTCGGGGGCACGAAAATCGAGCCCTGAAAAATGAAGTCTTAAAATCAGCAAAATCAGAGTCCGAAAAATAAAACAAATGGCTCCTATGTGCTTAATATATTATTTTTTGACTTCCCAAAACTTAAAATGTAAAAAAAAATGAAACTTTTCGGGGCACGAAAGTCGAGCCCTGAAAAATGACGTCTACAAGTCAGCAAAATCAGAGTCCGAAAATCAATACAAATGTCTCCTATGTGCTTAATATATTATTTTTTGAATTCCAAAAACTTAAAATTTCAAAAAAAATGAAACTTTTCGGGGCACGAAAGTCGAGCCCTGAAATATGACGTCAAAAAATCGACAAAATGAGAGTCCGAAAAACAATACAAATGTATCCTAAGTGCTGCATATATTATTTTTTGACATCCCAATACTTAAAATGTAAAAAAAAATGAAACTTTTCGGGGCACGAAAATCGAGCCCTGTAAAATGACGTCTTAAAATCAGCTAAATTAGAGTCCGAAAAACAAAACAAATGGCTCCTCTGTGCTTAATATATTATTTTTTGACTTCCCAAAACTTAAAATGTCAAAAAAATGAAACTTTTCGGGGCGCGAAAGTCGAGCCCTGAAAAATGACGTCTAAAAATCAGCAACATCAGAGTCCGAAAAACAATACAAATGTATCCTAAGTGATTCATATATTATTTTTTGACATCACAAAACTTAAAATGTAAAAAAAAATGAACCTTTTCGGGGCACGAAAATCGAGCCCTCAAAAATGACGTCTTAAAATCAGCAAAATCAGAGTCCGAAAAATAAAACAAATGGCTCCTAAGTGCTTAATATATTATTTTTTGACTTCCCAAAACTTGAAATTAAAAAAAAAATGAAACTTTTCGTGGCACGAAAATCAAGCCCTTAAAAATGAAGTCTAAAAATCAGCAAAATCAGAGTCCGAAAAACAAAACAAATGGCTCCTATGTGCTTAATATATCATTTTTTGACTTCCAAAACTTAAAATGTCAAAAAAAATGAAACTTTTCGGGGCACGAAAGTCGAGCCCTGAAAAATGACGTCTAAAAATCAGCAAAATCAGAGTCCGAAAAACAATACAAATGTCTCCTAAGTGCTTAATATATTATTTTTTGACTTCCCAAAACTTGAAATTTCAAAAAAAATGAAACTTTTCGGGGCACGAAAATCGAGCCCTGAAAAATGAAGTCTAAAAATCAGCAAAATCAAAGTCCGAAATACAAAACAAATTGGTCCTAAGTGCTTCATATATTATTTTTTTACTTCCCAAAACTTGCAATTTAAAAGAAAAATAAAACTTTTCAGGGGACGAAAATCGAGCCCTGAAAAATGACGTCTTAAAATCAGCTAAATCAGAGTCCGAAAAACAAAACAAATGGCTCATATGTGCTTAATATATTATTTTTTGACTTCCCAAAACTTAAAATATCAAAAAAAATGAAACTTTTCGGGGAACGAAAGTCGAGCCCTGGAAAATGACGTCTAAAAATCAGCAACATCAGAGTCCGAAAAACAATACAAATGTATCCTAAGTGCTTCATATATTATTTTTTGACATCCCAAAACTTAAAATGTAAAAAATAATGAAACTTTTCGGGGAACGAAAATCGAGCCCTGTAAATGACGTCTTAAAATCAGCAAAATCATAGTCCGAAAAACAAAACAAATAGCTCCTAAGTGCTTAATATATTATTTTTTGACTTTCCAAAATTTAAATGTCAAAAAAAATGAAACTTTTCTAGGCACGAAAGTCGAGCCCTGAAAAATGACGTCTAAAAATCAGCAAAATCAGAGTCCGAAAAACAATACAAATGTCTCATAAGGGCTTAATATATTATTTTTTGAATTCCAAAAACTTAAAATTTCAAAAAAAATGAAACTTTTCGGGGAACGAAAATCGAGCCCTGAAAAATGAAGTCTAAAACTCAGCAAAATCAAAGTCCGAAAAACAAAACAAATTGGTCCTAAGTGCTTCATATATTATTTTTTGACTTCCCAAAACTTGAAATTTAAAAAAAAAATGAAACTTTCGGGGCACGAAAATCGAGCCCTGAAAAATGACGTCTTAAAATCAGCTAAATTAGAGTCCGAAAAACAAAACAAATGGCTCATATGTGCTTAATAAATTATTTTTTGACTTCCCAAAAATTAAAATGTCAAAAAAAATGAAACTTTTCGGGGCACGAAAGTCGAGCCCTGAAAAATGACGTCTAAAAATCAGCAAAATCACAGTCCGAAAAACAATACAAATGTCTCCTAAGTGCTTAATATATTATTTTTTGACTTCCCAAAACTTGAAATTTCAAAAAAAATGAAACTTTTCGAGGCACGAAAATTGAGCCCTGAAAAATGAAGTCTAAAAATCAGCAAAATCAGAGTCCGAAAAACAAAACAAATGGCTCCTAAGTGCTTAATATATTATTTTTTGACTTCCCAAAACTTAAAATGTCAAAAAAAATGAAACTTTTCTAGGCACGAAAGTCGAGCCCTGAAAAATGATGTCTAAAAATCAGCAAAATCAGAGTTCGAAAAACAATACAAATGTCTCCTAAGTGCTTAATATATTATTTTTTGACTTCCCAAAACTTGAAATTTCAAAAAAAATGAAACTTTTCGGGGCACGAAAATCGAGCCCTGAAAAATGAAGTCTAAAAATCAGCAAAATCAAAGTTCGAAATACAAAACAAATTGGTCCTAAGTGCTTCATATATTATTTTTTGACTTCCCAAAACTTGCAATTTAAAAAAAAAAAAAAACTTTTCGGGGCACGAAAATCGAGCCCTGAAAAATGACGTCTTAAAATCAGCTAAATCAGAGTCCGAAAAACAAAACAAATGGCTCATATGTGCTTAATATATTATTTTTTGACTTCCCAAAACTTAAACTATAAAAAAAAATGAAACTTTTCGGGGAACGAAAGTCGAGCCCTGAAAAATTACGTCTAAAAATCAGCAACATCAGAGTCCGAAAAACAATACAAATGTATCCTAAGTGCTTCATATATTATTTTTTGACATCCCAAAACTTAAAATGTAAAAAAAAAAAGAACCTTTTCGGGGCACGAAAATCGAGACCTGAAAAATGACGTCTTAAAATCAGCAAAATCAGAGTCCGAAAAACAAAACAAATGGCTCCTAAGTTCTTAATTTATTATATTTTGACTTCCCAAAACTTAAAATGTCAAAAAAAATGAAACTTTTCTGGTCACGAAATTCAAGCCCTGAAAAATGACGTCTAATAATCAGCAAAATCAGAATCCGAAAAACAATACAAATGTATCCTAAGTGCTGCATATATTATTTTTTGACATCCAAAAACTTAAAATGTAAAAAAAAAAAAGAACCTTTTCGGGGCACGAAAATCGAGCCCTGAAAAATGACGTCCTAAAATCAGCAAAATCAGAGTCCGAAAAACAAAACAAATGGCTCCTAAGTGCTTAATATATTATTTTTTGACTTCCCAAAACTTGAAATTTCAAAAAAAATGAAACTTTTCGGGGGCACGAAAATCGAGCCCTGAAAAATGAAGTCTAAAAATCAGCAAAATCAGAGTCCGAAAAACAAAACAAATAGGTCCTATGTGCTTAATATATTATTTTTTGACTTCCCAAAACTTAAAATGTAAAAAAAAATGAAACTTTTCGGGGCACGAAAATCGAGCCCTGAAAAATGACGTCTACAAGTCAGCAAAATCAGAGTCCGAAAATCAAAACAAATGGATCATAAGTGCTTAATATACTTTTTTTTGACTTCCCAAAACTTGAAATTTCAAAAAAAATGAAACTTTTCGGGGCACGAAAATCGAGCCCTTAAAAAAGAAGTCTAAAAATCAGCAAAATCAAAGTCCGAAAAACAAAACAAATGGCTGCTATGTGATTAATATATTATTTTTTGACTTCCCAAAACTTAAAATGTCAAAAAAAATGAAACTTTTCGGGGCACGAAAGTCGAGCCCTGAAAAATGACGTCTAAAAATCAGCAAAATCAGAGTCCGAAAAACAATACAAATGTCTCCTAAGTGCTTAATATATTATTTTTTGACTTCCCAAAACTTGAAATTTCAAAAAAAATGAAACTTTTAGGGGCAAGAAAATCGAGCCCTGAAAAATGAAGTCTAAAAATCAGCAAAATCAAAGTCCGAAATACAAAACAAATTGGTCCTAAGTGCTTCATCTATTATTTTTTGACTTCCCAAAACTTGCAATTTAAAAAAAAAAAAAACTTTTTGGGGCACGAAAATCGAGCCCTGAAAAATGACGTCTTAAAATCAGCTAAATCAGAGTCCGAAAAACAAAACAAATGGCTCATATGTGCTTAATATATTATTTTTTGACTTCCCAAAACTTAAAATATCAAAAAAAATGAAACTTTTCAGGGAACGAAAGTCGAGCCCTGAAAAATGACGTCTAAAAATCAGCAACATCAGAGTCCGAAAAACAATACAAATGTATCCTAAGTGCTTCATATATTATTTTTTGACATCCCAAAACTTAAAATGTAAAAAAAAAAAAAGAACCTTTTCGGGGCACGAAAATCGAGCCCTGAAAAATGACGTCTTAAAATCAGCAAAATCAGAGTCCGAAAAACAAAACAAATGGCTCCTAAGTTCTTAATTTATTATATTTTGACTTCCCAAAACTTAAAATGTCAAAAAAAATGAAACTTTTTTGGGCACGAAAGTAAAGCCCTGAAAAATGACGTCTAATAATAAGCAAAATCAGAATCCGAAAAACAATACAAATGTATCCTAAGTGCTGCATATATTATTTTTTGACATCCCAAAACTTAAAATGTAAAAAAAAAAAGAACCTTTTTGGGGCACGAAAATCGAGCCCTGAAAAATGACGTCTTAAAATCAGCAAAATCAGAGTCCGAAAAACAAAACAAATGGCTCCTAAGTGCTTAATATATTATTTTTTGACTTCCCAAAACCTGAAATTTTAAAAAAAATGAAACTTTTCGGGGGCACGAAAATCGAGCCCTGAAAAATGAAGTCTAAAAATTAGCAAAATCAGAGTCCGAAAAACAAAACAAATGGCTCCTATGTGCTTAATATATTATTTTTTGACATCCCAAAACTTAAAATGTAAAAAAAAAAAGAACCTTTTCGGGGCACGAAAATCGAGCCCTGAAAAATGACGTCTTAAAATCAGCAAAATCAGAGTCCGAAAAACAAAACAAATGGCTCCTAAGTTCTTAATTTATTATATTTTGACTTCCCAAAACTTAAAATGTCAAAAAAAATGAAACTTTTCTGGGCAAGAAAGTCAAGCCCTGAAAAATGACGTCTAATAATAAGCAAAATCAGAATCCGAAAAACAATACAAATGTATCCTAAGTGCTGCATATATTATTTTTTGACATCCCAAAACTTGAAATGTAAAAAAAAAAAGAACCTTTTTGGGGCACGAAAATCGAGCCCTGAAAAATGACGTCTTAAAATCAGCAAAATCAGAGTCCGAAATACAAAACAAATGGCTCCTAAGTGTTTAATATATTATTTTTTGACTTCCCAAAACTTGAAATTTAAAAAAAAAATGAAACTTTCGGGGCACGAAAATCGAGCCCTGAAAAATGACGTCTTAAAATCAGCTAAATTAGAGTCCGAAAAACAAAACAAATGGCTCATATGTGCTTAATAAATTATTTTTTGACTTCCCAAAAATTAAAATGTCAAAAAAAATGAAACTTTTCGGGGCACGAAAGTCGAGCCCTGAAAAATGACGTCTAAAAATCAGCAAAATCACAGTCCGAAAAACAATACAAATGTCTCCTAAGTGCTTAATATATTATTTTTTGACTTCCCAAAACTTGAAATTTCAAAAAAAATGAAACTTTTCGGGGCACGAAAATTGAGCCCTGAAAAATGAAGTCTAAAAATCAGCAAAATCAGAGTCCGAAAAACAAAACAAATGGCTCCTAAGTGCTTAATATATTATTTTTTGACTTCCCAAAACTTAAAATGTCAAAAAAAATGAAACTTTTCTAGGCACGAAAGTCGAGCCCTGAAAAATGATGTCTAAAAATCAGCAAAATCAGAGTTCGAAAAACAATACAAATGTCTCCTAAGTGCTTAATATATTATTTTTTGACTTCCCAAAACTTGAAATTTCAAAAAAAATGAAACTTTTCGGGGCACGAAAATCGAGCCCTGAAAAATGAAGTCTAAAAATCAGCAAAATCAAAGTTCGAAATACAAAACAAATTGGTCCTAAGTGCTTCATATATTATTTTTTGACTTCCCAAAACTTGCAATTTAAAAAAAAAAAAAAACTTTTCGGGGCACGAAAATCGAGCCCTGAAAAATGACGTCTTAAAATCAGCTAAATCAGAGTCCGAAAAACAAAACAAATGGCTCATATGTGCTTAATATATTATTTTTTGACTTCCCAAAACTTAAACTATAAAAAAAAATGAAACTTTTCGGGGAACGAAAGTCGAGCCCTGAAAAATTACGTCTAAAAATCAGCAACATCAGAGTCCGAAAAACAATACAAATGTATCCTAAGTGCTTCATATATTATTTTTTGACATCCCAAAACTTAAAATGTAAAAAAAAAAAGAACCTTTTCGGGGCACGAAAATCGAGACCTGAAAAATGACGTCTTAAAATCAGCAAAATCAGAGTCCGAAAAACAAAACAAATGGCTCCTAAGTTCTTAATTTATTATATTTTGACTTCCCAAAACTTAAAATGTCAAAAAAAATGAAACTTTTCTGGGCACGAAAGTCAAGCCCTGAAAAATGACGTCTAATAATCAGCAAAATCAGAATCCGAAAAACAATACAAATGTATCCTAAGTGCTGCATATATTATTTTTTGACATCCAAAAACTTAAAATGTAAAAAAAAAAAAGAACCTTTTCGGGGCACGAAAATCGAGCCCTGAAAAATGACGTCCTAAAATCAGCAAAATCAGAGTCCGAAAAACAAAACAAATGGCTCCTAAGTGCTTAATATATTATTTTTTGACTTCCCAAAACTTGAAATTTCAAAAAAAATGAAACTTTTCGGGGGCACGAAAATCGAGCCCTGAAAAATGAAGTCTAAAAATCAGCAAAATCAGAGTCCGAAAAACAAAACAAATAGGTCCTATGTGCTTAATATATTATTTTTTGACTTCCCAAAACTTAAAATGTAAAAAAAAATGAAACTTTTCGGGGCACGAAAATCGAGAACTGAAAAATGACGTCTACAAGTCAGCAAAATCAGAGTCCGAAAATCAAAACAAATGGATCATAAGTGCTTAATATACTTTTTTTTGACTTCCCAAAACTTGAAATTTCAAAAAAAATGAAACTTTTCGGGGCACGAAAATCGAGCCCTTAAAAAAGAAGTCTAAAAATCAGCAAAATCAAAGTCCGAAAAACAAAACAAATGGCTGCTATGTGCTTAATATATTATTTTTTGACTTCCCAAAACTTAAAATGTCAAAAAAAATGAAACTTTTCGGGGCACGAAAGTCGAGCCCTGAAAAATGACGTCTAAAAATCAGCAAAATCAGAGTCCGAAAAACAATACAAATGTCTCCTAAGTGCTTAATATATTATTTTTTGACTTCCCAAAACTTGAAATTTCAAAAAAAATGAAACTTTTAGGGGCAAGAAAATCGAGCCCTGAAAAATGAAGTCTAAAAATCAGCAAAATCAAAGTCCGAAATACAAAACAAATTGGTCCTAAGTGCTTCATATATTATTTTTTGACTTCCCAAAACTTGCAATTTAAAAAAAAAAAAAACTTTTTGGGGCACGAAAATCGAGCCCTGAAAAATGACGTCTTAAAATCAGCAAAATCAGAGTCCGAAAAACAAAACAAATGGCTCCTAAGTGCTTAATATATTATTTTTTGACTTCCCAAAACCTGAAATTTTAAAAAAAATGAAACTTTTCGGGGGCACGAAAATCGAGCCCTGAAAAATGAAGTCTAAAAATTAGCAAAATCAGAGTCCGAAAAACAAAACAAATGGCTCCTATGTGCTTAATATATTATTTTTTGACATCCCAAAACTTAAAATGTAAAAAAAAAAAGAACCTTTTCGGGGCACGAAAATCGAGCCCTGAAAAATGACGTCTTAAAATCAGCAAAATCAGAGTCCGAAAAACAAAACAAATGGCTCCTAAGTTCTTAATTTATTATATTTTGACTTCCCAAAACTTAAAATGTCAAAAAAAATGAAACTTTTCTGGGCAAGAAAGTCAAGCCCTGAAAAATGACGTCTAATAATAAGCAAAATCAGAATCCGAAAAACAATACAAATGTATCCTAAGTGCTGCATATATTATTTTTTGACATCCCAAAACTTGAAATGTAAAAAAAAAAAGAACCTTTTTGGGGCACGAAAATCGAGCCCTGAAAAATGACGTCTTAAAATCAGCAAAATCAGAGTCCGAAATACAAAACAAATGGCTCCTAAGTGTTTAATATATTATTTTTTGACTTCCCAAAACTTGAAATTTAAAAAAAAAATGAAACTTTCGGGGCACGAAAATCGAGCCCTGAAAAATGACGTCTTAAAATCAGCTAAATTAGAGTCCGAAAAACAAAACAAATGGCTCATATGTGCTTAATAAATTATTTTTTGACTTCCCAAAAATTAAAATGTCAAAAAAAATGAAACTTTTCGGGGCACGAAAGTCGAGCCCTGAAAAATGACGTCTAAAAATCAGCAAAATCACAGTCCGAAAAACAATACAAATGTCTCCTAAGTGCTTAATATATTATTTTTTGACTTCCCAAAACTTGAAATTTCAAAAAAAATGAAACTTTTCGGGGCACGAAAATTGAGCCCTGAAAAATGAAGTCTAAAAATCAGCAAAATCAGAGTCCGAAAAACAAAACAAATGGCTCCTAAGTGCTTAATATATTATTTTTTGACTTCCCAAAACTTAAAATGTCAAAAAAAATGAAACTTTTCTAGGCACGAAAGTCGAGCCCTGAAAAATGATGTCTAAAAATCAGCAAAATCAGAGTTCGAAAAACAATACAAATGTCTCCTAAGTGCTTAATATATTATTTTTTGACTTCCCAAAACTTGAAATTTCAAAAAAAATGAAACTTTTCGGGGCACGAAAATCGAGCCCTGAAAAATGAAGTCTAAAAATCAGCAAAATCAAAGTTCGAAATACAAAACAAATTGGTCCTAAGTGCTTCATATATTATTTTTTGACTTCCCAAAACTTGCAATTTAAAAAAAAAAAAAAACTTTTCGGGGCACGAAAATCGAGCCCTGAAAAATGACGTCTTAAAATCAGCTAAATCAGAGTCCGAAAAACAAAACAAATGGCTCATATGTGCTTAATATATTATTTTTTGACTTCCCAAAACTTAAACTATAAAAAAAAATGAAACTTTTCGGGGAACGAAAGTCGAGCCCTGAAAAATTACGTCTAAAAATCAGCAACATCAGAGTCCGAAAAACAATACAAATGTATCCTAAGTGCTTCATATATTATTTTTTGACATCCCAAAACTTAAAATGTAAAAAAAAAAAGAACCTTTTCGGGGCACGAAAATCGAGACCTGAAAAATGACGTCTTAAAATCAGCAAAATCAGAGTCCGAAAAACAAAACAAATGGCTCCTAAGTTCTTAATTTATTATATTTTGACTTCCCAAAACTTAAAATGTCAAAAAAAATGAAACTTTTCTGGGCACGAAAGTCAAGCCCTGAAAAATGACGTCTAATAATCAGCAAAATCAGAATCCGAAAAACAATACAAATGTATCCTAAGTGCTGCATATATTATTTTTTGACATCCAAAAACTTAAAATGTAAAAAAAAAAAAGAACCTTTTCGGGGCACGAAAATCGAGCCCTGAAAAATGACGTCCTAAAATCAGCAAAATCAGAGTCCGAAAAACAAAACAAATGGCTCCTAAGTGCTTAATATATTATTTTTTGACTTCCCAAAACTTGAAATTTCAAAAAAAATGAAACTTTTCGGGGGCACGAAAATCGAGCCCTGAAAAATGAAGTCTAAAAATCAGCAAAATCAGAGTCCGAAAAACAAAACAAATAGGTCCTATGTGCTTAATATATTATTTTTTGACTTCCCAAAACTTAAAATGTAAAAAAAAATGAAACTTTTCGGGGCACGAAAATCGAGAACTGAAAAATGACGTCTACAAGTCAGCAAAATCAGAGTCCGAAAATCAAAACAAATGGATCATAAGTGCTTAATATACTTTTTTTTGACTTCCCAAAACTTGAAATTTCAAAAAAAATGAAACTTTTCGGGGCACGAAAATCGAGCCCTTAAAAAAGAAGTCTAAAAATCAGCAAAATCAAAGTCCGAAAAACAAAACAAATGGCTGCTATGTGCTTAATATATTATTTTTTGACTTCCCAAAACTTAAAATGTCAAAAAAAATGAAACTTTTCGGGGCACGAAAGTCGAGCCCTGAAAAATGACGTCTAAAAATCAGCAAAATCAGAGTCCGAAAAACAATACAAATGTCTCCTAAGTGCTTAATATATTATTTTTTGACTTCCCAAAACTTGAAATTTCAAAAAAAATGAAACTTTTAGGGGCAAGAAAATCGAGCCCTGAAAAATGAAGTCTAAAAATCAGCAAAATCAAAGTCCGAAATACAAAACAAATTGGTCCTAAGTGCTTCATATATTATTTTTTGACTTCCCAAAACTTGCAATTTAAAAAAAAAAAAAACTTTTTGGGGCACGAAAATCGAGCCCTGAAAAATGACGTCTTAAAATCAGCTAAATCAGAGTCCGAAAAACAAAACAAATGGCTCATATGTGCTTAATATATTATTTTTTGACTTCCCAAAACTTAAAATATCAAAAAAAATGAAACTTTTCAGGGAACGAAAGTCGAGCCCTGAAAAATGACGTCTAAAAATCAGCAACATCAGAGTCCGAAAAACAATACAAATGTATCCTAAGTGCTTCATATATTATTTTTTGACATCCCAAAACTTAAAATGTAAAAAAAAAAAGAACCTTTTCGGGGCACGAAAATCGAGCCCTGAAAAATTACGTCTTAAAATCAGCAAAATCAGAGTCCGAAAAACAAAACAAATGGCTCCTAAGTTCTTAATTTATTATATTTTGACTTCCCAAAACTTAAAATGTCAAAAAAAATGAAACTTTTTTGGGCACGAAAGTCAAGCCCTGAAAAATGACGTCTAATAATAAGCAAAATCAGAATCCGAAAAACAATACAAATGTATCCTAAGTGCTGCATATATTATTTTTTGACATCCCAAAACTTAAAATGTAAAAAAAAAAAGAACCTTTTTGGGGCACGAAAATCGAGCCCTGAAAAATGACGTCTTAAAATCAGCAAAATCAGAGTCCGAAAAACAAAACAAATGGCTCCTAAGTGCTTAATATATTATTTTTTGACTTCCCAAAACCTGAAATTTTAAAAAAAATGAAACTTTTCGGGGGCACGAAAATCGAGCCCTGAAAAATGAAGTCTAAAAATTAGCAAAATCAGAGTCCGAAAAACAAAACAAATGGCTCCTATGTGCTTAATATATTATTTTTTGACATCCCAAAACTTAAAATGTAAAAAAAAAAAGAACCTTTTCGGGGCACGAAAATCGAGCCCTGAAAAATGACGTCTTAAAATCAGCAAAATCAGAGTCCGAAAAACAAAACAAATGGCTCCTAAGTTCTTAATTTATTATATTTTGACTTCCCAAAACTTAAAATGTCAAAAAAAATGAAACTTTTCTGGGCAAGAAAGTCAAGCCCTGAAAAATGACGTCTAATAATAAGCAAAATCAGAATCCGAAAAACAATACAAATGTATCCTAAGTGCTGCATATATTATTTTTTGACATCCCAAAACTTGAAATGTAAAAAAAAAAAGAACCTTTTTGGGGCACGAAAATCGAGCCCTGAAAAATGACGTCTTAAAATCAGCAAAATCAGAGTCCGAAATACAAAACAAATGGCTCCTAAGTGTTTAATATATTATTTTTTGACTTCCCAAAACTTGAAATTTCAAAAAAAATGAAACTTTTCGGGGGCACGAAAATCGAGCCCTGAAAAATGAAGTCTAAAAATCAGCAAAATCAGAGTCCGAAAAATAAAACAAATGGCTCCTATGTGCTTAATATATTATTTTTTGACTTCCCAAAACTTAAAATGTAAAAAAAAATGAAACTTTTCGGGGCACGAAAGTCGAGCCCTGAAAAATGACGTCTACAAGTCAGCAAAATCAGAGTCCGAAAATCAATACAAATGTCTCCTATGTGCTTAATATATTATTTTTTGAATTCCAAAAACTTAAAATTTCAAAAAAAATGAAACTTTTCGGGGCACGAAAGTCGAGCCCTGAAATATGACGTCAAAAAATCGACAAAATGAGAGTCCGAAAAACAATACAAATGTATCCTAAGTGCTGCATATATTATTTTTTGACATCCCAATACTTATAATGTAAAAAAAAATGAAACTTTTCGGGGAACGAAAATCTAGCCCTGTAAAATGACCTCTTAAAATCAGCTAAATTAGAGTCCGAAAAACAAAACAAATGGTTCCTCTGTGCTTAATATATTATTTTTTGACTTCCCAAAACTTAAAATGTCAAAAAAATGAAACTTTTCGGGGCGCGAAAGTCGAGCCCTGAAAAATGACGTCTAAAAATCAGCAACATCAGAGTCCGAAAAACAATACAAATGTATCCTAAGTGATTCATATATTATTTTTTGACATCCCAAAACTTAAAATGTAAAAAAAAATGAACCTTTTCGGGGCACGAAAATCGAGCCCTCAAAAATGACGTCTTAAAATCAGCAAAATCAGAGTCCGAAAAATAAAACAAATGGCTCCTAAGTGCTTAATATATTATTTTTTGACTTCCCAAAACTTGAAATTAAAAAAAAAAATGAAACTTTTCGTGGCACGAAAATCAAGCCCTTAAAAATGAAGTCTAAAAATCAGCAAATCAGAGTCCGAAAAACAAAACAAATGGCTCCTATGTGCTTAATATATTATTTTTTGACTTCCAAAACTTAAAATGTCAAAAAAAATGAAACTTTTCGGGGCACGAAAGTCGAGCCCTGAAAAATGACGTCTAAAAATCAGCAAAATCAGAGTCCGAAAAACAATACAAATGTTTCCTAAGTGCTTAATATATTATTTTTTGACTTCCCAAAACTTGAAATTTCAAAAAAAATGAAACTTTTCGGGGCACGAAAATCGAGCCTTGAAAAATGAAGTCTAAAAATCAGCAAAATCAAAATCCGAAATACAAAACAAATTGGTCCTAAGTGCTTCATATATTATTTTTTGACTTCCCAAAACTTGCAATTTAAAAAAAAAAAAAAACTTTTCGGGGCACGAAAATCGAGCCCTGAAAAATGACGTCTTAAAATCAGCTAAATCAGAGTCCGAAAAACAAAACAAATGGCTCATATGTGCTTAATATATTATTTTTTGACTTCCCAAAACTTAAAATATCAAAAAAAATGAAACTTTTCGGGGAACGAAAGTCGAGCCCTGGAAAATGACGTCTAAAAATCAGCAACATCAGAGTCCGAAAAACAATACAAATGTATCCTAAGTGCTTCATATATTATTTTTTGACATCCCAAAACTTAAAATGTAAAAAAAAAAAGAACCTTTTAGGGGCACGAAAATTGAGCCCTGAAAAATGACGTCTTAAAATCAGCAAAATCAGAGTCCGAAAAACAAAACAAATGGCTCCTAAGTTCTTAATTTATTATATTTTGACTTCCCAAAACTTAAAATGTCAAAAAAAATGAAACTTTTCTGGGCACGAAAGTCAAGCCCTGAAAAATGACGTCTAATAATCAGCAAAATCAGAATCCGAAAAACAATACAAATGTATCCTAAGTGCTGCATATATTATTTTTTGACATCCCAAAACTTAAAATGTAAAAAATAATGAAACTTTTCGGGGAACGAAAATCGAGCCCTGTAAATGACGTCTTAAAATCAGCAAAATCAGAGTCCGAAAAACAAAACAAATAGCTCCTAAGTCCTTAATATATTATTTTTTGACTTTCCAAAATTTAAAATGTCAAAAAAAATGAAACTTTTCTAGGCACGAAAGTCGAGCCCTGAAAAATGACGTCTAAAAATCAGCAAAATCAGAGTCCGAAAAACAATACAAATGTCTCATAAGGGCTTAATATATTATTTTTTGAATTCCAAAAACTTAAAATTTCAAAAAAAATGAAACTTTTCGGGGAACGAAAATCGAGCCCTGAAAAATGAAGTCTAAAACTCAGCAAAATCAAAGTCCGAAAAACAAAACAAATTGGTCCTAAGTGCTTCATATATTATTTTTTGACTTCCCAAAACTTGAAATTTAAAAAAAAATGAAACTTTCGGGGCACGAAAATCGAGCCCTGAAAAATGACGTCTTAAAATCAGCTAAATTAGAGTCCGAAAAACAAAACAAATGGCTCCTATGTGCTTAATAAATTATTTTTTGACTTCCCAAAAATTAAAATGTCAAAAAAAATGAAACTTTTCGGGGCACGAAAGTCGAGCCCTGAAAACTGACGTCTAAAAATCAGCAAAATCAGAGTCCGAAAAACAATACAAATGTCTCCTAAGTGCTTAATATATTATTTTTTGACTTCCCAAAACTTGAAATTTCAAAAAAAATGAAACTTTTCGGGGCACGAAAATTGAGCCCTGAAAAATGAAGTCTAAAAATCAGCAAAATCAGAGTCCGAAAAACAAAACAAATGGCTCCTAAGTGCTTAATATATTATTTTTTGACTTCCCAAAACTTGAAATTTCAAAAAAAATGAAACTTTTCGGGGGCACGAAAATCGAGCCCTGAAAAATGAAGTCTAAAAATCAGCAAAATCAGAGTCCGAAAAACAAAACAAATGGCTCCTATGTGCTTAATATATTATTTTTTGACTTCCCAAAACTTAAAATGAAAAAAAAAATGAAATTTTTCGGGGCACGAAAGTCGAGCCCTGAAAAATGACGTCTACAAGTCAGCAAAATCAGAGTCCGAAAATCAATACAAATGTCTCCTATGTGCTTAATATATTATTTTTTGAATTCCAAAAACTTAAAATTTCAAAAAAAATGAAACTTTTCGGGGCACGAAAGTCGAGCCCTGAAAAATGACGTCAAAAAATAGACAAAATCAGAGTCCGAAAAACAATACAAATGTATCCTAAGTGCTTCATATATTATTTTTTGACATCCCAAAACTTAAAATGTAAAAAAAAATGAAACTTTTCGGGGCACGAAAATCGAGCCCTGTAAAATGACGTCTTAAATTCAGCAAAATCAGAGTCCGAAAAACAAAACAAATGGCTCCTAAGTGCTTAATATATTATTTTTTGACTTCCCAAATCTTAAAATGTCAAAAAAAATGAAACTTTTCTAGGCACGAAAGTCGAGCCCTGAAAAATGACGTCAAAAAATCAGCAAAATCAGAGTCCGAAAAATAAAACAAATTGCTCCTAAGTGCTTAATATATTATTTTTTGACTTCCCAAAACTTGAAATTTCAATAAAAATGAAACTTTTCGGGGGCACGAAAATCGAGCCCTGAAAAATGAAGTCTAAAAATCAGCAAAATCAGAGTCCGAAAAACAAAACAAATGGCTCCTAAGTTCTTAATATATTATTTTTTGACTTCCCAAAACTTAAAATATCAAAAAAAATGAAAATTTTCTAGGCACGAAAGTCGAGCCCTGAAAAATGACGTCTAAAAATCAGCAAAATCAGAGTCCGAAAAACAATACAAATGTCTCCTAAGTGCTTAATATATTATTTTTTTACTTCCCAAAACTTGAAATTTCATAAAAAATGAAACTTTTCGGGGTACGAAAATCGAGCCCTGAAAAATGAAGTCTAAAACTCAGCAAAATCAAAGTCCGAAAAACAAAACAAATTGGTCCTAAGTGCTTCATATATTATTTTTTGACTTCCCAAAACTTGAAATTTAAAAAAAAAATGAAACTTTCGGGGCACGAAAGTCGAGCCCTGAAAAATGACGTCTAAAAATCAGCAAAATCAGAGTCCGAAAAACAAAACAAATGGCTCATATGTGCTTAATATATTATTTTTTGACTTTCCAAAACTTAAAATGTAAAAAAAAATGAAACTTTTCGGGGATCTAAAGTCGAGCCCTGAAAAATGACGTCTAAAAATCAGCAAAATCAGAGTCCGAAAAACAATACAAACGTAAATCGAACCCTGAAAAATGAAGTCTAAAAATCAGCAAAATCAGAGTCCGAAAAACAATACAAATGTAAATCGAACCCTGAAAAATGAAGTCTAAAAATCAGCAAAATCAGAGTCCGAAAAACAAAACAAATGGCTCCTAAGTGCTTAATATATTATTTTTTGACTTCCCAAAACTTAAAATGTCAAAAAAAATGAAACTTATCTAGGAACGAAAGTCGAGCCCTGAAAAATGACGTCTAAAAATCCGCAAAATCAGATTCCGAAAAACAATACAAATGTCTCCTAAGTGCTTGATATATTATTTTTTGACTTTCCAAAACTTGAAATTTCAAAAAAAATGAAACTTTTCGGGGCACGAAAATTGAGCCCTGAAAAATGAAGTCTAAAAATCAGCAAAATCAGAGTCCGAAAAACAAAACAAATGGCTCCTAAGTGCTTAATATATTATTTTTTGACTTCCCAAAACTTGAAATTTCAAAAAAAATGAAACTTTTCGGGGGCACGAAATCGAGCCCTGAAAAATGAAGTCTAAAAATCAGCAAAATCAGAGTCCGAAAAACAAAACAAATGGCTCCTATGTGCTTAATATATTATTTTTTGACTTCCCAAAACTTAAAATGAAAAAAAAAATGAAATTTTTCGGGGCACGAAAGTCGAGCCCTGAAAAATGACGTCTAAAAATCAGCAAAATCAGAGTCCGAAAAACAATACAAATGTCTCCTAAGTGCTTAATATATTATTTTTTTACTTCCCAAAACTTGAAATTTCATAAAAAATGAAACTTTTCGGGGTACGAAAATCGAGCCCTGAAAAATGAAGTCTAAAAATCACCAAAATCAGAGTCCGAAAAACAAAACAAATTGGTCCTAAGTGCTTCATATATTATTTTTTGACTTCCCAAAACTTGAAATTTAAAAAAAAATGAAACTTTCGGGGCACGAAAATCGAGCCCTGAAAAATGACGTCTTAAAATCAGCTAAATTAGAGTCCGAAAAACAAAACAAATGGCTCCTATGTGCTTAATAAATTATTTTTTGACTTCCCAAAAATTAAAATGTCAAAAAAAATGAAACTTTTCGGGGCACGAAAGTCGAGCCCTGAAAAATGACGTCTAAAAATCAGCAAAATCAGAGTATGAAAAACAATACAAATGTCTCCTAAGTGCTTAATATATTATTTTTTGACTTCCCAAAACTTGAAATTTCAAAAAAAATGAAACTTTTCGGGGCACGAAAATTGAGCCCTGAAAAATGAAGTCTAAAAATCAGCAAAATCAGAGTCCGAAAAACAAAACAAATGGCTCCTAAGTGCTTAATATATTATTTTTTGACTTCCCAAAACTTGAAATTTAAAAAAAAATGAAACTTTTCGGGGGCACGAAAATCGAGCCCTGAAAAATGAAGTCTAAAAATCATCAAAATCAGAGTCCGAAAAACAAAACAAATGGCTCCTATGTGCTTAATATATTATTTTTTGACTTCCCAAAACTTAAAATGAAAAAAAAAAATGAAATTTTTCGGGGCACGAAAGTCGAGCCCTGAAAAATGACGTCTACAAGTCAGCAAAATCAGAGTCCGAAAATAAATACAAATGTCTCCTATGTGCTTATTATATTATTTTTTGAATTCCAAAAACTTAAAATTTCAAAAAAAATGAAACTTTTCGGGGCACGAAAGTCGAGCCCTGAAAAATGAAAAAAATCGACAAAATCAGAGTCCGAAAAACAATACAAATGTATCCTAAGTGCTTCATATATTATTTTTTGACATCCCAAAACTTAAAATGTAAAAAAAAATGAAACTTTTCGGGGCACGAAAATCGAGCCCTGTAAAATGACGTCTTAAATTCAGCAAAATCAGAGTCCGAAAAACAAAACAAATGGGTCCTAAGTGCTTAATATATTATTTTTTGACTTCCCAAAACTTAAAATGTCAAAAAAAATGAAACTTTTCTAGGCACGAAAGTCGAGCCCTGAAAAATGACGTCAAAATATCAGCAAAATCAGAGTCCGAAAAATAAAACAAATGGCTCCTAAGTGCTTAATATATTATTTTTTGACTTCCCAAAACTTGAAATTTCAATAAAAATGAAACTTTTCGGGGGCACGAAAATCGAGCCCTGAAAAATGAAGTCTAAAAATCAGCAAAATCAGAGTCCGAAAAACAAAACAAATGGCTCCTAAGTTCTTAATATATTATTTTTTGACTTCCCAAAACTTAAAATATCAAAAAAAATGAAACTTTTCTAGGCACGAAAGTCGAGCCCTGAAAAATGACGTCTAAAAATCAGCAAAATCAGAGTCCGAAAAACAATACAAATGTCTCCTAAGTGCTTAATATATTATTTTTTTACTTCCAAAAACTTGAAATTTCATAAAAAATGAAACTTTTCGGGGTACGAAAATCGAGCCCTGAAAAATGAAGTCTAAAAATCACCAAAATCAGAGTCCGAAAAACAAAACAAATGGCTCCTAAGTGCTTAATATATTATTTTTTGACTTCCCAAAACTTAAAATGTCAAAAAAAATGAAATTTTTCTAGGCACGAAAGTCGAGCCCTGAAAAATGACGTCAAAAAATCAGCAAAATCAGAGTCCGAAAAATAAAACAAATTGCTCCTAAGTGCTTAATATATTATTTTTTGACTTCCCAAAACTTGAAATTTCAATAAAAATGAAACTTTTCGGGGGCACGAAAATCGAGCCCTGAAAAATGAAGTCTAAAAATCAGCAAAATCAGAGTCCGAAAAACAAAACAAATGGCTCCTAAGTTCTTAATATATTATTTTTTGACTTCCCAAAACTTAAAATATCAAAAAAAATGAAAATTTTCTAGGCACGAAAGTCGAGCCCTGAAAAATGACGTCTAAAAATCAGCAAAATCAGAGTCCGAAAAACAATACAAATGTCTCCTAAGTGCTTAATATATTATTTTTTTACTTCCCAAAACTTGAAATTTCATAAAAAATGAAACTTTTCGGGGTACGAAAATCGAGCCCTGAAAAATGAAGTCTAAAACTCAGCAAAATCAAAGTCCGAAAAACAAAACAAATTGGTCCTAAGTGCTTCATATATTATTTTTTGACTTCCCAAAACTTGAAATTTAAAAAAAAAATGAAACTTTCGGGGCACGAAAGTCGAGCCCTGAAAAATGACGTCTAAAAATCAGCAAAATCAGAGTCCGAAAAACAAAACAAATGGCTCATATGTGCTTAATATATTATTTTTTGACTTCCCAAAACTTGAAATTTCAAAAAAAATGAAACTTTTCGGGGCACGAAAATTGAGCCCTGAAAAATGAAGTCTAAAAATCAGCAAAATCAGAGTCCGAAAAACAAAACAAATGGCTCCTAAGTGCTTAATATATTATTTTTTGACTTCCCAAAACTTGAAATTTCAAAAAAAATGAAACTTTTCGGGGGCACGAAAATCGAGCCCTGAAAAATGAAGTCTAAAAATCAGCAAAATCAGAGTCCGAAAAACAAAACAAATGGCTCCTATGTGCTTAATATATTATTTTTTGACTTCCCAAAACTTAAAATGAAAAAAAAAATGAAATTTTTCGGGGCACGAAAGTCGAGCCCTGAAAAATGACGTCTACAAGTCAGCAAAATCAGAGTCCGAAAATCAATACAAATGTCTCCTATGTGCTTAATATATTATTTTTTGAATTCCAAAAACTTAAAATTTCAAAAAAAATGAAACTTTTCGGGGCACGAAAGTCGAGCCCTGAAAAATGACGTCAAAAAATAGACAAAATCAGAGTCCGAAAAACAATACAAATGTATCCTAAGTGCTTCATATATTATTTTTTGACATCCCAAAACTTAAAATGTAAAAAAAAATGAAACTTTTCGGGGCACGAAAATCGAGCCCTGTAAAATGACGTCTTAAATTCAGCAAAATCAGAGTCCGAAAAACAAAACAAATGGCTCCTAAGTGCTTAATATATTATTTTTTGACTTCCCAAATCTTAAAATGTCAAAAAAAATGAAACTTTTCTAGGCACGAAAGTCGAGCCCTGAAAAATGACGTCAAAAAATCAGCAAAATCAGAGTCCGAAAAATAAAACAAATTGCTCCTAAGTGCTTAATATATTATTTTTTGACTTCCCAAAACTTGAAATTTCAATAAAAATGAAACTTTTCGGGGGCACGAAAATCGAGCCCTGAAAAATGAAGTCTAAAAATCAGCAAAATCAGAGTCCGAAAAACAAAACAAATGGCTCCTAAGTTCTTAATATATTATTTTTTGACTTCCCAAAACTTAAAATATCAAAAAAAATGAAAATTTTCTAGGCACGAAAGTCGAGCCCTGAAAAATGACGTCTAAAAATCAGCAAAATCAGAGTCCGAAAAACAATACAAATGTCTCCTAAGTGCTTAATATATTATTTTTTTACTTCCCAAAACTTGAAATTTCATAAAAAATGAAACTTTTCGGGGTACGAAAATCGAGCCCTGAAAAATGAAGTCTAAAACTCAGCAAAATCAAAGTCCGAAAAACAAAACAAATTGGTCCTAAGTGCTTCATATATTATTTTTTGACTTCCCAAAACTTGAAATTTAAAAAAAAAATGAAACTTTCGGGGCACGAAAGTCGAGCCCTGAAAAATGACGTCTAAAAATCAGCAAAATCAGAGTCCGAAAAACAAAACAAATGGCTCATATGTGCTTAATATATTATTTTTTGACTTTCCAAAACTTAAAATGTAAAAAAAAATGAAACTTTTCGGGGATCTAAAGTCGAGCCCTGAAAAATGACGTCTAAAAATCAGCAAAATCAGAGTCCGAAAAACAATACAAACGTAAATCGAACCCTGAAAAATGAAGTCTAAAAATCAGCAAAATCAGAGTCCGAAAAACAATACAAATGTAAATCGAACCCTGAAAAATGAAGTCTAAAAATCAGCAAAATCAGAGTCCGAAAAACAAAACAAATGGCTCCTAAGTGCTTAATATATTATTTTTTGACTTCCCAAAACTTAAAATGTCAAAAAAAATGAAACTTATCTAGGAACGAAAGTCGAGCCCTGAAAAATGACGTCTAAAAATCCGCAAAATCAGATTCCGAAAAACAATACAAATGTCTCCTAAGTGCTTGATATATTATTTTTTGACTTCCCAAAACTTGAAATTTCAAAAAAAATGAAACTTTTCGGGGCACGAAAATTGAGCCCTGAAAAATGAAGTCTAAAAATCAGCAAAATCAGAGTCCGAAAAACAAAACAAATGGCTCCTAAGTGCTTAATATATTATTTTTTGACTTCCCAAAACTTGAAATTTCAAAAAAAATGAAACTTTTCGGGGGCACGAAATCGAGCCCTGAAAAATGAAGTCTAAAAATCAGCAAAATCAGAGTCCGAAAAACAAAACAAATGGCTCCTATGTGCTTAATATATTATTTTTTGACTTCCCAAAACTTAAAATGAAAAAAAAAATGAAATTTTTCGGGGCACGAAAGTCGAGCCCTGAAAAATGACGTCTAAAAATCAGCAAAATCAGAGTCCGAAAAACAATACAAATGTCTCCTAAGTGCTTAATATATTATTTTTTTACTTCCCAAAACTTGAAATTTCATAAAAAATGAAACTTTTCGGGGTACGAAAATCGAGCCCTGAAAAATGAAGTCTAAAAATCACCAAAATCAGAGTCCGAAAAACAAAACAAATTGGTCCTAAGTGCTTCATATATTATTTTTTGACTTCCCAAAACTTGAAATTTAAAAAAAAATGAAACTTTCGGGGCACGAAAATCGAGCCCTGAAAAATGACGTCTTAAAATCAGCTAAATTAGAGTCCGAAAAACAAAACAAATGGCTCCTATGTGCTTAATAAATTATTTTTTGACTTCCCAAAAATTAAAATGTCAAAAAAAATGAAACTTTTCGGGGCACGAAAGTCGAGCCCTGAAAAATGACGTCTAAAAATCAGCAAAATCAGAGTATGAAAAACAATACAAATGTCTCCTAAGTGCTTAATATATTATTTTTTGACTTCCCAAAACTTGAAATTTCAAAAAAAATGAAACTTTTCGGGGCACGAAAATTGAGCCCTGAAAAATGAAGTCTAAAAATCAGCAAAATCAGAGTCCGAAAAACAAAACAAATGGCTCCTAAGTGCTTAATATATTATTTTTTGACTTCCCAAAACTTGAAATTTAAAAAAAAATGAAACTTTTCGGGGGCACGAAAATCGAGCCCTGAAAAATGAAGTCTAAAAATCATCAAAATCAGAGTCCGAAAAACAAAACAAATGGCTCCTATGTGCTTAATATATTATTTTTTGACTTCCCAAAACTTAAAATGAAAAAAAAAAATGAAATTTTTCGGGGCACGAAAGTCGAGCCCTGAAAAATGACGTCTACAAGTCAGCAAAATCAGAGTCCGAAAATAAATACAAATGTCTCCTATGTGCTTATTATATTATTTTTTGAATTCCAAAAACTTAAAATTTCAAAAAAAATGAAACTTTTCGGGGCACGAAAGTCGAGCCCTGAAAAATGAAAAAAATCGACAAAATCAGAGTCCGAAAAACAATACAAATGTATCCTAAGTGCTTCATATATTATTTTTTGACATCCCAAAACTTAAAATGTAAAAAAAAATGAAACTTTTCGGGGCACGAAAATCGAGCCCTGTAAAATGACGTCTTAAATTCAGCAAAATCAGAGTCCGAAAAACAAAACAAATGGGTCCTAAGTGCTTAATATATTATTTTTTGACTTCCCAAAACTTAAAATGTCAAAAAAAATGAAACTTTTCTAGGCACGAAAGTCGAGCCCTGAAAAATGACGTCAAAATATCAGCAAAATCAGAGTCCGAAAAATAAAACAAATGGCTCCTAAGTGCTTAATATATTATTTTTTGACTTCCCAAAACTTGAAATTTCAATAAAAATGAAACTTTTCGGGGGCACGAAAATCGAGCCCTGAAAAATGAAGTCTAAAAATCAGCAAAATCAGAGTCCGAAAAACAAAACAAATGGCTCCTAAGTTCTTAATATATTATTTTTTGACTTCCCAAAACTTAAAATATCAAAAAAAATGAAACTTTTCTAGGCACGAAAGTCGAGCCCTGAAAAATGACGTCTAAAAATCAGCAAAATCAGAGTCCGAAAAACAATACAAATGTCTCCTAAGTGCTTAATATATTATTTTTTTACTTCCAAAAACTTGAAATTTCATAAAAAATGAAACTTTTCGGGGTACGAAAATCGAGCCCTGAAAAATGAAGTCTAAAAATCACCAAAATCAGAGTCCGAAAAACAAAACAAATGGCTCCTAAGTGCTTAATATATTATTTTTTGACTTCCCAAAACTTAAAATGTCAAAAAAAATGAAACTTTTCTAGGCACGAAAGTCGAGCCCTGAAAAATGACGTCTAAAAATCAGCAAAATCAGAGTCCGAAAAACAAAACAAATGGCTCCTATGTGCTTAATATATTATTTTTTGACTTTCCAAAACTTAAAATGTAAACAAAAATGAAACTTTTCGGGGATCTAAAGTCGAGCCCTGAAAAATGACGTCTAAAAATCATCAAAATCAGAGTCCGAAAAACAATACAAATGGCTCCTAAGTGCTTAATATATTATTTTTTGACTTCCCAAAACTTGAAATTTCAATAAAAATGAAACTTTTCGGGGGCACGAAAATCGAGCCCTGAAAAATGAAGTCTAAAAATCAGCAAAATCAGAGTCCGAAAAACAAAACAAATGGCTCCTAAGTTCTTAATATATTATTTTTTGACTTCCCAAAACTTAAAATATCAAAAAAAATGAAACTTTTCTAGGCACGAAAGTCGAGCCCTGAAAAATGACGTCTAAAAATCAGCAAAATCAGAGTCCGAAAAACAATACAAATGTCTCCTAAGTGCTTAATATATTATTTTTTTACTTCCCAAAACTTGAAATTTCATAAAAAATGAAACTTTTCGGGGTACGAAAATCGAGCCCTGAAAAATGAAGTCTAAAAATCACCAAAATCAGAGTCCGAAAAACAAAACAAATGGCTCCTAAGTGCTTAATATATTATTTTTTGACTTCCCAAAACTTAAAATGTCAAAAAAAATGAAACTTTTCTAGGCACGAAAGTCGAGCCCTGAAAAATGACGTCTAAAAATCAGCAAAATCAGAGTCCGAAAAACAAAACAAATGGCTCCTATGTGCTTAATATATTATTTTTTGACTTTCCAAAACTTAAAATGTAAACAAAAATGAAACTTTTCGGGGATCTAAAGTCGAGCCCTGAAAAATGACGTCTAAAAATCAGCAAAATCAGAGTCCGAAAAACAATACAAATGTCTCCTAAGTGCTTAATATATTATTTTTTGACTTCCCAAAACTTGAAATTTCAAAAAAAATGAAACTTTTCGGGGCACGAAAATTGAGCCCTGAAAAATGAAGTCTAAAAATCAGCAAAATCAGAGTCCGAAAAACAAAACAAATGGCTCCTAAGTGCTTAATATATTATTTTTTGACTTCCCAAAACTTGAAATTTCAAAAAAAATGAAACTTTTCGGGGGCACGAAAATCGAGCCCTGAAAAATGAAGTCTAAAAATCAGCAAAATCAGAGTCCGAAAAACAAAACAAATGGCTCCTAAGTGCTTAATATATTATTTTTTGACTTCCCAAAACTTAAAATGTCAAAAAAAATGAAACTTATCTAGGAACGAAAGTCGAGCCCTGAAAAATGACGTCTAAAAATCCGCAAAATCAGATTCCGAAAAACAATACAAATGTCTCCTAAGTGCTTAATATATTATTTTTTGACTTCCCAAAACTTGAAATTTCAAAAAAAATGAAACTTTTCGGGGCACGAAAATTGAGCCCTGAAAAATGAAGTCTAAAAATCAGCAAAATCAGAGTCCGAAAAACAAAACAAATGGCTCCTATGTGCTTAATATATTATTTTTTGACTTCCCAAAACTTAAAATGAAAAAAAAAATGAAATTTTTCGGGGCACGAAAGTCGAGCCCTGAAAAATGACGTCTAAAAATCAGCAAAATCAGAGTCCGAAAAACAATACAAATGTCTCCTAAGTGCTTAATATATTATTTTTTTACTTCCCAAAACTTGAAATTTCATAAAAAATGAAACTTTTCGGGGTACGAAAATCGAGCCCTGAAAAATGAAGTCTAAAAATCACCAAAATCAGAGTCCGAAAAACAAAACAAATTGGTCCTAAGTGCTTCATATATTATTTTTTGACTTCCCAAAACTTGAAATTTAAAAAAAAATGAAACTTTCGGGGCACGAAAATCGAGCCCTGAAAAATGACGTCTTAAAATCAGCTAAATTAGAGTCCGAAAAACAAAACAAATGGCTCCTATGTGCTTAATAAATTATTTTTTGACTTCCCAAAAATTAAAATGTCAAAAAAAATGAAACTTTTCGGGGCACGAAAGTCGAGCCCTGAAAAATGACGTCTAAAAATCAGCAAAATCAGAGTATGAAAAACAATACAAATGTCTCCTAAGTGCTTAATATATTATTTTTTGACTTCCCAAAACTTGAAATTTCAAAAAAAATGAAACTTTTCGGGGCACGAAAATTGAGCCCTGAAAAATGAAGTCTAAAAATCAGCAAAATCAGAGTCCGAAAAACAAAACAAATGGCTCCTAAGTGCTTAATATATTATTTTTTGACTTCCCAAAACTTGAAATTTAAAAAAAAATGAAACTTTTCGGGGGCACGAAAATCGAGCCCTGAAAAATGAAGTCTAAAAATCATCAAAATCAGAGTCCGAAAAACAAAACAAATGGCTCCTATGTGCTTAATATATTATTTTTTGACTTCCCAAAACTTAAAATGAAAAAAAAAAAATGAAATTTTTCGGGGCACGAAAGTCGAGCCCTGAAAAATGACGTCTACAAGTCAGCAAAATCAGAGTCCGAAAATAAATACAAATGTCTCCTATGTGCTTAATATATTATTTTTTGAATTCCAAAAACTTAAAATTTCAAAAAAAATGAAACTTTTCGGGGCACGAAAGTCGAGCCCTGAAAAATGAAAAAAATCGACAAAATCAGAGTCCGAAAAACAATACAAATGTATCCTAAGTGCTTCATATATTATTTTTTGACATCCCAAAACTTAAAATGTAAAAAAAAATGAAACTTTTCGGGGCACGAAAATCGAGCCCTGTAAAATGACGTCTTAAATTCAGCAAAATCAGAGTCCGAAAAACAAAACAAATGGGTCCTAAGTGCTTAATATATTATTTTTTGACTTCCCAAAACTTAAAATGTCAAAAAAAATGAAACTTTTCTAGGCACGAAAGTCGAGCCCTGAAAAATGACGTCAAAATATCAGCAAAATCAGAGTCCGAAAAATAAAACAAATGGCTCCTAAGTGCTTAATATATTATTTTTTGACTTCCCAAAACTTGAAATTTCAATAAAAATGAAACTTTTCGGGGCACGAAAATCGAGCCCTGAAAAATGAAGTCTAAAAATCAGCAAAATCAGAGTCCGAAAAACAAAACAAATGGCTCCTAAGTTCTTAATATATTATTTTTTGACTTCCCAAAACTTAAAATATCAAAAAAAATGAAACTTTTCTAGGCACGAAAGTCGAGCCCTGAAAAATGACGTCTAAAAATCAGCAAAATCAGAGTCCGAAAAACAATACAAATGTCTCCTAAGTGCTTAATATATTATTTTTTTACTTCCAAAAACTTGAAATTTCATAAAAAATGAAACTTTTCGGGGTACGAAAATCGAGCCCTGAAAAATGAAGTCTAAAAATCACCAAAATCAGAGTCCGAAAAACAAAACAAATGGCTCCTAAGTGCTTAATATATTATTTTTTGACTTCCCAAAACTTAAAATGTCAAAAAAAATGAAACTTTTCTAGGCACGAAAGTCGAGCCCTGAAAAATGACGTCTAAAAATCAGCAAAATCAGAGTCCGAAAAACAAAACAAATGGCTCCTATGTGCTTAATATATTATTTTTTGACTTTCCAAAACTTAAAATGTAAACAAAAATGAAACTTTTCGGGGATCTAAAGTCGAGCCCTGAAAAATGACGTCTAAAAATCATCAAAATCAGAGTCCGAAAAACAATACAAATGGCTCCTAAGTGCTTAATATATTATTTTTTGACTTCCCAAAACTTGAAATTTCAATAAAAATGAAACTTTTCGGGGGCACGAAAATCGAGCCCTGAAAAATGAAGTCTAAAAATCAGCAAAATCAGAGTCCGAAAAACAAAACAAATGGCTCCTAAGTTCTTAATATATTATTTTTTGACTTCCCAAAACTTAAAATATCAAAAAAAATGAAACTTTTCTAGGCACGAAAGTCGAGCCCTGAAAAATGACGTCTAAAAATCAGCAAAATCAGAGTCCGAAAAACAATACAAATGTCTCCTAAGTGCTTAATATATTATTTTTTTACTTCCCAAAACTTGAAATTTCATAAAAAATGAAACTTTTCGGGGTACGAAAATCGAGCCCTGAAAAATGAAGTCTAAAAATCACCAAAATCAGAGTCCGAAAAACAAAACAAATGGCTCCTAAGTGCTTAATATATTATTTTTTGACTTCCCAAAACTTAAAATGTCAAAAAAAATGAAACTTTTCTAGGCACGAAAGTCGAGCCCTGAAAAATGACGTCTAAAAATCAGCAAAATCAGAGTCCGAAAAACAAAACAAATGGCTCCTATGTGCTTAATATATTATTTTTTGACTTTCCAAAACTTAAAATGTAAACAAAAATGAAACTTTTCGGGGATCTAAAGTCGAGCCCTGAAAAATGACGTCTAAAAATCAGCAAAATCAGAGTCCGAAAAACAATACAAATGTCTCCTAAGTGCTTAATATATTATTTTTTGACTTCCCAAAACTTGAAATTTCAAAAAAAATGAAACTTTTCGGGGCACGAAAATTGAGCCCTGAAAAATGAAGTCTAAAAATCAGCAAAATCAGAGTCCGAAAAACAAAACAAATGGCTCCTAAGTGCTTAATATATTATTTTTTGACTTCCCAAAACTTGAAATTTCATAAAAAATGAAACTTTTCGGGGTACAAAAATCGCGCCCTGAAAAATGAAGTCTAAAAATCACCAAAATCAGAGTCCGAAAAACAAAACAAATTGGTCCTAAGTGCTTCATATATTATTTTTTGAATTCCCAAAACTTGAAATTTAAAAAAAAATGAAACTTTCGGGGCACGAAAATCGAGCCCTGAAAAATGACGTCTTAAAATCAGCTAAATTAGAGTCCGAAAAACAAAACAAATGGCTCCTATGTGCTTAATAAATTATTTTTTGACTTCCCAAAAATTAAAATGTCAAAAAAAATGAAACTTTTCGGAGCACGAAAGTCGAGCCCTGAAAAATGACGTCTAAAAATCAGCAAAATCAGAGTCCGAAAAACAATACAAATGTCTCCTAAGTGCTTAATATATTATTTTTTGACTTCCCAAAACTTGAAATTTCAAAAAAAATGAAACTTTTCGGGGCACGAAAATTGAGCCCTGAAAAATGAAGTCTAAAAATCAGCAAAATCAGAGTCCGAAAAACAATACAAATGTCTCCTAAGTGCTTAATATATTATTTTTTGACTTCCCAAAACTTGAAATTTCAAAAAAAATGAAACTTTTCGGGGCACGAAAATTGAGCCCTGAAAAATGAAGTCTAAAAATCAGCAAAATCAGAGTCCGAAAAACAAAACAAATGGCTCCTAAGTGCTTAATATATTATTTTTTGACTTCCCAAATCTTGAAATTTAAAAAAAAATGAAACTTTTCGGGGGCACGAAAATCGAGCCCTGAAAAATGAAGTCTAAAAATCAGCAAAATCAGAGTCCGAAAAACAAAACAAATGGCTCCTATGTGCTTAATATATTATTTTTTGACTTCCCAAAACTTAAAATGAAAAAAAAAATGAAATTTTTCGGGGCACGAAAGTCGAGCCCTGAAAAATGACGTCTACAAGTCAGCAAAATCAGAGTCCGAAAATCAATACAAATGTCTCCTATGTGCTTAATATATTATTTTTTGAATTCCAAAAACTTAAAATTTCAAAAAAAATGAAACTTTTCGGGGCACGAAAGTCGAGCCCTGAAAAATGACGTCAAAAAATCGACAAAATCAGAGTCCGAAAAACAATACAAATGTATCCTAAGTGCTTCATATATTATTTTTTGACATCCCAAAACTTAAAATGTAAAAAAAAATGAAACTTTTCGGGGCACGAAAATCGAGCCCTGTAAAATGACGTCTTAAATTCAGCAAAATCAGAGTCCGAAAAACAAAACAAATGGCTCCTAAGTGCTTAATATATTATTTTTTGACTTCCCAAAACTTAAAATGTCAAAAAAAATGAAACTTTTCTAGGCACGAAAGTCGAGCCCTGAAAAATGACGTCAAAAAATCAGCAAAATCAGAGTCCGAAAAATAAAACAAATGGCTCCTAAGTGCTTAATATATTATTTTTTGACTTTCCAAAACTTAAAATGTAAAAAAAAAATGAAACTTTTCGGGGATCTAAAGTCGAGCCCTGAAAAATGACGTCTAAAAATCAGCAAAATCAGAGTCCGAAAAACAATACAAATGTCTCCTAAGTGCTTAATATATTATTTTTTGACTTCCCAAAACTTGAAATTTCAAAAAAAATGAAACTTTTCGGGGCACGAAAATTGAGCCCTGAAAAATGAAGTCTAAAAATCAGCAAAATCAGAGTCCGAAAAACAAAACAAATGGCTCCTAAGTGCTTAATATATTATTTTTTGACTTCCCAAAACTTGAAATTTCAAAAAAAATGAAACTTTTCGGGGGCACGAAAATCGAGCCCTGAAAAATGAAGTCTAAAAATCAGCAAAATCAGAGTCCGAAAAACAAAACAAATGGCTCCTATGTGCTTAATATATTATTTTTTGACTTCCCAAAACTTAAAATGAAAAAAAAAATTAAATTTTTCGGGGCACGAAAGTCGAGCCCTGAAAAATGACGTCTAAAAATCAGCAAAATCAGAGTCCGAAAAACAATACAAATGTCTCATAAGTGCTTAATATATTATTTTTTTACTTCCCAAAACTTGAAATTTCATAAAAAATGAAACTTTTCGGGGTACGAAAATCGAGCCCTGAAAAATGAAGTCTAAAAATCACCAAAATCAGAGTCCGAAAAACAAAACAAATTGGTCCTAAGTGCTTCATATATTATTTTTTGACTTCCCAAAACTTGAAATTTAAAAAAAAATGAAACTTTTCGGGGGCACGAAAATCGAGCCCTGAAAAATGAAGTCTAAAAATCAGCAAAATCAGAGTCCGAAAAACAAAACAAATGGCTCCTATGTGCTTAATATATTATTTTTTGACTTCCCAAAACTTAAAATGAAAAAAAAAATGAAATTTTTCGGGGCACGAAAGTCGAGCCCTGAAAAATGACGTCTACAAGTCAGCAAAATCAGAGTCCTAAAATCAATACAAATGTCTCCTATGTGCTTAATATATTATTTTTTGAATTCCAAAAACTTAAAATTTCAAAAAAAATGAAACTTTTCGGGGCACGAAAGTCGAGCCCTGAAAAATGACGTCAAAAAATCGACAAAATCAGAGTCCGAAAAACAATACAAATGTATCCTAAGTGCTTCATATATTATTTTTTGACATCCCAAAACTTAAAATGTAAAAAAAAATGAAACTTTTCGGGGCACGAATATCGAGCCCTGTAAAATGACGTCTTAAATTCAGCAAAATCATAGTCCGAAAAACAAAACAAATGGCTCCTAAGTGCTTAATATATTATTTTTTGACTTCCCAAAACTTAAAATGTCAAAAAAAATGAAACTTTTCTAGGCACGAAAGTCGAGCCCTGAAAAATGACGTCAAAAAATCAGCAAAATCAGAGTCCGAAAAATAAAACAAATGGCTCCTAAGTGCTTAATATATTATTTTTTGACTTCCCAAAACTTGAAATTTCAATAAAAATGAAACTTTTCGGGGGCACGAAAATCGAGCCCTGAAAAATGAAGTCTAAAAATCAGCAAAATCAGAGTCCCAAAAACAATACAAATGTACAGTGGCGGAGCTACCTTGGGGCTGGGGGGGGCGGCTGCCCCCCCAAGAAAAATAAATAGCTTTAATATTAATAGTGATGATAGAAAAAATTGACATAATATAGTTCTCAGTTGATCTGGTTAGTGCATGCCGGTTGAAACATTGATGCACAGGGTTCGAATCCCAGCTACTTCATTTAATTTTTTGATATAAGTTATGGTTTCTTTTAATTTCTTTTTCATTTTCTAACAATTATAAAAACACTATGGCCTTTAATTAATTTTTATAATTTATTAGAAATACAATCTTTTATTTTATTTATGATGAAGTCGTCTCCGGATTAATTTCTTTATTATTATGACTTTTTAAAAATATTTTATATAGGCTTTTTCTTAATTTTGTCTATAATAATTGTAAGAAGCAATATAATTTATTATTGACTTTATAATATTGTCATCCTCAAATTATGATTATTTTTTTACTACATTGTTTCATAAAGTAATTTTCTTGAAAATTGTAAAATGAATACAATTAATTGTTTTCTTTATAACGTGACCGTCTCCTTATTAGTTATTATTACCTTTATTTAGTGTACTGTTTCAAAAATTCTCGCCCCCCCAACAAAATCTGTCTAGCTCCGCCACTGCAAATGTATCCTAAGTGCTTCATATATTATTTTTTGACATCCCAAAACTTAAAATGTAAAAAAAAAAAGAACCTTTTCGGGGCACGAAAATCGAGCCCTGAAAAATGACGTCTTAAAATCAGCAAAATCAGAGTCCGAAAAACAAAACAAATGGCTCCTAAGTTCTTAATTTATTATATTTTGACTTCCCAAAACTTAAAATATCAAAAAAAATGAAACTTTTCTGGGCACGAAAGTCAAGCCCTGAAAAATGACGTCTAATAATCAGCAAAATCAGAATCCGAAAAACAATACAAATGTATCCTAAGTGCTGCATATATTATTTTTTGACATCCCAAAACTTAAAATGTAAAAAATAATGAAACTTTTCGGGGAACGAAAATCGAGCCTTGTAAATGACGTCTTAAAATCAGCAAAATCAGAGTCCGAAAAACAAAACAAATAGCTCCTAAGTCCTTAATATATTATTTTTTGACTTTCCAAAATTTAAAATGTCAAAAAAAATGAAACTTTTCTAGGCACGAAAGTCGAGCCCTGAAAAATGACGTCTAAAAATCAGCAAAATCAGAGTCCGAAAAACAATACAAATGTCTCATAAGGGCTTAATATATTATTTTTTGAATTCCAAAAACTTAAAATTTCAAAAAAAATGAAACTTTTCGGGGAACGAAAATCGAGCCCTGAAAAATGAAGTCTAAAACTCAGCAAAATCAAAGTCCCAAAAACAAAACAAATTGGTCCTAAGTGCTTCATATATTATTTTTTGACTTCCCAAAACTTGAAATTTAAAAAAAATATGAAACTTTCGGGGCACGAAAATCGAGCCCTGAAAAATGACGTCTTAAAATCAGCTAAATTAGAGTCCGAAAAACAAAACAAATGGCTCCTATGTGCTTAATAAATTATTTTTTGACTTCCCAAAAATTAAAATGTCAAAAAAAATGAAACTTTTCGGGGCACGAAAGTCGAGCCCTGAAAAATGACGTCTAAAAATCAGCAAAATCAGAGTCCGAAAAACAATACAAATGTCTCCTAAGTGCTTAATATATTATTTTTTGACTTCCCAAAACTTGAAATTTCAAAAAAAATGAAACTTTTCGGGGCACGAAAATTGAGCCCTGAAAAATGAAGTCTAAAAATCAGCAAAATCAGAGTCCGAAAAACAAAACAAATGGCTCCTAAGTGCTTAATATATTATTTTTTGACTTCCCAAAACTTGAAATTTCAAAAAAAATGAAACTTTTCGGGGGCACGAAAATCGAGCCCTGAAAAATGAAGTCTAAAAATCAGCAAAATCAGAGTCCGAAAAACAAAACAAATGGCTCCTATGTGCTTAATATATTATTTTTTGACTTCCCAAAACTTAAAATGAAAAAAAAAATGAAATTTTTCGGGGCACGAAAGTCGAGCCCTGAAAAATGACGTCTACAAGTCAGCAAAATCAGAGTCCGAAAATCAATACAAATGTCTCCTATGTGCTTAATATATTATTTTTTGAATTCCAAAAACTTAAAATTTCAAAAAAAATGAAACTTTTCGGGGCACGAAAGTCGAGCCCTGAAAAATGACGTCAAAAAATAGACAAAATCAGAGTCCGAAAAACAATACAAATGTATCCTAAGTGCTTCATATATTATTTTTTGACATCCCAAAACTTAAAATGTAAAAAAAAATGAAACTTTTCGGGGCACGAAAATCGAGCCCTGTAAAATGACGTCTTAAATTCAGCAAAATCAGAGTCCGAAAAACAAAACAAATGGCTCCTAAGTGCTTAATATATTATTTTTTGACTTCCCAAATCTTAAAATGTCAAAAAAAATGAAACTTTTCTAGGCACGAAAGTCGAGCCCTGAAAAATGACGTCAAAAAATCAGCAAAATCAGAGTCCGAAAAATAAAACAAATGGCTCCTAAGTGCTTAATATATTATTTTTTGACTTCCCAAAACTTGAAATTTCAATAAAAATGAAACTTTTCGGGGGCACGAAAATCGAGCCCTGAAAAATGAAGTCTAAAAATCAGCAAAATCAGAGTCCGAAAAATAAAACAAATGGCTCCTAAGTTCTTAATATATTATTTTTTGACTTCCCAAAACTTAAAATATCAAAAAAAATGAAACTTTTCTAGGCACGAAAGTCGAGCCCTGAAAAATGACGTCTAAAAATCAGCAAAATCAGAGTCCGAAAAAGAATACAAATGTCTCCTAAGTGCTTAATATATTATTTTTTTACTTCCCAAAACTTGAAATTTCATAAAAAATGAAACTTTTCGGGGTACGAAAATCGAGCCCTGAAAAATGAAGTCTAAAAATCACCAAAATCAGAGTCCGAAAAACAAAACAAATGGCTCCTAAGTGCTTAATATATTATTTTTTGACTTCCCAAAACTTAAAATGTCAAAAAAAATGAAACTTTTCTAGGCACGAAAGTCGAGCCCTGAAAAATGACGTCTAAAAATCAGCAAAATCAGAGTCCGAAAAATAAAACAAATGGCTCCTAAGTGCTTAATATATTATTTTTTGACTTCCCAAAACTTGAAATTTCAATAAAAATGAAACTTTTCGGGGGCACGAAAATCGAGCCCTGAAAAATGAAGTCTAAAAATCAGCAAAATCAGAGTACGAAAAACAATACAAATGTATCCTAAGTGCTTCATATATTATTTTTTGACATCCCAAAACTTAAAATGTAAAAAAAAATGAAACTTTTCGGGGCACGAATATCGAGCCCTGTAAAATGACGTCTTAAATTCAGCAAAATCATAGTCCGAAAAACAAAACAAATGGCTCCTAAGTGCTTAATATATTATTTTTTGACTTCCCAAAACTTAAAATGTCAAAAAAAATGAAACTTTTCTAGGCACGAAAGTCGAACCCTGAAAAATGACGTCAAAAAATCAGCAAAATCAGAGTCCGAAATATAAAACAAATGGCTCCTAAGTGCTTAATATATTATTTTTTGACTTCCCAAAACTTGAAATTTCAATAAAAATGAAACTTTTCGGGGGCACGAAAATCGAGCCCTGAAAAATGAAGTCTAAAAATCAGCAAAATCAGAGTCCGAAAAACAATACAAATGTATCCTAAGTGCTTCATATATTATTTTTTGACATCCCAAAACTTAAAATGTAAAAAAAAAAAGAACCTTTTCGGGGCACGAAAATCGAGCCCTGAAAAATGACGTCTTAAAATCAGCAAAATCAGAGTCCGAAAAACAAAACAAATGGCTCCTAAGTTCTTAATTTATTATATTTTGACTTCCCAAAACTTAAAATATCAAAAAAAATGAAACTTTTCTGGGCACGAAAGTCAAGCCCTGAAAAATGACGTCTAATAATCAGCAAAATCAGAATCCGAAAAACAATACAAATGTATCCTAAGTGCTGCATATATTATTTTTTGACATCCCAAAACTTAAAATGTAAAAAATAATGAAACTTTTCGGGGAACGAAAATCGAGCCCTGTAAATGACGTCTTAAAATCAGCAAAATCAGAGTCCGAAAAACAAAACAAATAGCTCCTAAGTCCTTAATATATTATTTTTTGACTTTCCAAAATTTAAAATGTCAAAAAAAATGAAACTTTTCTAGGCACGAAAGTCGAGCCCTGAAAAATTACGTCTAAAAATCAGCAAAATCAGAGTCCGAAAAACAATACAAATGTCTCATAAGGGCTTAATATATTATTTTTTGAATTCCAAAAACTTAAAATTTCAAAAAAAATGAAACTTTTCGGGGAACGAAAATCGAGCCCTGAAAAATGAAGTCTAAAACTCAGCAAAATCAAAGTCCCAAAAACAAAACAAATTGGTCCTAAGTGCTTCATATATTATTTTTTGACTTCCCAAAACTTGAAATTTAAAAAAAATATGAAACTTTCGGGGCACGAAAATCGAGCCCTGAAAAATGACGTCTTAAAATCAGCTAAATTAGAGTCCGAAAAACAAAACAAATGGCTCCTATGTGCTTAATAAATTATTTTTTGACTTCCCAAAAATTAAAATGTCAAAAAAAATGAAACTTTTCGGGGCACGAAAGTCGAGCCCTGAAAAATGACGTCTAAAAATCAGCAAAATCAGAGTCCGAAAAACAATACAAATGTCTCCTAAGTGCTTAATATATTATTTTTTGACTTCCCAAAACTTGAAATTTCAAAAAAAATGAAACTTTTCGGGGCACGAAAATTGAGCCCTGAAAAATGAAGTCTAAAAATCAGCAAAATCAGAGTCCGAAAAACAAAACAAATGGCTCCTAAGTGCTTAATATATTATTTTTTGACTTCCCAAAACTTGAAATTTCAAAAAAAATGAAACTTTTCGGGGGCACGAAAATCGAGCCCTGAAAAATGAAGTCTAAAAATCAGCAAAATCAGAGTCCGAAAAACAAAACAAATGGCTCCTATGTGCTTAATATATTATTTTTTGACTTCCCAAAACTTAAAATGAAAAAAAAAATGAAATTTTTCGGGGCACGAAAGTCGAGCCCTGAAAAATGACGTCTACAAGTCAGCAAAATCAGAGTCCGAAAATCATTACAAATGTCTCCTATGTGCTTAATATATTATTTTTTGAATTCCAAAAACTTAAAATTTCAAAAAAAATGAAACTTTTCGGGGCACGAAAGTCGAGCCCTGAAAAATGACGTCAAAAAATAGACAAAATCAGAGTCCGAAAAACAATACAAATGTATCCTAAGTGCTTCATATATTATTTTTTGACATCCCAAAACTTAAAATGTAAAAAAAAATGAAACTTTTCGGGGCACGAAAATCGAGCCCTGTAAAATGACGTCTTAAATTCAGCAAAATCAGAGTCCGAAAAACAAAACAAATGGCTCCTAAGTGCTTAATATATTATTTTTTGACTTCCCAAATCTTAAAATGTCAAAAAAAATGAAACTTTTCTAGGCACGAAAGTCGAGCCCTGAAAAATGACGTCAAAAAATCAGCAAAATCAGAGTCCGAAAAATAAAACAAATGGCTCCTAAGTGCTTAATATATTATTTTTTGACTTCCCAAAACTTGAAATTTCAATAAAAATGAAACTTTTCGGGGGCACGAAAATCGAGCCCTGAAAAATGAAGTCTAAAAATCAGCAAAATCAGAGTCCGAAAAATAAAACAAATGGCTCCTAAGTTCTTAATATATTATTTTTTGACTTCCCAAAACTTAAAATATCAAAAAAAATGAAACTTTTCTAGGCACGAAAGTCGAGCCCTGAAAAATGACGTCTAAAAATCAGCAAAATCAGAGTCCGAAAAAGAATACAAATGTCTCCTAAGTGCTTAATATATTATTTTTTTACTTCCCAAAACTTGAAATTTCATAAAAAATGAAACTTTTCGGGGTACGAAAATCGAGCCCTGAAAAATGAAGTCTAAAAATCACCAAAATCAGAGTCCGAAAAACAAAACAAATGGCTCCTAAGTGCTTAATATATTATTTTTTGACTTCCCAAAACTTAAAATGTCAAAAAAAATGAAACTTTTCTAGGCACGAAAGTCGAGCCCTGAAAAATGACGTCTAAAAATCAGCAAAATCAGAGTCCGAAAAATAAAACAAATGGCTCCTAAGTGCTTAATATATTATTTTTTGACTTCCCAAAACTTGAAATTTCAATAAAAATGAAACTTTTCGGGGGCACGAAAATCGAGCCCTGAAAAATGAAGTCTAAAAATCAGCAAAATCAGAGTACGAAAAACAATACAAATGTATCCTAAGTGCTTCATATATTATTTTTTGACATCCCAAAACTTAAAATGTAAAAAAAAATGAAACTTTTCGGGGCACGAATATCGAGCCCTGTAAAATGACGTCTTAAATTCAGCAAAATCATAGTCCGAAAAACAAAACAAATGGCTCCTAAGTGCTTAATATATTATTTTTTGACTTCCCAAAACTTAAAATGTCAAAAAAAATGAAACTTTTCTAGGCACGAAAGTCGAGCCCTGAAAAATGACGTCTAATAATCAGCAAAATCAGAATCCGAAAAACAATACAAATGTATCCTAAGTGCTGCATATATTATTTTTTGACATCCCAAAACTTAAAATGTAAAAAATAATGAAACTTTTCGGGGAACGAAAATCGAGCCCTGTAAATGACGTCTTAAAATCAGCAAAATCAGAGTCCGAAAAACAAAACAAATAGCTCCTAAGTCCTTAATATATTATTTTTTGACTTTCCAAAATTTAAAATGTCAAAAAAAATGAAACTTTTCTAGGCACGAAAGTCGAGCCCTGAAAAATTACGTCTAAAAATCAGCAAAATCAGAGTCCGAAAAACAATACAAATGTCTCATAAGGGCTTAATATATTATTTTTTGAATTCCAAAAACTTAAAATTTCAAAAAAAATGAAACTTTTCGGGGAACGAAAATCGAGCCCTGAAAAATGAAGTCTAAAACTCAGCAAAATCAAAGTCCCAAAAACAAAACAAATTGGTCCTAAGTGCTTCATATATTATTTTTTGACTTCCCAAAACTTGAAATTTAAAAAAAATATGAAACTTTCGGGGCACGAAAATCGAGCCCTGAAAAATGACGTCTTAAAATCAGCTAAATTAGAGTCCGAAAAACAAAACAAATGGCTCCTATGTGCTTAATAAATTATTTTTTGACTTCCCAAAAATTAAAATGTCAAAAAAAATGAAACTTTTCGGGGCACGAAAGTCGAGCCCTGAAAAATGACGTCTAAAAATCAGCAAAATCAGAGTCCGAAAAACAATACAAATGTCTCCTAAGTGCTTAATATATTATTTTTTGACTTCCCAAAACTTGAAATTTCAAAAAAAATGAAACTTTTCGGGGCACGAAAATTGAGCCCTGAAAAATGAAGTCTAAAAATCAGCAAAATCAGAGTCCGAAAAACAAAACAAATGGCTCCTAAGTGCTTAATATATTATTTTTTGACTTCCCAAAACTTGAAATTTCAAAAAAAATGAAACTTTTCGGGGGCACGAAAATCGAGCCCTGAAAAATGAAGTCTAAAAATCAGCAAAATCAGAGTCCGAAAAACAAAACAAATGGCTCCTATGTGCTTAATATATTATTTTTTGACTTCCCAAAACTTAAAATGAAAAAAAAAATGAAATTTTTCGGGGCACGAAAGTCGAGCCCTGAAAAATGACGTCTACAAGTCAGCAAAATCAGAGTCCGAAAATCATTACAAATGTCTCCTATGTGCTTAATATATTATTTTTTGAATTCCAAAAACTTAAAATTTCAAAAAAAATGAAACTTTTCGGGGCACGAAAGTCGAGCCCTGAAAAATGACGTCAAAAAATAGACAAAATCAGAGTCCGAAAAACAATACAAATGTATCCTAAGTGCTTCATATATTATTTTTTGACATCCCAAAACTTAAAATGTAAAAAAAAATGAAACTTTTCGGGGCACGAAAATCGAGCCCTGTAAAATGACGTCTTAAATTCAGCAAAATCAGAGTCCGAAAAACAAAACAAATGGCTCCTAAGTGCTTAATATATTATTTTTTGACTTCCCAAATCTTAAAATGTCAAAAAAAATGAAACTTTTCTAGGCACGAAAGTCGAGCCCTGAAAAATGACGTCAAAAAATCAGCAAAATCAGAGTCCGAAAAATAAAACAAATGGCTCCTAAGTGCTTAATATATTATTTTTTGACTTCCCAAAACTTGAAATTTCAATAAAAATGAAACTTTTCGGGGGCACGAAAATCGAGCCCTGAAAAATGAAGTCTAAAAATCAGCAAAATCAGAGTCCGAAAAATAAAACAAATGGCTCCTAAGTTCTTAATATATTATTTTTTGACTTCCCAAAACTTAAAATATCAAAAAAAATGAAACTTTTCTAGGCACGAAAGTCGAGCCCTGAAAAATGACGTCTAAAAATCAGCAAAATCAGAGTCCGAAAAAGAATACAAATGTCTCCTAAGTGCTTAATATATTATTTTTTTACTTCCCAAAACTTGAAATTTCATAAAAAATGAAACTTTTCGGGGTACGAAAATCGAGCCCTGAAAAATGAAGTCTAAAAATCACCAAAATCAGAGTCCGAAAAACAAAACAAATGGCTCCTAAGTGCTTAATATATTATTTTTTGACTTCCCAAAACTTAAAATGTCAAAAAAAATGAAACTTTTCTAGGCACGAAAGTCGAGCCCTGAAAAATGACGTCTAAAAATCAGCAAAATCAGAGTCCGAAAAATAAAACAAATGGCTCCTAAGTGCTTAATATATTATTTTTTGACTTCCCAAAACTTGAAATTTCAATAAAAATGAAACTTTTCGGGGGCACGAAAATCGAGCCCTGAAAAATGAAGTCTAAAAATCAGCAAAATCAGAGTACGAAAAACAATACAAATGTATCCTAAGTGCTTCATATATTATTTTTTGACATCCCAAAACTTAAAATGTAAAAAAAAATGAAACTTTTCGGGGCACGAATATCGAGCCCTGTAAAATGACGTCTTAAATTCAGCAAAATCATAGTCCGAAAAACAAAACAAATGGCTCCTAAGTGCTTAATATATTATTTTTTGACTTCCCAAAACTTAAAATGTCAAAAAAAATGAAACTTTTCTAGGCACGAAAGTCGAACCCTGAAAAATGACGTCAAAAAATCAGCAAAATCAGAGTCCGAAATATAAAACAAATGGCTCCTAAGTGCTTAATATATTATTTTTTGACTTCCCAAAACTTGAAATTTCAATAAAAATGAAACTTTTCGGGGGCACGAAAATCGAGCCCTGAAAAATGAAGTCTAAAAATCAGCAAAATCAGAGTCCGAAAAACAATACAAATGTATCCTAAGTGCTTCATATATTATTTTTTGACATCCCAAAACTTAAAATGTAAAAAAAAAAAGAACCTTTTCGGGGCACGAAAATCGAGCCCTGAAAAATGACGTCTTAAAATCAGCAAAATCAGAGTCCGAAAAACAAAACAAATGGCTCCTAAGTTCTTAATTTATTATATTTTGACTTCCCAAAACTTAAAATATCAAAAAAAATGAAACTTTTCTGGGCACGAAAGTCGAGCCCTGAAAAATGACGTCTAATAATCAGCAAAATCAGAATCCGAAAAACAATACAAATGTATCCTAAGTGCTGCATATATTATTTTTTGACATCCCAAAACTTAAAATGTAAAAAATAATGAAACTTTTCGGGGAACGAAAATCGAGCCCTGTAAATGACGTCTTAAAATCAGCAAAATCAGAGTCCGAAAAACAAAACAAATAGCTCCTAAGTCCTTAATATATTATTTTTTGACTTTCCAAAATTTAAAATGTCAAAAAAAATGAAACTTTTCTAGGCACGAAAGTCGAGCCCTGAAAAATTACGTCTAAAAATCAGCAAAATCAGAGTCCGAAAAACAATACAAATGTCTCATAAGGGCTTAATATATTATTTTTTGAATTCCAAAAACTTAAAATTTCAAAAAAAATGAAACTTTTCGGGGAACGAAAATCGAGCCCTGAAAAATGAAGTCTAAAACTCAGCAAAATCAAAGTCCCAAAAACAAAACAAATTGGTCCTAAGTGCTTCATATATTATTTTTTGACTTCCCAAAACTTGAAATTTAAAAAAAATATGAAACTTTCGGGGCACGAAAATCGAGCCCTGAAAAATGACGTCTTAAAATCAGCTAAATTAGAGTCCGAAAAACAAAACAAATGGCTCCTATGTGCTTAATAAATTATTTTTTGACTTCCCAAAAATTAAAATGTCAAAAAAAATGAAACTTTTCGGGGCACGAAAGTCGAGCCCTGAAAAATGACGTCTAAAAATCAGCAAAATCAGAGTCCGAAAAACAATACAAATGTCTCCTAAGTGCTTAATATATTATTTTTTGACTTCCCAAAACTTGAAATTTCAAAAAAAATGAAACTTTTCGGGGCACGAAAATTGAGCCCTGAAAAATGAAGTCTAAAAATCAGCAAAATCAGAGTCCGAAAAACAAAACAAATGGCTCCTAAGTGCTTAATATATTATTTTTTGACTTCCCAAAACTTGAAATTTCAAAAAAAATGAAACTTTTCGGGGGCACGAAAATCGAGCCCTGAAAAATGAAGTCTAAAAATCAGCAAAATCAGAGTCCGAAAAACAAAACAAATGGCTCCTATGTGCTTAATATATTATTTTTTGACTTCCCAAAACTTAAAATGAAAAAAAAAATGAAATTTTTCGGGGCACGAAAGTCGAGCCCTGAAAAATGACGTCTACAAGTCAGCAAAATCAGAGTCCGAAAATCATTACAAATGTCTCCTATGTGCTTAATATATTATTTTTTGAATTCCAAAAACTTAAAATTTCAAAAAAAATGAAACTTTTCGGGGCACGAAAGTCGAGCCCTGAAAAATGACGTCAAAAAATAGACAAAATCAGAGTCCGAAAAACAATACAAATGTATCCTAAGTGCTTCATATATTATTTTTTGACATCCCAAAACTTAAAATGTAAAAAAAAATGAAACTTTTCGGGGCACGAAAATCGAGCCCTGTAAAATGACGTCTTAAATTCAGCAAAATCAGAGTCCGAAAAACAAAACAAATGGCTCCTAAGTGCTTAATATATTATTTTTTGACTTCCCAAATCTTAAAATGTCAAAAAAAATGAAACTTTTCTAGGCACGAAAGTCGAGCCCTGAAAAATGACGTCAAAAAATCAGCAAAATCAGAGTCCGAAAAATAAAACAAATGGCTCCTAAGTGCTTAATATATTATTTTTTGACTTCCCAAAACTTGAAATTTCAATAAAAATGAAACTTTTCGGGGGCACGAAAATCGAGCCCTGAAAAATGAAGTCTAAAAATCAGCAAAATCAGAGTCCGAAAAATAAAACAAATGGCTCCTAAGTTCTTAATATATTATTTTTTGACTTCCCAAAACTTAAAATATCAAAAAAAATGAAACTTTTCTAGGCACGAAAGTCGAGCCCTGAAAAATGACGTCTAAAAATCAGCAAAATCAGAGTCCGAAAAAGAATACAAATGTCTCCTAAGTGCTTAATATATTATTTTTTTACTTCCCAAAACTTGAAATTTCATAAAAAATGAAACTTTTCGGGGTACGAAAATCGAGCCCTGAAAAATGAAGTCTAAAAATCACCAAAATCAGAGTCCGAAAAACAAAACAAATGGCTCCTAAGTGCTTAATATATTATTTTTTGACTTCCCAAAACTTAAAATGTCAAAAAAAATGAAACTTTTCTAGGCACGAAAGTCGAGCCCTGAAAAATGACGTCTAAAAATCAGCAAAATCAGAGTCCGAAAAATAAAACAAATGGCTCCTAAGTGCTTAATATATTATTTTTTGACTTCCCAAAACTTGAAATTTCAATAAAAATGAAACTTTTCGGGGGCACGAAAATCGAGCCCTGAAAAATGAAGTCTAAAAATCAGCAAAATCAGAGTACGAAAAACAATACAAATGTATCCTAAGTGCTTCATATATTATTTTTTGACATCCCAAAACTTAAAATGTAAAAAAAAATGAAACTTTTCGGGGCACGAATATCGAGCCCTGTAAAATGACGTCTTAAATTCAGCAAAATCATAGTCCGAAAAACAAAACAAATGGCTCCTAAGTGCTTAATATATTATTTTTTGACTTCCCAAAACTTAAAATGTCAAAAAAAATGAAACTTTTCTAGGCACGAAAGTCGAGCCCTGAAAAATGACGTCTAATAATCAGCAAAATCAGAATCCGAAAAACAATACAAATGTATCCTAAGTGCTGCATATATTATTTTTTGACATCCCAAAACTTAAAATGTAAAAAATAATGAAACTTTTCGGGGAACGAAAATCGAGCCCTGTAAATGACGTCTTAAAATCAGCAAAATCAGAGTCCGAAAAACAAAACAAATAGCTCCTAAGTCCTTAATATATTATTTTTTGACTTTCCAAAATTTAAAATGTCAAAAAAAATGAAACTTTTCTAGGCACGAAAGTCGAGCCCTGAAAAATTACGTCTAAAAATCAGCAAAATCAGAGTCCGAAAAACAATACAAATGTCTCATAAGGGCTTAATATATTATTTTTTGAATTCCAAAAACTTAAAATTTCAAAAAAAATGAAACTTTTCGGGGAACGAAAATCGAGCCCTGAAAAATGAAGTCTAAAACTCAGCAAAATCAAAGTCCCAAAAACAAAACAAATTGGTCCTAAGTGCTTCATATATTATTTTTTGACTTCCCAAAACTTGAAATTTAAAAAAAATATGAAACTTTCGGGGCACGAAAATCGAGCCCTGAAAAATGACGTCTTAAAATCAGCTAAATTAGAGTCCGAAAAACAAAACAAATGGCTCCTATGTGCTTAATAAATTATTTTTTGACTTCCCAAAAATTAAAATGTCAAAAAAAATGAAACTTTTCGGGGCACGAAAGTCGAGCCCTGAAAAATGACGTCTAAAAATCAGCAAAATCAGAGTCCGAAAAACAATACAAATGTCTCCTAAGTGCTTAATATATTATTTTTTGACTTCCCAAAACTTGAAATTTCAAAAAAAATGAAACTTTTCGGGGCACGAAAATTGAGCCCTGAAAAATGAAGTCTAAAAATCAGCAAAATCAGAGTCCGAAAAACAAAACAAATGGCTCCTAAGTGCTTAATATATTATTTTTTGACTTCCCAAAACTTGAAATTTCAAAAAAAATGAAACTTTTCGGGGGCACGAAAATCGAGCCCTGAAAAATGAAGTCTAAAAATCAGCAAAATCAGAGTCCGAAAAACAAAACAAATGGCTCCTATGTGCTTAATATATTATTTTTTGACTTCCCAAAACTTAAAATGAAAAAAAAAATGAAATTTTTCGGGGCACGAAAGTCGAGCCCTGAAAAATGACGTCTACAAGTCAGCAAAATCAGAGTCCGAAAATCATTACAAATGTCTCCTATGTGCTTAATATATTATTTTTTGAATTCCAAAAACTTAAAATTTCAAAAAAAATGAAACTTTTCGGGGCACGAAAGTCGAGCCCTGAAAAATGACGTCAAAAAATAGACAAAATCAGAGTCCGAAAAACAATACAAATGTATCCTAAGTGCTTCATATATTATTTTTTGACATCCCAAAACTTAAAATGTAAAAAAAAATGAAACTTTTCGGGGCACGAAAATCGAGCCCTGTAAAATGACGTCTTAAATTCAGCAAAATCAGAGTCCGAAAAACAAAACAAATGGCTCCTAAGTGCTTAATATATTATTTTTTGACTTCCCAAATCTTAAAATGTCAAAAAAAATGAAACTTTTCTAGGCACGAAAGTCGAGCCCTGAAAAATGACGTCAAAAAATCAGCAAAATCAGAGTCCGAAAAATAAAACAAATGGCTCCTAAGTGCTTAATATATTATTTTTTGACTTCCCAAAACTTGAAATTTCAATAAAAATGAAACTTTTCGGGGGCACGAAAATCGAGCCCTGAAAAATGAAGTCTAAAAATCAGCAAAATCAGAGTCCGAAAAATAAAACAAATGGCTCCTAAGTTCTTAATATATTATTTTTTGACTTCCCAAAACTTAAAATATCAAAAAAAATGAAACTTTTCTAGGCACGAAAGTCGAGCCCTGAAAAATGACGTCTAAAAATCAGCAAAATCAGAGTCCGAAAAAGAATACAAATGTCTCCTAAGTGCTTAATATATTATTTTTTTACTTCCCAAAACTTGAAATTTCATAAAAAATGAAACTTTTCGGGGTACGAAAATCGAGCCCTGAAAAATGAAGTCTAAAAATCACCAAAATCAGAGTCCGAAAAACAAAACAAATGGCTCCTAAGTGCTTAATATATTATTTTTTGACTTCCCAAAACTTAAAATGTCAAAAAAAATGAAACTTTTCTAGGCACGAAAGTCGAGCCCTGAAAAATGACGTCTAAAAATCAGCAAAATCAGAGTCCGAAAAATAAAACAAATGGCTCCTAAGTGCTTAATATATTATTTTTTGACTTCCCAAAACTTGAAATTTCAATAAAAATGAAACTTTTCGGGGGCACGAAAATCGAGCCCTGAAAAATGAAGTCTAAAAATCAGCAAAATCAGAGTACGAAAAACAATACAAATGTATCCTAAGTGCTTCATATATTATTTTTTGACATCCCAAAACTTAAAATGTAAAAAAAAATGAAACTTTTCGGGGCACGAATATCGAGCCCTGTAAAATGACGTCTTAAATTCAGCAAAATCATAGTCCGAAAAACAAAACAAATGGCTCCTAAGTGCTTAATATATTATTTTTTGACTTCCCAAAACTTAAAATGTCAAAAAAAATGAAACTTTTCTAGGCACGAAAGTCGAACCCTGAAAAATGACGTCAAAAAATCAGCAAAATCAGAGTCCGAAATATAAAACAAATGGCTCCTAAGTGCTTAATATATTATTTTTTGACTTCCCAAAACTTGAAATTTAATAAAAATGAAACTTTTCGGGGGCACGAAAATCGAGCCCTGAAAAATGAAGTCTAAAAATCAGCAAAATCAGAGTCCGAAAAACAATACAAATGTATCCTAAGTGCTTCATATATTATTTTTTGACATCCCAAAACTTAAAATGTAAAAAAAAAAAGAACCTTTTCGGGGCACGAAAATCGAGCCCTGAAAAATGACGTCTTAAAATCAGCAAAATCAGAGTCCGAAAAACAAAACAAATGGCTCCTAAGTTCTTAATTTATTATATTTTGACTTCCCAAAACTTAAAATATCAAAAAAAATGAAACTTTTCTGGGCACGAAAGTCGAGCCCTGAAAAATGACGTCTAATAATCAGCAAAATCAGAATCCGAAAAACAATACAAATGTATCCTAAGTGCTGCATATATTATTTTTTGACATCCCAAAACTTAAAATGTAAAAAATAATGAAACTTTTCGGGGAACGAAAATCGAGCCCTGTAAATGACGTCTTAAAATCAGCAAAATCAGAGTCCGAAAAACAAAATAAATAGCTCCTAAGTCCTTAATATATTATTTTTTGACTTTCCAAAATTTAAAATGTCAAAAAAAATGAAACTTTTCTAGGCACGAAAGTCGAGCCCTGAAAAATGACGTCTAAAAATCAGCAAAATCAGAGTCCGAAAAACAATACAAATGTCTCATAAGGGCTTAATATATTATTTTTTGAATTCCAAAAACTTAAAATTTCAAAAAAAATGAAACTTTTCGGGGAACAAAAATCGAGCCCTGAAAAATGAAGTCTAAAACTCAGCAAAATAAAAGTCCCAAAAACAAAACAAATTGGTCCTAAGTGCTTCATATATTATTTTTTGACTTCCCAAAACTTGAAATTTAAAAAAAAATGAAACTTTCGGGGCACGAAAATCGAGCCCTGAAAAATGACGTCTTAAAATCAGCTAAATTAGAGTCTTAAAAACAAAACAAATGGCTCCTATGTGCTTAATAAATTATTTTTTGACTTCCCAAAAATTAAAATGTCAAAAAAAATGAAACTTTTCGGGGCACGAAAGTCGAGCCCTGAAAAATGACGTCTAAAAATCAGCAAAATCAGAGTCCGAAAAACAATACAAATGTCTCCTAAGTGCTTGATATATTATTTTTTGACTTCCCAAAACTTGAAATTTCAAAAAAAATGAAACTTTTCGGGGCACGAAAATTGAGCCCTGAAAAATGAAGTCTAAAAATCAGCAAAATCAGAGTCCGAAAAACAAAACAAATGGCTCCTAAGTGCTTAATATATTATTTTTTGACTTCCCAAAACTTGAAATTTCAAAAAAAATGAAACTTTTCGGGGGCACGAAAATCGAGCCCTGAAAAATGAAGTCTAAAAATCAGCAAAATAAGAGTCCGAAAAACAAAACAAATGGCTCCTATGTGCTTAATATATTATTTTTTGACTTCCCAAAACTTAAAATGAAAAAAAAAATGAAATTTTTCGGGGCACGAAAGTCGAGCCCTGAAAAATGACGTCTACAAGTCAGCAAAATCAGAGTCCGAAAATCAATACAAATGTCTCCTATGTGCTTAATATATTATTTTTTGAATTCGAAAAACTTAAAATTTCAAAAAAAATGAAACTTTTCGGGGCACGAAAGTCGAGCCCTGAAAAATGACGTCAAAAAATAGACAAAATCAGAGTCCGAAAAACAATACAAATGTATCCTAAGTGCTTCATATATTATTTTTTGACATCCCAAAACTTAAAATGTAAAAAAAAATGAAACTTTTCGGGGCACGAAAATCGAGCCCTGTAAAATGACGTCTTAAATTCAGCAAAATCAGAGTCCGAAAAACAAAACAAATGGCTCCTAAGTGCTTAATATATTATTTTTTGACTTCCCAAATCTTAAAATGTCAAAAAAAATGAAACTTTTCTAGGCACGAAAGTCGAGCCCTGAAAAATGACGTCAAAAAATCAGCAATATCAGAGTCCGAAAAATAAAACAAATGGCTCCTAAGTGCTTAATATATTATTTTTTGACTTCCCAAAACTTGAAATTTCAATAAAAATGAAACTTTTCGGGGGCACGAAAATCGAGCCCTGAAAAATGAAGTCTAAAAATCAGCAAAATCAGAGTCCGAAAAATAAAACAAATGGCTCCTAAGTTCTTAATATATTATTTTTTGACTTCCCAAAACTTAAAATATCAAAAAAAATGAAACTTTTCTAGGCACGAAAGTCGAGCCCTGAAAAATGACGTCTAAAAATCAGCAAAATCAGAGTCCGAAAAACAATACAAATGTCTCCTAAGTGCTTAATATATTATTTTTTTACTTCCCAAAACTTGAAATTTCATAAAAAATGAAACTTTTCGGGGTACGAAAATCGAGCCCTGAAAAATGAAGTCTAAAAATCACCAAAATCAGAGTCCTAAAAACAAAACAAATGGCTCCTAAGTGCTTAATATATTATTTTTTGACTTCCCAAAACTTAAAATGTCAAAAAAAATGAAACTTTTCTAGGCACGAAAGTCGAGCCCTGAAAAATGACGTCTAAAAATCAGCAAAATCAGAGTCCGAAAAACAAAACAAATGGCTCCTATGTGCTTAATATATTATTTTTTGACTTTCCAAAACTTAAAATGTAAAAAAAAATGAAACTTTTCGGGGATCTAAAGTCGAGCCCTGAAAAATGACGTCTAAAAATCATCAAAATCAGAGTCCGAAAAACAATACAAATGTCTCCTAAGTGCTTAATATATTATTTTTTGACTTCCCAAAACTTGAAATTTCAAAAAAAATGAAACTTTTCGGGGCACGAAAATTGAGACCTGAAAAATGAAGTCTAAAAATCAGCAAAATCAGAGTCCGAAAAACAAAACAAATGGCTCCTAAGTGCTTAATATATTATTTTTTGACTTCCCAAAACTTGAAATTTCAAAAAAAATGAAACTTTTCGGGGGCACGAAAATCGAGCTCTGAAAAATGAAGTCTAAAAATCAGCAAAATCAGAGTCCGAAAAACAAAACAAATGGCTCCTATGTGCTTAATATATTATTTTTTGACTTCCCAAAACTTAAAATGAAAAAAAAAATGAAATTTTTCGGGGCACGAAAGTCGAGCCCTGAAAAATGACGTCTAAAAATCAGCAAAATCAGAGTCCGAAAAACAATACAAATGTCTCCTAAGTGCTTAATATATTATTTTTTTACTTCCCAAAACTTGAGATTTCATAAAAAATGAAACTTTTCGGGGTACGAAAATCGAGCCCTGAAAAATGAAGTCTAAAAATCACCAAAATCAGAGTCCGAAAAACAAAACAAATGGCTCCTAAGTGCTTAATATATTATTTTTTGACTTCCCAAAACTTAAAATATCAAAAAAAATGAAACTTTTCTAGGCACGAAAGTCGAGCCCTGAAAAATGACGTCTAAAAATCAGCAAAATCAGAGTCCGAAAAAGAATACAAATGTCTCCTAAGTGCTTAATATATTATTTTTTTACTTCCCAAAACTTGAAATTTCATAAAAAATGAAACTTTTCGGGGTACGAAAATCGAGCCCTGAAAAATGAAGTCTAAAAATCACCAAAATCAGAGTCCGAAAAACAAAACAAATGGCTCCTAAGTGCTTAATATATTATTTTTTGACTTCCCAAAACTTAAAATGTCAAAAAAAATGAAACTTTTCTAGGCACGAAAGTCGAGCCCTGAAAAATGACGTCTAAAAATCAGCAAAATCAGAGTCCGAAAAATAAAACAAATGGCTCCTAAGTGCTTAATATATTATTTTTTGACTTCCCAAAACTTGAAATTTCAATAAAAATGAAACTTTTCGGGGGCACGAAAATCGAGCCCTGAAAAATGAAGTCTAAAAATCAGCAAAATCAGAGTACGAAAAACAATACAAATGTATCCTAAGTGCTTCATATATTATTTTTTGACATCCCAAAACTTAAAATGTAAAAAAAAATGAAACTTTTCGGGGCACGAATATCGAGCCCTGTAAAATGACGTCTTAAATTCAGCAAAATCATAGTCCGAAAAACAAAACAAATGGCTCCTAAGTGCTTAATATATTATTTTTTGACTTCCCAAAACTTAAAATGTCAAAAAAAATGAAACTTTTCTAGGCACGAAAGTCGAACCCTGAAAAATGACGTCAAAAAATCAGCAAAATCAGAGTCCGAAATATAAAACAAATGGCTCCTAAGTGCTTAATATATTATTTTTTGACTTCCCAAAACTTGAAATTTCAATAAAAATGAAACTTTTCGGGGGCACGAAAATCGAGCCCTGAAAAATGAAGTCTAAAAATCAGCAAAATCAGAGTCCGAAAAACAATACAAATGTATCCTAAGTGCTTCATATATTATTTTTTGACATCCCAAAACTTAAAATGTAAAAAAAAAAAGAACCTTTTCGGGGCACGAAAATCGAGCCCTGAAAAATGACGTCTTAAAATCAGCAAAATCAGAGTCCGAAAAACAAAACAAATGGCTCCTAAGTTCTTAATTTATTATATTTTGACTTCCCAAAACTTAAAATATCAAAAAAAATGAAACTTTTCTGGGCACGAAAGTCGAGCCCTGAAAAATGACGTCTAATAATCAGCAAAATCAGAATCCGAAAAACAATACAAATGTATCCTAAGTGCTGCATATATTATTTTTTGACATCCCAAAACTTAAAATGTAAAAAATAATGAAACTTTTCGGGGAACGAAAATCGAGCCCTGTAAATGACGTCTTAAAATCAGCAAAATCAGAGTCCGAAAAACAAAACAAATAGCTCCTAAGTCCTTAATATATTATTTTTTGACTTTCCAAAATTTAAAATGTCAAAAAAAATGAAACTTTTCTAGGCACGAAAGTCGAGCCCTGAAAAATTACGTCTAAAAATCAGCAAAATCAGAGTCCGAAAAACAATACAAATGTCTCATAAGGGCTTAATATATTATTTTTTGAATTCCAAAAACTTAAAATTTCAAAAAAAATGAAACTTTTCGGGGAACGAAAATCGAGCCCTGAAAAATGAAGTCTAAAACTCAGCAAAATCAAAGTCCCAAAAACAAAACAAATTGGTCCTAAGTGCTTCATATATTATTTTTTGACTTCCCAAAACTTGAAATTTAAAAAAAATATGAAACTTTCGGGGCACGAAAATCGAGCCCTGAAAAATGACGTCTTAAAATCAGCTAAATTAGAGTCCGAAAAACAAAACAAATGGCTCCTATGTGCTTAATAAATTATTTTTTGACTTCCCAAAAATTAAAATGTCAAAAAAAATGAAACTTTTCGGGGCACGAAAGTCGAGCCCTGAAAAATGACGTCTAAAAATCAGCAAAATCAGAGTCCGAAAAACAATACAAATGTCTCCTAAGTGCTTAATATATTATTTTTTGACTTCCCAAAACTTGAAATTTCAAAAAAAATGAAACTTTTCGGGGCACGAAAATTGAGCCCTGAAAAATGAAGTCTAAAAATCAGCAAAATCAGAGTCCGAAAAACAAAACAAATGGCTCCTAAGTGCTTAATATATTATTTTTTGACTTCCCAAAACTTGAAATTTCAAAAAAAATGAAACTTTTCGGGGGCACGAAAATCGAGCCCTGAAAAATGAAGTCTAAAAATCAGCAAAATCAGAGTCCGAAAAACAAAACAAATGGCTCCTATGTGCTTAATATATTATTTTTTGACTTCCCAAAACTTAAAATGAAAAAAAAAATGAAATTTTTCGGGGCACGAAAGTCGAGCCCTGAAAAATGACGTCTACAAGTCAGCAAAATCAGAGTCCGAAAATCATTACAAATGTCTCCTATGTGCTTAATATATTATTTTTTGAATTCCAAAAACTTAAAATTTCAAAAAAAATGAAACTTTTCGGGGCACGAAAGTCGAGCCCTGAAAAATGACGTCAAAAAATAGACAAAATCAGAGTCCGAAAAACAATACAAATGTATCCTAAGTGCTTCATATATTATTTTTTGACATCCCAAAACTTAAAATGTAAAAAAAAATGAAACTTTTCGGGGCACGAAAATCGAGCCCTGTAAAATGACGTCTTAAATTCAGCAAAATCAGAGTCCGAAAAACAAAACAAATGGCTCCTAAGTGCTTAATATATTATTTTTTGACTTCCCAAATCTTAAAATGTCAAAAAAAATGAAACTTTTCTAGGCACGAAAGTCGAGCCCTGAAAAATGACGTCAAAAAATCAGCAAAATCAGAGTCCGAAAAATAAAACAAATGGCTCCTAAGTGCTTAATATATTATTTTTTGACTTCCCAAAACTTGAAATTTCAATAAAAATGAAACTTTTCGGGGGCACGAAAATCGAGCCCTGAAAAATGAAGTCTAAAAATCAGCAAAATCAGAGTCCGAAAAATAAAACAAATGGCTCCTAAGTTCTTAATATATTATTTTTTGACTTCCCAAAACTTAAAATATCAAAAAAAATGAAACTTTTCTAGGCACGAAAGTCGAGCCCTGAAAAATGACGTCTAAAAATCAGCAAAATCAGAGTCCGAAAAAGAATACAAATGTCTCCTAAGTGCTTAATATATTATTTTTTTACTTCCCAAAACTTGAAATTTCATAAAAAATGAAACTTTTCGGGGTACGAAAATCGAGCCCTGAAAAATGAAGTCTAAAAATCACCAAAATCAGAGTCCGAAAAACAAAACAAATGGCTCCTAAGTGCTTAATATATTATTTTTTGACTTCCCAAAACTTAAAATGTCAAAAAAAATGAAACTTTTCTAGGCACGAAAGTCGAGCCCTGAAAAATGACGTCTAAAAATCAGCAAAATCAGAGTCCGAAAAATAAAACAAATGGCTCCTAAGTGCTTAATATATTATTTTTTGACTTCCCAAAACTTGAAATTTCAATAAAAATGAAACTTTTCGGGGGCACGAAAATCGAGCCCTGAAAAATGAAGTCTAAAAATCAGCAAAATCAGAGTACGAAAAACAATACAAATGTATCCTAAGTGCTTCATATATTATTTTTTGACATCCCAAAACTTAAAATGTAAAAAAAAATGAAACTTTTCGGGGCACGAATATCGAGCCCTGTAAAATGACGTCTTAAATTCAGCAAAATCATAGTCCGAAAAACAAAACAAATGGCTCCTAAGTGCTTAATATATTATTTTTTGACTTCCCAAAACTTAAAATGTCAAAAAAAATGAAACTTTTCTAGGCACGAAAGTCGAGCCCTGAAAAATGACGTCTAATAATCAGCAAAATCAGAATCCGAAAAACAATACAAATGTATCCTAAGTGCTGCATATATTATTTTTTGACATCCCAAAACTTAAAATGTAAAAAATAATGAAACTTTTCGGGGAACGAAAATCGAGCCCTGTAAATGACGTCTTAAAATCAGCAAAATCAGAGTCCGAAAAACAAAACAAATAGCTCCTAAGTCCTTAATATATTATTTTTTGACTTTCCAAAATTTAAAATGTCAAAAAAAATGAAACTTTTCTAGGCACGAAAGTCGAGCCCTGAAAAATTACGTCTAAAAATCAGCAAAATCAGAGTCCGAAAAACAATACAAATGTCTCATAAGGGCTTAATATATTATTTTTTGAATTCCAAAAACTTAAAATTTCAAAAAAAATGAAACTTTTCGGGGAACGAAAATCGAGCCCTGAAAAATGAAGTCTAAAACTCAGCAAAATCAAAGTCCCAAAAACAAAACAAATTGGTCCTAAGTGCTTCATATATTATTTTTTGACTTCCCAAAACTTGAAATTTAAAAAAAATATGAAACTTTCGGGGCACGAAAATCGAGCCCTGAAAAATGACGTCTTAAAATCAGCTAAATTAGAGTCCGAAAAACAAAACAAATGGCTCCTATGTGCTTAATAAATTATTTTTTGACTTCCCAAAAATTAAAATGTCAAAAAAAATGAAACTTTTCGGGGCACGAAAGTCGAGCCCTGAAAAATGACGTCTAAAAATCAGCAAAATCAGAGTCCGAAAAACAATACAAATGTCTCCTAAGTGCTTAATATATTATTTTTTGACTTCCCAAAACTTGAAATTTCAAAAAAAATGAAACTTTTCGGGGCACGAAAATTGAGCCCTGAAAAATGAAGTCTAAAAATCAGCAAAATCAGAGTCCGAAAAACAAAACAAATGGCTCCTAAGTGCTTAATATATTATTTTTTGACTTCCCAAAACTTGAAATTTCAAAAAAAATGAAACTTTTCGGGGGCACGAAAATCGAGCCCTGAAAAATGAAGTCTAAAAATCAGCAAAATCAGAGTCCGAAAAACAAAACAAATGGCTCCTATGTGCTTAATATATTATTTTTTGACTTCCCAAAACTTAAAATGAAAAAAAAAATGAAATTTTTCGGGGCACGAAAGTCGAGCCCTGAAAAATGACGTCTACAAGTCAGCAAAATCAGAGTCCGAAAATCATTACAAATGTCTCCTATGTGCTTAATATATTATTTTTTGAATTCCAAAAACTTAAAATTTCAAAAAAAATGAAACTTTTCGGGGCACGAAAGTCGAGCCCTGAAAAATGACGTCAAAAAATAGACAAAATCAGAGTCCGAAAAACAATACAAATGTATCCTAAGTGCTTCATATATTATTTTTTGACATCCCAAAACTTAAAATGTAAAAAAAAATGAAACTTTTCGGGGCACGAAAATCGAGCCCTGTAAAATGACGTCTTAAATTCAGCAAAATCAGAGTCCGAAAAACAAAACAAATGGCTCCTAAGTGCTTAATATATTATTTTTTGACTTCCCAAATCTTAAAATGTCAAAAAAAATGAAACTTTTCTAGGCACGAAAGTCGAGCCCTGAAAAATGACGTCAAAAAATCAGCAAAATCAGAGTCCGAAAAATAAAACAAATGGCTCCTAAGTGCTTAATATATTATTTTTTGACTTCCCAAAACTTGAAATTTCAATAAAAATGAAACTTTTCGGGGGCACGAAAATCGAGCCCTGAAAAATGAAGTCTAAAAATCAGCAAAATCAGAGTCCGAAAAATAAAACAAATGGCTCCTAAGTTCTTAATATATTATTTTTTGACTTCCCAAAACTTAAAATATCAAAAAAAATGAAACTTTTCTAGGCACGAAAGTCGAGCCCTGAAAAATGACGTCTAAAAATCAGCAAAATCAGAGTCCGAAAAAGAATACAAATGTCTCCTAAGTGCTTAATATATTATTTTTTTACTTCCCAAAACTTGAAATTTCATAAAAAATGAAACTTTTCGGGGTACGAAAATCGAGCCCTGAAAAATGAAGTCTAAAAATCACCAAAATCAGAGTCCGAAAAACAAAACAAATGGCTCCTAAGTGCTTAATATATTATTTTTTGACTTCCCAAAACTTAAAATGTCAAAAAAAATGAAACTTTTCTAGGCACGAAAGTCGAGCCCTGAAAAATGACGTCTAAAAATCAGCAAAATCAGAGTCCGAAAAATAAAACAAATGGCTCCTAAGTGCTTAATATATTATTTTTTGACTTCCCAAAACTTGAAATTTCAATAAAAATGAAACTTTTCGGGGGCACGAAAATCGAGCCCTGAAAAATGAAGTCTAAAAATCAGCAAAATCAGAGTACGAAAAACAATACAAATGTATCCTAAGTGCTTCATATATTATTTTTTGACATCCCAAAACTTAAAATGTAAAAAAAAATGAAACTTTTCGGGGCACGAATATCGAGCCCTGTAAAATGACGTCTTAAATTCAGCAAAATCATAGTCCGAAAAACAAAACAAATGGCTCCTAAGTGCTTAATATATTATTTTTTGACTTCCCAAAACTTAAAATGTCAAAAAAAATGAAACTTTTCTAGGCACGAAAGTCGAACCCTGAAAAATGACGTCAAAAAATCAGCAAAATCAGAGTCCGAAATATAAAACAAATGGCTCCTAAGTGCTTAATATATTATTTTTTGACTTCCCAAAACTTGAAATTTAATAAAAATGAAACTTTTCGGGGGCACGAAAATCGAGCCCTGAAAAATGAAGTCTAAAAATCAGCAAAATCAGAGTCCGAAAAACAATACAAATGTATCCTAAGTGCTTCATATATTATTTTTTGACATCCCAAAACTTAAAATGTAAAAAAAAAAAGAACCTTTTCGGGGCACGAAAATCGAGCCCTGAAAAATGACGTCTTAAAATCAGCAAAATCAGAGTCCGAAAAACAAAACAAATGGCTCCTAAGTTCTTAATTTATTATATTTTGACTTCCCAAAACTTAAAATATCAAAAAAAATGAAACTTTTCTGGGCACGAAAGTCGAGCCCTGAAAAATGACGTCTAATAATCAGCAAAATCAGAATCCGAAAAACAATACAAATGTATCCTAAGTGCTGCATATATTATTTTTTGACATCCCAAAACTTAAAATGTAAAAAATAATGAAACTTTTCGGGGAACGAAAATCGAGCCCTGTAAATGACGTCTTAAAATCAGCAAAATCAGAGTCCGAAAAACAAAATAAATAGCTCCTAAGTCCTTAATATATTATTTTTTGACTTTCCAAAATTTAAAATGTCAAAAAAAATGAAACTTTTCTAGGCACGAAAGTCGAGCCCTGAAAAATGACGTCTAAAAATCAGCAAAATCAGAGTCCGAAAAACAATACAAATGTCTCATAAGGGCTTAATATATTATTTTTTGAATTCCAAAAACTTAAAATTTCAAAAAAAATGAAACTTTTCGGGGAACAAAAATCGAGCCCTGAAAAATGAAGTCTAAAACTCAGCAAAATAAAAGTCCCAAAAACAAAACAAATTGGTCCTAAGTGCTTCATATATTATTTTTTGACTTCCCAAAACTTGAAATTTAAAAAAAAATGAAACTTTCGGGGCACGAAAATCGAGCCCTGAAAAATGACGTCTTAAAATCAGCTAAATTAGAGTCTTAAAAACAAAACAAATGGCTCCTATGTGCTTAATAAATTATTTTTTGACTTCCCAAAAATTAAAATGTCAAAAAAAATGAAACTTTTCGGGGCACGAAAGTCGAGCCCTGAAAAATGACGTCTAAAAATCAGCAAAATCAGAGTCCGAAAAACAATACAAATGTCTCCTAAGTGCTTGATATATTATTTTTTGACTTCCCAAAACTTGAAATTTCAAAAAAAATGAAACTTTTCGGGGCACGAAAATTGAGCCCTGAAAAATGAAGTCTAAAAATCAGCAAAATCAGAGTCCGAAAAACAAAACAAATGGCTCCTAAGTGCTTAATATATTATTTTTTGACTTCCCAAAACTTGAAATTTCAAAAAAAATGAAACTTTTCGGGGGCACGAAAATCGAGCCCTGAAAAATGAAGTCTAAAAATCAGCAAAATAAGAGTCCGAAAAACAAAACAAATGGCTCCTATGTGCTTAATATATTATTTTTTGACTTCCCAAAACTTAAAATGAAAAAAAAAATGAAATTTTTCGGGGCACGAAAGTCGAGCCCTGAAAAATGACGTCTACAAGTCAGCAAAATCAGAGTCCGAAAATCAATACAAATGTCTCCTATGTGCTTAATATATTATTTTTTGAATTCGAAAAACTTAAAATTTCAAAAAAAATGAAACTTTTCGGGGCACGAAAGTCGAGCCCTGAAAAATGACGTCAAAAAATAGACAAAATCAGAGTCCGAAAAACAATACAAATGTATCCTAAGTGCTTCATATATTATTTTTTGACATCCCAAAACTTAAAATGTAAAAAAAAATGAAACTTTTCGGGGCACGAAAATCGAGCCCTGTAAAATGACGTCTTAAATTCAGCAAAATCAGAGTCCGAAAAACAAAACAAATGGCTCCTAAGTGCTTAATATATTATTTTTTGACTTCCCAAATCTTAAAATGTCAAAAAAAATGAAACTTTTCTAGGCACGAAAGTCGAGCCCTGAAAAATGACGTCAAAAAATCAGCAATATCAGAGTCCGAAAAATAAAACAAATGGCTCCTAAGTGCTTAATATATTATTTTTTGACTTCCCAAAACTTGAAATTTCAATAAAAATGAAACTTTTCGGGGGCACGAAAATCGAGCCCTGAAAAATGAAGTCTAAAAATCAGCAAAATCAGAGTCCGAAAAATAAAACAAATGGCTCCTAAGTTCTTAATATATTATTTTTTGACTTCCCAAAACTTAAAATATCAAAAAAAATGAAACTTTTCTAGGCACGAAAGTCGAGCCCTGAAAAATGACGTCTAAAAATCAGCAAAATCAGAGTCCGAAAAACAATACAAATGTCTCCTAAGTGCTTAATATATTATTTTTTTACTTCCCAAAACTTGAAATTTCATAAAAAATGAAACTTTTCGGGGTACGAAAATCGAGCCCTGAAAAATGAAGTCTAAAAATCACCAAAATCAGAGTCCTAAAAACAAAACAAATGGCTCCTAAGTGCTTAATATATTATTTTTTGACTTCCCAAAACTTAAAATGTCAAAAAAAATGAAACTTTTCTAGGCACGAAAGTCGAGCCCTGAAAAATGACGTCTAAAAATCAGCAAAATCAGAGTCCGAAAAACAAAACAAATGGCTCCTATGTGCTTAATATATTATTTTTTGACTTTCCAAAACTTAAAATGTAAAAAAAAATGAAACTTTTCGGGGATCTAAAGTCGAGCCCTGAAAAATGACGTCTAAAAATCATCAAAATCAGAGTCCGAAAAACAATACAAATGTCTCCTAAGTGCTTAATATATTATTTTTTGACTTCCCAAAACTTGAAATTTCAAAAAAAATGAAACTTTTCGGGGCACGAAAATTGAGACCTGAAAAATGAAGTCTAAAAATCAGCAAAATCAGAGTCCGAAAAACAAAACAAATGGCTCCTAAGTGCTTAATATATTATTTTTTGACTTCCCAAAACTTGAAATTTCAAAAAAAATGAAACTTTTCGGGGGCACGAAAATCGAGCTCTGAAAAATGAAGTCTAAAAATCAGCAAAATCAGAGTCCGAAAAACAAAACAAATGGCTCCTATGTGCTTAATATATTATTTTTTGACTTCCCAAAACTTAAAATGAAAAAAAAAATGAAATTTTTCGGGGCACGAAAGTCGAGCCCTGAAAAATGACGTCTAAAAATCAGCAAAATCAGAGTCCGAAAAACAATACAAATGTCTCCTAAGTGCTTAATATATTATTTTTTTACTTCCCAAAACTTGAGATTTCATAAAAAATGAAACTTTTCGGGGTACGAAAATCGAGCCCTGAAAAATGAAGTCTAAAAATCACCAAAATCAGAGTCCGAAAAACAAAACAAATTGGTCCTAAGTGCTTCATATATTATTTTTTGACTTCCCAAAACTTGAAATTTAAAAAAAAATGAAACTTTCGGGGCACGAAAATCGAGCCCTGAAAAATGACGTCTTAAAATCAGCTAAATTAGAGTCCGAAAAACAAAACAAATGGCTCCTATGTGCTTAATAAATTATTTTTTGACTTCCCAAAAATTAAAATGTCAAAAAAAATTAAACTTTTCGGGGCACGAAAGTCGAGCCCTGAAAAATGACGTCTAAAAATCAGCAAAATCAGAGTCCGAAAAACAATACAAATGTCTCCTAAGTGCTTAATATATTATTTTTTGACTTCCCAAAACTTGAAATTTCAAAAAAAATGAAACTTTTCGGGGCACGAAAATTGAGCCCTGAAAAATGAAGTCTAAAAATCAGCAAAATCAGAGTCCGAAAAACAAAACAAATGGCTCCTAAGTGCTTAATATATTATTTTTTGACTTCCCAAAACTTGAAATTTCAAAAAAAATGAAACTTTTCGGGGGCACGAAAATCGAGCCCTGAAAAATGAAGTCTAAAAATCAGCAAAATCAGAGTCCGAAAAACAAAACAAATGGCTCCTATGTGCTTAATATATTATTTTTTGACTTCCCAAAACTTAAAATGAAAAAAAAATGAAATTTTTCGGGGCACGAAAGTCGAGCCCTGAAAAATGACGTCTACAAGTCAGCAAAATCAGAGTCCGAAAATCAATACAAATGTCTCCTATGTGCTTAATATATTATTTTTTGAATTCCAAAAACTTAAAATTTCAAAAAAAATGAAACTTTTCGGGGCACGAAAGTCGAGCCCTGAAAAATGACGTCAAAAAATCGACAAAATCAGAGTCCGAAAAACAATACAAATGTATCCTAAGTGCTTCATATATTATTTTTTGACATCCCAAAACTTAAAATGTAAAAAAAAATGAAACTTTTCGGGGCACGAAAATCGAGCCCTGTAAAATGACGTCTTAAATTCAGCAAAATCAGAGTCCGAAAAACAAAACAAATGGCTCCTAAGTGCTTAATATATTATTTTTTGACTTCCCAAAACTTAAAATGTCAAAAAAAATGAAACTTTTCTAGGCACGAAAGTCGAGCCCTGAAAAATGACGTCAAAAAATCAGCAAAATCAGAGTCCGAAAAATAAAACAAATGGCTCCTAAGTGCTTAATATATTATTTTTTGACTTCCCAAAACTTGAAATTTCAATAAAAATGAAACTTTTCGGGGGCACGAAAATCGAGCCCTGAAAAATGAAGTCTAAAAATCAGCAAAATCAGAGTCCGAAAAACAAAACAAATGGCTCCTAAGTTCTTAATATATTATTTTTTGACTTCCCAAAACTTAAAATATCAAAAAAAATGAAACTTTTCTAGGCACGAAAGTCGAGCCCTGAAAAATGACGTCTAAAAATCAGCAAAATCAGAGTCCGAAAAACAATACAAATGTCTCCTAAGTGCTTAATATATTATTTTTTTACTTCCCAAAACTTGAAATTTCATAAAAAATGAAACTTTTCGGGGTACGAAAATCGAGCCCTGAAAAATGAAGTCTAAAAATCACCAAAATCAGAGTCCGAAAAACAAAACAAATGGCTCCTAAGTGCTTAATATATTATTTTTTGACTTCCCAAAACTTAAAATGTCAAAAAAAATGAAACTTTTCTAGGCACGAAAGTCGAGCCCTGAAAAATGACGTCTAAAAATCAGCAAAATCAGAGTCCGAAAAACAAAACAAATGGCTCCTATGTGCTTAATATATTATTTTTTGACTTTCCAAAACTTAAAATGTAAAAAAAAATGAAACATTTCGGGGATCTAAAGTCGAGCCCTGAAAAATGACGTCTAAAAATCAGCAAAATCAGAGTCCGAAAAACAATACAAATGTCTCCTAAGTGCTTAATATATTATTTTTTAACTTCCCAAAACTTGAAATTTCAAAAAAAATGAAACTTTTCGGGGCACGAAAATCGAGCCATTAAAAATGAAGTCTAAAAAACAGCAAAATCGGAGTCCGAAAAACAAAACAAATGGCTTCTATGTGCTTAATATATTATTTTTTGACTTCCCAAAACTTAAAATGTCAAAAAAAATGAAACTTTTCGGGGCACGAAAGTCGAGCCCTGAAAATTGACGTCTAAAAATCAGCAAAATCAGAGTCCGAAAAACAATACAAATGTCTCCTAAGTGCTTAATATATTATTTTTTGACTTCCCAAAACTTGAAATTTCAAAAAAAATGAAACTTTTCGGGGCACGAAATCGAGCCCTGAAAAATGAAGTCCAAAAATCACCAAAATCAGAGTCCGAAAAACAAAACAAATGGCTCCTAAGTGCTTAATATATTATTTTTTGACTTCCCAAAACTTGAAATTTCAAAAAAAATGAAACTTTTCGGGGGCACGAAAATCGAGCCCTGAAAAATGAAGTCTAAAAATCAGCAAAATAAGAGTCCGAAAAACAAAACAAATGGCTCCTATGTGCTTAATATATTATTTTTTGACTTCCCAAAACTTAAAATGAAAAAAAAAATGAAATTTTTCGGGGCACGAAAGTCGAGCCCTGAAAAATGACGTCTACAAGTCAGCAAAATCAGAGTCCGAAAATCAATACAAATGTCTCCTATGTGCTTAATATATTATTTTTTGAATTCCAAAAACTTAAAATTTCAAAAAAAATGAAACTTTTCGGGGCACGAAAGTCGAGCCCTGAAAAATGACGTCAAAAAATAGACAAAATCAGAGTCCGAAAAACAATACAAATGTATCCTAAGTGCTTCATATATTATTTTTTGACATCCCAAAACTTAAAATGTAAAAAAAAATGAAACTTTTCGGGGCACGAAAATCGAGCCCTGTAAAATGACGTCTTAAATTCAGCAAAATCAGAGTCCGAAAAACAAAACAAATGGCTCCTAAGTGCTTAATATATTATTTTTTGACTTCCCAAATCTTAAAATGTCAAAAAAAATGAAACTTTTCTAGGCACGAAAGTCGAGCCCTGAAAAATGACGTCAAAAAATCAGCAATATCAGAGTCCGAAAAATAAAACAAATGGCTCCTAAGTGCTTAATATATTATTTTTTGACTTCCCAAAACTTGAAATTTCAATAAAAATGAAACTTTTCGGGGGCACGAAAATCGAGCCCTGAAAAATGAAGTCTAAAAATCAGCAAAATCAGAGTCCGAAAAATAAAACAAATGGCTCCTAAGTTCTTAATATATTATTTTTTGACTTCCCAAAACTTAAAATATCAAAAAAAATGAAACTTTTCTAGGCACGAAAGTCGAGCCCTGAAAAATGACGTCTAAAAATCAGCAAAATCAGAGTCCGAAAAACAATACAAATGTCTCCTAAGTGCTTAATATATTATTTTTTTACTTCCCAAAACTTGAAATTTCATAAAAAATGAAACTTTTCGGGGTACGAAAATCGAGCCCTGAAAAATGAAGTCTAAAAATCACCAAAATCAGAGTCCGAAAAACAAAACAAATGGCTCCTAAGTGCTTAATATATTATTTTTTGACTTCCCAAAACTTAAAATGTCAAAAAAAATGAAACTTTTCTAGGCACGAAAGTCGAGCCCTGAAAAATGACGTCTAAAAATCAGCAAAATCAGAGTCCGAAAAACAAAACAAATGGCTCCTATGTGCTTAATATATTATTTTTTGACTTTCCAAAACTTAAAATGTAAAAAAAAATGAAACTTTTCGGGGATCTAAAGTCGAGCCCTGAAAAATGACGTCTAAAAATCATCAAAATCAGAGTCCGAAAAACAATACAAATGTCTCCTAAGTGCTTAATATATTATTTTTTGACTTCCCAAAACTTGAAATTTCAAAAAAAATGAAACTTTTCGGGGCACGAAAATTGAGACCTGAAAAATGAAGTCTAAAAATCAGCAAAATCAGAGTCCGAAAAACAAAACAAATGGCTCCTAAGTGCTTAATATATTATTTTTTGACTTCCCAAAACTTGAAATTTCAAAAAAAATGAAACTTTTCGGGGGCACGAAAATCGAGCTCTGAAAAATGAAGTCTAAAAATCAGCAAAATCAGAGTCCGAAAAACAAAACAAATGGCTCCTATGTGCTTAATATATTATTTTTTGACTTCCCAAAACTTAAAATGAAAAAAAAAATGAAATTTTTCGGGGCACGAAAGTCGAGCCCTGAAAAATGACGTCTAAAAATCAGCAAAATCAGAGTCCGAAAAACAATACAAATGTCTCCTAAGTGCTTAATATATTATTTTTTTACTTCCCAAAACTTGAAATTTCATAAAAAATGAAACTTTTCGGGGTACGAAAATCGAGCCCTGAAAAATGAAGTCTAAAAATCACCAAAATCAGAGTCCGAAAAACAAAACAAATTGGTCCTAAGTGCTTCATATATTATTTTTTGACTTCCCAAAACTTGAAATTTAAAAAAAAATGAAACTTTCGGGGCACGAAAATCGAGCCCTGAAAAATGACGTCTTAAAATCAGCTAAATTAGAGTCCGAAAAACAAAACAAATGGCTCCTATGTGCTTAATAAATTATTTTTTGACTTCCCAAAAATTAAAATGTCAAAAAAAATTAAACTTTTCGGGGCACGAAAGTCGAGCCCTGAAAAATGACGTCTAAAAATCAGCAAAATCAGAGTCCGAAAAACAATACAAATGTCTCCTAAGTGCTTAATATATTATTTTTTGACTTCCCAAAACTTGAAATTTCAAAAAAAATGAAACTTTTCGGGGCACGAAAATTGAGCCCTGAAAAATGAAGTCTAAAAATCAGCAAAATCAGAGTCCGAAAAACAAAACAAATGGCTCCTAAGTGCTTAATATATTATTTTTTGACTTCCCAAAACTTGAAATTTCAAAAAAAATGAAACTTTTCGGGGGCACGAAAATCGAGCCCTGAAAAATGAAGTCTAAAAATCAGCAAAATCAGAGTCCGAAAAACAAAACAAATGGCTCCTATGTGCTTAATATATTATTTTTTGACTTCCCAAAACTTAAAATGAAAAAAAAATGAAATTTTTCGGGGCACGAAAGTCGAGCCCTGAAAAATGACGTCTACAAGTCAGCAAAATCAGAGTCCGAAAATCAATACAAATGTCTCCTATGTGCTTAATATATTATTTTTTGAATTCCAAAAACTTAAAATTTCAAAAAAAATGAAACTTTTCGGGGCACGAAAGTCGAGCCCTGAAAAATGACGTCAAAAAATCGACAAAATCAGAGTCCGAAAAACAATACAAATGTATCCTAAGTGCTTCATATATTATTTTTTGACATCCCAAAACTTAAAATGTAAAAAAAAATGAAACTTTTCGGGGCACGAAAATCGAGCCCTGTAAAATGACGTCTTAAATTCAGCAAAATCAGAGTCCGAAAAACAAAACAAATGGCTCCTAAGTGCTTAATATATTATTTTTTGACTTCCCAAAACTTAAAATGTCAAAAAAAATGAAACTTTTCTAGGCACGAAAGTCGAGCCCTGAAAAATGACGTCAAAAAATCAGCAAAATCAGAGTCCGAAAAATAAAACAAATGGCTCCTAAGTGCTTAATATATTATTTTTTGACTTCCCAAAACTTGAAATTTCAATAAAAATGAAACTTTTCGGGGGCACGAAAATCGAGCCCTGAAAAATGAAGTCTAAAAATCAGCAAAATCGGAGTCCGAAAAACAAAACAAATGGCTCCTAAGTTCTTAATATATTATTTTTTGACTTCCCAAAACTTAAAATATCAAAAAAAATGAAACTTTTCTAGGCACGAAAGTCGAGCCCTGAAAAATGACGTCTAAAAATCAGCAAAATCAGAGTCCGAAAAACAATACAAATGTCTCCTAAGTGCTTAATATATTATTTTTTTACTTCCCAAAACTTGAAATTTCATAAAAAATGAAACTTTTCGGGGTACGAAAATCGAGCCCTGAAAAATGAAGTCTAAAAATCACCAAAATCAGAGTCCGAAAAACAAAACAAATGGCTCCTAAGTGCTTAATATATTATTTTTTGACTTCCCAAAACTTAAAATGTCAAAAAAAATGAAACTTTTCTAGGCACGAAAGTCGAGCCCTGAAAAATGACGTCTAAAAATCAGCAAAATCAGAGTCCGAAAAACAAAACAAATGGCTCCTATGTGCTTAATATATTATTTTTTGACTTTCCAAAACTTAAAATGTAAAAAAAAATGAAACTTTTCGGGGATCTAAAGTCGAGCCCTGAAAAATGACGTCTAAAAATCAGCAAAATCAGAGTCCGAAAAACAAAACAAATGGCTCCTAAGTGCTTAATATATTATTTTTTGACTTCCCAAAACTTGAAATTTCAAAAAAAATGAAACTTTTCGGGGGCACGAAAATCGAGCCCTGAAAAATGAAGTCTAAAAATCAGCAAAATCAGAGTCCGAAAAACAAAACAAATGGCTCCTATGTGCTTAATATATTATTTTTTGACTTCCCAAAACTTAAAATGAAAAAAAAATGAAATTTTTCGGGGCACGAAAGTCGAGCCCTGAAAAATGACGTCTACAAGTCAGCAAAATCAGAGTCCGAAAATCAATACAAATGTCTCCTATGTGCTTAATATATTATTTTTTGAATTCCAAAAACTTAAAATTTCAAAAAAAATGAAACTTTTCGGGGCACGAAAGTCGAGCCCTGAAAAATGACGTCAAAAAATCGACAAAATCAGAGTCCGAAAAACAATACAAATGTATCCTAAGTGCTTCATATATTATTTTTTGACATCCCAAAACTTAAAATGTAAAAAAAAATGAAACTTTTCGGGGCACGAAAATCGAGCCCTGTAAAATGACGTCTTAAATTCAGCAAAATCAGAGTCCGAAAAACAAAACAAATGGCTCCTAAGTGCTTAATATATTATTTTTTGACTTCCCAAAACTTAAAATGTCAAAAAAAATGAAACTTTTCTAGGCACGAAAGTCGAGCCCTGAAAAATGACGTCAAAAAATCAGCAAAATCAGAGTCCGAAAAATAAAACAAATGGCTCCTAAGTGCTTAATATATTATTTTTTGACTTCCCAAAACTTGAAATTTCAATAAAAATGAAACTTTTCGGGGGCACGAAAATCGAGCCCTGAAAAATGAAGTCTAAAAATCAGCAAAATCGGAGTCCGAAAAACAAAACAAATGGCTCCTAAGTTCTTAATATATTATTTTTTGACTTCCCAAAACTTAAAATATCAAAAAAAATGAAACTTTTCTAGGCACGAAAGTCGAGCCCTGAAAAATGACGTCTAAAAATCAGCAAAATCAGAGTCCGAAAAACAATACAAATGTCTCCTAAGTGCTTAATATATTATTTTTTTACTTCCCAAAACTTGAAATTTCATAAAAAATGAAACTTTTCGGGGTACGAAAATCGAGCCCTGAAAAATGAAGTCTAAAAATCACCAAAATCAGAGTCCGAAAAACAAAACAAATGGCTCCTAAGTGCTTAATATATTATTTTTTGACTTCCCAAAACTTAAAATGTCAAAAAAAATGAAACTTTTCTAGGCACGAAAGTCGAGCCCTGAAAAATGACGTCTAAAAATCAGCAAAATCAGAGTCCGAAAAACAAAACAAATGGCTCCTATGTGCTTAATATATTATTTTTTGACTTTCCAAAACTTAAAATGTAAAAAAAAATGAAACTTTTCGGGGATCTAAAGTCGAGCCCTGAAAAATGACGTCTAAAAATCAGCAAAATCAGAGTCCGAAAAACAATACAAATGTCTCCTAAGTGCTTAATATATTATTTTTTAACTTCCCAAAACTTGAAATTTCAAAAAAATGAAACTTTTCGGGGCACGAAAATCGAGCCATTAAAAATGAAGTCTAAAAAACAGCAAAATCGGAGTCCGAAAAACAAAACAAATGGCTGCTATGTGCTTAATATATTATTTTTTGACTTCCCAAAACTTAAAATGTCAAAAAAAATGAAACTTTTCGGGGCACGAAAGTCGAGCCCTGAAAATTGACGTCTAAAAATCAGCAAAATCAGAGTCCGAAAAACAATACAAATGTCTCCTAAGTGCTTAATATATTATTTTTTGACTTCCCAAAACTTGAAATTTCAAAAAAAATGAAACTTTTCGGGGCACGAAATCGAGCCCTGAAAAATGAAGTCTAAAAATCACCAAAATCAGAGTCCGAAAAACAAAACAAATGGCTCCTAAGTGCTTAATATATTATTTTTTGACTTCCCAAAACTTGAAATTTTAAAAAAAAAGAAACTTTTCGGGGGCACGAAAATCGAGCCCTGAAAAATGAAGTCTAAAAATCAGCAAAATCAGAGTCCGAAAAACAAAACAAATGGCTCCTATGTGCTTAATATATTATTTTTTGACTTCCCAAAACTTAAAATGAAAAAAAAATGAAATTTTTCGGGGCACGAAAGTCGAGCCCTGAAAAATGACGTCTACAAGTCAGCAAAATCAGAGTCCGAAAATCAATACAAATGTCTCCTATGTGCTTAATATATTATTTTTTGAATTCCAAAAACTTAAAATTTCAAAAAAAATGAAACTTTTCGGGGCACGAAAGTCGAGCCTTGAAAAATGACGTCAAAAAATCGACAAAATCAGAGTCCGAAAAACAATACAAATGTATCCTAAGTGCTTCATATATTATTTTTTGACATCCCAAAACTTAAAATGTAAAAAAAAATGAAACTTTTCGGGGCACGAAAATCGAGCCCTGTAAAATGACGTCTTAAATTCAGCAAAATCAGAGTCCGAAAAACAAAACAAATGGCTCCTAAGTGCTTAATATATTATTTTTTGACTTCCCAAAACTTAAAATGTCAAAAAAAATGAAACTTTTCTAGGCACGAAAGTCGAGCCCTGAAAAATGACGTCAAAAAATCAGCAAAATCAGAGTCCGAAAAATAAAACAAATGGCTCCTAAGTGTTTAATATATTATTTTTTGACTTCCCAAAACTTGAAATTTCAATAAAAATGAAACTTTTCGGGGGCACGAAAATCGAGCCCTGAAAAATGAAGTCTAAAAATCAGCAAAATCAGAGTCCGAAAAACTAAACAAATGGCTCCTAAGTTCTTAATATATTATTTTTTGACTTCCCAAAACTTAAAATATCAAAAAAAATGAAACTTTTCTAGGCACGAAAGTCGAGCCCTGAAAAATGACGTCTAAAAATCAGCAAAATCAGAGTCCGAAAAACAATACAAATGTCTCCTAAGTGCTTAATATATTATTTTTTTACTTCCCAAAACTTGAAATTTCATAAAAAATGAAACTTTTCGGGGTACGAAAATCGAGCCCTGAAAAATGAAGTCTAAAAATCACCAAAATCAGAGTCCGAAAAACAAAACAAATGGCTCCTAAGTGCTTAATATATTATTTTTTGACTTCCCAAAACTTAAAATGTCAAAAAAAATGAAACTTTTCTAGGCACGAAAGTCGAGCCCTGAAAAATGACGTCTAAAAATCAGCAAAATCAGAGTCCGAAAAACAAAACAAATGGCTCCTATGTGCTTAATATATTATTTTTTGACTTTCCAAAACTTAAAATGTAAAAAAAAATGAAACTTTTCGGGGATCTAAAGTCGAGCCCTGAAAAATGACGTCTAAAAATCAGCAAAATCAGAGTCCGAAAAACAATACAAATGTCTCCTAAGTGCTTAATATATTATTTTTTAACTTCCCAAAACTTGAAATTTCAAAAAAAATGAAACTTTTCGGGGCACGAAAATCGAGCCATTAAAAATGAAGTCTAAAAAACAGCAAAATCGGAGTCCGAAAAACAAAACAAATGGCTGCTATGTGCTTAATATATTATTTTTTGACTTCCCAAAACTTAAAATGTCAAAAAAAATGAAACTTTTCGGGGCACGAAAGTCGAGCCCTGAAAATTGACGTCTAAAAATCAGCAAAATCAGAGTCCGAAAAACAATACAAATGTCTCCTAAGTGCTTAATATATTATTTTTTGACTTCCCAAAACTTGAAATTTCAAAAAAAATGAAACTTTTCGGGGCACGAAAATTGAGCCCTGAAAAATGAAGTCTAAAAATCAGCAAAATCAGAGTCCGAAAAACAAAACAAATGGCTCCTAAGTGCTTAATATATTATTTTTTGACTTCCCAAAACTTGAAATTTAAAAAAAAATGAAACTTTTCCGGGGCACGAAAATCGAGCCCTGAAAAATGAAGTATAAAAATCAGCAAAATCAGAGTCCGAAAAACAAAACAAATGGCTCCTATGTGCTTAATATATTATTTTTTGACTTCCCAAAACTTAAAATGAAAAAAAAATGAAATTTTTCGGGGCACGAAAGTCGAGCCCTGAAAAATGACGTCTACAAGTCAGCAAAATCAGAGTCCGAAAATCAATACAAATGTCTCCTATGTGCTTAATATATTATTTTTTGAATTCCAAAAACTTAAAATTTCAAAAAAAATGAAACTTTTCGGGGCACGAAAGTCGAGCCCTGAAAAATGACGTCAAAAAATCGACAAAATCAGAGTCCGAAAAACAATACAAATGTATCCTAAGTGCTTCATATATTATTTTTTGACATCCCAAAACTTAAAATGTAAAAAAAAATGAAACTTTTCGGGGCACGAAAATCGAGCCCTGTAAAATGACGTCTTAAATTCAGCAAAATAAGAGTCCGAAAAACAAAACAAATGGCTCCTAAGTGCTTAATATATTATTTTTTGACTTCCCAAAACTTAAAATGTCAAAAAAAATGAAACTTTTCTAGGCACGAAAGTCGAGCCCTGAAAAATGACGTCAAAAAATCAGCAAAATCAGAGTCCGAAAAATAAAACAAATGGCTCCTAAGTGTTTAATATATTATTTTTTGACTTCCCAAAACTTGAAATTTCAATAAAAATGAAACTTTTCGGGGGCACGAAAATCGAGCCCTGAAAAATGAAGTCTAAAAATCAGCAAAATCAGAGTCCGAAAAACAAAACAAATGGCTCCTAAGTTCTTAATATATTATTTTTTGACTTCCCAAAACTTAAAATATCAAAAAAAATGAAACTTTTCTAGGCACGAAAGTCGAGCCCTGAAAAATGACGTCTAAAAATCAGCAAAATCAGAGTCCGAAAAACAATACAAATGTCTCCTAAGTGCTTAATATATTATTTTTTTACTTCCCAAAACTTGAAATTTCATAAAAAATGAAACTTTTCGGGGTACGAAAATCGAGCCCTGAAAAATGAAGTCTAAAAATCACCAAAATCAGAGTCCGAAAAACAAAACAAATGGCTCCTAAGTGCTTAATATATTATTTTTTGACTTCCCAAAACTTAAAATGTCAAAAAAAATGAAACTTTTCTAGGCACGAAAGTCGAGCCCTGAAAAATGACGTCTAAAAATCAGCAAAATCAGAGTCCGAAAAACAAAACAAATGGCTCCTATGTGCTTAATATATTATTTTTTGACTTTCCAAAACTTAAAATGTAAAAAAAAATGAAACTTTTCGGGGATCTAAAGTCGAGCCCTGAAAAATGACGTCTAAAAATCAGCAAAATCAGAGTCCGAAAAACAATACAAATGTCTCCTAAGTGCTTAATATATTATTTTTTAACTTCCCAAAACTTGAAATTTCAAAAAAAATGAAACTTTTCGGGGCACGAAAATCGAGCCATTAAAAATGAAGTCTAAAAAACAGCAAAATCGGAGTCCGAAAAACAAAACAAATGGCTGCTATGTGCTTAATATATTATTTTTTGACTTCCCAAAACTTAAAATGTCAAAAAAAATGAAACTTTTCGGGGCACGAAAGTCGAGCCCTGAAAATTGACGTCTAAAAATCAGCAAAATCAGAGTCCGAAAAACAATACAAATGTCTCCTAAGTGCTTAATATATTATTTTTTGACTTCCCAAAACTTGAAATTTCAAAAAAAATGAAACTTTTCGGGGCACGAAAATTGAGCCCTGAAAAATGAAGTCTAAAAATCAGCAAAATCAGAGTCCGAAAAACAAAACAAATGGCTCCTAAGTGCTTAATATATTATTTTTTGACTTCCCAAAACTTGAAATTTAAAAAAAAATGAAACTTTTCCGGGGCACGAAAATCGAGCCCTGAAAAATGAAGTCTAAAAATCAGCAAAATCAGAGTCCGAAAAACAAAACAAATGGCTCCTATGTGCTTAATATATTATTTTTTGACTTCCCAAAACTTAAAATGAAAAAAAAATGAAATTTTTCGGGGCACGAAAGTCGAGCCCTGAAAAATGACGTCTACAAGTCAGCAAAATCAGAGTCCGAAAATCAATACAAATGTCTCCTATGTGCTTAATATATTATTTTTTGAATTCCAAAAACTTAAAATTTCAAAAAAAATGAAACTTTTCGGGGCACGAAAGTCGAGCCCTGAAAAATGACGTCAAAAAATCGACAAAATCAGAGTCCGAAAAACAATACAAATGTATCCTAAGTGCTTCATATATTATTTTTTGACATCCCAAAACTTAAAATGTAAAAAAAAATGAAACTTTTCGGGGCACGAAAATCGAGCCCTGTAAAATGACGTCTTAAATTCAGCAAAATAAGAGTCCGAAAAACAAAACAAATGGCTCCTAAGTGCTTAATATATTATTTTTTGACTTCCCAAAACTTAAAATGTCAAAAAAAATGAAACTTTTCTAGGCACGAAAGTCGAGCCCTGAAAAATGACGTCAAAAAATCAGCAAAATCAGAGTCCGAAAAATAAAACAAATGGCTCCTAAGTGTTTAATATATTATTTTTTGACTTCCCAAAACTTGAAATTTCAATAAAAATGAAACTTTTCGGGGGCACGAAAATCGAGCCCTGAAAAATGAAGTCTAAAAATCAGCAAAATCAGAGTCCGAAAAACAAAACAAATGGCTCCTAAGTTCTTAATATATTATTTTTTGACTTCCCAAAACTTAAAATATCAAAAAAAATGAAACTTTTCTAGGCACGAAAGTCGAGCCCTGAAAAATGACGTCTAAAAATCAGCAAAATCAGAGTCCGAAAAACAATACAAATGTCTCCTAAGTGCTTAATATATTATTTTTTTACTTCCCAAAACTTGAAATTTCATAAAAAATGAAACTTTTCGGGGTACGAAAATCGAGCCCTGAAAAATGAAGTCTAAAAATCACCAAAATCAGAGTCCGAAAAACAAAACAAATGGCTCCTAAGTGCTTAATATATTATTTTTTGACTTCCCAAAACTTAAAATGTTAAAAAAAATGAAACTTTTCTAGGCACGAAAGTCGAGCCCTGAAAAATGACGTCTAAAAATCAGCAAAATCAGAGTCCGAAAAACAAAACAAATGGCTCCTATGTGCTTAATATATTATTTTTTGACTTTCCAAAACTTAAAATGTAAAAAAAAATGAAACTTTTCGGGGATCTAAAGTCGAGCCCTGAAAAATGACGTCTAAAAATCAGCAAAATCAGAGTCCGAAAAACAATACAAATGTCTCCTAAGTGCTTAATATATTATTTTTTAACTTCCCAAAACTTGAAATTTCAAAAAAAATGAAACTTTTCGGGGCACGAAAATCGAGCCATTAAAAATGAAGTCTAAAAAACAGCAAAATCGGAGTCCGAAAAACAAAACAAATGGCTGCAATGTGCTTAATATATTATTTTTTGACTTCCCAAAACTTAAAATGTCAAAAAAAATGAAACTTTTCGGGGCACGAAAGTCGAGCCCTGAAAATTGACGTCTAAAAATCAGCAAAATCAGAGTCCGAAAAACAATACAAATGTCTCCTAAGTGCTTAATATATTATTTTTTGACTTCCCAAAACTTAAAATGTCAAAAAAAATGAAACTTTTCTAGGCACGAAAGTCGAGCCCTGAAAAATGACGTCTAAAAATCAGCAAAATCAGAGTCCGAAAAACAAAACAAATGGCTCCTATGTGCTTAATATATTATTTTTTGACTTTACAAAACTTAAAATGTAAAAAAAAATGAAACTTTTCGGGGATCTAAAGTCGAGCCCTGAAAAATGACGTCTAAAAATCAGCAAAATCTGAGTCCGAAAAACAATACAAATGTCTCCTAAGTGCTTAATATATTATTTTTTTACTTCCAAAAACTTGAAATTTCAAAAAAAATGAAACTTTTCGGGGCACGAAAATCGAGCCCCGAAAAAATGAAGTCTAAAAATCAGCAAAATCAAAGTACGAAATACAAAACAAATTGGTCTTAAGTGCTTCATATATTATTTTTTGACTTCCCAAAACTTGCAATTTAAAAAAAAATGAAACTTTTCGGGGCACGAAAATCGAGCCCTGAAAAATGACGTCTTAAAATCAGCAAAATCAGAGTCCGAAAAACAATACAAATGTCTCCAAAGTGCTTAATATATTATTTTTTGACTTCCCAAAACCTGAAATTTCAAAAAAATGAAACTTTTCGGGGCACGAAAATCGATCCCTGAAAAATGAAGTCTAAAAATCAGCAAAATCAGAGTCCGAAAAACAAAATAAATGGCTCCTAAGTTCTTAATATATTATTTTTTGACTTCCCAAAACTTAAAATGTCAAAAAAAATGAAACTTTTCTAGGCACGAAAGTCGAGCCCTTAACAATGACGTCTAAAAATCAGCAAAATCAGAGTCCGAAAAACAAAACAAATGTCTCCTAAGTGCTTAATATATTATTTTTTGACTTCCAAAAACTTGAAATTTAAAAAAAAATGAAACTTTTCGGGGCACGAAAATCGAGCCCTGAAAAAATGAACTCTAAAAATCAGTAAAATCAGAGTCCGAAAAACAAAACAAATGGCTCCTAAGTGCTTAATATATTATTTTTTGACTTCCCAAAACATAAAATGTCAAAAAAAATGAAACTTTTCTAGGCACGAAAGTCGAGCCCTGAAAAATGACGTCTAAAAATCAGCAAAATCAGAGTCCGAAAAACAAAATATATGGCTCCTATGTGCTTAATATATTATTTTTTGACTTCCCAACATTTAAAATTTCAAAAAAAATGAAACTTTTCTAGGCACGAAAGTCGAGCCCTGAAAAATGACGTCTAAAAATCAGCAAAATCAGAGTCCGAAAAACAATACAAATGTCTCCTAAGTGCTTAATATATTATTTTTTGAATTCCCAAAACTTGAAATTTCAAAACAAATGAAACTTTTCGGGGCACGGAAATCGAGCCCTGAAAAAATGAAGTCTAAAAATCAGCAAAATCAAAGTCCGAAATACAAAACAAATTGGTCCTAAGTGCTTCATATATTATTTTTTGACTTCCCAAAACTTGCAATTTTAAAAAAAAATGAAACTTTTCGGGGCACGAAAATCGAGCCCTGAAAAATGAAGTCTAAAAATCAGCAAAATCAGAGTCCGAAAAACAAAACAAATGGCTTCTATGTGCTTAATATATTATTTTTTGACTTCCCAAAACTTAAAATGTCAAAAAAAATGAAACTTTTCGGGGCACGAAAGTCGTGCCCTGAAAAATGACGTCTACAAGTCAGCAAAATCAGAGTCCGAAAAACAAAACAAATGGCTCCTAAGTGCTTAATATATTATTTTTTGACTTCCCAAAACTTGAAATTTCAAAAAAAACGAAACTTTTCGGGGCACAAAAATCGAGCCCTGAAAAAATGAAGTCTAAAAATCAGCAAAATCAAAGTCCGAAATACAAAACAAATTGGTCATAAGTGCTTCAAATATTATTTTTTGACTTCCCAAAACGTAAAATGTCAAAAAAAATGAAACTTTTCGGGGCACGAAAGTCGAGCCCTGAAAAATGACGTCTACAAGTCAGCAAAATCAGTGACCGAAAATCAATACAAATGTCTCCTAAGTGCATAATATATTATTTTTTGAATTCCAAAATCTTGAAATTTCAAAAAAAATGAAACTTTTCGGGGCACGAAAATCGAGCCCTTAAAAATGAAGTCTAAAAATCAGCAACATCAGAGTCCGGAAAACAATACAAATGTATCCTAAGTGCTTCATATATTATTTTTTGACATCCCAAAACTTAAAATGTAAAAAAAAAAAAAAACCTTTTCGGGGCACGAAAAGCGAGCCCTGAAAAATGACGTCTTAAAATCAGCAAAATCAGAGTCCGAAAAACAAAACAAATGGCTCCTTAGTTCTTAATTTATTATATTTTGACTTCCCAAAACTTAAAATGTCAAAAAAAATGAAACTTTTCTGGGCACGAAAGTCAAGCCCTGAAAAATGACGTCTAATAATCAGCAAAATCAGAATCCGAAAAACAATACAAATGTATCCTAAGTGCTGCATATATTATTTTTTGACATCCCAAAACTTAAAATGTAAAAAAAAAAAGAACCTTTTTGGGGCACGAAAATCGAGCCCTGAAAAATGACGTCTTAAAATCAGCAAAATCAAAGTCCGAAAAACAAAACAAATGGCTCCTAAGTGCTTAATATATTATTTTTTGACTTCCCAAAACTTGAAATTTCCAAAAAAATGAAACTTTTCGGGGAACGAAAGTCGAGCCCTGAAAAATGACGTCTAAAAATCAGCAACATCAGAGTCCGAAAAACAATACAAATGTATCCTAAGTGCTTCATATATTATTTTTTGACATCCCAAAACTTAAAATGTAAAAAAAAAAAGAACCTTTTCGGGGCACGAAAATCGAGCCCTGAAAAATGACGTCTTAAAATCAGCAAAATCAGAGTCCGAAAAACAAAACAAATGGCTCCTAAGTTCTTAATTTATTATATTTTGACTTCCCAAAACTTAAAATGTCAAAAAAAATGAAACTTTTTTGGGCACGAAAGTCAAGCCCTGAAAAATGACGTCTAATAATAAGCAAAATCAGAATCCGAAAAACAATACAAATGTATCCTAAGTGCTGCATATATTATTTTTTGACATCCCAAAACTTAAAATGTAAAAAAAAAAAGAACCTTTTTGGGGCACGAAAATCGAGCCCTGAAAAATGACGTCTTAAAATCAGCAAAATCAGAGTCCGAAAAACAAAACAAATGGCTCCTAAGTGCTTAATATATTATTTTTTGACTTCCCAAAACTTGAAATTTTAAAAAAAATGAAACTTTTCGGGGGCACGAAAATCGAGCCCTGAAAAATGAAGTCTAAAAATTAGCAAAATCAGAGTCCGAAAAACAAAACAAATGGCTCCTATGTGCTTAATATATTATTTTTTGACATCCCAAAACTTAAAATGTAAAAAAAAAAAAAACCTTTTCGGGGCACGAAATCGAGCCCTGAAAAATGACGTCTTAAAATCAGCAAAATCAGAGTCCGAAAAACAAAACAAATGGCTCCTAAGTTCTTAATTTATTATATTTTGACTTCCCAAAACTTAAAATGTCAAAAAAAATGAAACTTTTCTGGGCAAGAAAGTCAAGCCCTGAAAAATGACGTCTAATAATAAGCAAAATCAGAATCCGAAAAACAATACAAATGTATCCTAAGTGCTGCATATATTATTTTTTGACATCCCAAAACTTAAAATGTAAAAAAAAAAAGAACCTTTTTGGGGCACGAAAATCGAGCCCTGAAAAATGAAGTCTTAAAATCAGCAAAATCAGAGTCCGAAAAACAAAACAAATGGCTCCTAAGTGCTTAATATATTATTTTTTTACTTCCCAAAACTTGAAATTTCAAAAAAAATGAAACTTTTCGGGGGCACGAAAATCGAGCCCTGAAAAATGAAGTCTAAAAATCAGCAAAATCAGAGTCCGAAAAATAAAACAAATGGCTCCTATGTGCTTAATATATTATTTTTTGACTTCCCAAAACTTAAAATGTAAAAAAAAATGAAACTTTTCGGGGCACGAAAGTCGAGCCCTGAAAAATGACGTCTACAAGTCAGCAAAATCAGAGTCCGAAAATCAATACAAATGTCTCCTATGTGCTTAATATATTATTTTTTGAATTCCAAAAACTTAAAATTTCAAAAAAAATGAAACTTTTCGGGGCACGAAAGTCGAGCCCTGAAATATGACGTCAAAAAATCGACAAAATGAGAGTCCGAAAAACAATACAAATGTATCCTAAGTGCTGCATATATTATTTTTTGACATCCCAATACTTAAAATGTAAAAAAAAATGAAACTTTTTGGGGCACGAAAATCGAGCCCTGTAAAATGACGTCTTAAAATCAGCTAAATTAGAGTCCGAAAAATAAAACAAATGGCTCCTCTGTGCTTAATATATTATTTTTTGACTTCCCAAAACTTAAAATGTCAAAAAAATGAAACTTTTCGGGGCGCGAAAGTCGAGCCCTGAAAAATGACGTCTAAAAATCAGCAACATCAGAGTCCGAAAAACAATACAAATGTATCCTAAGTGATTCATATATTATTTTTTGACATCCCAAAACTTAAAATGTAAAAAAAAATGAACCTTTTCGGGGCACGAAAATCGAGCCCTAAAAAATTACGTCTTAAAATCAGAAAAATCAGAGTCCGAAAAATAAAACAAATGGCTCCTAAGTGCTTAATATATTATTTTTTGACTTCCCAAAACTTGAAATTAAAAAAAAAAATGAAACTTTTCGTGGCACGAAAATCAAGCCCTTAAAAATGAAGTCTAAAAATCAGCAAAATCAGAGTCCGAAAAACAAAACAAATGGCTCCTATGTGCTTAATATATTATTTTTTGACTTCCAAAACTTAAAATGTCAAAAAAAATGAAACTTTTCGGGGCACGAAAGTCGAGCCCTGAAAAATGACGTCTAAAAATCAGCAAAATCAGAGTCCGAAAAACAATACAAATGTCTCCTAAGTGCTTAATATATTATTTTTTGACTTCCCAAAACTTGAAATTTCAAAAAAAATGAAACTTTTCGGGGCACGAAAATCGAGCCTTGAAAAATGAAGTCTAAAAATCAGCAAAATCAAAGTCCGAAATACAAAACAAATTGGTCCTAAGTGCTTCATATATTATTTTTTGACTTCCCAAAACTTGCAATTTAAAAAAAAAATAAAACTTTTCGGGGCACGAAAATCGAGCCCTGAAAAATGACGTCTTAAAATCAGCAAAATCAGAGTCCGAAAAACAAAACAAATGGCTCCTAAGTTCTTAATTTATTATATTTTGACTTCCCAAAACTTAAAATGTCAAAAAAAATGAAACTTTTCTGGGCACGAAAGTCAAGCCCTGAAAAATGACGTCTAATAATCAGCAAAATCAGAATCCGAAAAACAATACAAATGTATCCTAAGTGCTGCATATATTATTTTTTGACATCCCAAAACTTAAAATGTAAAAAATAATGAAACTTTTCGGGGAACGAAAATCGAGCCCTGTAAATGACGTCTTAAAATCAGCAAAATCAGAGTCCGAAAAACAAAACAAATAGCTCCTAAGTCCTTAATATATTATTTTTTGACTTTCCAAAATTTAAAATGTCAAAACAAATGAAACTTTTCTAGGCACGAAAGTCGAGCCCTTAAAAATGACGTCTAAAAATCAGCAAAATCAGAGTCCGAAAAACAATACAAATGTCTCATAAGGGCTTAATATATTATTTTTTGAATTCCAAAAAATTAAAATTTCAAAAAAAATGAAACTTTTCGGGGAACGAAAATCGAGCCCTGAAAAATGAAGTCTAAAACTCAGCAAAATCAAAGTCCGAAAAACAAAACAAATAGGTCCTAAGTGCTTCATATATTATTTTTTGACTTCCCAAAACTTGAAATTTAAAAAAAAATGAAACTTTCGGGGCACGAAAATCGAGCCCTGAAAAATGACGTCTTAAAATCAGCTAAATTAGAGTCCGAAAAACAAAACAAATGGCTCCTATGTGCTTAATAAATTATTTTTTGACTTCCCAAAAATTAAAATGTCAAAAAAAATGAAACTTTTCGGGGCACGAAAGTCGAGCCCTGAAAAATGACGTCTAAAAATCAGCAAAATCAGAGTCCGAAAAACAATACAAATGTCTCCTAAGTGCTTAATATATTATTTTTTTACTTCCCAAAACTTGAAATTTCATAAAAAATGAAACTTTTCGGGGCACGAAAATTGAGCCCTGAAAAATGAAGTCTAAAAATCAGCAAAATCAGAGTCCGAAAAATAAAACAAATGGCTCCTAAGTGCTTAATATATTATTTTTTGACTTCCCAAAACTTAAAATGTCAAAAAAAATGAAAACTTTTCTAGGCACGAAAGTCGAGCCCTGAAAAATGACGTCTAAAAATCAGCAAAATCAGAGTCCGAAAAACAAAACAAATGGCTCCTATGTGCTTAATATATTATTTTTTGACTTTCCAAAACTTAAAATGTAAAAAAAAATGAAACTTTTCGGGGATCTAAAGTCGAGCCCTGAAAAATGACGTCTAAAAATCAGCAAAATCAGAGTCCGAAAAACAATACAAATGTCTCCTAAGTGCTTAATATATTATTTTTTAACTTCCCAAAACTTGAAATTTCAAAAAAAATGAAACTTTTCGGGGCACGAAAATCGAGCCATTAAAAATGAAGTCTAAAAAACAGCAAAATCGGAGTCCGAAAAACAAAACAAATGGCTGCTATGTGCTTAATATATTATTTTTTGACTTCCCAAAACTTAAAATGTCAAAAAAAATGAAACTTTTCGGGGCACGAAAGTCGAGCCCTGAAAATTGACGTCTAAAAATCAGCAAAATCAGAGTCCGAAAAACAATACAAATGTCTCCTAAGTGCTTAATATATTATTTTTTGACTTCCCAAAACTTGAAATTTCAAAAAAAATGAAACTTTTCGGGGCACGAAAATCGAACCCTGAAAAATGAAGTCTAAAAATCAGCAAAATCAGAGTCCGAAAAACAAAACAAATGGCTCCTAAGTGCTTAATATATTATTTTTTGACTTCCCAAAACTTAAAATGTCAAAAAAAATGAAACTTTTCTAGGCACGAAAGTCGAGCCCTGAAAAATGACGTCTAAAAATCAGCAAAATCAGAGTCCGAAAAACAAAACAAATGGCTCCTATGTGCTTAATATATTATTTTTTGACTTTACAAAACTTAAAATGTAAAAAAAAATGAAACTTTTCGGGGATCTAAAGTCGAGCCCTGAAAAATGACGTCTAAAAATCAGCAAAATCAGAGTCCGAAAAACAATACAAATGTCTCCTAAGTGCTTAATATATTATTTTTTTACTTCCAAAAACTTGAAATTTCAAAAAAAATGAAACTTTTCGGGGCACGAAAATCGAGCCCCGAAAAAATGAAGTCTAAAAATCAGCAAAATCAAAGTACGAAATACAAAACAAATTGGTCTTAAGTGCTTCATATATTATTTTTTGACTTCCCAAAACTTGCAATTTAAAAAAAAATGAAACTTTTCGGGGCACGAAAATCGAGCCCTGAAAAATGACGTCTTAAAATCAGCAAAATCAGAGTCCGAAAAACAATACAAATGTCTCCAAAGTGCTTAATATATTATTTTTTGACTTCCCAAAACCTGAAATTTCAAAAAAATGAAACTTTTCGGGGCACGAAAATCGATCCCTGAAAAATGAAGTCTAAAAATCAGCAAAATCAGAGTCCGAAAAACAAAACAAATGGCTCCTAAGTGCTTAATATATTATTTTTTGACTTCCCAAAACTTAAAATGTCAAAAAAAATGAAACTTTTCTAGGCACGAAAGTCGAGCCCTTAACAATGACGTCTAAAAATCAGCAAAATCAGAGTCCGAAAAACAAAACAAATGTCTCCTAAGTGCTTAATATATTATTTTTTGACTTCCAAAAACTTGAAATTTAAAAAAAAATGAAACTTTTCGGGGCACGAAAATCGAGCCCTGAAAAAATGAACTCTAAAAATCAGTAAAATCAGAGTCCGAAAAACAAAACAAATGGCTCCTAAGTGCTTAATATATTATTTTTTGACTTCCCAAAACATAAAATGTCAAAAAAAATGAAACTTTTTTAGGCACGAAAGTCGAGCCCTGAAAAATGACGTCTAAAAATCAGCAAAATCAGAGTCCGAAAAACAAAATATATGGCTCCTATGTGCTTAATATATTATTTTTTGACTTCCCAACATTTAAAATTTCAAAAAAAATGAAACTTTTCTAGGCACGAAAGTCGAGCCCTGAAAAATGACGTCTAAAAATCAGCAAAATCAGAGTCCGAAAAACAATACAAATGTCTCCTAAGTGCTTAATATATTATTTTTTGAATTCCCAAAACTTGAAATTTCAAAACAAATGAAACTTTTCGTGGCACGGAAATCGAGCCCTGAAAAAATGAAGTCTAAAAATCAGCAAAATCAAATTCCGAAATACAAAACAAATTGGTCCTAAGTGCTTCATATATTATTTTTTGACTTCCCAAAACTTGCAATTTTAAAAAAAAATGAAACTTTTCGCAGCACGAAAATCGAGCCCTGAAAAATGAAGTCTAAAAATCAGCAAAATCAGAGTCCGAAAAACAAAACAAATGGCTTCTATGTGCTTAATATATTATTTTTTGACTTCCCAAAACTTAAAATGTCAAAAAAAATGAAACTTTTCGGGGCACGAAAGTCGTGCCCTGAAAAATGACGTCTACAAGTCAGCAAAATCAGAGTCCGAAAAACAAAACAAATGGCTCCTAAGTGCTTAATATATTATTTTTTGACTTCCCAAAACTTGAAATTTCAAAAAAAACGAAACTTTTCGGGGCACAAAAATCGAGCCCTGAAAAAATGAAGTCTAAAAATCAGCAAAATCAAAGTCCGAAATACAAAACAAATTGGTCATAAGTGCTTCATATATTATTTTTTGACTTCCCAAAACGTAAAATGTCAAAAAAAATGAAACTTTTCGGGGCACGAAAGTCGAGCCCTGAAAAATGACGTCTACAAGTCAGCAAAATCAGTGACCGAAAATCAATACAAATGTCTCCTAAGTGCATAATATATTATTTTTTGAATTCCAAAATCTTGAAATTTCAAAAAAAATGAAACTTTTCGGGGCACGAAAATCGAGCCCTTAAAAATGAAGTCTAAAAATCAGCAACATCAGAGTCCGAAAAACAATACAAATGTATCCTAAGTGCTTCATATATTATTTTTTGACATCCCAAAACTTAAAATGTAAAAAAAAAAAAAACCTTTTCGGGGCACGAAAATCGAGCCCTGAAAAATGACGTCTTAAAATCAGCAAAATCAGAGTCCGAAAAACAAAACAAATGGCTCCTTAGTTCTTAATTTATTATATTTTGACTTCCCAAAACTTAAAATGTCAAAAAAAATGAAACTTTTCTGGGCACGAAAGTCAAGCCCTGAAAAATGACGTCTAATAATCAGCAAAATCAGAATCCGAAAAACAATACAAATGTATCCTAAGTGCTGCATATATTATTTTTTGACATCCCAAAACTTAAAATGTAAAAAAAAAAAGAACCTTTTTGGGGCACGAAAATCGAGCCCTGAAAAATGACGTCTTAAAATCAGCAAAATCAAAGTCCGAAAAACAAAACAAATGGCTCCTAAGTGCTTAATATATTATTTTTTGACTTCCCAAAACTTGAAATTTCAAAAAAAATGAAACTTTTCGGGGAACGAAAGTCGAGCCCTGAAAAATGACGTCTAAAAATCAGCAACATCAGAATCCGAAAAACAATACAAATGTATCCTAAGTGCTTCATATATTATTTTTTGACATCCCAAAACTTAAAATGTAAAAAAAAAAAGAACCTTTTCGGGGCACGAAAATCAAGCCCTGAAAAATGACGTCTTAAAATCAGCAAAATCAGAGTCCGAAAAACAAAACAAATGGCTCCTAAGTTCTTAATTTATTATATTTTGACTTCCCAAAACTTAAAATGTCAAAAAAAATGATACTTTTTTGGGCACGAAAGTCAAGCCCTGAAAAATGACGTCTAATAATAAGCAAAATCAGAATCCGAAAAACAATACAAATGTATCCTAAGTGCTGCATATATTATTTTTTGACATCCCAAAACTTAAAATGTAAAAAAAAAAAGAACCTTTTTGGGGCACGAAAATCGAGCCCTGAAAAATGACGTCTTAAAATCAGCAAAATCAGAGTCCGAAAAACAAAACAAATGGCTCCTAAGTGCTTAATATATTATTTTTTGACTTCCCAAAACTTGAAATTTCAAAAAAAATGAAACTTTTCGGGGGCACGAAAATCGAGCCCTGAAAAATGAAGTCTAAAAATCAGCAAAATCAGAGTCCGAAAAATAAAACAAATGGCTCCTATGTGCTTAATATATTATTTTTTGACTTCCCAAAACTTAAAATGTAAAAAAAAATGAAACTTTTCAGGGCACGAAAGTCGAGCCCTGAAAAATGACGTCTACAAGTCAGCAAAATCAGAGTCCGAAAATCAATACAAATGTCTCCTATGTGCTTAATATATTATTTTTTGAATTCCAAAAACTTAAAATTTCAAAAAAAATGAAACTTTTCGGGGCACGAAAGTCGAGCCCTGAAATATTACGTCAAAAAATCGACAAAATGAGAGTCCGAAAAACAATACAAATGTATCCTAAGTGCTGCATATATTATTTTTTGACATCCCAATACTTAAAATGTAAAAAAAAATGAAACTTTTTGGGGCACGAAAATCGAGCCCTGTAAAATGACGTCTTAAAATCAGCTAAATTAGAGTCCGAAAAATAAAACAAATGGCTCCTCTGTGCTTAATATATTATTTTTTGACTTCCCAAAACTTAAAATGTCAAAAAAATGAAACTTTTCGGGGCGCGAAAGTCGAGCCCTGAAAAATGACGTCTAAAAATCAGCAACATCAGAGTCCGAAAAACAATACAAATGTATCCTAAGTGATTCATATATTATTTTTTGACATCCCAAAACTTAAAATGTAAAAAAAAATGAACCTTTTCGGGGCACGAAAATCGAGCCCTAAAAAATTACGTCTTAAAATCAGAAAAATCAGAGTCCGAAAAATAAAACAAATGGCTCCTAAGTGCTTAATATATTATTTTTTGACTTCCCAAAACTTGAAATTAAAAAAAAAAATGAAACTTTTCGTGGCACGAAAATCAAGCCCTTAAAAATGAAGTCTAAAAATCAGCAAAATCAGAGTCCGAAAAACAAAACAAATGGCTCCTATGTGCTTAATATATTATTTTTTGACTTCCAAAACTTAAAATGTCAAAAAAAATGAAACTTTTCGGGGCACGAAAGTCGAGCCCTGAAAAATGACGTCTAAAAATCAGCAAAATCAGAGTCCGAAAAACAATACAAATGTCTCCTAAGTGCTTAATATATTATTTTTTGACTTCCCAAAACTTGAAATTTCAAAAAAAATGAAACTTTTCGGGGCACGAAAATCGAGCCTTGAAAAATGAAGTCTAAAAATCAGCAAAATCAAAGTCCGAAATACAAAACAAATTGGTCCTAAGTGCTTCATATATTATTTTTTGACTTCCCAAAACTTGCAATTTAAAAAAAAAATAAAACTTTTCGGGGCACGAAAATCGAGCCCTGAAAAATGACGTCTTAAAATCAGCAAAATCAGAGTCCGAAAAACAAAACAAATGGCTCCTAAGTTCTTAATTTATTATATTTTGACTTCCCAAAACTTAAAATGTCAAAAAAAATGAAACTTTTCTGGGCACGAAAGTCAAGCCCTGAAAAATGACGTCTAATAATCAGCAAAATCAGAATCCGAAAAACAATACAAATGTATCCTAAGTGCTGCATATATTATTTTTTGACATCCCAAAACTTAAAATGTAAAAAATAATGAAACTTTTCGGGGAACGAAAATCGAGCCCTGTAAATGACGTCTTAAAATCAGCAAAATCAGAGTCCGAAAAACAAAACAAATAGCTCCTAAGTCCTTAATATATTATTTTTTGACTTTCCAAAATTTAAAATGTCAAAACAAATGAAACTTTTCTAGGCACGAAAGTCGAGCCCTGAAAAATGACGTCTAAAAATCAGCAAAATCAGAGTCCGAAAAACAATACAAATGTCTCATAAGGGCTTAATATATTATTTTTTGAATTCCAAAAACTTAAAATTTCAAAAAAAATGAAACTTTTCGGGGAACGAAAATCGAGCCCTGAAAAATGAAGTCTAAAACTCAGCAAAATCAAAGTCCGAAAAACAAAACAAATAGGTCCTAAGTGCTTCATATATTATTTTTTGACTTCCCAAAACTTGAAATTTAAAAAAAAATGAAACTTTCGGGGCACGAAAATCGAGCCCTGAAAAATGACGTCTTAAAATCAGCTAAATTAGAGTCCGAAAAACAAAACAAATGGCTCCTATGTGCTTAATAAATTATTTTTTGACTTCCCAAAAATTAAAATGTCAAAAAAAATGAAACTTTTCGGGGCACGAAAGTCGAGCCCTGAAAAATGACGTCTAAAAATCAGCAAAATCAGAGTCCGAAAAACAATACAAATGTCTCCTAAGTGCTTAATATATTATTTTTTTACTTCCCAAAACTTGAAATTTCATAAAAAATGAAACTTTTCGGGGCACGAAAATTGAGCCCTGAAAAATGAAGTCTAAAAATCAGCAAAATCAGAGTCCGAAAAATAAAACAAATGGCTCCTAAGTGCTTAATATATTATTTTTTGACTTCCCAAAACTTAAAATGTCAAAAAAAATGAAAACTTTTCTAGGCACGAAAGTCGAGCCCTGAAAAATGACGTCTAAAAATCAGCAAAATCAGAGTCCGAAAAACAAAACAAATGGCTCCTATGTGCTTAATATATTATTTTTTGACTTTCCAAAACTTAAAATGTAAAAAAAAATGAAACTTTTCGGGGATCTAAAGTCGAGCCCTGAAAAATGACGTCTAAAAATCAGCAAAATCAGAGTCCGAAAAACAATACAAATGTCTCCTAAGTGCTTAATATATTATTTTTTAACTTCCCAAAACTTGAAATTTCAAAAAAAATGAAACTTTTCGGGGCACGAAAATCGAGCCATTAAAAATGAAGTCTAAAAAACAGCAAAATCGGAGTCCGAAAAACAAAACAAATGGCTGCTATGTGCTTAATATATTATTTTTTGACTTCCCAAAACTTAAAATGTCAAAAAAAATGAAACTTTTCGGGGCACGAAAGTCGAGCCCTGAAAATTGACGTCTAAAAATCAGCAAAATCAGAGTCCGAAAAACAATACAAATGTCTCCTAAGTGCTTAATATATTATTTTTTGACTTCCCAAAACTTGAAATTTCAAAAAAAATGAAACTTTTCGGGGCACGAAAATCGAACCCTGAAAAATGAAGTCTAAAAATCAGCAAAATCAGAGTCCGAAAAACAAAACAAATGGCTCCTAAGTGCTTAATATATTATTTTTTGACTTCCCAAAACTTAAAATGTCAAAAAAAATGAAACTTTTCTAGGCACGAAAGTCGAGCCCTGAAAAATGACGTCTAAAAATCAGCAAAATCAGAGTCCGAAAAACAAAACAAATGGCTCCTATGTGCTTAATATATTATTTTTTGACTTTACAAAACTTAAAATGTAAAAAAAAATGAAACTTTTCGGGGATCTAAAGTCGAGCCCTGAAAAATGACGTCTAAAAATCAGCAAAATCAGAGTCCGAAAAACAATACAAATGTCTCCTAAGTGCTTAATATATTATTTTTTTACTTCCAAAAACTTGAAATTTCAAAAAAAATGAAACTTTTCGGGGCACGAAAATCGAGCCCCGAAAAAATGAAGTCCAAAAATCAGCAAAATCAAAGTACGAAATACAAAACAAATTGGTCTTAAGTGCTTCATATATTATTTTTTGACTTCCCAAAACTTGCAATTTAAAAAAAAATGAAACTTTTCGGGGCACGAAAATCGAGCCCTGAAAAATGACGTCTTAAAATCAGCAAAATCAGAGTCCGAAAAACAATACAAATGTCTCCAAAGTGCTTAATATATTATTTTTTGACTTCCCAAAACCTGAAATTTCAAAAAAATGAAACTTTTCGGGGCACGAAAATCGATCCCTGAAAAATGAAGTCTAAAAATCAGCAAAATCAGAGTCCGAAAAACAAAACAAATGGCTCCTAAGTGCTTAATATATTATTTTTTGACTTCCCAAAACTTAAAATGTCAAAAAAAATGAAACTTTTCTAGGCACGAAAGTCGAGCCCTTAACAATGACGTCTAAAAATCAGCAAAATCAGAGTCCGAAAAACAAAACAAATGTCTCCTAAGTGCTTAATATATTATTTTTTGACTTCCAAAAACTTGAAATTTAAAAAAAAATGAAACTTTTCGGGGCACGAAAATCGAGCCCTGAAAAAATGAACTCTAAAAATCAGTAAAATCAGAGTCCGAAAAACAAAACAAATGGCTCCTAAGTGCTTAATATATTATTTTTTGACTTCCCAAAACATAAAATGTCAAAAAAAATGAAACTTTTTTAGGCACGAAAGTCGAGCCCTGAAAAATGACGTCTAAAAATCAGCAAAATCAGAGTCCGAAAAACAAAATATATGGCTCCTATGTGCTTAATATATTATTTTTTGACTTCCCAACATTTAAAATTTCAAAAAAAATGAAACTTTTCTAGGCACGAAAGTCGAGCCCTGAAAAATGACGTCTAAAAATCAGCAAAATCAGAGTCCGAAAAACAATACAAATGTCTCCTAAGTGCTTAATATATTATTTTTTTACTTCCAAAAACTTGAAATTTCAAAAAAAATGAAACTTTTCGGGGCACGAAAATCGAGCCCCGAAAAAATGAAGTCCAAAAATCAGCAAAATCAAAGTACGAAATACAAAACAAATTGGTCTTAAGTGCTTCATATATTATTTTTTGACTTCCCAAAACTTGCAATTTAAAAAAAAATGAAACTTTTCGGGGCACGAAAATCGAGCCCTGTAAAATGACGTCTTAAAATCCGCAAAATCAGATTCCGAAAAACAATACAAATGTCTCCTAAGTGCTTGATATATTATTTTTTGACTTCCCAAAACTTGAAATTTCAAAAAAAATGAAACTTTTCGGGGCACGAAAATTGAGCCCTGAAAAATGAAGTCTAAAAATCAGCAAAATCAGAGTCCGAAAAACAAAACAAATGGCTCCTAAGTGCTTAATATATTATTTTTTGACTTCCCAAAACTTGAAATTTCAAAAAAAATGAAACTTTTCGGGGGCACGAAATCGAGCCCTGAAAAATGAAGTCTAAAAATCAGCAAAATCAGAGTCCGAAAAACAAAACAAATGGCTCCTATGTGCTTAATATATTATTTTTTGACTTCCCAAAACTTAAAATGAAAAAAAAAATGAAATTTTTCGGGGCACGAAAGTCGAGCCCTGAAAAATGACGTCTCAAAATCAGCAAAATCAGAGTCCGAAAAACAATACAAATGTCTCCTAAGTGCTTAATATATTAATTTTTTACTTCCCAAAACTTGAAATTTCATAAAAAATGAAACTTTTCGGGGTACGAAAATCGAGCCCTGAAAAATGAAGTCTAAAAATCACCAAAATCAGAGTCCGAAAAACAAAACAAATTGGTCCTAAGTGCTTCATATATTATTTTTTGACTTCCCAAAACTTGAAATTTAAAAAAAAATGAAACTTTCGGGGCACGAAAATCGAGCCCTGAAAAATGACGTCTTAAAATCAGCTAAATTAGAGTCCGAAAAACAAAACAAATGGCTCCTATGTGCTTAATAAATTATTTTTTGACTTCCCAAAAATTAAAATGTCAAAAAAAATGAAACTTTTCGGGGCACGAAAGTCGAGCCCTGAAAAATGACGTCTAAAAATCAGCAAAATCAGAGTATGAAAAACAATACAAATGTCTCCTAAGTGCTTAATATATTATTTTTTGACTTCCCAAAACTTGAAATTTCAAAAAAAATGAAACTTTTCGGGGCACGAAAATTGAGCCCTGAAAAATGAAGTCTAAAAATCAGCAAAATCAGAGTCCGAAAAACAAAACAAATGGCTCCTAAGTGCTTAATATATTATTTTTTGACTTCCCAAAACTTGAAATTTAAAAAAAAATGAAACTTTTCGGGGGCACGAAAATCGAGCCCTGAAAAATGAAGTCTAAAAATCATCAAAATCAGAGTCCGAAAAACAAAACAAATGGCTCCTATGTGCTTAATATATTATTTTTTGACTTCCCAAAACTTAAAATGAAAAAAAAAAATGAAATTTTTCGGGGCACGAAAGTCGAGCCCTGAAAAATGACGTCTACAAGTCAGCAAAATCAGAGTCCGAAAATAAATACAAATGTCTCCTATGTGCTTATTATATTATTTTTTGAATTCCAAAAACTTAAAATTTCAAAAAAAATGAAACTTTTCGGGGCACGAAAGTCGAGCCCTGAAAAATGAAAAAAATCGACAAAATCAGAGTCCGAAAAACAATACAAATGTATCCTAAGTGCTTCATATATTATTTTTTGACATCCCAAAACTTAAAATGTAAAAAAAAATGAAACTTTTCGGGGCACGAAAATCGAGCCCTGTAAAATGACGTCTTAAATTCAACAAAATCAGAGTCCGAAAAACAAAACAAATGGGTCCTAAGTGCTTAATATATTATTTTTTGACTTCCCAAAACTTAAAATGTCAAAAAAAATGAAACTTTTCTAGGCACGAAAGTCGAGCCCTGAAAAATGACGTCAAAATATCAGCAAAATCAGAGTCCGAAAAATAAAACAAATGGCTCCTAAGTGCTTAATATATTATTTTTTGACTTCCCAAAACTTGAAATTTCAATAAAAATGAAACTTTTCGGGGGCACGAAAATCGAGCCCTGAAAAATGAAGTCTAAAAATCAGCAAAATCAGAGTCCGAAAAACAAAACAAATGGCTCCTAAGTTCTTAATATATTATTTTTTGACTTCCCAAAACTTAAAATATCAAAAAAAATGAAACTTTTCTAGGCACGAAAGTCGAGCCCTGAAAAATGACGTCTAAAAATCAGCAAAATCAGAGTCCGAAAAACAATACAAATGTCTCCTAAGTGCTTAATATATTATTTTTTTACTTCCAAAAACTTGAAATTTCATAAAAAATGAAACTTTTCGGGGTACGAAAATCGAGCCCTGAAAAATGAAGTCTAAAAATCACCAAAATCAGAGTCCGAAAAACAAAACAAATGGCTCCTAAGTGCTTAATATATTATTTTTTGACTTCCCAAAACTTAAAATGTCAAAAAAAATGAAACTTTTCTAGGCACGAAAGTCGAGCCCTGAAAAATGACGTCTAAAAATCAGCAAAATCAGAGTCCGAAAAACAAAACAAATGGCTCCTATGTGCTTAATATATTATTTTTTGACTTTCCAAAACTTAAAATGTAAACATAAATGAAACTTTTCGGGGATCTAAAGTCGAGCCCTGAAAAATGACGTCTAAAAATCATCAAAATCAGAGTCCGAAAAACAATACAAATGGCTCCTAAGTGCTTAATATATTATTTTTTGACTTCCCAAAACTTGAAATTTCAATAAAAATGAAACTTTTCGGGGGCACGAAAATCGAGCCCTGAAAAATGAAGTCTAAAAATCAGCAAAATCAGAGTCCGAAAAACAAAACAAATGGATCCTAAGTTCTTAATATATTATTTTTTGACTTCCCAAAACTTAAAATATCAAAAAAAATGAAACTTTTCTAGGCACGAAAGTCGAGCCCTGAAAAATGACGTCTAAAAATCAGCAAAATCAGAGTCCGAAAAACAATACAAATGTCTCCTAAGTGCTTAATATATTATTTTTTTACTTCCCAAAACTTGAAATTTCATAAAAAATGAAACTTTTCGGGGTACGAAAATCGAGCCCTGAAAAATGAAGTCTAAAAATCACCAAAATCAGAGTCCGAAAAACAAAACAAATGGCTCCTAAGTGCTTAATATATTATTTTTTGACTTCCCAAAACTTAAAATGTCAAAAAAAATGAAACTTTTCTAGGCACGAAAGTCGAGCCCTGAAAAATGACGTCTAAAAATCAGCAAAATCAGAGTCCGAAAAACAAAACAAATGGCTCCTATGTGCTTAATATATTATTTTTTGACTTTCCAAAACTTAAAATGTAAACAAAAATGAAACTTTTCGGGGATCTAAAGTCGAGCCCTGAAAAATGACGTCTAAAAATCAGCAAAATCAGAGTCCGAAAAACAATACAAATGTCTCCTAAGTGCTTAATATATTATTTTTTGACTTCCCAAAACTTGAAATTTCAAAAAAAATGAAACTTTTCGGGGCACGAAAATTGAGCCCTGAAAAATGAAGTCTAAAAATCAGCAAAATCAGAGTCCGAAAAACAAAACAAATGGCTCCTAAGTGCTTAATATATTATTTTTTGACTTCCCAAAACTTGAAATTTCAAAAAAAATGAAACTTTTCGGGGGCACGAAAATCGAGCCCTGAAAAATGAAGTCTAAAAATCAGCAAAATCAGAGTCCGAAAAACAAAACAAATGGCTCCTAAGTGCTTAATATATTATTTTTTGACTTCCAAAACTTAAAATGTCAAAAAAAATGAAACTTATCTAGGAACGAAAGTCGAGCCCTGAAAAATGACGTCTAAAAATCCGCAAAATCAGATTCCGAAAAACAATACAAATGTCTCCTAAGTGCTTAATATATTATTTTTTGACTTCCCAAAACTTGAAATTTCAAAAAAAATGAAACTTTTCGGGGCACGAAAATTGAGCCCTGAAAAATGAAGTCTAAAAATCAGCAAAATCAGAGTCCGAAAAACAAAACAAATGGCTCCTATGTGCTTAATATATTATTTTTTGACTTCCCAAAACTTAAAATGAAAAAAAAAATGAAATTTTTCGGGGCACGAAAGTCGAGCCCTGAAAAATGACGTCTAAAAATCAGCAAAATCAGAGTCCGAAAAACAATACAAATGTCTCCTAAGTGCTTAATATATTATTTTTTTACTTCCCAAAACTTGAAATTTCATAAAAAATGAAACTTTTCGGGGTACGAAAATCGAGCCCTGAAAAATGAAGTCTAAAAATCACCAAAATCAGAGTCCGAAAAACAAAACAAATTGGTCCTAAGTGCTTCATATATTATTTTTTGACTTCCCAAAACTTGAAATTTAAAAAAAAATGAAACTTTCGGGGCACGAAAATCGAGCCCTGAAAAATGACGTCTTAAAATCAGCTAAATTAGAGTCCGAAAAACAAAACAAATGGCTCCTATGTGCTTAATAAATTATTTTTTGACTTCCCAAAAATTAAAATGTCAAAAAAAATGAAACTTTTCGGGGCACGAAAGTCGAGCCCTGAAAAATGACGTCTAAAAATCAGCAAAATCAGAGTATGAAAAACAATACAAATGTCTCCTAAGTGCTTAATATATTATTTTTTGACTTCCCAAAACTTGAAATTTCAAAAAAAATGAAACTTTTCGGGGCACGAAAATTGAGCCCTGAAAAATGAAGTCTAAAAATCAGCAAAATCAGAGTCCGAAAAACAAAACAAATGGCTCCTAAGTGCTTAATATATTATTTTTTGACTTCCCAAAACTTGAAATTTAAAAAAAAATGAAACTTTTCGGGGGCACGAAAATCGAGCCCTGAAAAATGAAGTCTAAAAATCATCAAAATCAGAGTCCGAAAAACAAAACAAATGGCTCCTATGTGCTTAATATATTATTTTTTGACTTCCCAAAACTTAAAATGAAAAAAAAAAAATGAAATTTTTCGGGGCACGAAAGTCGAGCCCTGAAAAATGACGTCTACAAGTCAGCAAAATCAGAGTCCGAAAATAAATACAAATGTCTCCTATGTGCTTAATATATTATTTTTTGAATTCCAAAAACTTAAAATTTCAAAAAAAATGAAACTTTTCGGGGCACGAAAGTCGAGCCCTGAAAAATGAAAAAAATCGACAAAATCAGAGTCCGAAAAACAATACAAATGTATCCTAAGTGCTTCATATATTATTTTTTGACATCCCAAAACTTAAAATGTAAAAAAAAATGAAACTTTTCGGGGCACGAAAATCGAGCCCTGTAAAATGACGTCTTAAATTCAGCAAAATCAGAGTCCGAAAAACAAAACAAATGGGTCCTAAGTGCTTAATATATTATTTTTTGACTTCCCAAAACTTAAAATGTCAAAAAAAATGAAACTTTTCTAGGCACGAAAGTCGAGCCCTGAAAAATGACGTCAAAATATCAGCAAAATCAGAGTCCGAAAAATAAAACAAATGGCTCCTAAGTGCTTAATATATTATTTTTTGACTTCCCAAAACTTGAAATTTCAATAAAAATGAAACTTTTCGGGGGCACGAAAATCGAGCCCTGAAAAATGAAGTCTAAAAATCAGCAAAATCAGAGTCCGAAAAACAAAACAAATGGCTCCTAAGTTCTTAATATATTATTTTTTGACTTCCCAAAACTTAAAATATCAAAAAAAATGAAACTTTTCTAGGCACGAAAGTCGAGCCCTGAAAAATGACGTCTAAAAATCAGCAAAATCAGAGTCCGAAAAACAATACAAATGTCTCCTAAGTGCTTAATATATTATTTTTTTACTTCCAAAAACTTGAAATTTCATAAAAAATGAAACTTTTCGGGGTACGAAAATCGAGCCCTGAAAAATGAAGTCTAAAAATCACCAAAATCAGAGTCCGAAAAACAAAACAAATGGCTCCTAAGTGCTTAATATATTATTTTTTGACTTCCCAAAACTTAAAATGTCAAAAAAAATGAAACTTTTCTAGGCACGAAAGTCGAGCCCTGAAAAATGACGTCTAAAAATCAGCAAAATCAGAGTCCGAAAAACAAAACAAATGGCTCCTATGTGCTTAATATATTATTTTTTGACTTTCCAAAACTTAAAATGTAAACAAAAATGAAACTTTTCGGGGATCTAAAGTCGAGCCCTGAAAAATGACGTCTAAAAATCATCAAAATCAGAGTCCGAAAAACAATACAAATGGCTCCTAAGTGCTTAATATATTATTTTTTGACTTCCCAAAACTTGAAATTTCAATAAAAATGAAACTTTTCGGGGGCACGAAAATCGAGCCCTGAAAAATGAAGTCTAAAAATCAGCAAAATCAGAGTCCGAAAAACAAAACAAATGGCTCCTAAGTTCTTAATATATTATTTTTTGACTTCCCAAAACTTAAAATATCAAAAAAAATGAAACTTTTCTAGGCACGAAAGTCGAGCCCTGAAAAATGACGTCTAAAAATCAGCAAAATCAGAGTCCGAAAAACAATACAAATGTCTCCTAAGTGCTTAATATATTATTTTTTTACTTCCCAAAACTTGAAATTTCATAAAAAATGAAACTTTTCGGGGTACGAAAATCGAGCCCTGAAAAATGAAGTCTAAAAATCACCAAAATCAGAGTCCGAAAAACAAAACAAATGGCTCCTAAGTGCTTAATATATTATTTTTTGACTTCCCAAAACTTAAAATGTCAAAAAAAATGAAACTTTTCTAGGCACGAAAGTCGAGCCCTGAAAAATGACGTCTAAAAATCAGCAAAATCAGAGTCCGAAAAACAAAACAAATGGCTCCTATGTGCTTAATATATTATTTTTTGACTTTCCAAAACTTAAAATGTAAACAAAAATGAAACTTTTCGGGGATCTAAAGTCGAGCCCTGAAAAATGACGTCTAAAAATCAGCAAAATCAGAGTCCGAAAAACAATACAAATGTCTCCTAAGTGCTTAATATATTATTTTTTGACTTCCCAAAACTTGAAATTTCAAAAAAAATGAAACTTTTCGGGGCACGAAAATTGAGCCCTGAAAAATGAAGTCTAAAAATCAGCAAAATCAGAGTCCGAAAAACAAAACAAATGGCTCCTAAGTGCTTAATATATTATTTTTTGACTTCCCAAAACTTGAAATTTCATAAAAAATGAAACTTTTCGGGGTACAAAAATCGCGCCCTGAAAAATGAAGTCTAAAAATCACCAAAATCAGAGTCCGAAAAACAAAACAAATTGGTCCTAAGTGCTTCATATATTATTTTTTGAATTCCCAAAACTTGAAATTTAAAAAAAAATGAAACTTTCGGGGCACGAAAATCGAGCCCTGAAAAATGACGTCTTAAAATCAGCTAAATTAGAGTCCGAAAAACAAAACAAATGGCTCCTATGTGCTTAATAAATTATTTTTTGACTTCCCAAAAATTAAAATGTCAAAAAAAATGAAACTTTTCGGAGCACGAAAGTCGAGCCCTGAAAAATGACGTCTAAAAATCAGCAAAATCAGAGTCCGAAAAACAATACAAATGTCTCCTAAGTGCTTAATATATTATTTTTTGACTTCCCAAAACTTGAAATTTCAAAAAAAATGAAACTTTTCGGGGCACGAAAATTGAGCCCTGAAAAATGAAGTCTAAAAATCAGCAAAATCAGAGTCCGAAAAACAATACAAATGTCTCCTAAGTGCTTAATATATTATTTTTTGACTTCCCAAAACTTGAAATTTCAAAAAAAATGAAACTTTTCGGGGCACGAAAATTGAGCCCTGAAAAATGAAGTCTAAAAATCAGCAAAATCAGAGTCCGAAAAACAAAACAAATGGCTCCTAAGTGCTTAATATATTATTTTTTGACTTCCCAAATCTTGAAATTTAAAAAAAAATGAAACTTTTCGGGGGCACGAAAATCGAGCCCTGAAAAATGAAGTCTAAAAATCAGCAAAATCAGAGTCCGAAAAACAAAACAAATGGCTCCTATGTGCTTAATATATTATTTTTTGACTTCCCAAAACTTAAAATGAAAAAAAAAATGAAATTTTTCGGGGCACGAAAGTCGAGCCCTGAAAAATGACGTCTACAAGTCAGCAAAATCAGAGTCCGAAAATCAATACAAATGTCTCCTATGTGCTTAATATATTATTTTTTGAATTCCAAAAACTTAAAATTTCAAAAAAAATGAAACTTTTCGGGGCACGAAAGTCGAGCCCTGAAAAATGACGTCAAAAAATCGACAAAATCAGAGTCCGAAAAACAATACAAATGTATCCTAAGTGCTTCATATATTATTTTTTGACATCCCAAAACTTAAAATGTAAAAAAAAATGAAACTTTTCGGGGCACGAAAATCGAGCCCTGTAAAATGACGTCTTAAATTCAGCAAAATCAGAGTCCGAAAAACAAAACAAATGGCTCCTAAGTGCTTAATATATTATTTTTTGACTTCCCAAAACTTAAAATGTCAAAAAAAATGAAACTTTTCTAGGCACGAAAGTCGAGCCCTGAAAAATGACGTCAAAAAATCAGCAAAATCAGAGTCCGAAAAATAAAACAAATGGCTCCTAAGTGCTTAATATATTATTTTTTGACTTTCCAAAACTTAAAATGTAAAAAAAAAATGAAACTTTTCGGGGATCTAAAGTCGAGCCCTGAAAAATGACGTCTAAAAATCAGCAAAATCAGAGTCCGAAAAACAATACAAATGTCTCCTAAGTGCTTAATATATTATTTTTTGACTTCCCAAAACTTGAAATTTCAAAAAAAATGAAACTTTTCGGGGCACGAAAATTGAGCCCTGAAAAATGAAGTCTAAAAATCAGCAAAATCAGAGTCCGAAAAACAAAACAAATGGCTCCTAAGTGCTTAATATATTATTTTTTGACTTCCCAAAACTTGAAATTTCAAAAAAAATGAAACTTTTCGGGGGCACGAAAATCGAGCCCTGAAAAATGAAGTCTAAAAATCAGCAAAATCAGAGTCCGAAAAACAAAACAAATGGCTCCTATGTGCTTAATATATTATTTTTTGACTTCCCAAAACTTAAAATGAAAAAAAAAATTAAATTTTTCGGGGCACGAAAGTCGAGCCCTGAAAAATGACGTCTAAAAATCAGCAAAATCAGAGTCCGAAAAACAATACAAATGTCTCATAAGTGCTTAATATATTATTTTTTTACTTCCCAAAACTTGAAATTTCATAAAAAATGAAACTTTTCGGGGTACGAAAATCGAGCCCTGAAAAATGAAGTCTAAAAATCACCAAAATCAGAGTCCGAAAAACAAAACAAATTGGTCCTAAGTGCTTCATATATTATTTTTTGACTTCCCAAAACTTGAAATTTAAAAAAAAATGAAACTTTTCGGGGGCACGAAAATCGAGCCCTGAAAAATGAAGTCTAAAAATCAGCAAAATCAGAGTCCGAAAAACAAAACAAATGGCTCCTATGTGCTTAATATATTATTTTTTGACTTCCCAAAACTTAAAATGAAAAAAAAAATGAAATTTTTCGGGGCACGAAAGTCGAGCCCTGAAAAATGACGTCTACAAGTCAGCAAAATCAGAGTCCTAAAATCAATACAAATGTCTCCTATGTGCTTAATATATTATTTTTTGAATTCCAAAAACTTAAAATTTCAAAAAAAATGAAACTTTTCGGGGCACGAAAGTCGAGCCCTGAAAAATGACGTCAAAAAATCGACAAAATCAGAGTCCGAAAAACAATACAAATGTATCCTAAGTGCTTCATATATTATTTTTTGACATCCCAAAACTTAAAATGTAAAAAAAAATGAAACTTTTCGGGGCACGAATATCGAGCCCTGTAAAATGACGTCTTAAATTCAGCAAAATCATAGTCCGAAAAACAAAACAAATGGCTCCTAAGTGCTTAATATATTATTTTTTGACTTCCCAAAACTTAAAATGTCAAAAAAAATGAAACTTTTCTAGGCACGAAAGTCGAGCCCTGAAAAATGACGTCAAAAAATCAGCAAAATCAGAGTCCGAAAAATAAAACAAATGGCTCCTAAGTGCTTAATATATTATTTTTTGACTTCCCAAAACTTGAAATTTCAATAAAAATGAAACTTTTCGGGGGCACGAAAATCGAGCCCTGAAAAATGAAGTCTAAAAATCAGCAAAATCAGAGTCCCAAAAACAATACAAATGTACAGTGGCGGAGCTACCTTGGGGCTGGGGGGGGCGGCTGCCCCCCCAAGAAAAATAAATAGCTTTAATATTAATAGTGATGATAGAAAAAATTGACATAATATAGTTCTCAGTTGATCTGGTTAGTGCATGCCGGTTGAAACATTGATGCACAGGGTTCGAATCCCAGCTACTTCATTTAATTTTTTGATATAAGTTATGGTTTCTTTTAATTTCTTTTTCATTTTCTAACAATTATAAAAACACTATGGCCTTTAATTAATTTTTATAATTTATTAGAAATACAATCTTTTATTTTATTTATGATGAAGTCGTCTCCGGATTAATTTCTTTATTATTATGACTTTTTAAAAATATTTTATATAGGCTTTTTCTTAATTTTGTCTATAATAATTGTAAGAAGCAATATAATTTATTATTGACTTTATAATATTGTCATCCTCAAATTATGATTATTTATTTACTACATTGTTTCATAAAGTAATTTTCTTGAAAATTGTAAAATGAATACAATTAATTGTTTTCTTTATAACGTGACCGTCTCCTTATTAGTTATTATTACCTTTATTTAGTGTACTGTTTCAAAAATTCTCGCCCCCCCAACAAAATCTGTCTAGCTCCGCCACTGCAAATGTATCCTAAGTGCTTCATATATTATTTTTTGACATCCCAAAACTTAAAATGTAAAAAAAAAAAGAACCTTTTCGGGGCACGAAAATCGAGCCCTGAAAAATGACGTCTTAAAATCAGCAAAATCAGAGTCCGAAAAACAAAACAAATGGCTCCTAAGTTCTTAATTTATTATATTTTGACTTCCCAAAACTTAAAATATCAAAAAAAATGAAACTTTTCTGGGCACGAAAGTCAAGCCCTGAAAAATGACGTCTAATAATCAGCAAAATCAGAATCCGAAAAACAATACAAATGTATCCTAAGTGCTGCATATATTATTTTTTGACATCCCAAAACTTAAAATGTAAAAAATAATGAAACTTTTCGGGGAACGAAAATCGAGCCCTGTAAATGACGTCTTAAAATCAGCAAAATCAGAGTCCGAAAAACAAAACAAATAGCTCCTAAGTCCTTAATATATTATTTTTTGACTTTCCAAAATTTAAAATGTCAAAAAAAATGAAACTTTTCTAGGCACGAAAGTCGAGCCCTGAAAAATGACGTCTAAAAATCAGCAAAATCAGAGTCCGAAAAACAATACAAATGTCTCATAAGGGCTTAATATATTATTTTTTGAATTCCAAAAACTTAAAATTTCAAAAAAAATGAAACTTTTCGGGGAACGAAAATCGAGCCCTGAAAAATGAAGTCTAAAACTCAGCAAAATCAAAGTCCCAAAAACAAAACAAATTGGTCCTAAGTGCTTCATATATTATTTTTTGACTTCCCAAAACTTGAAATTTAAAAAAAATATGAAACTTTCGGGGCACGAAAATCGAGCCCTGAAAAATGACGTCTTAAAATCAGCTAAATTAGAGTCCGAAAAACAAAACAAATGGCTCCTATGTGCTTAATAAATTATTTTTTGACTTCCCAAAAATTAAAATGTCAAAAAAAATGAAACTTTTCGCGGCACGAAAGTCGAGCCCTGAAAAATGACGTCTAAAAATCAGCAAAATCAGAGTCCGAAAAACAATACAAATGTCTCCTAAGTGCTTAATATATTATTTTTTGACTTCCCAAAACTTGAAATTTCAAAAAAAATGAAACTTTTCGGGGCACGAAAATTGAGCCCTGAAAAATGAAGTCTAAAAATCAGCAAAATCAGAGTCCGAAAAACAAAACAAATGGCTCCTAAGTGCTTAATATATTATTTTTTGACTTCCCAAAACTTGAAATTTCAAAAAAAATGAAACTTTTCGGGGGCACGAAAATCGAGCCCTGAAAAATGAAGTCTAAAAATCAGCAAAATCAGAGTCCGAAAAACAAAACAAATGGCTCCTATGTGCTTAATATATTATTTTTTGACTTCCCAAAACTTAAAATGAAAAAAAAAATGAAATTTTTCGGGGCACGAAAGTCGAGCCCTGAAAAATGACGTCTACAAGTCAGCAAAATCAGAGTCCGAAAATCAATACAAATGTCTCCTATGTGCTTAATATATTATTTTTTGAATTCCAAAAACTTAAAATTTCAAAAAAAATGAAACTTTTCGGGGCACGAAAGTCGAGCCCTGAAAAATGACGTCAAAAAATAGACAAAATCAGAGTCCGAAAAACAATACAAATGTATCCTAAGTGCTTCATATATTATTTTTTGACATCCCAAAACTTAAAATGTAAAAAAAAATGAAACTTTTCGGGGCACGAAAATCGAGCCCTGTAAAATGACGTCTTAAATTCAGCAAAATCAGAGTCCGAAAAACAAAACAAATGGCTCCTAAGTGCTTAATATATTATTTTTTGACTTCCCAAATCTTAAAATGTCAAAAAAAATGAAACTTTTCTAGGCACGAAAGTCGAGCCCTGAAAAATGACGTCAAAAAATCAGCAAAATCAGAGTCCGAAAAATAAAACAAATGGCTCCTAAGTGCTTAATATATTATTTTTTGACTTCCCAAAACTTGAAATTTCAATAAAAATGAAACTTTTCGGGGGCACGAAAATCGAGCCCTGAAAAATGAAGTCTAAAAATCAGCAAAATCAGAGTCCGAAAAATAAAACAAATGGCTCCTAAGTTCTTAATATATTATTTTTTGACTTCCCAAAACTTAAAATATCAAAAAAAATGAAACTTTTCTAGGCACGAAAGTCGAGCCCTGAAAAATGACGTCTAAAAATCAGCAAAATCAGAGTCCGAAAAAGAATACAAATGTCTCCTAAGTGCTTAATATATTATTTTTTTACTTCCCAAAACTTGAAATTTCATAAAAAATGAAACTTTTCGGGGTACGAAAATCGAGCCCTGAAAAATGAAGTCTAAAAATCACCAAAATCAGAGTCCGAAAAACAAAACAAATGGCTCCTAAGTGCTTAATATATTATTTTTTGACTTCCCAAAACTTAAAATGTCAAAAAAAATGAAACTTTTCTAGGCACGAAAGTCGAGCCCTGAAAAATGACGTCTAAAAATCAGCAAAATCAGAGTCCGAAAAATAAAACAAATGGCTCCTAAGTGCTTAATATATTATTTTTTGACTTCCCAAAACTTGAAATTTCAATAAAAATGAAACTTTTCGGGGGCACGAAAATCGAGCCCTGAAAAATGAAGTCTAAAAATCAGCAAAATCAGAGTACGAAAAACAATACAAATGTATCCTAAGTGCTTCATATATTATTTTTTGACATCCCAAAACTTAAAATGTAAAAAAAAATGAAACTTTTCGGGGCACGAATATCGAGCCCTGTAAAATGACGTCTTAAATTCAGCAAAATCATAGTCCGAAAAACAAAACAAATGGCTCCTAAGTGCTTAATATATTATTTTTTGACTTCCCAAAACTTAAAATGTCAAAAAAAATGAAACTTTTCTAGGCACGAAAGTCGAACCCTGAAAAATGACGTCAAAAAATCAGCAAAATCAGAGTCCGAAATATAAAACAAATGGCTCCTAAGTGCTTAATATATTATTTTTTGACTTCCCAAAACTTGAAATTTCAATAAAAATGAAACTTTTCGGGGGCACGAAAATCGAGCCCTGAAAAATGAAGTCTAAAAATCAGCAAAATCAGAGTCCGAAAAACAATACAAATGTATCCTAAGTGCTTCATATATTATTTTTTGACATCCCAAAACTTAAAATGTAAAAAAAAAAAGAACCTTTTCGGGGCACGAAAATCGAGCCCTGAAAAATGACGTCTTAAAATCAGCAAAATCAGAGTCCGAAAAACAAAACAAATGGCTCCTAAGTTCTTAATTTATTATATTTTGACTTCCCAAAACTTAAAATATCAAAAAAAATGAAACTTTTCTGGGCACGAAAGTCAAGCCCTGAAAAATGACGTCTAATAATCAGCAAAATCAGAATCCGAAAAACAATACAAATGTATCCTAAGTGCTGCATATATTATTTTTTGACATCCCAAAACTTAAAATGTAAAAAATAATGAAACTTTTCGGGGAACGAAAATCGAGCCCTGTAAATGACGTCTTAAAATCAGCAAAATCAGAGTCCGAAAAACAAAACAAATAGCTCCTAAGTCCTTAATATATTATTTTTTGACTTTCCAAAATTTAAAATGTCAAAAAAAATGAAACTTTTCTAGGCACGAAAGTCGAGCCCTGAAAAATGACGTCTAAAAATCAGCAAAATCAGAGTCCGAAAAACAATACAAATGTCTCATAAGGGCTTAATATATTATTTTTTGAATTCCAAAAACTTAAAATTTCAAAAAAAATGAAACTTTTCGGGGAACGAAAATCGAGCCCTGAAAAATGAAGTCTAAAACTCAGCAAAATCAAAGTCCCAAAAACAAAACAAATTGGTCCTAAGTGCTTCATATATTATTTTTTGACTTCCCAAAACTTGAAATTTAAAAAAAATATGAAACTTTCGGGGCACGAAAATCGAGCCCTGAAAAATGACGTCTTAAAATCAGCTAAATTAGAGTCCGAAAAACAAAACAAATGGCTCCTATGTGCTTAATAAATTATTTTTTGACTTCCCAAAAATTAAAATGTCAAAAAAAATGAAACTTTTCGGGGCACGAAAGTCGAGCCCTGAAAAATGACGTCTAAAAATCAGCAAAATCAGAGTCCGAAAAACAATACAAATGTCTCCTAAGTGCTTAATATATTATTTTTTGACTTCCCAAAACTTGAAATTTCAAAAAAAATGAAACTTTTCGGGGCACGAAAATTGAGCCCTGAAAAATGAAGTCTAAAAATCAGCAAAATCAGAGTCCGAAAAACAAAACAAATGGCTCCTAAGTGCTTAATATATTATTTTTTGACTTCCCAAAACTTGAAATTTCAAAAAAAATGAAACTTTTCGGGGGCACGAAAATCGAGCCCTGAAAAATGAAGTCTAAAAATCAGCAAAATCAGAGTCCGAAAAACAAAACAAATGGCTCCTATGTGCTTAATATATTATTTTTTGACTTCCCAAAACTTAAAATGAAAAAAAAAATGAAATTTTTCGGGGCACGAAAGTCGAGCCCTGAAAAATGACGTCTACAAGTCAGCAAAATCAGAGTCCGAAAATCAATACAAATGTCTCCTATGTGCTTAATATATTATTTTTTGAATTCCAAAAACTTAAAATTTCAAAAAAAATGAAACTTTTCGGGGCACGAAAGTCGAGCCCTGAAAAATGACGTCAAAAAATAGACAAAATCAGAGTCCGAAAAACAATACAAATGTATCCTAAGTGCTTCATATATTATTTTTTGACATCCCAAAACTTAAAATGTAAAAAAAAATGAAACTTTTCGGGGCACGAAAATCGAGCCCTGTAAAATGACGTCTTAAATTCAGCAAAATCAGAGTCCGAAAAACAAAACAAATGGCTCCTAAGTGCTTAATATATTATTTTTTGACTTCCCAAATCTTAAAATGTCAAAAAAAATGAAACTTTTCTAGGCACGAAAGTCGAGCCCTGAAAAATGACGTCAAAAAATCAGCAAAATCAGAGTCCGAAAAATAAAACAAATGGCTCCTAAGTGCTTAATATATTATTTTTTGACTTCCCAAAACTTGAAATTTCAATAAAAATGAAACTTTTCGGGGGCACGAAAATCGAGCCCTGAAAAATGAAGTCTAAAAATCAGCAAAATCAGAGTCCGAAAAATAAAACAAATGGCTCCTAAGTTCTTAATATATTATTTTTTGACTTCCCAAAACTTAAAATATCAAAAAAAATGAAACTTTTCTAGGCACGAAAGTCGAGCCCTGAAAAATGACGTCTAAAAATCAGCAAAATCAGAGTCCGAAAAAGAATACAAATGTCTCCTAAGTGCTTAATATATTATTTTTTTACTTCCCAAAACTTGAAATTTCATAAAAAATGAAACTTTTCGGGGTACGAAAATCGAGCCCTGAAAAATGAAGTCTAAAAATCACCAAAATCAGAGTCCGAAAAACAAAACAAATGGCTCCTAAGTGCTTAATATATTATTTTTTGACTTCCCAAAACTTAAAATGTCAAAAAAAATGAAACTTTTCTAGGCACGAAAGTCGAGCCCTGAAAAATGACGTCTAAAAATCAGCAAAATCAGAGTCCGAAAAATAAAACAAATGGCTCCTAAGTGCTTAATATATTATTTTTTGACTTCCCAAAACTTGAAATTTCAATAAAAATGAAACTTTTCGGGGGCACGAAAATCGAGCCCTGAAAAATGAAGTCTAAAAATCAGCAAAATCAGAGTACGAAAAACAATACAAATGTATCCTAAGTGCTTCATATATTATTTTTTGACATCCCAAAACTTAAAATGTAAAAAAAAATGAAACTTTTCGGGGCACGAATATCGAGCCCTGTAAAATGACGTCTTAAATTCAGCAAAATCATAGTCCGAAAAACAAAACAAATGGCTCCTAAGTGCTTAATATATTATTTTTTGACTTCCCAAAACTTAAAATGTCAAAAAAAATGAAACTTTTCTAGGCACGAAAGTCGAACCCTGAAAAATGACGTCAAAAAATCAGCAAAATCAGAGTCCGAAATATAAAACAAATGGCTCCTAAGTGCTTAATATATTATTTTTTGACTTCCCAAAACTTGAAATTTCAATAAAAATGAAACTTTTCGGGGGCACGAAAATCGAGCCCTGAAAAATGAAGTCTAAAAATCAGCAAAATCAGAGTCCGAAAAACAATACAAATGTATCCTAAGTGCTTCATATATTATTTTTTGACATCCCAAAACTTAAAATGTAAAAAAAAAAAGAACCTTTTCGGGGCACGAAAATCGAGCCCTGAAAAATGACGTCTTAAAATCAGCAAAATCAGAGTCCGAAAAACAAAACAAATGGCTCCTAAGTTCTTAATTTATTATATTTTGACTTCCCAAAACTTAAAATATCAAAAAAAATGAAACTTTTCTGGGCACGAAAGTCGAGCCCTGAAAAATGACGTCTAATAATCAGCAAAATCAGAATCCGAAAAACAATACAAATGTATCCTAAGTGCTGCATATATTATTTTTTGACATCCCAAAACTTAAAATGTAAAAAATAATGAAACTTTTCGGGGAACGAAAATCGAGCCCTGTAAATGACGTCTTAAAATCAGCAAAATCAGAGTCCGAAAAACAAAATAAATAGCTCCTAAGTCCTTAATATATTATTTTTTGACTTTCCAAAATTTAAAATGTCAAAAAAAATGAAACTTTTCTAGGCACGAAAGTCGAGCCCTGAAAAATGACGTCTAAAAATCAGCAAAATCAGAGTCCGAAAAACAATACAAATGTCTCATAAGGGCTTAATATATTATTTTTTGAATTCCAAAAACTTAAAATTTCAAAAAAAATGAAACTTTTCGGGGAACAAAAATCGAGCCCTGAAAAATGAAGTCTAAAACTCAGCAAAATCAAAGTCCCAAAAACAAAACAAATTGGTCCTAAGTGCTTCATATATTATTTTTTGACTTCCCAAAACTTGAAATTTAAAAAAAAATGAAACTTTCGGGGCACGAAAATCGAGCCCTGAAAAATGACGTCTTAAAATCAGCTAAATTAGAGTCCGAAAAACAAAACAAATGGCTCCTATGTGCTTAATAAATTATTTTTTGACTTCCCAAAAATTAAAATGTCAAAAAAAATGAAACTTTTCGGGGCACGAAAGTCGAGCCCTGAAAAATGACGTCTAAAAATCAGCAAAATCAGAGTCCGAAAAACAATACAAATGTCTCCTAAGTGCTTGATATATTATTTTTTGACTTCCCAAAACTTGAAATTTCAAAAAAAATGAAACTTTTCGGGGCACGAAAATTGAGCCCTGAAAAATGAAGTCTAAAAATCAGCAAAATCAGAGTCCGAAAAACAAAACAAATGGCTCCTAAGTGCTTAATATATTATTTTTTGACTTCCCAAAACTTGAAATTTCAAAAAAAATGAAACTTTTCGGGGGCACGAAAATCGAGCCCTGAAAAATGAAGTCTAAAAATCAGCAAAATAAGAGTCCGAAAAACAAAACAAATGGCTCCTATGTGCTTAATATATTATTTTTTGACTTCCCAAAACTTAAAATGAAAAAAAAAATGAAATTTTTCGGGGCACGAAAGTCGAGCCCTGAAAAATGACGTCTACAAGTCAGCAAAATCAGAGTCCGAAAATCAATACAAATGTCTCCTATGTGCTTAATATATTATTTTTTGAATTCCAAAAACTTAAAATTTCAAAAAAAATGAAACTTTTCGGGGCACGAAAGTCGAGCCCTGAAAAATGACGTCAAAAAATAGACAAAATCAGAGTCCGAAAAACAATACAAATGTATCCTAAGTGCTTCATATATTATTTTTTGACATCCCAAAACTTAAAATGTAAAAAAAAATGAAACTTTTCGGGGCACGAAAATCGAGCCCTGTAAAATGACGTCTTAAATTCAGCAAAATCAGAGTCCGAAAAACAAAACAAATGGCTCCTAAGTGCTTAATATATTATTTTTTGACTTCCCAAATCTTAAAATGTCAAAAAAAATGAAACTTTTCTAGGCACGAAAGTCGAGCCCTGAAAAATGACGTCAAAAAATCAGCAATATCAGAGTCCGAAAAATAAAACAAATGGCTCCTAAGTGCTTAATATATTATTTTTTGACTTCCCAAAACTTGAAATTTCAATAAAAATGAAACTTTTCGGGGGCACGAAAATCGAGCCCTGAAAAATGAAGTCTAAAAATCAGCAAAATCAGAGTCCGAAAAATAAAACAAATGGCTCCTAAGTTCTTAATATATTATTTTTTGACTTCCCAAAACTTAAAATATCAAAAAAAATGAAACTTTTCTAGGCACGAAAGTCGAGCCCTGAAAAATGACGTCTAAAAATCAGCAAAATCAGAGTCCGAAAAACAATACAAATGTCTCCTAAGTGCTTAATATATTATTTTTTTACTTCCCAAAACTTGAAATTTCATAAAAAATGAAACTTTTCGGGGTACGAAAATCGAGCCCTGAAAAATGAAGTCTAAAAATCACCAAAATCAGAGTCTTAAAAACAAAACAAATGGCTCCTAAGTGCTTAATATATTATTTTTTGACTTCCCAAAACTTAAAATGTCAAAAAAAATGAAACTTTTCTAGGCACGAAAGTCGAGCCCTGAAAAATGACGTCTAAAAATCAGCAAAATCAGAGTCCGAAAAACAAAACAAATGGCTCCTATGTGCTTAATATATTATTTTTTGACTTTCCAAAACTTAAAATGTAAAAAAAAATGAAACTTTTCGGGGATCTAAAGTCGAGCCCTGAAAAATGACGTCTAAAAATCATCAAAATCAGAGTCCGAAAAACAATACAAATGTCTCCTAAGTGCTTAATATATTATTTTTTGACTTCCCAAAACTTGAAATTTCAAAAAAAATGAAACTTTTCGGGGCACGAAAATTGAGACCTGAAAAATGAAGTCTAAAAATCAGCAAAATCAGAGTCCGAAAAACAAAACAAATGGCTCCTAAGTGCTTAATATATTATTTTTTGACTTCCCAAAACTTGAAATTTCAAAAAAAATGAAACTTTTCGGGGGCACGAAAATCGAGCTCTGAAAAATGAAGTCTAAAAATCAGCAAAATCAGAGTCCGAAAAACAAAACAAATGGCTCCTATGTGCTTAATATATTATTTTTTGACTTCCCAAAACTTAAAATGAAAAAAAAAATGAAATTTTTCGGGGCACGAAAGTCGAGCCCTGAAAAATGACGTCTAAAAATCAGCAAAATCAGAGTCCGAAAAACAATACAAATGTCTCCTAAGTGCTTAATATATTATTTTTTTACTTCCCAAAACTTGAAATTTCATAAAAAATGAAACTTTTCGGGGTACGAAAATCGAGCCCTGAAAAATGAAGTCTAAAAATCACCAAAATCAGAGTCCGAAAAACAAAACAAATTGGTCCTAAGTGCTTCATATATTATTTTTTGACTTCCCAAAACTTGAAATTTAAAAAAAAATGAAACTTTCGGGGCACGAAAATCGAGCCCTGAAAAATGACGTCTTAAAATCAGCTAAATTAGAGTCCGAAAAACAAAACAAATGGCTCCTATGTGCTTAATAAATTATTTTTTGACTTCCCAAAAATTAAAATGTCAAAAAAAATTAAACTTTTCGGGGCACGAAAGTCGAGCCCTGAAAAATGACGTCTAAAAATCAGCAAAATCAGAGTCCGAAAAACAATACAAATGTCTCCTAAGTGCTTAATATATTATTTTTTGACTTCCCAAAACTTGAAATTTCAAAAAAAATGAAACTTTTCGGGGCACGAAAATTGAGCCCTGAAAAATGAAGTCTAAAAATCAGCAAAATCAGAGTCCGAAAAACAAAACAAATGGCTCCTAAGTGCTTAATATATTATTTTTTGACTTCCCAAAACTTGAAATTTCAAAAAAAATGAAACTTTTCGGGGGCACGAAAATCGAGCCCTGAAAAATGAAGTCTAAAAATCAGCAAAATCAGAGTCCGAAAAACAAAACAAATGGCTCCTATGTGCTTAATATATTATTTTTTGACTTCCCAAAACTTAAAATGAAAAAAAAATGAAATTTTTCGGGGCACGAAAGTCGAGCCCTGAAAAATGACGTCTACAAGTCAGCAAAATCAGAGTCCGAAAATCAATACAAATGTCTCCTATGTGCTTAATATATTATTTTTTGAATTCCAAAAACTTAAAATTTCAAAAAAAATGAAACTTTTCGGGGCACGAAAGTCGAGCCCTGAAAAATGACGTCAAAAAATCGACAAAATCAGAGTCCGAAAAACAATACAAATGTATCCTAAGTGCTTCATATATTATTTTTTGACATCCCAAAACTTAAAATGTAAAAAAAAATGAAACTTTTCGGGGCACGAAAATCGAGCCCTGTAAAATGACGTCTTAAATTCAGCAAAATCAGAGTCCGAAAAACAAAACAAATGGCTCCTAAGTGCTTAATATATTATTTTTTGACTTCCCAAAACTTAAAATGTCAAAAAAAATGAAACTTTTCTAGGCACGAAAGTCGAGCCCTGAAAAATGACGTCAAAAAATCAGCAAAATCAGAGTCCGAAAAATAAAACAAATGGCTCCTAAGTGCTTAATATATTATTTTTTGACTTCCCAAAACTTGAAATTTCAATAAAAATGAAACTTTTCGGGGGCACGAAAATCGAGCCCTGAAAAATGAAGTCTAAAAATCAGCAAAATCAGAGTCCGAAAAACAAAACAAATGGCTCCTAAGTTCTTAATATATTATTTTTTGACTTCCCAAAACTTAAAATATCAAAAAAAATGAAACTTTTCTAGGCACGAAAGTCGAGCCCTGAAAAATGACGTCTAAAAATCAGCAAAATCAGAGTCCGAAAAACAATACAAATGTCTCCTAAGTGCTTAATATATTATTTTTTTACTTCCCAAAACTTGAAATTTCATAAAAAATGAAACTTTTCGGGGTACGAAAATCGAGCCCTGAAAAATGAAGTCTAAAAATCACCAAAATCAGAGTCCGAAAAACAAAACAAATGGCTCCTAAGTGCTTAATATATTATTTTTTGACTTCCCAAAACTTAAAATGTCAAAAAAAATGAAACTTTTCTAGGCACGAAAGTCGAGCCCTGAAAAATGACGTCTAAAAATCAGCAAAATCAGAGTCCGAAAAACAAAACAAATGGCTCCTATGTGCTTAATATATTATTTTTTGACTTTCCAAAACTTAAAATGTAAAAAAAAATGAAACTTTTCGGGGATCTAAAGTCGAGCCCTGAAAAATGACGTCTAAAAATCAGCAAAATCAGAGTCCGAAAAACAATACAAATGTCTCCTAAGTGCTTAATATATTATTTTTTAACTTCCCAAAACTTGAAATTTCAAAAAAAATGAAACTTTTCGGGGCACGAAAATCGAGCCATTAAAAATGAAGTCTAAAAAACAGCAAAATCGGAGTCCGAAAAACAAAACAAATGGCTTCTATGTGCTTAATATATTATTTTTTGACTTCCCAAAACTTAAAATGTCAAAAAAAATGAAACTTTTCGGGGCACGAAAGTCGAGCCCTGAAAATTGACGTCTAAAAATCAGCAAAATCAGAGTCCGAAAAACAATACAAATGTCTCCTAAGTGCTTAATATATTATTTTTTGACTTCCCAAAACTTGAAATTTCAAAAAAAATGAAACTTTTCGGGGCACGAAATCGAGCCCTGAAAAATGAAGTCTAAAAATCACCAAAATCAGAGTCCGAAAAACAAAACAAATGGCTCCTAAGTGCTTAATATATTATTTTTTGACTTCCCAAAACTTGAAATTTCAAAAAAAATGAAACTTTTCGGGGGCACGAAAATCGAGCCCTGAAAAATGAAGTCTAAAAATCAGCAAAATAAGAGTCCGAAAAACAAAACAAATGGCTCCTATGTGCTTAATATATTATTTTTTGACTTCCCAAAACTTAAAATGAAAAAAAAAATGAAATTTTTCGGGGCACGAAAGTCGAGCCCTGAAAAATGACGTCTACAAGTCAGCAAAATCAGAGTCCGAAAATCAATACAAATGTCTCCTATGTGCTTAATATATTATTTTTTGAATTCCAAAAACTTAAAATTTCAAAAAAAATGAAACTTTTCGGGGCACGAAAGTCGAGCCCTGAAAAATGACGTCAAAAAATAGACAAAATCAGAGTCCGAAAAACAATACAAATGTATCCTAAGTGCTTCATATATTATTTTTTGACATCCCAAAACTTAAAATGTAAAAAAAAATGAAACTTTTCGGGGCACGAAAATCGAGCCCTGTAAAATGACGTCTTAAATTCAGCAAAATCAGAGTCCGAAAAACAAAACAAATGGCTCCTAAGTGCTTAATATATTATTTTTTGACTTCCCAAATCTTAAAATGTCAAAAAAAATGAAACTTTTCTAGGCACGAAAGTCGAGCCCTGAAAAATGACGTCAAAAAATCAGCAATATCAGAGTCCGAAAAATAAAACAAATGGCTCCTAAGTGCTTAATATATTATTTTTTGACTTCCCAAAACTTGAAATTTCAATAAAAATGAAACTTTTCGGGGGCACGAAAATCGAGCCCTGAAAAATGAAGTCTAAAAATCAGCAAAATCAGAGTCCGAAAAATAAAACAAATGGCTCCTAAGTTCTTAATATATTATTTTTTGACTTCCCAAAACTTAAAATATCAAAAAAAATGAAACTTTTCTAGGCACGAAAGTCGAGCCCTGAAAAATGACGTCTAAAAATCAGCAAAATCAGAGTCCGAAAAACAATACAAATGTCTCCTAAGTGCTTAATATATTATTTTTTTACTTCCCAAAACTTGAAATTTCATAAAAAATGAAACTTTTCGGGGTACGAAAATCGAGCCCTGAAAAATGAAGTCTAAAAATCACCAAAATCAGAGTCCGAAAAACAAAACAAATGGCTCCTAAGTGCTTAATATATTATTTTTTGACTTCCCAAAACTTAAAATGTCAAAAAAAATGAAACTTTTCTAGGCACGAAAGTCGAGCCCTGAAAAATGACGTCTAAAAATCAGCAAAATCAGAGTCCGAAAAACAAAACAAATGGCTCCTATGTGCTTAATATATTATTTTTTGACTTTCCAAAACTTAAAATGTAAAAAAAAATGAAACTTTTCGGGGATCTAAAGTCGAGCCCTGAAAAATGACGTCTAAAAATCATCAAAATCAGAGTCCGAAAAACAATACAAATGTCTCCTAAGTGCTTAATATATTATTTTTTGACTTCCCAAAACTTGAAATTTCAAAAAAAATGAAACTTTTCGGGGCACGAAAATTGAGACCTGAAAAATGAAGTCTAAAAATCAGCAAAATCAGAGTCCGAAAAACAAAACAAATGGCTCCTAAGTGCTTAATATATTATTTTTTGACTTCCCAAAACTTGAAATTTCAAAAAAAATGAAACTTTTCGGGGGCACGAAAATCGAGCTCTGAAAAATGAAGTCTAAAAATCAGCAAAATCAGACTCCGAAAAACAAAACAAATGGCTCCTATGTGCTTAATATATTATTTTTTGACTTCCCAAAACTTAAAATGAAAAAAAAAATGAAATTTTTCGGGGCACGAAAGTCGAGCCCTGAAAAATGACGTCTAAAAATCAGCAAAATCAGAGTCCGAAAAACAATACAAATGTCTCCTAAGTGCTTAATATATTATTTTTTTACTTCCCAAAACATGAAATTTCATAAAAAATGAAACTTTTCGGGGTACGAAAATCGAGCCCTGAAAAATGAAGTCTAAAAATCACCAAAATCAGAGTCCGAAAAACAAAACAAATTGGTCCTAAGTGCTTCATATATTATTTTTTGACTTCCCAAAACTTGAAATTTAAAAAAAAATGAAACTTTCGGGGCACGAAAATCGAGCCCTGAAAAATGACGTCTTAAAATCAGCTAAATTAGAGTCCGAAAAACAAAACAAATGGCTCCTATGTGCTTAATAAATTATTTTTTGACTTCCCAAAAATTAAAATGTCAAAAAAAATTAAACTTTTCGGGGCACGAAAGTCGAGCCCTGAAAAATGACGTCTAAAAATCAGCAAAATCAGAGTCCGAAAAACAATACAAATGTCTCCTAAGTGCTTAATATATTATTTTTTGACTTCCCAAAACTTGAAATTTCAAAAAAAATGAAACTTTTCGGGGCACGAAAATTGAGCCCTGAAAAATGAAGTCTAAAAATCAGCAAAATCAGAGTCCGAAAAACAAAACAAATGGCTCCTAAGTGCTTAATATATTATTTTTTGACTTCCCAAAACTTGAAATTTCAAAAAAAATGAAACTTTTCGGGGGCACGAAAATCGAGCCCTGAAAAATGAAGTCTAAAAATCAGCAAAATCAGAGTCCGAAAAACAAAACAAATGGCTCCTATGTGCTTAATATATTATTTTTTGACTTCCCAAAACTTAAAATGAAAAAAAAATGAAATTTTTCGGGGCACGAAAGTCGAGCCCTGAAAAATGACGTCTACAAGTCAGCAAAATCAGAGTCCGAAAATCAATACAAATGTCTCCTATGTGCTTAATATATTATTTTTTGAATTCCAAAAACTTAAAATTTCAAAAAAAATGAAACTTTTCGGGGCACGAAAGTCGAGCCCTGAAAAATGACGTCAAAAAATCGACAAAATCAGAGTCCGAAAAACAATACAAATGTATCCTAAGTGCTTCATATATTATTTTTTGACATCCCAAAACTTAAAATGTAAAAAAAAATGAAACTTTTCGGGGCACGAAAATCGAGCCCTGTAAAATGACGTCTTAAATTCAGCAAAATCAGAGTCCGAAAAACAAAACAAATGGCTCCTAAGTGCTTAATATATTATTTTTTGACTTCCCAAAACTTAAAATGTCAAAAAAAATGAAACTTTTCTAGGCACGAAAGTCGAGCCCTGAAAAATGACGTCAAAAAATCAGCAAAATCAGAGTCCGAAAAATAAAACAAATGGCTCCTAAGTGCTTAATATATTATTTTTTGACTTCCCAAAACTTGAAATTTCAATAAAAATGAAACTTTTCGGGGGCACGAAAATCGAGCCCTGAAAAATGAAGTCTAAAAATCAGCAAAATCGGAGTCCGAAAAACAAAACAAATGGCTCCTAAGTTCTTAATATATTATTTTTTGACTTCCCAAAACTTAAAATATCAAAAAAAATGAAACTTTTCTAGGCACGAAAGTCGAGCCCTGAAAAATGACGTCTAAAAATCAGCAAAATCAGAGTCCGAAAAACAATACAAATGTCTCCTAAGTGCTTAATATATTATTTTTTTACTTCCCAAAACTTGAAATTTCATAAAAAATGAAACTTTTCGGGGTACGAAAATCGAGCCCTGAAAAATGAAGTCTAAAAATCACCAAAATCAGAGTCCGAAAAACAAAACAAATGGCTCCTAAGTGCTTAATATATTATTTTTTGACTTCCCAAAACTTAAAATGTCAAAAAAAATGAAACTTTTCTAGGCACGAAAGTCGAGCCCTGAAAAATGACGTCTAAAAATCAGCAAAATCAGAGTCCGAAAAACAAAACAAATGGCTCCTATGTGCTTAATATATTATTTTTTGACTTTCCAAAACTTAAAATGTAAAAAAAAATGAAACTTTTCGGGGATCTAAAGTCGAGCCCTGAAAAATGACGTCTAAAAATCAGCAAAATCAGAGTCCGAAAAACAATACAAATGTCTCCTAAGTGCTTAATATATTATTTTTTAACTTCCCAAAACTTGAAATTTCAAAAAAATGAAACTTTTCGGGGCACGAAAATCGAGCCATTAAAAATGAAGTCTAAAAAACAGCAAAATCGGAGTCCGAAAAACAAAACAAATGGCTGCTATGTGCTTAATATATTATTTTTTGACTTCCCAAAACTTAAAATGTCAAAAAAAATGAAACTTTTCGGGGCACGAAAGTCGAGCCCTGAAAATTGACGTCTAAAAATCAGCAAAATCAGAGTCCGAAAAACAATACAAATGTCTCCTAAGTGCTTAATATATTATTTTTTGACTTCCCAAAACTTGAAATTTCAAAAAAAATGAAACTTTTCGGGGCACGAAATCGAGCCCTGAAAAATGAAGTCTAAAAATCACCAAAATCAGAGTCCGAAAAACAAAACAAATGGCTCCTAAGTGCTTAATATATTATTTTTTGACTTCCCAAAACTTGAAATTTTAAAAAAAAAGAAACTTTTCGGGGGCACGAAAATCGAGCCCTGAAAAATGAAGTCTAAAAATCAGCAAAATCAGAGTCCGAAAAACAAAACAAATGGCTCCTATGTGCTTAATATATTATTTTTTGACTTCCCAAAACTTAAAATGAAAAAAAAATGAAATTTTTCGGGGCACGAAAGTCGAGCCCTGAAAAATGACGTCTACAAGTCAGCAAAATCAGAGTCCGAAAATCAATACAAATGTCTCCTATGTGCTTAATATATTATTTTTTGAATTCCAAAAACTTAAAATTTCAAAAAAAATGAAACTTTTCGGGGCACGAAAGTCGAGCCTTGAAAAATGACGTCAAAAAATCGACAAAATCAGAGTCCGAAAAACAATACAAATGTATCCTAAGTGCTTCATATATTATTTTTTGACATCCCAAAACTTAAAATGTAAAAAAAAATGAAACTTTTCGGGGCACGGAAATCGAGCCCTGTAAAATGACGTCTTAAATTCAGCAAAATCAGAGTCCGAAAAACAAAACAAATGGCTCCTAAGTGCTTAATATATTATTTTTTGACTTCCCAAAACTTAAAATGTCAAAAAAAATGAAACTTTTCTAGGCACGAAAGTCGAGCCCTGAAAAATGACGTCAAAAAATCAGCAAAATCAGAGTCCGAAAAATAAAACAAATGGCTCCTAAGTGTTTAATATATTATTTTTTGACTTCCCAAAACTTGAAATTTCAATAAAAATGAAACTTTTCGGGGGCACGAAAATCGAGCCCTGAAAAATGAAGTCTAAAAATCAGCAAAATCAGAGTCCGAAAAACTAAACAAATGGCTCCTAAGTTCTTAATATATTATTTTTTGACTTCCCAAAACTTAAAATATCAAAAAAAATGAAACTTTTCTAGGCACGAAAGTCGAGCCCTGAAAAATGACGTCTAAAAATCAGCAAAATCAGAGTCCGAAAAACAATACAAATGTCTCCTAAGTGCTTAATATATTATTTTTTTACTTCCCAAAACTTGAAATTTCATAAAAAATGAAACTTTTCGGGGTACGAAAATCGAGCCCTGAAAAATGAAGTCTAAAAATCACCAAAATCAGAGTCCGAAAAACAAAACAAATGGCTCCTAAGTGCTTAATATATTATTTTTTGACTTCCCAAAACTTAAAATGTCAAAAAAAATGAAACTTTTCTAGGCACGAAAGTCGAGCCCTGAAAAATGACGTCTAAAAATCAGCAAAATCAGAGTCCGAAAAACAAAACAAATGGCTCCTATGTGCTTAATATATTATTTTTTGACTTTCCAAAACTTAAAATGTAAAAAAAAATGAAACTTTTCGGGGATCTAAAGTCGAGCCCTGAAAAATGACGTCTAAAAATCAGCAAAATCAGAGTCCGAAAAACAATACAAATGTCTCCTAAGTGCTTAATATATTATTTTTTAACTTCCCAAAACTTGAAATTTCAAAAAAAATGAAACTTTTCGGGGCACGAAAATCGAGCCATTAAAAATGAAGTCTAAAAAACAGCAAAATCGGAGTCCGAAAAACAAAACAAATGGCTGCTATGTGCTTAATATATTATTTTTTGACTTCCCAAAACTTAAAATGTCAAAAAAAATGAAACTTTTCGGGGCACGAAAGTCGAGCCCTGAAAATTGACGTCTAAAAATCAGCAAAATCAGAGTCCGAAAAACAATACAAATGTCTCCTAAGTGCTTAATATATTATTTTTTGACTTCCCAAAACTTGAAATTTCAAAAAAAATGAAACTTTTCGGGGCACGAAAATTGAGCCCTGAAAAATGAAGTCTAAAAATCAGCAAAATCAGAGTCCGAAAAACAAAACAAATGGCTCCTAAGTGCTTAATATATTATTTTTTGACTTCCCAAAACTTGAAATTTAAAAAAAAATGAAACTTTTCCGGGGCACGAAAATCGAGCCCTGAAAAATGAAGTCTAAAAATCAGCAAAATCAGAGTCCGAAAAACAAAACAAATGGCTCCTATGTGCTTAATATATTATTTTTTGACTTCCCAAAACTTAAAATGAAAAAAAAATGAAATTTTTCGGGGCACGAAAGTCGAGCCCTGAAAAATGACGTCTACAAGTCAGCAAAATCAGAGTCCGAAAATCAATACAAATGTCTCCTATGTGCTTAATATATTATTTTTTGAATTCCAAAAACTTAAAATTTCAAAAAAAATGAAACTTTTCGGGGCACGAAAGTCGAGCCCTGAAAAATGACGTCAAAAAATCGACAAAATCAGAGTCCGAAAAACAATACAAATGTATCCTAAGTGCTTCATATATTATTTTTTGACATCCCAAAACTTAAAATGTAAAAAAAAATGAAACTTTTCGGGGCACGAAAATCGAGCCCTGTAAAATGACGTCTTAAATTCAGCAAAATCAGAGTCCGAAAAACAAAACAAATGGCTCCTAAGTGCTTAATATATTATTTTTTGACTTCCCAAAACTTAAAATGTCAAAAAAAATGAAACTTTTCTAGGCACGAAAGTCGAGCCCTGAAAAATGACGTCAAAAAATCAGCAAAATCAGAGTCCGAAAAATAAAACAAATGGCTCCTAAGTGTTTAATATATTATTTTTTGACTTCCCAAAACTTGAAATTTCAATAAAAATGAAACTTTTCGGGGGCACGAAAATCGAGCCCTGAAAAATGAAGTCTAAAAATCAGCAAAATCAGAGTCCGAAAAACAAAACAAATGGCTCCTAAGTTCTTAATATATTATTTTTTGACTTCCCAAAACTTAAAATATCAAAAAAAATGAAACTTTTCTAGGCACGAAAGTCGAGCCCTGAAAAATGACGTCTAAAAATCAGCAAAATCAGAGTCCGAAAAACAATACAAATGTCTCCTAAGTGCTTAATATATTATTTTTTTACTTCCCAAAACTTGAAATTTCATAAAAAATGAAACTTTTCGGGGTACGAAAATCGAGCCCTGAAAAATGAAGTCTAAAAATCACCAAAATCAGAGTCCGAAAAACAAAACAAATGGCTCCTAAGTGCTTAATATATTATTTTTTGACTTCCCAAAACTTAAAATGTCAAAAAAAATGAAACTTTTCTAGGCACGAAAGTCGAGCCCTGAAAAATGACGTCTAAAAATCAGCAAAATCAGAGTCCGAAAAACAAAACAAATGGCTCCTATGTGCTTAATATATTATTTTTTGACTTTCCAAAACTTAAAATGTAAAAAAAAATGAAACTTTTCGGGGATCTAAAGTCGAGCCCTGAAAAATGACGTCTAAAAATCAGCAAAATCAGAGTCCGAAAAACAATACAAATGTCTCCTAAGTGCTTAATATATTATTTTTTAACTTCCCAAAACTTGAAATTTCAAAAAAAATGAAACTTTTCGGGGCACGAAAATCGAGCCATTAAAAATGAAGTCTAAAAAACAGCAAAATCGGAGTCCGAAAAACAAAACAAATGGCTGCAATGTGCTTAATATATTATTTTTTGACTTCCCAAAACTTAAAATGTCAAAAAAAATGAAACTTTTCGGGGCACGAAAGTCGAGCCCTGAAAATTGACGTCTAAAAATCAGCAAAATCAGAGTCCGAAAAACAATACAAATGTCTCCTAAGTGCTTAATATATTATTTTTTGACTTCCCAAAACTTAAAATGTCAAAAAAAATGAAACTTTTCTAGGCACGAAAGTCGAGCCCTGAAAAATGACGTCTAAAAATCAGCAAAATCAGAGTCCGAAAAACAAAACAAATGGCTCCTATGTGCTTAATATATTATTTTTTGACTTTACAAAACTTAAAATGTAAAAAAAAATGAAACTTTTCGGGGATCTAAAGTCGAGCCCTGAAAAATGACGTCTAAAAATCAGCAAAATCTGAGTCCGAAAAACAATACAAATGTCTCCTAAGTGCTTAATATATTATTTTTTTACTTCCAAAAACTTGAAATTTCAAAAAAAATGAAACTTTTCGGGGCACGAAAATCGAGCCCCGAAAAAATGAAGTCTAAAAATCAGCAAAATCAAAGTACGAAATACAAAACAAATTGGTCTTAAGTGCTTCATATATTATTTTTTGACTTCCCAAAACTTGCAATTTAAAAAAAAATGAAACTTTTCGGGGCACGAAAATCGAGCCCTGAAAAATGACGTCTTAAAATCAGCAAAATCAGAGTCCGAAAAACAATACAAATGTCTCCAAAGTGCTTAATATATTATTTTTTGACTTCCCAAAACCTGAAATTTCAAAAAAATGAAACTTTTCGGGGCACGAAAATCGATCCCTGAAAAATGAAGTCTAAAAATCAGCAAAATCAGAGTCCGAAAAACAAAATAAATGGCTCCTAAGTTCTTAATATATTATTTTTTGACTTCCCAAAACTTAAAATGTCAAAAAAAATGAAACTTTTCTAGGCACGAAAGTCGAGCCCTTAACAATGACGTCTAAAAATCAGCAAAATCAGAGTCCGAAAAACAAAACAAATGTCTCCTAAGTGCTTAATATATTATTTTTTGACTTCCAAAAACTTGAAATTTAAAAAAAAATGAAACTTTTCGGGGCACGAAAATCGAGCCCTGAAAAAATGAACTCTAAAAATCAGTAAAATCAGAGTCCGAAAAACAAAACAAATGGCTCCTAAGTGCTTAATATATTATTTTTTGACTTCCCAAAACATAAAATGTCAAAAAAAATGAAACTTTTCTAGGCACGAAAGTCGAGCCCTGAAAAATGACGTCTAAAAATCAGCAAAATCAGAGTCCGAAAAACAAAATATATGGCTCCTATGTGCTTAATATATTATTTTTTGACTTCCCAACATTTAAAATTTCAAAAAAAATGAAACTTTTCTAGGCACGAAAGTCGAGCCCTGAAAAATGACGTCTAAAAATCAGCAAAATCAGAGTCCGAAAAACAATACAAATGTCTCCTAAGTGCTTAATATATTATTTTTTGAATTCCCAAAACTTGAAATTTCAAAACAAATGAAACTTTTCGGGGCACGGAAATCGAGCCCTGAAAAAATGAAGTCTAAAAATCAGCAAAATCAAAGTCCGAAATACAAAACAAATTGGTCCTAAGTGCTTCATATATTATTTTTTGACTTCCCAAAACTTGCAATTTTAAAAAAAAATGAAACTTTTCGGGGCACGAAAATCGAGCCCTGAAAAATGAAGTCTAAAAATCAGCAAAATCAGAGTCCGAAAAACAAAACAAATGGCTTCTATGTGCTTAATATATTATTTTTTGACTTCCCAAAACTTAAAATGTCAAAAAAAATGAAACTTTTCGGGGCACGAAAGTCGTGCCCTGAAAAATGACGTCTACAAGTCAGCAAAATCAGAGTCCGAAAAACAAAACAAATGGCTCCTAAGTGCTTAATATATTATTTTTTGACTTCCCAAAACTTGAAATTTCAAAAAAAACGAAACTTTTCGGGGCACAAAAATCGAGCCCTGAAAAAATGAAGTCTAAAAATCAGCAAAATCAAAGTCCGAAATACAAAACAAATTGGTCATAAGTGCTTCAAATATTATTTTTTGACTTCCCAAAACGTAAAATGTCAAAAAAAATGAAACTTTTCGGGGCACGAAAGTCGAGCCCTGAAAAATGACGTCTACAAGTCAGCAAAATCAGTGACCGAAAATCAATACAAATGTCTCCTAAGTGCATAATATATTATTTTTTGAATTCCAAAATCTTGAAATTTCAAAAAAAATGAAACTTTTCGGGGCACGAAAATCGAGCCCTTAAAAATGAAGTCTAAAAATCAGCAACATCAGAGTCCGGAAAACAATACAAATGTATCCTAAGTGCTTCATATATTATTTTTTGACATCCCAAAACTTAAAATGTAAAAAAAAAAAAAAACCTTTTCGGGGCACGAAAATCGAGCCCTGAAAAATGACGTCTTAAAATCAGCAAAATCAGAGTCCGAAAAACAAAACAAATGGCTCCTTAGTTCTTAATTTATTATATTTTGACTTCCCAAAACTTAAAATGTCAAAAAAAATGAAACTTTTCTGGGCACGAAAGTCAAGCCCTGAAAAATGACGTCTAATAATCAGCAAAATCAGAATCCGAAAAACAATACAAATGTATCCTAAGTGCTGCATATATTATTTTTTGACATCCCAAAACTTAAAATGTAAAAAAAAAAAGAACCTTTTTGGGGCACGAAAATCGAGCCCTGAAAAATGACGTCTTAAAATCAGCAAAATCAAAGTCCGAAAAACAAAACAAATGGCTCCTAAGTGCTTAATATATTATTTTTTGACTTCCCAAAACTTGAAATTTCAAAAAAAATGAAACTTTTCGGGGAACGAAAGTCGAGCCCTGAAAAATGACGTCTAAAAATCAGCAACATCAGAGTCCGAAAAACAATACAAATGTATCCTAAGTGCTTCATATATTATTTTTTGACATCCCAAAACTTAAAATGTAAAAAAAAAAAGAACCTTTTCGGGGCACGAAAATCGAGCCCTGAAAAATGACGTCTTAAAATCAGCAAAATCAGAGTCCGAAAAACAAAACAAATGGCTCCTAAGTTCTTAATTTATTATATTTTGACTTCCCAAAACTTAAAATGTCAAAAAAAATGAAACTTTTTTGGGCACGAAAGTCAAGCCCTGAAAAATGACGTCTAATAATAAGCAAAATCAGAATCCGAAAAACAATACAAATGTATCCTAAGTGCTGCATATATTATTTTTTGACATCCCAAAACTTAAAATGTAAAAAAAAAAAGAACCTTTTTGGGGCACGAAAATCGAGCCCTGAAAAATGACGTCTTAAAATCAGCAAAATCAGAGTCCGAAAAACAAAACAAATGGCTCCTAAGTGCTTAATATATTATTTTTTGACTTCCCAAAACTTGAAATTTTAAAAAAAATGAAACTTTTCGGGGGCACGAAAATCGAGCCCTGAAAAATGAAGTCTAAAAATTAGCAAAATCAGAGTCCGAAAAACAAAACAAATGGCTCCTATGTGCTTAATATATTATTTTTTGACATCCCAAAACTTAAAATGTAAAAAAAAAAAAAACCTTTTCGGGGCACGAAATCGAGCCCTGAAAAATGACGTCTTAAAATCAGCAAAATCAGAGTCCGAAAAACAAAACAAATGGCTCCTAAGTTCTTAATTTATTATATTTTGACTTCCCAAAACTTAAAATGTCAAAAAAAATGAAACTTTTCTGGGCAAGAAAGTCAAGCCCTGAAAAATGACGTCTAATAATAAGCAAAATCAGAATCCGAAAAACAATACAAATGTATCCTAAGTGCTGCATATATTATTTTTTGACATCCCAAAACTTAAAATGTAAAAAAAAAAAGAACCTTTTTGGGGCACGAAAATCGAGCCCTGAAAAATGACGTCTTAAAATCAGCAAAATCAGAGTCCGAAAAACAAAACAAATGGCTCCTAAGTGCTTAATATATTATTTTTTGACTTCCCAAAACTTGAAATTTCAAAAAAAATGAAACTTTTCGGGGGCACGAAAATCGAGCCCTGAAAAATGAAGTCTAAAAATCAGCAAAATCAGAGTCCGAAAAATAAAACAAATGGCTCCTATGTGCTTAATATATTATTTTTTGACTTCCCAAAACTTAAAATGTAAAAAAAAATGAAACTTTTCGGGGCACGAAAGTCGAGCCCTGAAAAATGACGTCTACAAGTCAGCAAAATCAGAGTCCGAAAATCAATACAAATGTCTCCTATGTGCTTAATATATTATTTTTTGAATTCCAAAAACTTAAAATTTCAAAAAAAATGAAACTTTTCGGGGCACGAAAGTCGAGCCCTGAAATATGACGTCAAAAAATCGACAAAATGAGAGTCCGAAAAACAATACAAATGTATCCTAAGTGCTGCATATATTATTTTTTGACATCCCAATACTTAAAATGTAAAAAAAAATGAAACTTTTTGGGGCACGAAAATCGAGCCCTGTAAAATGACGTCTTAAAATCAGCTAAATTAGAGTCCGAAAAATAAAACAAATGGCTCCTCTGTGCTTAATATATTATTTTTTGACTTCCCAAAACTTAAAATGTCAAAAAAATGAAACTTTTCGGGGCGCGAAAGTCGAGCCCTGAAAAATGACGTCTAAAAATCAGCAACATCAGAGTCCGAAAAACAATACAAATGTATCCTAAGTGATTCATATATTATTTTTTGACATCCCAAAACTTAAAATGTAAAAAAAAATGAACCTTTTCGGGGCACGAAAATCGAGCCCTAAAAAATTACGTCTTAAAATCAGAAAAATCAGAGTCCGAAAAATAAAACAAATGGCTCCTAAGTGCTTAATATATTATTTTTTGACTTCCCAAAACTTGAAATTAAAAAAAAAAATGAAACTTTTCGTGGCACGAAAATCAAGCCCTTAAAAATGAAGTCTAAAAATCAGCAAAATCAGAGTCCGAAAAACAAAACAAATGGCTCCTATGTGCTTAATATATTATTTTTTGACTTCCAAAACTTAAAATGTCAAAAAAAATGAAACTTTTCGGGGCACGAAAGTCGAGCCCTGAAAAATGACGTCTAAAATCAGCAAAATCAGAGTCCGAAAAACAATACAAATGTCTCCTAAGTGCTTAATATATTATTTTTTGACTTCCCAAAACTTGAAATTTCAAAAAAAATGAAACTTTTCGGGGCACGAAAATCGAGCCTTGAAAAATGAAGTCTAAAAATCAGCAAAATCAAAGTCCGAAATACAAAACAAATTGGTCCTAAGTGCTTCATATATTATTTTTTGACTTCCCAAAACTTGCAATTTAAAAAAAAAATAAAACTTTTCGGGGCACGAAAATCGAGCCCTGAAAAATGACGTCTTAAAATCAGCAAAATCAGAGTCCGAAAAACAAAACAAATGGCTCCTAAGTTCTTAATTTATTATATTTTGACTTCCCAAAACTTAAAATGTCAAAAAAAATGAAACTTTTCTGGGCACGAAAGTCAAGCCCTGAAAAATGACGTCTAATAATCAGCAAAATCAGAATCCGAAAAACAATACAAATGTATCCTAAGTGCTGCATATATTATTTTTTGACATCCCAAAACTTAAAATGTAAAAAATAATGAAACTTTTCGGGGAACGAAAATCGAGCCCTGTAAATGACGTCTTAAAATCAGCAAAATCAGAGTCCGAAAAACAAAACAAATAGCTCCTAAGTCCTTAATATATTATTTTTTGACTTTCCAAAATTTAAAATGTCAAAACAAATGAAACTTTTCTAGGCACGAAAGTCGAGCCCTGAAAAATGACGTCTAAAAATCAGCAAAATCAGAGTCCGAAAAACAATACAAATGTCTCATAAGGGCTTAATATATTATTTTTTGAATTCCAAAAACTTAAAATTTCAAAAAAAATGAAACTTTTCGGGGAACGAAAATCGAGCCCTGAAAAATGAAGTCTAAAACTCAGCAAAATCAAAGTCCGAAAAACAAAACAAATAGGTCCTAAGTGCTTCATATATTATTTTTTGACTTCCCAAAACTTGAAATTTAAAAAAAAATGAAACTTTCGGGGCACGAAAATCGAGCCCTGAAAAATGACGTCTTAAAATCAGCTAAATTAGAGTCCGAAAAACAAAACAAATGGCTCCTATGTGCTTAATAAATTATTTTTTGACTTCCCAAAAATTAAAATGTCAAAAAAAATGAAACTTTTCGGGGCACGAAAGTCGAGCCCTGAAAAATGACGTCTAAAAATCAGCAAAATCAGAGTCCGAAAAACAATACAAATGTCTCCTAAGTGCTTAATATATAATTTTTTTACTTCCCAAAACTTGAAATTTCATAAAAAATGAAACTTTTCGGGGCACGAAAATTGAGCCCTGAAAAATGAAGTCTAAAAATCAGCAAAATCAGAGTCCGAAAAATAAAACAAATGGCTCCTAAGTGCTTAATATATTATTTTTTGACTTCCCAAAACTTAAAATGTCAAAAAAAATGAAAACTTTTCTAGGCACGAAAGTCGAGCCCTGAAAAATGACGTCTAAAAATCAGCAAAATCAGAGTCCGAAAAACAAAACAAATGGCTCCTATGTGCTTAATATATTATTTTTTGACTTTCCAAAACTTAAAATGTAAAAAAAAATGAAACTTTTCGGGGATCTAAAGTCGAGCCCTGAAAAATGACGTCTAAAAATCAGCAAAATCAGAGTCCGAAAAACAATACAAATGTCTCCTAAGTGCTTAATATATTATTTTTTAACTTCCCAAAACTTGAAATTTAAAAAAAAATGAAACTTTTCGGGGCACGAAAATCGAGCCATTAAAAATGAAGTCTAAAAAACAGCAAAATCGGAGTCCGAAAAACAAAACAAATGGCTGCTATGTGCTTAATATATTATTTTTTGACTTCCCAAAACTTAAAATGTCAAAAAAAATGAAACTTTTCGGGGCACGAAAGTCGAGCCCTGAAAATTGACGTCTAAAAATCAGCAAAATCAGAGTCCGAAAAACAATACAAATGTCTCCTAAGTGCTTAATATATTATTTTTTGACTTCCCAAAACTTGAAATTTCAAAAAAAATGAAACTTTTCGGGGCACGAAAATCGAACCCTGAAAAATGAAGTCTAAAAATCAGCAAAATCAGAGTCCGAAAAACAAAACAAATGGCTCCTAAGTGCTTAATATATTATTTTTTGACTTCCCAAAACTTAAAATGTCAAAAAAAATGAAACTTTTCTAGGCACGAAAGTCGAGCCCTGAAAAATGACGTCTAAAAATCAGCAAAATCAGAGTCCGAAAAACAAAACAAATGGCTCCTATGTGCTTAATATATTATTTTTTGACTTTACAAAACTTAAAATGTAAAAAAAAATGAAACTTTTCGGGGATCTAAAGTCGAGCCCTGAAAAATGACGTCTAAAAATCAGCAAAATCAGAGTCCGAAAAACAATACAAATGTCTCCTAAGTGCTTAATATATTATTTTTTTACTTCCAAAAACTTGAAATTTCAAAAAAAATGAAACTTTTCGGGGCACGAAAATCGAGCCCCGAAAAAATGAAGTCTAAAAATCAGCAAAATCAAAGTACGAAATACAAAACAAATTGGTCTTAAGTGCTTCATATATTATTTTTTGACTTCCCAAAACTTGCAATTTAAAAAAAAATGAAACTTTTCGGGGCACGAAAATCGAGCCCTGAAAAATGACGTCTTAAAATCAGCAAAATCAGAGTCCGAAAAACAATACAAATGTCTCCAAAGTGCTTAATATATTATTTTTTGACTTCCCAAAACCTGAAATTTCAAAAAAATGAAACTTTTCGGGGCACGAAAATCGATCCCTGAAAAATGAAGTCTAAAAATCAGCAAAATCAGAGTCCGAAAAACAAAACAAATGGCTCCTAAGTGCTTAATATATTATTTTTTGACTTCCCAAAACTTAAAATGTCAAAAAAAATGAAACTTTTCTAGGCACGAAAGTCGAGCCCTTAACAATGACGTCTAAAAATCAGCAAAATCAGAGTCCGAAAAACAAAACAAATGTCTCCTAAGTGCTTAATATATTATTTTTTGACTTCCAAAAACTTGAAATTTAAAAAAAAATGAAACTTTTCGGGGCACGAAAATCGAGCCCTGAAAAAATGAACTCTAAAAATCAGTAAAATCAGAGTCCGAAAAACAAAACAAATGGCTCCTAAGTGCTTAATATATTATTTTTTGACTTCCCAAAACATAAAATGTCAAAAAAAATGAAACTTTTTTAGGCACGAAAGTCGAGCCCTGAAAAATGACGTCTAAAAATCAGCAAAATCAGAGTCCGAAAAACAAAATATATGGCTCCTATGTGCTTAATATATTATTTTTTGACTTCCCAACATTTAAAATTTCAAAAAAAATGAAACTTTTCTAGGCACGAAAGTCGAGCCCTGAAAAATGACGTCTAAAAATCAGCAAAATCAGAGTCCGAAAAACAATACAAATGTCTCCTAAGTGCTTAATATATTATTTTTTGAATTCCCAAAACTTGAAATTTCAAAACAAATGAAACTTTTCGTGGCACGGAAATCGAGCCCTGAAAAAATGAAGTCTAAAAATCAGCAAAATCAAATTCCGAAATACAAAACAAATTGGTCCTAAGTGCTTCATATATTATTTTTTGACTTCCCAAAACTTGCAATTTTAAAAAAAAATGAAACTTTTCGCAGCACGAAAATCGAGCCCTGAAAAATGAAGTCTAAAAATCAGCAAAATCAGAGTCCGAAAAACAAAACAAATGGCTTCTATGTGCTTAATATATTATTTTTTGACTTCCCAAAACTTAAAATGTCAAAAAAAATGAAACTTTTCGGGGCACGAAAGTCGTGCCCTGAAAAATGACGTCTACAAGTCAGCAAAATCAGAGTCCGAAAAACAAAACAAATGGCTCCTAAGTGCTTAATATATTATTTTTTGACTTCCCAAAACTTGAAATTTCAAAAAAAACGAAACTTTTCGGGGCACAAAAATCGAGCCCTGAAAAAATGAAGTCTAAAAATCAGCAAAATCAAAGTCCGAAATACAAAACAAATTGGTCATAAGTGCTTCATATATTATTTTTTGACTTCCCAAAACGTAAAATGTCAAAAAAAATGAAACTTTTCGGGGCACGAAAGTCGAGCCCTGAAAAATGACGTCTACAAGTCAGCAAAATCAGTGACCGAAATTCAATACAAATGTCTCCTAAGTGCATAATATATTATTTTTTGAATTCCAAAATCTTGAAATTTCAAAAAAAATGAAACTTTTCGGGGCACGAAAATCGAGCCCTTAAAAATGAAGTCTAAAAATCAGCAACATCAGAGTCCGAAAAACAATACAAATGTATCCTAAGTGCTTCATATATTATTTTTTGACATCCCAAAACTTAAAATGTAAAAAAAAAAAAAACCTTTTCGGGGCACGAAAATCGAGCCCTGAAAAATGACGTCTTAAAATCAGCAAAATCAGAGTCCGAAAAACAAAACAAATGGCTCCTTAGTTCTTAATTTATTATATTTTGACTTCCCAAAACTTAAAATGTCAAAAAAAATGAAACTTTTCTGGGCACGAAAGTCAAGCCCTGAAAAATGACGTCTAATAATCAGCAAAATCAGAATCCGAAAAACAATACAAATGTATCCTAAGTGCTGCATATATTATTTTTTGACATCCCAAAACTTAAAATGTAAAAAAAAAAAGAACCTTTTTGGGGCACGAAAATCGAGCCCTGAAAAATGACGTCTTAAAATCAGCAAAATCAAAGTCCGAAAAACAAAACAAATGGCTCCTAAGTGCTTAATATATTATTTTTTGACTTCCCAAAACTTGAAATTTCAAAAAAAATGAAACTTTTCGGGGAACGAAAGTCGAGCCCTGAAAAATGACGTCTAAAAATCAGCAACATCAGAATCCGAAAAACAATACAAATGTATCCTAAGTGCTTCATATATTATTTTTTGACATCCCAAAACTTAAAATGTAAAAAAAAAAAGAACCTTTTCGGGGCACGAAAATCAAGCCCTGAAAAATGACGTCTTAAAATCAGCAAAATCAGAGTCCGAAAAACAAAACAAATGGCTCCTAAGTTCTTAATTTATTATATTTTGACTTCCCAAAACTTAAAATGTCAAAAAAAATGATACTTTTTTGGGCACGAAAGTCAAGCCCTGAAAAATGACGTCTAATAATAAGCAAAATCAGAATCCGAAAAACAATACAAATGTATCCTAAGTGCTGCATATATTATTTTTTGACATCCCAAAACTTAAAATGTAAAAAAAAAAAGAACCTTTTTGGGGCACGAAAATCGAGCCCTGAAAAATGACGTCTTAAAATCAGCAAAATCAGAGTCCGAAAAACAAAACAAATGGCTCCTAAGTGCTTAATATATTATTTTTTGACTTCCCAAAACTTGAAATTTCAAAAAAAATGAAACTTTTCGGGGGCACGAAAATCGAGCCCTGAAAAATGAAGTCTAAAAATCAGCAAAATCAGAGTCCGAAAAATAAAACAAATGGCTCCTATGTGCTTAATATATTATTTTTTGACTTCCCAAAACTTAAAATGTAAAAAAAAATGAAACTTTTCGGGGCACGAAAGTCGAGCCCTGAAAAATGACGTCTACAAGTCAGCAAAATCAGAGTCCGAAAATCAATACAAATGTCTCCTATGTGCTTAATATATTATTTTTTGAATTCCAAAAACTTAAAATTTCAAAAAAAATGAAACTTTTCGGGGCACGAAAGTCGAGCCCTGAAATATGACGTCAAAAAATCGACAAAATGAGAGTCCGAAAAACAATACAAATGTATCCTAAGTGCTGCATATATTATTTTTTGACATCCCAATACTTAAAATGTAAAAAAAAATGAAACTTTTTGGGGCACGAAAATCGAGCCCTGTAAAATGACGTCTTAAAATCAGCTAAATTAGAGTCCGAAAAATAAAACAAATGGCTCCTCTGTGCTTAATATATTATTTTTTGACTTCCCAAAACTTAAAATGTCAAAAAAAATGAAACTTTTCGGGGCGCGAAAGTCGAGCCCTGAAAAATGACGTCTAAAAATCAGCAACATCAGAGTCCGAAAAACAATACAAATGTATCCTAAGTGATTCATATATTATTTTTTGACATCCCAAAACTTAAAATGTAAAAAAAAATGAACCTTTTCGGGGCACGAAAATCGAGCCCTAAAAAATTACGTCTTAAAATCAGAAAAATCAGAGTCCGAAAAATAAAACAAATGGCTCCTAAGTGCTTAATATATTATTTTTTGACTTCCCAAAACTTGAAATTAAAAAAAAAAATGAAACTTTTCGTGGCACGAAAATCAAGCCCTTAAAAATGAAGTCTAAAAATCAGCAAAATCAGAGTCCGAAAAACAAAACAAATGGCTCCTATGTGCTTAATATATTATTTTTTGACTTCCAAAACTTAAAATGTCAAAAAAAATGAAACTTTTCGGGGCACGAAAGTCGAGCCCTGAAAAATGACGTCTAAAAATCAGCAAAATCAGAGTCCGAAAAACAATACAAATGTCTCCTAAGTGCTTAATATATTATTTTTTGACTTCCCAAAACTTGAAATTTCAAAAAAAATGAAACTTTTCGGGGCACGAAAATCGAGCCTTGAAAAATGAAGTCTAAAAATCAGCAAAATCAAAGTCCGAAATACAAAACAAATTGGTCCTAAGTGCTTCATATATTATTTTTTGACTTCCCAAAACTTGCAATTTAAAAAAAAAAAAAAACTTTTCGGGGCACGAAAATCGAGCCCTGAAAAATGACGTCTTAAAATCAGCAAAATCAGAGTCCGAAAAACAAAACAAATGGCTCCTAAGTTCTTAATTTATTATATTTTGACTTCCCAAAACTTAAAATGTCAAAAAAAATGAAACTTTTCTGGGCACGAAAGTCAAGCCCTGAAAAATGACGTCTAATAATCAGCAAAATCAGAATCCGAAAAACAATACAAATGTATCCTAAGTGCTGCATATATTATTTTTTGACATCCCAAAACTTAAAATGTAAAAAATAATGAAACTTTTCGGGGAACGAAAATCGAGCCCTGTAAATGACGTCTTAAAATCAGCAAAATCAGAGTCCGAAAAACAAAACAAATAGCTCCTAAGTCCTTAATATATTATTTTTTGACTTTCCAAAATTTAAAATGTCAAAACAAATGAAACTTTTCTAGGCACGAAAGTCGAGCCCTGAAAAATGACGTCTAAAAATCAGCAAAATCAGAGTCCGAAAAACAATACAAATGTCTCATAAGGGCTTAATATATTATTTTTTGAATTCCAAAAACTTAAAATTTCAAAAAAAATGAAACTTTTCGGGGAACGAAAATCGAGCCCTGAAAAATGAAGTCTAAAACTCAGCAAAATCAAAGTCCGAAAAACAAAACAAATAGGTCCTAAGTGCTTCATATATTATTTTTTGACTTCCCAAAACTTGAAATTTAAAAAAAAATGAAACTTTCGGGGCACGAAAATCGAGCCCTGAAAAATGACGTCTTAAAATCAGCTAAATTAGAGTCCGAAAAACAAAACAAATGGCTCCTATGTGCTTAATAAATTATTTTTTGACTTCCCAAAAATTAAAATGTCAAAAAAAATGAAACTTTTCGGGGCACGAAAGTCGAGCCCTGAAAAATGACGTCTAAAAATCAGCAAAATCAGAGTCCGAAAAACAATACAAATGTCTCCTAAGTGCTTAATATATTATTTTTTTACTTCCCAAAACTTGAAATTTCATAAAAAATGAAACTTTTCGGGGCACGAAAATTGAGCCCTGAAAAATGAAGTCTAAAAATCAGCAAAATCAGAGTCCGAAAAATAAAACAAATGGCTCCTAAGTGCTTAATATATTATTTTTTGACTTCCCAAAACTTAAAATGTCAAAAAAAATGAAAACTTTTCTAGGCACGAAAGTCGAGCCCTGAAAAATGACGTCTAAAAATCAGCAAAATCAGAGTCCGAAAAACAAAACAAATGGCTCCTATGTGCTTAATATATTATTTTTTGACTTTCCAAAACTTAAAATGTAAAAAAAAATGAAACTTTTCGGGGATCTAAAGTCGAGCCCTGAAAAATGACGTCTAAAAATCAGCAAAATCAGAGTCCGAAAAACAATACAAATGTCTCCTAAGTGCTTAATATATTATTTTTTAACTTCCCAAAACTTGAAATTTCAAAAAAAATGAAACTTTTCGGGGCACGAAAATCGAGCCATTAAAAATGAAGTCTAAAAAACAGCAAAATCGGAGTCCGAAAAACAAAACAAATGGCTGCTATGTGCTTAATATATTATTTTTTGACTTCCCAAAACTTAAAATGTCAAAAAAAATGAAACTTTTCGGGGCACGAAAGTCGAGCCCTGAAAATTGACGTCTAAAAATCAGCAAAATCAGAGTCCGAAAAACAATACAAATGTCTCCTAAGTGCTTAATATATTATTTTTTGACTTCCCAAAACTTGAAATTTCAAAAAAAATGAAACTTTTCGGGGCACGAAAATCGAACCCTGAAAAATGAAGTCTAAAAATCAGCAAAATCAGAGTCCGAAAAACAAAACAAATGGCTCCTAAGTGCTTAATATATTATTTTTTGACTTCCCAAAACTTAAAATGTCAAAAAAAATGAAACTTTTCTAGGCACGAAAGTCGAGCCCTGAAAAATGACGTCTAAAAATCAGCAAAATCAGAGTCCGAAAAACAAAACAAATGGCTCCTATGTGCTTAATATATTATTTTTTGACTTTACAAAACTTAAAATGTAAAAAAAAATGAAACTTTTCGGGGATCTAAAGTCGAGCCCTGAAAAATGACGTCTAAAAATCAGCAAAATCAGAGTCCGAAAAACAATACAAATGTCTCCTAAGTGCTTAATATATTATTTTTTTACTTCCAAAAACTTGAAATTTCAAAAAAAATGAAACTTTTCGGGGCACGAAAATCGAGCCCCGAAAAAATGAAGTCCAAAAATCAGCAAAATCAAAGTACGAAATACAAAACAAATTGGTCTTAAGTGCTTCATATATTATTTTTTGACTTCCCAAAACTTGCAATTTAAAAAAAAATGAAACTTTTCGGGGCACGAAAATCGAGCCCTGAAAAATGACGTCTTAAAATCAGCAAAATCAGAGTCCGAAAAACAATACAAATGTCTCCAAAGTGCTTAATATATTATTTTTTGACTTCCCAAAACCTGAAATTTCAAAAAAATGAAACTTTTCGGGGCACGAAAATCGATCCCTGAAAAATGAAGTCTAAAAATCAGCAAAATCAGAGTCCGAAAAACAAAACAAATGGCTCCTAAGTGCTTAATATATTATTTTTTGACTTCCCAAAACTTAAAATGTCAAAAAAAATGAAACTTTTCTAGGCACGAAAGTCGAGCCCTTAACAATGACGTCTAAAAATCAGCAAAATCAGAGTCCGAAAAACAAAACAAATGTCTCCTAAGTGCTTAATATATTATTTTTTGACTTCCAAAAACTTGAAATTTAAAAAAAAATGAAACTTTTCGGGGCACGAAAATCGAGCCCTGAAAAAATGAACTCTAAAAATCAGTAAAATCAGAGTCCGAAAAACAAAACAAATGGCTCCTAAGTGCTTAATATATTATTTTTTGACTTCCCAAAACATAAAATGTCAAAAAAAATGAAACTTTTTTAGGCACGAAAGTCGAGCCCTGAAAAATGACGTCTAAAAATCAGCAAAATCAGAGTCCGAAAAACAAAATATATGGCTCCTATGTGCTTAATATATTATTTTTTGACTTCCCAACATTTAAAATTTCAAAAAAAATGAAACTTTTCTAGGCACGAAAGTCGAGCCCTGAAAAATGACGTCTAAAAATCAGCAAAATCAGAGTCCGAAAAACAATACAAATGTCTCCTAAGTGCTTAATATATTATTTTTTGAATTCCCAAAACTTGAAATTTCAAAACAAATGAAACTTTTCGTGGCACGGAAATCGAGCCCTGAAAAAATGAAGTCTAAAAATCAGCAAAATCAAATTCCGAAATACAAAACAAATTGGTCCTAAGTGCTTCATATATTATTTTTTGACTTCCCAAAACTTGCAATTTTAAAAAAAAATGAAACTTTTCACAGCACGAAAATCGAGCCCTGAAAAATGAAGTCTAAAAATCAGCAAAATCAGAGTCCGAAAAACAAAACAAATGGCTTCTATGTGCTTAATATATTATTTTTTGACTTCCCAAAACTTAAAATGTCAAAAAAAATGAAACTTTTCGGGGCACGAAAGTCGTGCCCTGAAAAATGACGTCTACAAGTCAGCAAAATCAGAGTCCGAAAAACAAAACAAATGGCTCCTAAGTGCTTAATATATTATTTTTTGACTTCCCAAAACTTGAAATTTCAAAAAAAACGAAACTTTTCGGGGCACAAAAATCGAGCCCTGAAAAAATGAAGTCTAAAAATCAGCAAAATCAAAGTCCGAAATACAAAACAAATTGGTCATAAGTGCTTCATATATTATTTTTTGACTTCCCAAAACGTAAAATGTCAAAAAAAATGAAACTTTTCGGGGCACGAAAGTCGAGCCCTGAAAAATGACGTCTACAAGTCAGCAAAATCAGTGACCGAAAATCAATACAAATGTCTCCTAAGTGCATAATATATTATTTTTTGAATTCCAAAATCTTGAAATTTCAAAAAAAATGAAACTTTTCGGGGCACGAAAATCGAGCCCTTAAAAATGAAGTCTAAAAATCAGCAACATCAGAGTCCGAAAAACAATACAAATGTATCCTAAGTGCTTCATATATTATTTTTTGACATCCCAAAACATAAAATGTAAAAAAAAAAAAAACCTTTTCGGGGCACGAAAATCGAGCCCTGAAAAATGACGTCTTAAAATCAGCAAAATCAGAGTCCGAAAAACAAAACAAATGGCTCCTTAGTTCTTAATTTATTATATTTTGACTTCCCAAAACTTAAAATGTCAAAAAAAATGAAACTTTTCTGGGCACGAAAGTCAAGCCCTGAAAAATGACGTCTAATAATCAGCAAAATCAGAATCCGAAAAACAATACAAATGTATCCTAAGTGCTGCATATATTATTTTTTGACATCCCAAAACTTAAAATGTAAAAAAAAAAAGAACCTTTTTGGGGCACGAAAATCGAGCCCTGAAAAATGAAGTCTTAAAATCAGCAAAATCAAAGTCCGAAAAACAAAACAAATGGCTCCTAAGTGCTTAATATATTATTTTTTGACTTCCCAAAACTTGAAATTTCAAAAAAAATGAAACTTTTCGGGGAACGAAAGTCGAGCCCTGAAAAATGACGTCTAAAAATCAGCAACATCAGAATCCGAAAAACAATACAAATGTATCCTAAGTGCTTCATATATTATTTTTTGACATCCCAAAACTTAAAATGTAAAAAAAAAAAGAACCTTTTCGGGGCACGAAAATCAAGCCCTGAAAAATGACGTCTTAAAATCAGCAAAATCAGAGTCCGAAAAACAAAACAAATGGCTCCTAAGTTCTTAATTTATTATATTTTGACTTCCCAAAACTTAAAATGTCAAAAAAAATGATACTTTTTTGGGCACGAAAGTCAAGCCCTGAAAAATGACGTCTAATAATAAGCAAAATCAGAATCCGAAAAACAATACAAATGTATCCTAAGTGCTGCATATATTATTTTTTGACATCCCAAAACTTAAAATGTAAAAAAAAAAAGAACCTTTTTGGGGCACGAAAATCGAGCCCTGAAAAATGACGTCTTAAAATCAGCAAAATCAGAGTCCGAAAAACAAAACAAATGGCTCCTAAGTGCTTAATATATTATTTTTTGACTTCCCAAAACTTGAAATTTTAAAAAAAATGAAACTTTTCGGGGGCACGAAAATCGAGCCCTGAAAAATGAAGTCTAAAAATTAGCAAAATCAGAGTCCGAAAAACAAAACAAATGGCTCGTATGTGCTTAATATATTATTTTTTGACATCCCAAAACTTAAAATGTAAAAAAAAAAAGAACCTTTTCGGGGCACGAAATCGAGCCCTGAAAAATGACGTCTTAAAATCAGCAAAATCAGAGTCCGAAAAACAAAACAAATGGCTCCTAAGTTCTTAATTTATTATATTTTGACTTCCCAAAACTTAAAATGTCAAAAAAAATGAAACTTTTCTGGGCAAGAAAGTCAAGCCCTGAAAAATGACGTCTAATATTAAGCAAAATCAGAATCCGAAAAACAATACAAATGTATCCTAAGTGCTGCATATATTATTTTTTGACATCCCAAAACTTAAAATGTAAAAAAAAAAAGAACCTTTTTGGGGCACGAAAATCGAGCCCTGAAAAATGACGTCTTAAAATCAGCAAAATCAGAGTCCGAAAAACAAAACAAATGGCTCCTAAGTGCTTAATATATTATTTTTTGACTTCCCAAAACTTGAAATTTCAAAAAAAATGAAACTTTTCGGGGGCACGAAAATCGAGCCCTGAAAAATGAAGTCTAAAAATCAGCAAAATCAGAGTCCGAAAAATAAAACAAATGGCTCCTATGTGCTTAATATATTATTTTTTGACTTCCCAAAACTTAAAATGTAAAAAAAAATGAAACTTTTCGGGGCACGAAAGTCGAGCCCTGAAAAATGACGTCTACAAGTCAGCAAAATCAGAGTCCGAAAATCAATACAAATGTCTCCTATGTGCTTAATATATTATTTTTTGAATTCCAAAAACTTAAAATTTCAAAAAAAATGAAACTTTTCGGGGCACGAAAGTCGAGCCCTGAAATATGACGTCAAAAAATCGACAAAATGAGAGTCCGAAAAACAATACAAATGTATCCTAAGTGCTGCATATATTATTTTTTGACATCCCAATACTTAAAATGTAAAAAAAAATGAAACTTTTCGGGGTACGAAAATCGAGCCCTGTAAAATGACGTCTTAAAATCAGCTAAATTAGAGTCCGAAAAACAAAACAAATGGCTCCTCTGTGCTTAATATATTATTTTTTGACTTCCCAAAACTTAAAATGTCAAAAAAATGAAACTTTTCGGGGCGCGAAAGTCGAGCCCTGAAAAATGACGTCTAAAAATCAGCAACATCAGAGTCCGAAAAACAATACAAATGTATCCTAAGTGATTCATATATTATTTTTTGACATCCCAAAACTTAAAATGTAAAAAAAAATGAACCTTTTCGGGGCACGAAAATCGAGCCCTCAAAAATGACGTCTTAAAATCAGAAAAATCAGAGTCCGAAAAATAAAACAAATGGCTACTAAGTGCTTAATATATTATTTTTTGACTTCCAAAACTTAAAATGTCAAAAAAAATGAAACTTTTCGGGGCACGAAAGTCGAGCCCTGAAAAATGACGTCTAAAAATCAGCAAAATCAGAGTCCGAAAAACAATACAAATGTCTCCTAAGTGCTTAATATATTATTTTTTGACTTCCCAAAACTTGAAATTTCAAAAAAAATGAAACTTTTCGGGGCACGAAAATCGAGCCTTGAAAAATGAAGTCTAAAAATCAGCAAAATCAAAGTCCGAAATACAAAACAAATTGGTCCTAAGTGCTTCATATATTATTTTTTGACTTCCCAAAACTTGCAATTTAAAAAAAAAATAAAACTTTTCGGGGCACGAAAATCGAGCCCTGAAAAATGACGTCTTAAAATCAGCTAAATCAGAGTCCGAAAAACAAAACAAATGGCTCATATGTGCTTAATATATTATTTTTTGACTTCCCAAAACTTAAAATATCAAAAAAAATGAAACTTTTCGGGGAACGAAAGTCGAGCCCTGGAAAATGACGTCTAAAAATCAGCAACATCAGAGTCCGAAAAACAATACAAATGTATCCTAAGTGCTTCATATATTATTTTTTGACATCCCAAAACTTAAAATGTAAAAAAAAAAAGAACCTTTTCGGGGCACGAAAATCGAGCCCTGAAAAATGACGTCTTAAAATCAGCAAAATCAGAGTCCGAAAAACAAAACAAATGGCTCCTAAGTTCTTAATTTATTATATTTTGACTTCCCAAAACTTAAAATGTCAAAAAAAATGAAACTTTTCTGGACACGAAAGTCAAGCCCTGAAAAATGACGTCTAATAATCAGCAAAATCAGAATCCGAAAAACAATACAAATGTATCCTAAGTGCTGCATATATTATTTTTTGACATCCCAAAACTTAAAATGTAAAAAATAATGAAACTTTTCGGGGAACGAAAATCGAGCCCTGTAAATGACGTCTTAAAATCAGCAAAATCAGAGTCCGAAAAACAAAACAAATAGCTCCTAAGTCCTTAATATATTATTTTTTGACTTCCCAAAAATTAAAATGTCAAAAAAAATGAAACTTTTCGGGGCACGAAAGTCGAGCCCTGAAAAATGACGTCTAAAAATCAGCAAAATCAGAGTCCGAAAAACAATACAAATGTCTCCTAAGTGCTTAATATATTATTTTTTGACTTCCCAAAACTTGAAATTTCAAAAAAAATGAAACTTTTCGGGGCACGAAAATTGAGCCCTGAAAAATGAAGTCTAAAAATCAGCAAAATCAGAGTACGAAAAACAAAACAAATGGCTCCTAAGTGCTTAATATATTATTTTTTGACTTCCCAAAACTTGAAATTTCAAAAAAAATGAAACTTTTCGGGGGCACGAAAATCGAGCCCTGAAAAATGAATTCTAAAAATCAGCAAAATCAGAGTCCGAAAAACAAAACAAATGGCTCCTATGTGCTTAATATATTATTTTTTGACTTCCCAAAACTTAAAATGAAAAAAAAAATGAAACTTTTCGGGGCACGAAAGTCGAGCCCTGAAAAATGACGTCTACAAGTCAGCAAAATCAGAGTCCGAAAATCAATACAAATGTCTCCTATGTGCTTAATATATTATTTTTTGAATTCCAAAAACTTAAAATTTCAAAAAAAATGAAACTTTTCGGGGCACGAAAGTCGAGCCCTGAAAAATGACGTCAAAAAATCGACAAAATCAGAGTCCGAAAAACAATACAAATGTATCCTAAGTGCTTAATATATTATTTTTTGACTTCCCAAAACTTGAAATTTCAATAAAAATGAAACTTTTCGGGGGCACGAAAATCGAGCCCTGAAAAATGAAGTCTAAAAATCAGCAAAATCAGAGTCCGAAAAACAAAACAAATGGCTCCTAAGTTCTTAATATATTATTTTTTGACTTCCCAAAACTTAAAATATCAAAAAAAATGAAACTTTTCTAGGCACGAAAGTCGAGCCCTGAAAAATGACGTCTAAAAATCAGCAAAATCAGAGTCCGAAAAACAATACAAATGTCTCCTAAGTGCTTAATATATTATTTTTTTACTTCCCAAAACTTGAAATTTTATAAAAAATGAAACTTTTCGGGGTACGAAAATCGAGCCCTGAAAAATGAAGTCTAAAAATCAGCAAAATCAGAGTCCGAAAAACAAAACAAATGGCTCCTAAGTGCTTAATATATTATTTTTTGACTTCCCAAAACCTAAAATGTCAAAAAAAATGAAACTTTTCTAGGTACGAAAGTCGAGCCCTGAAAAATGACGTCTAAAAATCAGCAAAATCAGAGTCCGAAAAACAAAACAAATGGCTCCTATGTGCTTAATATATTATTTTTTGACTTTCCAAAACTTAAAATGTAAAAAAAAATGAAACTTTTCGGGGATCTAAAGTCGAGCCCTGAAAAATGACGTCTAAAAATCAGCAAAATCAGAGTCCGAAAAACAATACAAATGTCTCCTAAGTGCTTAATATATTATTTTTTAACTTCCCAAAACTTGAAATTTCAAAAAAAATGAAACTTTTCGGGGCACGAAAATCGAGCCATTAAAAATGAAGTCTAAAAAACAGCAAAATCGGAGTCCGAAAAACAAAACAAATGGCTGCTATGTGCTTAATATATTATTTTTTGACTTCCCAAAACTTAAAATGTCAAAAAAAATGAAACTTTTCGGGGCACGAAAGTCGAGCCCTGAAAATTGACGTCTAAAAATCAGCAAAATCAGAGTCCGAAAAACAATTCAAATGTCTCCTAAGTGCTTAATATATTATTTTTTGACTTCCCAAAACTTGAAATTTCAAAAAAAATGAAACTTTTCGGGGCACGAAAATCGAACCCTGAAAAATGAAGTCTAAAAATCAGCAAAATCAGAGTCCGAAAAACAAAACAAATGGCTCCTAAGTGCTTAATATATTATTTTTTGACTTTCCAAAACTTAAAATGTAAAAAAAAATGAAACTTTTCGGGGATCTAAAGTCGAGCCCTGAAAAATGACGTCTAAAAATCAGCAAAATCAGAGTCCGAAAAACAATACAAATGTCTCCTAAGTGCTTAATATATTATTTTTTGACTTCCAAAAACTTGAAATTTCAAAAAAAATGAAACTTTTCGGGGCACGAAAATCGAGCCCCGAAAAAATGAAGTCTAAAAATCAGCAAAATCAAAGTACGAAATACAAAACAAATTGGTCTTAAGTGCTTCATATATTATTTTTTGACTTCCCAAAACTTGCAATTTAAAAAAAAATGAAACTTTTCGGGGCACGAAAATCGAGCCCTGAAAAATGACGTCTTAAAATCAGCAAAATCAGAGTCCGAAAAACAATACAAATGTCTCCAAAGTGCTTAATATATTATTTTTTGACTTCCCAAAACCTGAAATTTCAAAAAAATGAAACTTTTCGGGGCACGAAAATCGATCCCTGAAAAATGAAGTCTAAAAATCAGCAAAATCAGAGTCCGAAAAACAAAACAAATGGCTCCTAAGTTCTTAATATATTATTTTTTGACTTCCCAAAACTTAAAATATCAAAAAAAATGAAACTTTTCTAGGCACGAAAGTCGAGCCCTGAAAAATGACGTCTAAAAATCAGCAAAATCAGAGTCCGAAAAACAAAACAAATGGCTCCTAAGTGCTTAATATATTATTTTTTGACTACCCAAAACTTCAAATGTCAAAAAAAATGAAACTTTTCTAGGCACGAAAGTCGAGCCCTTAACAATGACGTCTAAAAATCAGCAAAATCAGAGTCCGAAAAACAAAACAAATGTCTCCTAAGTGCTTAATATATTATTTTTTGACTTCCAAAAACTTGAAATTTAAAAAAAAAATGAAACTTTTCGGGGCACGAAAATCGAGCCCTGAAAAAATGAACTCTAAAAATCAGTAAAATCAGAGTCCGAAAAACAAAACAAATGGCTCCTAAGTGCTTAATATATTATTTTTTGACTTCCCAAAACATAAAATGTCAAAAAAAATGAAACTTTTCTAGGCACGAAAGTCGAGCCCTGAAAAATGACGTCTAAAAATCAGCAAAATCAGAGTCCGAAAAACAATACAAATGTCTCCTAAGTGCTTAATATATTATTTTTTGAATTCCCAAAACTTGAAATTTCAAAACAAATGAAACTTTTCGAGCACGGAAATCGAGCCCTGAAAAAATGAAGTCTAAAAATCAGCAAAATCAAAGTCCGAAATACAAAACAAATTGGTCCTAAGTGCTTCATATATTATTTTTTGACTTCCCAAAACTTGCAATTTTAAAAAAAAATGAAACTTTTCGGGGCACGAAAATCGAGCCCTGAAAAAATGAACTCTAAAAATCAGTAAAATCAGAGTCCGAAAAACAAAACAAATGGCTCCTAAGTGCTTAATATATTATTTTTTGACTTCCCAAAACATAAAATGTCAAAAAAAATGAAACTTTTCTAGGCACGAAAGTCGAGCCCTGAAAAATGACGTCTAAAAATCAGCAAAATCAGAGTCCGAAAAACAATACAAATGTCTCCTAAGTGCTTAATATATTATTTTTTGAATTCCCAAAACTTGAAATTTCAAAACAAATGAAACTTTTCGGGGCACGAAAATCGAGCCCTGAAAAATGAAGTCTAAAAATCAGCAAAATCAGAGTCCGAAAAACAAAACAAATGGCTTCTATGTGCTTAATATATTATTTTTTGACTTCCCAAAACTTAAAATGTCAAAAAAAATGAAACTTTTCGGGGCACGAAAGTCGTGCCCTGAAAAATGACGTCTACAAGTCAGCAAAATCAGAGTCCGAAAAACAAAACAAATGGCTCCTAAGTGCTTAATATATTATTTTTTGACTTCCCAAAACTTGAAATTTCAAAAAAAACGAAACTTTTCGGGGCACAAAAATCGAGCCCTGAAAAAATGAAGTCTAAAAATCAGCAAAATCAGAGTCCGAAAAACAAAACAAATAGCTCCTAAGTCCTTAATATATTATTTTTTGACTTCCCAAAAATTAAAATGTCAAAAAAAATGAAACTTTTCGGGGCACGAAAGTCGAGCCCTGAAAAATGACGTCTAAAAATCAGCAAAATCAGAGTCCGAAAAACAATACAAATGTCTCCTAAGTGCTTAATATATTATTTTTTGACTTCCAAAAACTTGAAATTTAAAAAAAAATGAAACTTTTCGGGGCACGAAAATCGAGCCCTGAAAAAATGAACTCTAAAAATCAGTAAAATCAGAGTCCGAAAAACAAAACAAATGGCTCCTAAGTGCTTAATATATTATTTTTTGACTTCCCAAAACATAAAATGTCAAAAAAAATGAAACTTTTTTAGGCACGAAAGTCGAGCCCTGAAAAATGACGTCTAAAAATCAGCAAAATCAGAGTCCGAAAAACAAAATATATGGCTCCTATGTGCTTAATATATTATTTTTTGACTTCCCAACATTTAAAATTTCAAAAAAAATGAAACTTTTCTAGGCACGAAAGTCGAGCCCTGAAAAATGACGTCTAAAAATCAGCAAAATCAGAGTCCGAAAAACAATACAAATGTCTCCTAAGTGCTTAATATATTATTTTTTGAATTCCCAAAACTTGAAATTTCAAAACAAATGAAACTTTTCGTGGCACGGAAATCGAGCCCTGAAAAAATGAAGTCTAAAAATCAGCAAAATCAAATTCCGAAATACAAAACAAATTGGTCCTAAGTGCTTCATATATTATTTTTTGACTTCCCAAAACTTGCAATTTTAAAAAAAAATGAAACTTTTCACAGCACGAAAATCGAGCCCTGAAAAATGAAGTCTAAAAATCAGCAAAATCAGAGTCCGAAAAACAAAACAAATGGCTTCTATGTGCGTAATATATTATTTTTTGACTTCCCAAAACTTAAAATGTCAAAAAAAATGAAACTTTTCGGGGCACGAAAGTCGTGCCCTGAAAAATGACGTCTACAAGTCAGCAAAATCAGAGTCCGAAAAACAAAACAAATGGCTCCTAAGTGCTTAATATATTATTTTTTGACTTCCCAAAACTTGAAATTTCAAAAAAAACGAAACTTTTCGGGGCACAAAAATCGAGCCCTGAAAAAATGAAGTCTAAAAATCAGCAAAATCAAAGTCCGAAATACAAAACAAATTGGTCATAAGTGCTTCATATATTATTTTTTGACTTCCCAAAACGTAAAATGTCAAAAAAAATGAAACTTTTCGGGGCACGAAAGTCGAGCCCTGAAAAATGACGTCTACAAGTCAGCAAAATCAGTGACCGAAAATCAATACAAATGTCTCCTAAGTGCATAATATATTATTTTTTGAATTCCAAAATCTTGAAATTTCAAAAAAAATGAAACTTTTCGGGGCACGAAAATCGAGCCCTTAAAAATGAAGTCTAAAAATCAGCAACATCAGAGTCCGAAAAACAATACAAATGTATCCTAAGTGCTTCATATATTATTTTTTGACATCCCAAAACTTAAAATGTAAAAAAAAAAAAAACCTTTTCGGGGCACGAAAATCGAGCCCTGAAAAATGACGTCTTAAAATCAGCAAAATCAGAGTCCGAAAAACAAAACAAATGGCTCCTTAGTTCTTAATTTATTATATTTTGACTTCCCAAAACTTAAAATGTCAAAAAAAATGAAACTTTTCTGGGCACGAAAGTCAAGCCCTGAAAAATGACGTCTAATAATCAGCAAAATCAGAATCCGAAAAACAATACAAATGTATCCTAAGTGCTGCATATATTATTTTTTGACATCCCAAAACTTAAAATGTAAAAAAAAAAAGAACCTTTTTGGGGCACGAAAATCGAGCCCTGAAAAATGACGTCTTAAAATCAGCAAAATCAAAGTCCGAAAAACAAAACAAATGGCTCCTAAGTGCTTAATATATTATTTTTTGACTTCCCAAAACTTGAAATTTCAAAAAAAATGAAACTTTTCGGGGAACGAAAGTCGAGCCCTGAAAAATGACGTCTAAAAATCAGCAACATCAGAATCCGAAAAACAATACAAATGTATCCTAAGTGCTTCATATATTATTTTTTGACATCCCAAAACTTAAAATGTAAAAAAAAAAAGAACCTTTTCGGGGCACGAAAATCAAGCCCTGAAAAATGACGTCTTAAAATCAGCAAAATCAGAGTCCGAAAAACAAAACAAATGGCTCCTAAGTTCTTAATTTATTATATTTTGACTTCCCAAAACTTAAAATGTCAAAAAAAATGATACTTTTTTGGGCACGAAAGTCAAGCCCTGAAAAATGACGTCTAATAATAAGCCAAATCAGAATCCGAAAAACAATACAAATGTATCCTAAGTGCTGCATATATTATTTTTTGACATCCCAAAACTTAAAATGTAAAAAAAAAAAGAACCTTTTTGGGGCACGAAAATCGAGCCCTGAAAAATGACGTCTTAAAATCAGCAAAATCAGAGTCCGAAAAACAAAACAAATGGCTCCTAAGTGCTTAATATATTATTTTTTGACTTCCCAAAACTTGAAATTTTAAAAAAAATGAAACTTTTCGGGGGCACGAAAATCGAGCCCTGAAAAATGAAGTCTAAAAATTAGCAAAATCAGAGTCCGAAAAACAAAACAAATGGCTCGTATGTGCTTAATATATTATTTTTTGACATCCCAAAACTTAAAATGTAAAAAAAAAAAGAACCTTTTCGGGGCACGAAATCGAGCCCTGAAAAATGACGTCTTAAAATCAGCAAAATCAGAGTCCGAAAAACAAAACAAATGGCTCCTAAGTTCTTAATTTATTATATTTTGACTTCCCAAAACTTAAAATGTCAAAAAAAATGAAACTTTTCTGGGCAAGAAAGTCAAGCCCTGAAAAATGACGTCTAATATTAAGCAAAATCAGAATCCGAAAAACAATACAAATGTATCCTAAGTGCTGCATATATTATTTTTTGACATCCCAAAACTTAAAATGTAAAAAAAAAAAGAACCTTTTTGGGGCACGAAAATCGAGCCCTGAAAAATGACGTCTTAAAATCAGCAAAATCAGAGTCCGAAAAACAAAACAAATGGCTCCTAAGTGCTTAATATATTATTTTTTGACTTCCCAAAACTTGAAATTTCAAAAAAAATGAAACTTTTCGGGGGCACGAAAATCGAGCCCTGAAAAATGAAGTCTAAAAATCAGCAAAATCAGAGTCCGAAAAATAAAACAAATGGCTCCTATGTGCTTAATATATTATTTTTTGACTTCCCAAAACTTAAAATGTAAAAAAAAATGAAACTTTTCGGGGCACGAAAGTCGAGCCCTGAAAAATGACGTCTACAAGTCAGCAAAATCAGAGTCCGAAAATCAATACAAATGTCTCCTATGTGCTTAATATATTATTTTTTGAATTCCAAAAACTTAAAATTTCAAAAAAAATGAAACTTTTCGGGGCACGAAAGTCGAGCCCTGAAATATGACGTCAAAAAATCGACAAAATGAGAGTCCGAAAAACAATACAAATGTATCCTAAGTGCTGCATATATTATTTTTTGACATCCCAATACTTAAAATGTAAAAAAAAATGAAACTTTTCGGGGTACGAAAATCGAGCCCTGTAAAATGACGTCTTAAAATCAGCTAAATTAGAGTCCGAAAAACAAAACAAATGGCTCCTCTGTGCTTAATATATTATTTTTTGACTTCCCAAAACTTAAAATGTCAAAAAAATGAAACTTTTCGGGGCGCGAAAGTCGAGCCCTGAAAAATGACGTCTAAAAATCAGCAACATCAGAGTCCGAAAAACAATACAAATGTATCCTAAGTGATTCATATATTATTTTTTGACATCCCAAAACTTAAAATGTAAAAAAAAATGAACCTTTTCGGGGCACGAAAATCGAGCCCTCAAAAATGACGTCTTAAAATCAGAAAAATCAGAGTCCGAAAAATAAAACAAATGGCTACTAAGTGCTTAATATATTATTTTTTGACTTCCAAAACTTAAAATGTCAAAAAAAATGAAACTTTTCGGGGCACGAAAGTCGAGCCCTGAAAAATGACGTCTAAAAATCAGCAAAATCAGAGTCCGAAAAACAATACAAATGTCTCCTAAGTGCTTAATATATTATTTTTTGACTTCCCAAAACTTGAAATTTCAAAAAAAATGAAACTTTTCGGGGCACGAAAATCGAGCCTTGAAAAATGAAGTCTAAAAATCAGCAAAATCAAAGTCCGAAATACAAAACAAATTGGTCCTAAGTGCTTCATATATTATTTTTTGACTTCCCAAAACTTGCAATTTAAAAAAAAAATAAAACTTTTCGGGGCACGAAAATCGAGCCCTGAAAAATGACGTCTTAAAATCAGCTAAATCAGAGTCCGAAAAACAAAACAAATGGCTCATATGTGCTTAATATATTATTTTTTGACTTCCCAAAACTTAAAATATCAAAAAAAATGAAACTTTTCGGGGAACGAAAGTCGAGCCCTGGAAAATGACGTCTAAAAATCAGCAACATCAGAGTCCGAAAAACAATACAAATGTATCCTAAGTGCTTCATATATTATTTTTTGACATCCCAAAACTTAAAATGTAAAAAAAAAAAGAACCTTTTCGGGGCACGAAAATCGAGCCCTGAAAAATGACGTCTTAAAATCAGCAAAATCAGAGTCCGAAAAACAAAACAAATGGCTCCTAAGTTCTTAATTTATTATATTTTGACTTCCCAAAACTTAAAATGTCAAAAAAAATGAAACTTTTCTGGACACGAAAGTCAAGCCCTGAAAAATGACGTCTAATAATCAGCAAAATCAGAATCCGAAAAACAATACAAATGTATCCTAAGTGCTGCATATATTATTTTTTGACATCCCAAAACTTAAAATGTAAAAAATAATGAAACTTTTCGGGGAACGAAAATCGAGCCCTGTAAATGACGTCTTAAAATCAGCAAAATCAGAGTCCGAAAAACAAAACAAATAGCTCCTAAGTCCTTAATATATTATTTTTTGACTTCCCAAAAATTAAAATGTCAAAAAAAATGAAACTTTTCGGGGCACGAAAGTCGAGCCCTGAAAAATGACGTCTAAAAATCAGCAAAATCAGAGTCCGAAAAACAATACAAATGTCTCCTAAGTGCTTAATATATTATTTTTTGACTTCCCAAAACTTGAAATTTCAAAAAAAATGAAACTTTTCGGGGCACGAAAATTGAGCCCTGAAAAATGAAGTCTAAAAATCAGCAAAATCAGAGTACGAAAAACAAAACAAATGGCTCCTAAGTGCTTAATATATTATTTTTTGACTTCCCAAAACTTGAAATTTCAAAAAAAATGAAACTTTTCGGGGGCACGAAAATCGAGCCCTGAAAAATGAATTCTAAAAATCAGCAAAATCAGAGTCCGAAAAACAAAACAAATGGCTCCTATGTGCTTAATATATTATTTTTTGACTTCCCAAAACTTAAAATGAAAAAAAAAATGAAACTTTTCGGGGCACGAAAGTCGAGCCCTGAAAAATGACGTCTACAAGTCAGCAAAATCAGAGTCCGAAAATCAATACAAATGTCTCCTATGTGCTTAATATATTATTTTTTGAATTCCAAAAACTTAAAATTTCAAAAAAAATGAAACTTTTCGGGGCACGAAAGTCGAGCCCTGAAAAATGACGTCAAAAAATCGACAAAATCAGAGTCCGAAAAACAATACAAATGTATCCTAAGTGCTTAATATATTATTTTTTGACTTCCCAAAACTTGAAATTTCAATAAAAATGAAACTTTTCGGGGGCACGAAAATCGAGCCCTGAAAAATGAAGTCTAAAAATCAGCAAAATCAGAGTCCGAAAAACAAAACAAATGGCTCCTAAGTTCTTAATATATTATTTTTTGACTTCCCAAAACTTAAAATATCAAAAAAAATGAAACTTTTCTAGGCACGAAAGTCGAGCCCTGAAAAATGACGTCTAAAAATCAGCAAAATCAGAGTCCGAAAAACAATACAAATGTCTCCTAAGTGCTTAATATATTATTTTTTTACTTCCCAAAACTTGAAATTTTATAAAAAATGAAACTTTTCGGGGTACGAAAATCGAGCCCTGAAAAATGAAGTCTAAAAATCAGCAAAATCAGAGTCCGAAAAACAAAACAAATGGCTCCTAAGTGCTTAATATATTATTTTTTGACTTCCCAAAACCTAAAATGTCAAAAAAAATGAAACTTTTCTAGGTACGAAAGTCGAGCCCTGAAAAATGACGTCTAAAAATCAGCAAAATCAGAGTCCGAAAAACAAAACAAATGGCTCCTATGTGCTTAATATATTATTTTTTGACTTTCCAAAACTTAAAATGTAAAAAAAAATGAAACTTTTCGGGGATCTAAAGTCGAGCCCTGAAAAATGACGTCTAAAAATCAGCAAAATCAGAGTCCGAAAAACAATACAAATGTCTCCTAAGTGCTTAATATATTATTTTTTAACTTCCCAAAACTTGAAATTTCAAAAAAAATGAAACTTTTCGGGGCACGAAAATCGAGCCATTAAAAATGAAGTCTAAAAAACAGCAAAATCGGAGTCCGAAAAACAAAACAAATGGCTGCTATGTGCTTAATATATTATTTTTTGACTTCCCAAAACTTAAAATGTCAAAAAAAATGAAACTTTTCGGGGCACGAAAGTCGAGCCCTGAAAATTGACGTCTAAAAATCAGCAAAATCAGAGTCCGAAAAACAATTCAAATGTCTCCTAAGTGCTTAATATATTATTTTTTGACTTCCCAAAACTTGAAATTTCAAAAAAAATGAAACTTTTCGGGGCACGAAAATCGAACCCTGAAAAATGAAGTCTAAAAATCAGCAAAATCAGAGTCCGAAAAACAAAACAAATGGCTCCTAAGTGCTTAATATATTATTTTTTGACTTTCCAAAACTTAAAATGTAAAAAAAAATGAAACTTTTCGGGGATCTAAAGTCGAGCCCTGAAAAATGACGTCTAAAAATCAGCAAAATCAGAGTCCGAAAAACAATACAAATGTCTCCTAAGTGCTTAATATATTATTTTTTGACTTCCAAAAACTTGAAATTTCAAAAAAAATGAAACTTTTCGGGGCACGAAAATCGAGCCCCGAAAAAATGAAGTCTAAAAATCAGCAAAATCAAAGTACGAAATACAAAACAAATTGGTCTTAAGTGCTTCATATATTATTTTTTGACTTCCCAAAACTTGCAATTTAAAAAAAAATGAAACTTTTCGGGGCACGAAAATCGAGCCCTGAAAAATGACGTCTTAAAATCAGCAAAATCAGAGTCCGAAAAACAATACAAATGTCTCCAAAGTGCTTAATATATTATTTTTTGACTTCCCAAAACCTGAAATTTCAAAAAAATGAAACTTTTCGGGGCACGAAAATCGATCCCTGAAAAATGAAGTCTAAAAATCAGCAAAATCAGAGTCCGAAAAACAAAACAAATGGCTCCTAAGTTCTTAATATATTATTTTTTGACTTCCCAAAACTTAAAATATCAAAAAAAATGAAACTTTTCTAGGCACGAAAGTCGAGCCCTGAAAAATGACGTCTAAAAATCAGCAAAATCAGAGTCCGAAAAACAAAACAAATGGCTCCTAAGTGCTTAATATATTATTTTTTGACTACCCAAAACTTCAAATGTCAAAAAAAATGAAACTTTTCTAGGCACGAAAGTCGAGCCCTTAACAATGACGTCTAAAAATCAGCAAAATCAGAGTCCGAAAAACAAAACAAATGTCTCCTAAGTGCTTAATATATTATTTTTTGACTTCCAAAAACTTGAAATTTAAAAAAAAAATGAAACTTTTCGGGGCACGAAAATCGAGCCCTGAAAAAATGAACTCTAAAAATCAGTAAAATCAGAGTCCGAAAAACAAAACAAATGGCTCCTAAGTGCTTAATATATTATTTTTTGACTTCCCAAAACATAAAATGTCAAAAAAAATGAAACTTTTCTAGGCACGAAAGTCGAGCCCTGAAAAATGACGTCTAAAAATCAGCAAAATCAGAGTCCGAAAAACAATACAAATGTCTCCTAAGTGCTTAATATATTATTTTTTGAATTCCCAAAACTTGAAATTTCAAAACAAATGAAACTTTTCGAGCACGGAAATCGAGCCCTGAAAAAATGAAGTCTAAAAATCAGCAAAATCAAAGTCCGAAATACAAAACAAATTGGTCCTAAGTGCTTCATATATTATTTTTTGACTTCCCAAAACTTGCAATTTTAAAAAAAAATGAAACTTTTCGGGGCACGAAAATCGAGCCCTGAAAAAATGAACTCTAAAAATCAGTAAAATCAGAGTCCGAAAAACAAAACAAATGGCTCCTAAGTGCTTAATATATTATTTTTTGACTTCCCAAAACATAAAATGTCAAAAAAAATGAAACTTTTCTAGGCACGAAAGTCGAGCCCTGAAAAATGACGTCTAAAAATCAGCAAAATCAGAGTCCGAAAAACAATACAAATGTCTCCTAAGTGCTTAATATATTATTTTTTGAATTCCCAAAACTTGAAATTTCAAAACAAATGAAACTTTTCGGGGCACGAAAATCGAGCCCTGAAAAATGAAGTCTAAAAATCAGCAAAATCAGAGTCCGAAAAACAAAACAAATGGCTTCTATGTGCTTAATATATTATTTTTTGACTTCCCAAAACTTAAAATGTCAAAAAAAATGAAACTTTTCGGGGCACGAAAGTCGTGCCCTGAAAAATGACGTCTACAAGTCAGCAAAATCAGAGTCCGAAAAACAAAACAAATGGCTCCTAAGTGCTTAATATATTATTTTTTGACTTCCCAAAACTTGAAATTTCAAAAAAAACGAAACTTTTCGGGGCACAAAAATCGAGCCCTGAAAAAATGAAGTCTAAAAATCAGCAAAATCAGAGTCCGAAAAACAAAACAAATAGCTCCTAAGTCCTTAATATATTATTTTTTGACTTCCCAAAAATTAAAATGTCAAAAAAAATGAAACTTTTCGGGGCACGAAAGTCGAGCCCTGAAAAATGACGTCTAAAAATCAGCAAAATCAGAGTCCGAAAAACAATACAAATGTCTCCTAAGTGCTTAATATATTATTTTTTGACTTCCCAAAACTTGAAATTTCAAAAAAAATGAAACTTTTCGGGGCACGAAAATTGAGCCCTGAAAAATGAAGTCTAAAAATCAGCAAAATCAGAGTACGAAAAACAAAACAAATGGCTCCTAAGTGCTTAATATATTATTTTTTGACTTCCCAAAACTTGAAATTTCAAAAAAAATGAAACTTTTCGGGGGCACGAAAATCGAGCCCTGAAAAATGAATTCTAAAAATCAGCAAAATCAGAGTCCGAAAAACAAAACAAATGGCTCCTATGTGCTTAATATATTATTTTTTGACTTCCCAAAACTTAAAATGAAAAAAAAAATGAAACTTTTCGGGGCACGAAAGTCGAGCCCTGAAAAATGACGTCTACAAGTCAGCAAAATCAGAGTCCGAAAATCAATACAAATGTCTCCTATGTGCTTAATATATTATTTTTTGAATTCCAAAAACTTAAAATTTCAAAAAAAATGAAACTTTTCGGGGCACGAAAGTCGAGCCCTGAAAAATGACGTCAAAAAATCGACAAAATCAGAGTCCGAAAAACAATACAAATGTATCCTAAGTGCTTAATATATTATTTTTTGACTTCCCAAAACTTGAAATTTCAATAAAAATGAAACTTTTCGGGGGCACGAAAATCGAGCCCTGAAAAATGAAGTCTAAAAATCAGCAAAATCAGAGTCCGAAAAACAAAACAAATGGCTCCTAAGTTCTTAATATATTATTTTTTGACTTCCCAAAACTTAAAATATCAAAAAAAATGAAACTTTTCTAGGCACGAAAGTCGAGCCCTGAAAAATGACGTCTAAAAATCAGCAAAATCAGAGTCCGAAAAACAATACAAATGTCTCCTAAGTGCTTAATATATTATTTTTTTACTTCCCAAAACTTGAAATTTTATAAAAAATGAAACTTTTCGGGGTACGAAAATCGAGCCCTGAAAAATGAAGTCTAAAAATCAGCAAAATCAGAGTCCGAAAAACAAAACAAATGGCTCCTAAGTGCTTAATATATTATTTTTTGACTTCCCAAAACCTAAAATGTCAAAAAAAATGAAACTTTTCTAGGTACGAAAGTCGAGCCCTGAAAAATGACGTCTAAAAATCAGCAAAATCAGAGTCCGAAAAACAAAACAAATGGCTCCTATGTGCTTAATATATTATTTTTTGACTTTCCAAAACTTAAAATGTAAAAAAAAATGAAACTTTTCGGGGATCTAAAGTCGAGCCCTGAAAAATGACGTCTAAAAATCAGCAAAATCAGAGTCCGAAAAACAATACAAATGTCTCCTAAGTGCTTAATATATTATTTTTTAACTTCCCAAAACTTGAAATTTCAAAAAAAATGAAACTTTTCGGGGCACGAAAATCGAGCCATTAAAAATGAAGTCTAAAAAACAGCAAAATCGGAGTCCGAAAAACAAAACAAATGGCTGCTATGTGCTTAATATATTATTTTTTGACTTCCCAAAACTTAAAATGTCAAAAAAAATGAAACTTTTCGGGGCACGAAAGTCGAGCCCTGAAAATTGACGTCTAAAAATCAGCAAAATCAGAGTCCGAAAAACAATTCAAATGTCTCCTAAGTGCTTAATATATTATTTTTTGACTTCCCAAAACTTGAAATTTCAAAAAAAATGAAACTTTTCGGGGCACGAAAATCGAACCCTGAAAAATGAAGTCTAAAAATCAGCAAAATCAGAGTCCGAAAAACAAAACAAATGGCTCCTAAGTGCTTAATATATTATTTTTTGACTTTCCAAAACTTAAAATGTAAAAAAAAATGAAACTTTTCGGGGATCTAAAGTCGAGCCCTGAAAAATGACGTCTAAAAATCAGCAAAATCAGAGTCCGAAAAACAATACAAATGTCTCCTAAGTGCTTAATATATTATTTTTTGACTTCCAAAAACTTGAAATTTCAAAAAAAATGAAACTTTTCGGGGCACGAAAATCGAGCCCCGAAAAAATGAAGTCTAAAAATCAGCAAAATCAAAGTACGAAATACAAAACAAATTGGTCTTAAGTGCTTCATATATTATTTTTTGACTTCCCAAAACTTGCAATTTAAAAAAAAATGAAACTTTTCGGGGCACGAAAATCGAGCCCTGAAAAATGACGTCTTAAAATCAGCAAAATCAGAGTCCGAAAAACAATACAAATGTCTCCAAAGTGCTTAATATATTATTTTTTGACTTCCCAAAACCTGAAATTTCAAAAAAATGAAACTTTTCGGGGCACGAAAATCGATCCCTGAAAAATGAAGTCTAAAAATCAGCAAAATCAGAGTCCGAAAAACAAAACAAATGGCTCCTAAGTTCTTAATATATTATTTTTTGACTTCCCAAAACTTAAAATATCAAAAAAAATGAAACTTTTCTAGGCACGAAAGTCGAGCCCTGAAAAATGACGTCTAAAAATCAGCAAAATCAGAGTCCGAAAAACAAAACAAATGGCTCCTAAGTGCTTAATATATTATTTTTTGACTACCCAAAACTTCAAATGTCAAAAAAAATGAAACTTTTCTAGGCACGAAAGTCGAGCCCTTAACAATGACGTCTAAAAATCAGCAAAATCAGAGTCCGAAAAACAAAACAAATGTCTCCTAAGTGCTTAATATATTATTTTTTGACTTCCAAAAACTTGAAATTTAAAAAAAAAATGAAACTTTTCGGGGCACGAAAATCGAGCCCTGAAAAAATGAACTCTAAAAATCAGTAAAATCAGAGTCCGAAAAACAAAACAAATGGCTCCTAAGTGCTTAATATATTATTTTTTGACTTCCCAAAACATAAAATGTCAAAAAAAATGAAACTTTTCTAGGCACGAAAGTCGAGCCCTGAAAAATGACGTCTAAAAATCAGCAAAATCAGAGTCCGAAAAACAATACAAATGTCTCCTAAGTGCTTAATATATTATTTTTTAAATTCCCAAAACTTGAAATTTCAAAACAAATGAAACTTTTCGAGCACGGAAATCGAGCCCTGAAAAAATGAAGTCTAAAAATCAGCAAAATCAAAGTCCGAAATACAAAACAAATTGGTCCTAAGTGCTTCATATATTATTTTTTGACTTCCCAAAACTTGCAATTTTAAAAAAAAATGAAACTTTTCGGGGCACGAAAATCGAGCCCTGAAAAAATGAACTCTAAAAATCAGTAAAATCAGAGTCCGAAAAACAAAACAAATGGCTCCTAAGTGCTTAATATATTATTTTTTGACTTCCCAAAACATAAAATGTCAAAAAAAATGAAACTTTTCTAGGCACGAAAGTCGAGCCCTGAAAAATGACGTCTAAAAATCAGCAAAATCAGAGTCCGAAAAACAATACAAATGTCTCCTAAGTGCTTAATATATTATTTTTTGAATTCCCAAAACTTGAAATTTCAAAACAAATGAAACTTTTCGGGGCACGAAAATCGAGCCCTGAAAAATGAAGTCTAAAAATCAGCAAAATCAGAGTCCGAAAAACAAAACAAATGGCTTCTATGTGCTTAATATATTATTTTTTGACTTCCCAAAACTTAAAATGTCAAAAAAAATGAAACTTTTCGGGGCACGAAAGTCGTGCCCTGAAAAATGACGTCTACAAGTCAGCAAAATCAGAGTCCGAAAAACAAAACAAATGGCTCCTAAGTGCTTAATATATTATTTTTTGACTTCCCAAAACTTGAAATTTCAAAAAAAACGAAACTTTTCGGGGCACAAAAATCGAGCCCTGAAAAAATGAAGTCTAAAAATCAGCAAAATCAAAGTCCGAAATACAAAACAAATTGGTCATAAGTGCTTCATATATTATTTTTTGACTTCCCAAAACGTAAAATGTCAAAAAAAATGAAACTTTTCGGGGCACGAAAGTCGAGCCCTGAAAAATGACGTCTACAAGTCAGCAAAATCAGTGACCGAAAATCAATACAAATGTCTCCTAAGTGCATAATATATTTTTTTTTGAATTCCAAAATCTTGAAATTTCAAAAAAAATGAAACTTTTCGGGGCACGAAAATCGAGCCCTTAAAAATGAAGTCTAAAAATCAGCAACATCAGAGTCCGAAAAACAATACAAATGTATCCTAAGTGCTTCATATATTATTTTTTGACATCCCAAAACTTAAAATGTAAAAAAAAAAAAAAACCTTTTCGGGGCACGAAAATCGAGCCCTGAAAAATGACGTCTTAAAATCAGCAAAATCAGAGTCCGAAAAACAAAACAAATGGCTCCTTAGTTCTTAATTTATTATATTTTGACTTCCCAAAACTTAAAATGTCAAAAAAAATGAAACTTTTCTGGGCACGAAAGTCAAGCCCTGAAAAATGACGTCTAATAATCAGCAAAATCAGAATCCGAAAAACAATACAAATGTATCCTAAGTGCTGCATATATTATTTTTTGACATCCCAAAACTTAAAATGTAAAAAAAAAAAGAACCTTTTTGGGGCACGAAAATCGAGCCCTGAAAAATGACGTCTTAAAATCAGCAAAATCAGAGTCCGAAAAACAAAACAAATGGCTCCTAAGTGCTTAATATATTATTTTTTGACTTCCCAAAACTTGAAATTTCAAAAAAAATGAAAGTTTTCGGGGGTACGAAAATCGAGCCCTGAAAAATGAAGTCTAAAAATCAGCAAAATCAGAGTCCGAAAAACAAAACAAATGGCTCCTATGTGCTTAATATATTATTTTTTGACTTCCCAAAACTTAAAATGTAAAAAAAAATGAAACTTTTCGGGGCACGAAAGTCGAGCCCTGAAAAATGACGTCAAAAAATCGACAAAATCAGAGTCCGAAAAACAATACAAATGTATCCTAAGTGCTGCATATATTATTTTTTGACATCCCAAAACTTAAAATGTAAAAAAAAATGAAACTTTTCGGGGCACGAAAATCGAGCCCTGTAAAATGACGTCTTAAAATCAGCAAAATCAGAGTCCGAAAAACAAAACAAATGGCTCCTAAGTGCTTAATATATTATTTTTTGACTTCCCAAAACTTAAAATGTCAAAAAAAATGAAACTTTTTTGGGCACGAAAGTCGAGCCCTGAAAAATGACGTCTAAAAATCAGCAAAATCAGAGTCCGAAAAACAATACAAATGTCTCATAAGGGCTTAATATATTATTTTTTGACTTCCCAAAACTTGAAATTTCAAAAAAAATGAAACTTTTCGGGGCACGAAAATCGAGCCCTGAAAAATGAAGTCTAAAAATCAGCAAAATCAAAGTCCGAAATACAAAACAAATTGGTCCTAAGTGCTTCATATATTATTTTTTGACTTCCCAAAACTTGCAATTCAAAAAAAAAATAAAACTTTTCGGGGCACGAAAATCCAGCCCTGAAAAATGACGTCTTAAAATCAGCTAAATCAGAGTCCGAAAAACAAAACAAATGGCTCATATGTGCTTAATATATTATTTTTTGACTTCCCAAAACTTAAAATATCAAAAAAAATGAAACTTTTCGGGGAACGAAAGTCGAGCCCTGAAAAATGACGTCTAAAAATCAGCAACATCAGAGTCCGAAAAACAATACAAATGTATCCTAAGTGCTTCATATATTATTTTTTGACATCCCAAAACTTAAAATGTAAAAAAAAAAAAGAACCTTTTCGGGGCACGAAAATCGAGCCCTAAAAAATGACGTCTTAAAATCAGCAAAATCAGAGTCCGAAAAACAAAACAAATGGCTCCTAAGTTCTTAATTTATTATATTTTGACTTCCCAAAACTTAAAATGTCAAAAAAAATGGAACTTTTTTGGGCACGAAAGTCAAGCCCTGAAAAATGACGTCTAATAATAAGTAAAATGAGAATCCGAAAAACAATACAAATGTATCCTAAGTGCTGCATATATTATTTTTTGACATCCCAAAACTTAAAATGTAAAAAAAAAAAGAACCTTTTTGGGGCACGAAAATCGAGCCCTGAAAAATGACGTCTTAAAATCAGCAAAATCAGAGTCCGAAAAACAAAACAAATGGCTCCTAAGTGCTTAATATATTATTTTTTGACTTCCCAAAACTTGAAATTTCAAAAAAAATGAAACTTTTCGGGGGCACGAAAATCGAGCCCTGAAAAATGAAGTCTAAAAATCAGCAAAATCAGAGTCCGAAAAACAATACAAATGTATCCTGAGTGCTTAATATATTATTTTTTGACTTCCCAAAACTTGAAATTTCAAAAAAAATGAAACTTTTCGGGGCACGAAAATTGAGCCTTGAAAAATGAAGTCTAAAAATCAGCAAAATCAGAGTCCGAAAAACAAAACAAATGGCTCCTAAGTGCTTAATATATTATTTTTTGACTTCCCAAAACTTAAAATGTCAAAAAAAATGAAACTTTTCTAGGCACGAAATTCGAGCCCTGAAAAATGAAGTCTAAAAATCAGCAAAATCAGAGTCCGAAAAACAATACAAATGTCTCCTAAGTGCTTAATATATTATTTTTTGACTTCCCAAAACTTGAAATTTCAAAAAAAATGAAACTTTTCGGGGCACGAAAATCGAGCCCTGAAAAATGAAGTCTAAAAATCAGCAAAATCAAAGTCCGAAATACAAAACAAATTGGTCCTAAGTGCTTCATATATTATTTTTTGACTTCCCAAAACTTAAAATGTCAAAAAAAATGAAACTTTTTTGGGCACGAAAGTCAAGCCCTGAAAAATGACGTCTAATAATAAGCAAAATCAGAATCCGAAAAACAATACAAATGTATCTTAAGTGCTGCATATATTATTTTTTTACATCCCAAAACTTAAAATGTAAAAAAAAAAAGAACCTTTTTGGGGCACGAAAATCGAGCCCTGAAAAATGACGTCTTAAAATCAGCAAAATCAGAGTCCGAAAAACAAAACAAATGGCTCCTAAGTGCTTAATATATTATTTTTTGACTTCCCAAAACTTGAAATTTTAAAAAAAATGAAACTTTTCGGGGGCACGAAAATCGAGCCCTGAAAAATGAAGTCTAAAAATTAGCAAAATCAGAGTCCGAAAAACAAAACAAATGGCTCCTATGTGCTTAATATATTATTTTTTGACATCCCAAAACTTAAAATGTAAAAAAAAAAAGAACCTTTTCGGGGCACGAAAATCGAGCCCTGAAAAATGACGTCTTAAAATCAGCAAAATCAGAGTCCGAAAAACAAAACAAATGGCTCCTAAGTTCTTAATTGATTATATTTTGACTTCCCAAAACTTAAAATGTCAAAAAAAATGAAACTTTTCTGGGCACGAAAGTCAAGCCCTGAAAAATGACGTCTAATAATAAGCAAAATCAGAATCCGAAAAACAATACAAATGTATCCTAAGTGCTGCATATATTATTTTTTGACATCCCAAAACTTAAAATGTAAAAAAAAAAAGAACCTTTTTGGGGCACGAAAATCGAGCCCTGAAAAATGACGTCTTAAAATCAGCAAAATCAGAGTCCGAAAAACAAAACAAATGGCTCCTAAGTGCTTAATATATTATTTTTTGACTTCCCAAAACTTGAAATTTCAAAAAAAATGAAACTTTTCGGGGGCACGAAAATCGAGCCCTGAAAAATGAAGTCTAAAAATCAGCAAAATCAGAGTCCGAAAAATAAAACAAATGGCTCCTATGTGCTTAATATATTATTTTTTGACTTCCCAAAACTTAAAATGTAAAAAAAAATGAAACTTTTCGGGGCACGAAAGTCGAGCCCTGAAAAATGACGTCTACAAGTCAGCAAAATCAGAGTCCGAAAATCAATACAAATGTCTCCTATGTGCTTAATATATTATTTTTTGAATTCCAAAAACTTAAAATTTCAAAAAAAATGAAACTTTTCGGGGCACGAAAGTCGAGCCCTGAAATATGACGTCAAAAAATCGACAAAATGAGAGTCCGAAAAACAATACAAATGTATCCTAAGTGCTGCATATATTATTTTTTGACATCCCAATACTTAAAATGTAAAAAAAAATGAAACTTTTCGGGGCACGAAAATCGAGCCCTGTAAAATGACGTCTTAAAATCAGCTAAATTAGAGTCCGAAAAACAAAACAAATGGCTCCTCTGTGCTTAATATATTATTTTTTGACTTCCCAAAACTTAAAATGTCAAAAAAATGAAACTTTTCGGGGCGCGAAAGTCGAGCCCTGAAAAATGACGTCTAAAAATCAGCAACATCAGAGTCCGAAAAACAATACAAATGTATCCTAAGTGATTCATATATTATTTTTTGACATCCCAAAACTTAAAATGTAAAAAAAAATGAACCTTTTCGGGGCACGAAAATCGAGCCCTCAAAAATGACGTCTTAAAATCAGCAAAATCAGAGTCCGAAAAATAAAACAAATGGCTCCTAAGTGCTTAATATATTATTTTTTGACTTCCCAAAACTTGAAATTAAAAAAAAAATGAAACTTTTCGTGGCACGAAAATCAAGCCCTTAAAAATGAAGTCTAAAAATCAGCAAAATCAGAGTCCGAAAAACAAAACAAATGGCTCCTATGTGCTTAATATATTATTTTTTGACTTCCAAAACTTAAAATGTCAAAAAAAATGAAACTTTTCGGGGCACGAAAGTCGAGCCCTGAAAAATGACGTCTAAAAATCAGCAAAATCAGAGTCCGAAAAACAATACAAATGTCTCATAAGGGCTTAATATATTATTTTTTGACTTCCCAAAACTTGAAATTTCAAAAAAAATGAAACTTTTCGGGGCACGAAAATCGAGCCCTGAAAAATGAAGTCTAAAAATCAGCAAAATCAAAGTCCGAAATACAAAACAAATTGGTCCTAAGTGCTTCATATATTATTTTTTGACTTCCCAAAACTTGCAATTCAAAAAAAAAATAAAACTTTTCGGGGCACGAAAATCCAGCCCTGAAAAATGACGTCTTAAAATCAGCTAAATCAGAGTCCGAAAAACAAAACAAATGGCTCATATGTGCTTAATATATTATTTTTTGACTTCCCAAAACTTAAAATATCAAAAAAAATGAAACTTTTCGGGGAACGAAAGTCGAGCCCTGAAAAATGACGTCTAAAAATCAGCAACATCAGAGTCCGAAAAACAATACAAATGTATCCTAAGTGCTTCATATATTATTTTTTGACATCCCAAAACTTAAAATGTAAAAAAAAAAAAGAACCTTTTCGGGGCACGAAAATCGAGCCCTAAAAAATGACGTCTTAAAATCAGCAAAATCAGAGTCCGAAAAACAAAACAAATGGCTCCTAAGTTCTTAATTTATTATATTTTGACTTCCCAAAACTTAAAATGTCAAAAAAAATGGAACTTTTTTGGGCACGAAAGTCAAGCCCTGAAAAATGACGTCTAATAATAAGTAAAATGAGAATCCGAAAAACAATACAAATGTATCCTAAGTGCTGCATATATTATTTTTTGACATCCCAAAACTTAAAATGTAAAAAAAAAAAGAACCTTTTTGGGGCACGAAAATCGAGCCCTGAAAAATGACGTCTTAAAATCAGCAAAATCAGAGTCCGAAAAACAAAACAAATGGCTCCTAAGTGCTTAATATATTATTTTTTGACTTCCCAAAACTTGAAATTTCAAAAAAAATGAAACTTTTCGGGGGCACGAAAATCGAGCCCTGAAAAATGAAGTCTAAAAATCAGCAAAATCAGAGTCCGAAAAACAATACAAATGTATCCTGAGTGCTTAATATATTATTTTTTGACTTCCCAAAACTTGAAATTTCAAAAAAAATGAAACTTTTCGGGGCACGAAAATTGAGCCTTGAAAAATGAAGTCTAAAAATCAGCAAAATCAGAGTCCGAAAAACAAAACAAATGGCTCCTAAGTGCTTAATATATTATTTTTTGACTTCCCAAAACTTAAAATGTCAAAAAAAATGAAACTTTTCTAGGCACGAAATTCGAGCCCTGAAAAATGAAGTCTAAAAATCAGCAAAATCAGAGTCCGAAAAACAATACAAATGTCTCCTAAGTGCTTAATATATTATTTTTTGACTTCCCAAAACTTGAAATTTCAAAAAAAATGAAACTTTTCGGGGCACGAAAATCGAGCCCTGAAAAATGAAGTCTAAAAATCAGCAAAATCAAAGTCCGAAATACAAAACAAATTGGTCCTAAGTGCTTCATATATTATTTTTTGACTTCCCAAAACTTAAAATGTCAAAAAAAATGAAACTTTTTTGGGCACGAAAGTCAAGCCCTGAAAAATGACGTCTAATAATAAGCAAAATCAGAATCCGAAAAACAATACAAATGTATCTTAAGTGCTGCATATATTATTTTTTTACATCCCAAAACTTAAAATGTAAAAAAAAAAAGAACCTTTTTGGGGCACGAAAATCGAGCCCTGAAAAATGACGTCTTAAAATCAGCAAAATCAGAGTCCGAAAAACAAAACAAATGGCTCCTAAGTGCTTAATATATTATTTTTTGACTTCCCAAAACTTGAAATTTTAAAAAAAATGAAACTTTTCGGGGGCACGAAAATCGAGCCCTGAAAAATGAAGTCTAAAAATTAGCAAAATCAGAGTCCGAAAAACAAAACAAATGGCTCCTATGTGCTTAATATATTATTTTTTGACATCCCAAAACTTAAAATGTAAAAAAAAAAAGAACCTTTTCGGGGCACGAAAATCGAGCCCTGAAAAATGACGTCTTAAAATCAGCAAAATCAGAGTCCGAAAAACAAAACAAATGGCTCCTAAGTTCTTAATTGATTATATTTTGACTTCCCAAAACTTAAAATGTCAAAAAAAATGAAACTTTTCTGGGCACGAAAGTCAAGCCCTGAAAAATGACGTCTAATAATAAGCAAAATCAGAATCCGAAAAACAATACAAATGTATCCTAAGTGCTGCATATATTATTTTTTGACATCCCAAAACTTAAAATGTAAAAAAAAAAAGAACCTTTTTGGGGCACGAAAATCGAGCCCTGAAAAATGACGTCTTAAAATCAGCAAAATCAGAGTCCGAAAAACAAAACAAATGGCTCCTAAGTGCTTAATATATTATTTTTTGACTTCCCAAAACTTGAAATTTCAAAAAAAATGAAACTTTTCGGGGGCACGAAAATCGAGCCCTGAAAAATGAAGTCTAAAAATCAGCAAAATCAGAGTCCGAAAAATAAAACAAATGGCTCCTATGTGCTTAATATATTATTTTTTGACTTCCCAAAACTTAAAATGTAAAAAAAAATGAAACTTTTCGGGGCACGAAAGTCGAGCCCTGAAAAATGACGTCTACAAGTCAGCAAAATCAGAGTCCGAAAATCAATACAAATGTCTCCTATGTGCTTAATATATTATTTTTTGAATTCCAAAAACTTAAAATTTCAAAAAAAATGAAACTTTTCGGGGCACGAAAGTCGAGCCCTGAAATATGACGTCAAAAAATCGACAAAATGAGAGTCCGAAAAACAATACAAATGTATCCTAAGTGCTGCATATATTATTTTTTGACATCCCAATACTTAAAATGTAAAAAAAAATGAAACTTTTCGGGGCACGAAAATCGAGCCCTGTAAAATGACGTCTTAAAATCAGCTAAATTAGAGTCCGAAAAACAAAACAAATGGCTCCTCTGTGCTTAATATATTATTTTTTGACTTCCCAAAACTTAAAATGTCAAAAAAATGAAACTTTTCGGGGCGCGAAAGTCGAGCCCTGAAAAATGACGTCTAAAAATCAGCAACATCAGAGTCCGAAAAACAATACAAATGTATCCTAAGTGATTCATATATTATTTTTTGACATCCCAAAACTTAAAATGTAAAAAAAAATGAACCTTTTCGGGGCACGAAAATCGAGCCCTCAAAAATGACGTCTTAAAATCAGCAAAATCAGAGTCCGAAAAATAAAACAAATGGCTCCTAAGTGCTTAATATATTATTTTTTGACTTCCCAAAACTTGAAATTAAAAAAAAAATGAAACTTTTCGTGGCACGAAAATCAAGCCCTTAAAAATGAAGTCTAAAAATCAGCAAAATCAGAGTCCGAAAAACAAAACAAATGGCTCCTATGTGCTTAATATATTATTTTTTGACTTCCAAAACTTAAAATGTCAAAAAAAATGAAACTTTTCGGGGCACGAAAGTCGAGCCCTGAAAAATGACGTCTAAAAATCAGCAAAATCAGAGTCCGAAAAACAATACAAATGTCTCCTAAGTGCTTAATATATTATTTTTTGACTTCCCAAAACTTGAAATTTCAAAAAAAATGAAACTTTTCGGGGCAACGAAAATCGAGCCCTGAAAAATGAAGTCTAAAAATCAGCAAAATCAAAGTCCGAAATACAAAACAAATTGGTCCTAAGTGCTTCATATATTATTTTTTGACTTCCGAAAACTTGCAATTTAAAAAAAAAATAAAACTTTTCGGGGCACGAAAATCGAGCCCTGAAAAATGACGTCTAAAAATCAGCAACATCAGAGTCCGAAAAACAATACAAATGTATCCTAAGTGCTTCATATATTATTTTTTGACATCCCAAAACTTAAAATGTAAAAAAAAAAAGAACCTTTTCGGGGCACGAAAATCGAGCCCTGAAAAATGACGTCTTAAAATCAGCAAAATCAGAGTCCGAAAAACAAAACAAATGGCTCCTAAGTTCTTAATTTATTATATTTTGACTTCCCAAAACTTAAAATGTCAAAAAAAATGAAACTTTTCTGGGCACGAAAGTCAAGCCCTGAAAAATGACGTCTAATAATCAGCAAAATCAGAATCCGAAAAACAATACAAATGTATCCTAAGTGCTGCATATATTATTTTTTGACATCCCAAAACTTAAAATGTAAAAAATAATGAAACTTTTCGGGGAACGAAAATCGAGCCCTGTAAATGACGTCTTAAAATCAGCAAAATCAGAGTCCGAAAAACAAAACAAATAGCTCCTAAGTGCTTAATATATTATTTTTTGACTTTCCAAAATTTAAAATGTCAAAAAAAATGAAAATTTTCTAGGCACGAAAGTCGAGCCCTGAAAAATGACGTCTAAAAATCAGCAAAATCAGAGTCCGAAAAACAATACAAATGTCTCCTAAGTGCTTAATATATTATTTTTTGACTTCCCAAAACTTGAAATTTCAAAAAAAATGAAACTTTTCGGGGCACGAAAATTGAGCCCTGAAAAATGAAGTCTAAAAATCAGCAAAATCAGAGTCCGAAAAACAAAACAAATGGCTCCTAAGTGCTTAATATATTATTTTTTGACTTCCCAAAACTTGAAATTTTAAAAAAAATGAAACTTTTCGGGGGCACGAAAATCGAGCCCTGAAAAATGAAGTCTAAAAATTAGCAAAATCAGAGTCCGAAAAACAAAACAAATGGCTCCTATGTGCTTAATATATTATTTTTTGACATCCCAAAACTTAAAATGTAAAAAAAAAAAGAACCTTTTCGGGGCACGAAAATCGAGCCCTGAAAAATGACGTCTTAAAATCAGCAAAATCAGAGTCCGAAAAACAAAACAAATGGCTCCTAAGTTCTTAATTGATTATATTTTGACTTCCCAAAACTTAAAATGTCAAAAAAAATGAAACTTTTCTGGGCACGAAAGTCAAGCCCTGAAAAATGACGTCTAATAATAAGCAAAATCAGAATCCGAAAAACAATACAAATGTATCCTAAGTGCTGCATATATTATTTTTTGACATCCCAAAACTTAAAATGTAAAAAAAAAAAGAACCTTTTTGGGGCACGAAAATCGAGCCCTGAAAAATGACGTCTTAAAATCAGCAAAATCAGAGTCCGAAAAACAAAACAAATGGCTCCTAAGTGCTTAATATATTATTTTTTGACTTCCCAAAACTTGAAATTTCAAAAAAAATGAAACTTTTCGGGGGCACGAAAATCGAGCCCTGAAAAATGAAGTCTAAAAATCAGCAAAATCAGAGTCCGAAAAATAAAACAAATGGCTCCTATGTGCTTAATATATTATTTTTTGACTTCCCAAAACTTAAAATGTAAAAAAAAATGAAACTTTTCGGGGCACGAAAGTCGAGCCCTGAAAAATGACGTCTACAAGTCAGCAAAATCAGAGTCCGAAAATCAATACAAATGTCTCCTATGTGCTTAATATATTATTTTTTGAATTCCCAAAACTTAAAATTTCAAAAAAAATGAAACTTTTCGGGGCACGAAAGTCGAGCCCTGAAATATGACGTCAAAAAATCGACAAAATGAGAGTCCGAAAAACAATACAAATGTATCCTAAGTGCTGCATATATTATTTTTTGACATCCCAATACTTAAAATGTAAAAAAAAATGAAACTTTTCGGGGCACGAAAATCGAGCCCTGTAAAATGACGTCTTAAAATCAGCTAAATTAGAGTCCGAAAAACAAAACAAATGGCTCCTCTGTGCTTAATATATTATTTTTTGACTTCCCAAAACTTAAATTGTCAAAAAAATGAAACTTTTCGGGGCGCGAAAGTCGAGCACTGAAAAATGACGTCTAAAAATCAGCAACATCGGAGTCCGAAAAACAATACAAATGTATCCTAAGTGATTCATATATTATTTTTTGACATCCCAAAACTTAAAATGTAAAAAAAAATGAACCTTTTCGGGGCACGAAAATCGAGCCCTCAAAAATGACGTCTTAAAATCAGCAAAATCAGAGTCCGAAAAATAAAACAAATGGCTCCTAAGTGCTTAATATATTATTTTTTGACTTCCCAAAACTTGAAATTAAAAAAAAAATGAAACTTTTCGTGGCACGAAAATCAAGCCCTTAAAAATGAAGTCTAAAAATCAGCAAAATCAGAGTCCGAAAAACAAAACAAATTGCTCCTATGTGCTTAATATATTATTTTTTGACTTCCAAAACTTGAAATGTCAAAAAAAATGAAACTTTTCGGGGCACGAAAGTCGAGCCCTGAAAAATGACGTCTAAAAATCAGCAAAATCAGAGTCCGAAAAACAATACAAATGTCTCCTAAGTGCTTAATATATTATTTTTTGACTTCCCAAAACTTGAAATTTCAAAAAAAATGAAACTTTTCGGGGCAACGAAAATCGAGCCCTGAAAAATGAAGTCTAAAAATCAGCAAAATCAAAGTCCGAAATACAAAACAAATTGGTCCTAAGTGCTTCATATATTATTTTTTGACTTCCGAAAACTTGCAATTTAAAAAAAAAATAAAACTTTTCGGGGCACGAAAATCGAGTCCTGAAAAATGACGTCTAAAAATCAGCAACATCAGAGTCCGAAAAACAATACAAATGTATCCTAAGTGCTTCATATATTATTTTTTGACATCCCAAAACCTAAAATGTAAAAAAAAAAAGAACCTTTTCGGGGCACGAAAATCGAGCCCTGAAAAATGACGTCTTAAAATCAGCAAAATCAGAGTCCGAAAAACAAAACAAATGGCTCCTAAGTTCTTAATTTATTATATTTTGACTTCCCAAAACTTAAAATGTCAAAAAAAATGAAACTTTTCTGGGCACGAAAGTCAAGCCCTGAAAAATGACGTCTAATAATCAGCAAAATCAGAATCCGAAAAACAATACAAATGTATCCTAAGTGCTGCATATATTATTTTTTGACATCCCAAAACTTAAAATGTAAAAAATAATGAAACTTTTCGGGGAACGAAAATCGAGCCCTGTAAATGACGTCTTAAAATCAGCAAAATCAGAGTCCGAAAAACAAAACAAATAACTCCTAAGTGCTTAATATATTATTTTTTGACTTTCCAAAATTTAAAATGTCAAAAAAAATGAAAATTTTCTAGGCACGAAAGTCGAGCCCTGAAAAATGACGTCTAAAAATCAGCAAAATCAGAGTCCGAAAAACAATACAAATGTCTCCTAAGTGCTTAATATATTATTTTTTGACTTCCCAAAACTTGAAATTTCAAAAAAAATGAAACTTTTCGGGGCACGAAAATTGAGCCCTGAAAAATGAAGTCTAAAAATCAGCAAAATCAGAGTCCGAAAAACAAAACAAATGGCTCCTAAGTGCTTAATATATTATTTTTTGACTTCCCAAAACTTAAAATGTCAAAAAAAATGAAACTTTTCTAGGCACGAAAGTCGAGCCCTGAAAAATGATGTCTAAAAATCAGCAAAATCAGAGTTCGAAAAACAATACAAATGTCTCCTAAGTGCTTAATATATTATTTTTTGACTTCCCAAAACTTGAAATTTCAAAAAAAAATGAAACTTTTCGGGGCACGAAAATCGAGCCCTGAAAAATGAAGTCTAAAAATCAGCAAAATCAAAGTCCGAAATACAAAACAAATTGGTCCTAAGTGCTTCATATATTATTTTTTGACTTCCCAAAACTTGCAATTTAAAAAAAAAAAAAAACTTTTCGGGGCACGAAAATCGAGCCCTGAAAAATGACGTCTTAAAATCAGCTAAATCAGAGTCCGAAAAACAAAACAAATGGCTCATATGTGCTTAATATATTATTTTTTGACTTCCCAAAACTTAAACTATCAAAAAAAATGAAACTTTTCGGGGAACGAAAGTCGAGCCCTGAAAAATGACGTCTAAAAATCAGCAACATCAGAGTCCGAAAAACAATACAAATGTATCCTAAGTGCTTCATATATTATTTTTTGACATCCCAAAACTTAAAATGTAAAAAAAAAAAGAACCTTTTCGGGGCTCGAAAATCGAGCCCTGAAAAATGACGTCTTAAAATCAGCAAAATCAGAGTCCGAAAAACAAAACAAATGGCTCCTAAGTTCTTAATTTATTATATTTTGACTTCCCAAAACTTAAAATGTCAAAAAAAAATGAAACTTTTCTGGGCACGAAAGTCAAGCCCTGAAAAATGACGTCTAATAATCAGCAAAATCAGAATACGAAAAACAATACAAATGTATCCTAAGTGCTGCATATATTATTTTTTGACATCCCAAAACTTAAAATGTAAAAAAAAAAAAGAACCTTTTTGGGGCACGAAAATCGAGCCCTGAAAAATGACGTCTTAAAATCAGCAAAATCAGAGTCCGAAAAACAAAACAAATGGCTCCTAAGTGCTTAATATATTATTTTTTGACTTCCCAAAACTTGAAATTTCAAAAAAAATGAAACTTTTCGGGGGCACGAAAATCGAGCCCTGAAAAATGAAGTCTAAAAATCAGCAAAATCAGAGTCCGAAAAACAATACAAATGTATCCTGAGTGCTTAATATATTATTTTTTGACTTCCCAAAACTTGAAATTTCAAAAAAAATGAAACTTTTCGGGGCACGAAAATTGAGCCTTGAAAAATGAAGTCTAAAAATCAGCAAAATCAGAGTCCGAAAAACAAAACAAATGGCTCCTAAGTGCTTAATATATTATTTTTTGATTTCCCAAAACTTGAAATTAAAAAAAAAAATGAAACTTTTCGTGGCACGAAAATCAAGCCCTTAAAAATGAAGTCTAAAAATCAGCAAAATCAGAGTCCGAAAAAAAAAACAAATGGCTCCTATGTGCTTAATATATTATTTTTTGACTTCCAAAACTTAAAATGTCAAAAAAAATGAAACTTTTCGGGGCACGAAAGTCGAGCCCTGAAAAATGCCGTCTAAAAATCAGCAAAATCAGAGTCCGAAAAACAATACAAATGTCTCCTAAGTGCTTAATATATTATTTTTTGACTTCCCAAAACTTGAAATTTCAAAAAAAATGAAACTTTTCGGGGCACGAAAATCGAGCCTTGAAAAATGAAGTCTAAAAATCAGCAAAATCAAAGTCCGAAATACAAAACAAATTGGTCCTAAGTGCTTCATATATTATTTTTTGACTTCCCAAAACTTGCAATTTAAAAAAAAAATAAAACTTTTCGGGGCACGAAAATCGAGCCCTGAAAAATGACGTCTTAAAATCAGCTAAATCAGAGTCCGAAAAACAAAACAAATGGCTCATATGTGCTTAATATATTATTTTTAGACTTCCCAAAACTTAAAATATCAAAAAAAATGAAACTTTTCGGGGAACGAAAGTCGAGCCCTGGAAAATGACGTCTAAAAATCAGCAACATCAGAGTCCGAAAAACAATACAAATGTATCCTAAGTGCTTCATATATTATTTTTTGACATCCCAAAACTTAAAATGTAAAAAAAAAAAAGAACCTTTTCGGGGCACGAAAATCGAGCCCTGAAAAATGACGTCTTAAAATCAGCAAAATCAGAGTCCGAAAAACAAAACAAATGGCTCCTAAGTTCTTAATTTATTATATTTTGACTTCCCAAAACTTAAAATGTCAAAAAAAATGAAACTTTTCTGGGCACGAAAGTCAAGCCCTGAAAAATGACGTCTAATAATCAGCAAAATCAGAATCCGAAAAACAATACAAATGTATCCTAAGTGCTGCATATATTATTTTTTGACATCCCAAAACTTAAAATGTAAAAAATAATTAAACTTTTCGGGGAACGAAAATCGAGCCCTGTAAATGACGTCTTAAAATCAGCAAAATCAGAGTCCGAAAAACAAAACAAATAGCTCCTAAGTCCTTAATATATTATTTTTTGACTTTCCAAAATTTAAAATGTCAAAAAAAATGAAACTTTTCTAGGCACGAAAGTCGAGCCCTGAAAAATGACGTCTAAAAATCAGCAAAATCAGAGTCCGAAAAACAATACAAATGTCTCATAAGGGCTTAATATATTATTTTTTGAATTCCAAAAACTTAAAATTTCAAAAAAAATGAAACTTTTCGGGGAACGAAAATCGAGCCCTGAAAAATGAAGTCTAAAACTCAGCAAAATCAAAGTCCGAAAAACAAAACAAATTGGTCCTAAGTGCTTCATATATTATTTTTTGACTTCCCAAAACTTGAAATTTAAAAAAAAATGAAACTTTCGGGGCACGAAAATCGAGCCCTGAAAAATGACGTCTTAAAATCAGCTAAATTAGAGTCCGAAAAACAAAACAAATGGCTCCTATGTGCTTAATAAATTATTTTTTGACTTCCCAAAAATTAAAATGTCAAAAAAAATGAAACTTTTCGGGGCACGAAAGTCGAGCCCTGAAAAATGACGTCTAAAAATCAGCAAAATCAGAGTCCGAAAAACAATACAAATGTCTCCTAAGTGCTTAATATATTATTTTTTGACTTCCCAAAACTTGAAATTTCAAAAAAAATGAAACTTTTCGGGGCACGAAAATTGAGCCCTGAAAAATGAAGTCTAAAAATCAGCAAAATCAGAGTCCGAAAAACAAAACAAATGGCTCCTAAGTGCTTAATATATTATTTTTTGACTTCCCAAAACTTGAAATTTCAAAAAAAATGAAACTTTTCGGGGGCACGAAAATCGAGCCCTGAAAAATGAAGTCTAAAAATCAGCAAAATCAGAGTCCGAAAAACAAAACAAATGGCTCCTATGTGCTTAATATATTATTTTTTGACTTCCCAAAACTTAAAATGAAAAAAAAAATGAAATTTTTCGGGGCACGAAAGTCGAGCCCTGAAAAATGACGTCTACAAGTCAGCAAAATCAGAGTCCGAAAATCAATACAAATGTCTCCTATGTGCTTAATATATTATTTTTTGAATTCCAAAAACTTAAAATTTCAAAAAAAATGAAACTTTTCGGGGCACGAAAGTCGAGCCCTGAAAAATGACGTCAAAAAATCGACAAAATCAGAGTCCGAAAAACAATACAAATGTATCCTAAGTGCTTCATATATTATTTTTTGACATCCCAAAACTTAAAATGTAAAAAAAAATGAAACTTTTCGGGGCACGAAAATCGAGCCCTGTAAAATGACGTCTTAAATTCAGCAAAATCAGAGTCCGAAAAACAAAACAAATGGCTCCTAAGTTCTTAATATATTATTTTTTGACTTCCCAAAACTTAAAATATCAAAAAAAATGAAACTTTTCTAGGCACGAAAGTCGAGCCCTGAAAAATGACGTCAAAAAATCAGCAAAATCAGAGTCCGAAAAATAAAACAAATGGCTCCTAATTGCTTAATATATTATTTTTTGACTTCCCAAAACTTGAAATTTCAATAAAAATGAAACTTTTCGGGGGCACGAAAATCGAGCCCTGAAAAATGAGGTCTAAAAATCAGCAAAATCAGAGTCCGAAAAACCAAACAAATGGCTCCTAAGTTCTTAATATATTATTTTTTGACTTCCCAAAACTTAAAATATCAAAAAAAATGAAACTTTTCTAGGCACGAAAGTCGAGCCCTTAAAAATGACGTCTAAAAATCAGCAAAATCAGAGTCCGAAAAACAAAACAAATGGCTCCTATGTGCTTAATATATTATTTTTTGACTTTCCAAAACTTAAAATGTAAAAAAAAATGAAACTTTTCGGGGATCTAAAGTCGAGCCCTGAAAAATGACGTCTAAAAATCAGCAAAATCAGAGTCCGAAAAACAATACAAATGTCTCCTAAGTGCTTAATATATTATTTTTTAACTTCCCAAAACTTGAAATTTCAAAAAAAATGAAACTTTTCGGGGCACGAAAATCGAGCCATTAAAAATGAAGTCTAAAAAACAGCAAAATCGGAGTCCGAAAAACAAAACAAATGGCTGCTATGTGCTTAATATATTATTTTTTCACTTCCCAAAACTTAAAATGTCAAAAAAAATGAAACTTTTCGGGGCACGAAAGTCGAGCCCTGAAAAATGACGTCTAAAAATCAGCAAAATCAGAGTCCGAAAAACAATACAAATGTCTCATAAGGGCTTAATATATTATTTTTTGAATTCCAAAAACTTAAAATTTCAAAAAAAATGAAACTTTTCGGGGAACGAAAATCGAGCCCTGAAAAATGAAGTCTAAAACTCAGCAAAATCAAAGTCCGAAAAACAAAACAAATTGGTCCTAAGTGCTTCATATATTATTTTTTGACTTCCCAAAACTTGAAATTTAAAAAAAAATGAAACTTTCGGGGCACGAAAATCGAGCCCTGAAAAATGACGTCTTAAAATCAGCTAAATTAGAGTCCGAAAAACAAAACAAATGGCTCCTATGTGCTTAATAAATTATTTTTTGACTTCCAAAAAATTAAAATGTCAAAAAAAATGAAACTTTTCGGGGCACGAAAGTCGAGCCCTGAAAAATGACGTCTAAAAATCAGCAAAATCAGAGTCCGAAAAACAATACAAATGTCTCCTAAGTGCTTAATATATTATTTTTTGACTTCCCAAAACTTGAAATTTCAAAAAAAATGAAACTTTTCGGGGCACGAAAATTGAGCCCTGAAAAATGAAGTCTAAAAATCAGCAAAATCAGAGTCCGAAAAACAAAACAAATGGCTCCTAAGTGCTTAATATATTATTTTTTGACTTCCCAAAACTTGAAATTTCAAAAAAAATGAAACTTTTCGGGGGCACGAAAATCGAGCCCTGAAAAATGAAGTCTAAAAATCAGCAAAATCAGAGTCCGAAAAACAAAACAAATGGCTCCTATGTGCTTAATATATTATTTTTTGACTTCCCAAAACTTAAAATGAAAAAAAAAATGAAATTTTTCGGGGCACGAAAGTCGAGCCCTGAAAAATGACGTCTACAAGTCAGCAAAATCAGAGTCCGAAAATCAATACAAATGTCTCCTATGTGCTTAATATATTATTTTTTGAATTCCAAAAACTTAAAATTTCAAAAAAAATGAAACTTTTCGGGGCACGAAAGTCGAGCCCTGAAAAATGACGTCAAAAAATCGACAAAATCAGAGTCCGAAAAACAATACAAATGTATCCTAAGTGCTTCATATATTATTTTTTGACATCCCAAAACTTAAAATGTAAAAAAAAATGAAACTTTTCGGGGCACGAAAATCGAGCCCTGTAAAATGACGTCTTAAATTCAGCAAAATCAGAGTCCGAAAAACAAAACAAATGGCTCCTAAGTTCTTAATATATTATTTTTTGACTTCCCAAAACTTAAAATATCAAAAAAAATGAAACTTTTCTAGGCACGAAAGTCGAGCCCTGAAAAATGACGTCAAAAAATCAGCAAAATCAGAGTCCGAAAAATAAAACAAATGGCTCCTAATTGCTTAATATATTATTTTTTGACTTCCCAAAACTTGAAATTTCAATAAAAATGAAACTTTTCGGGGGCACGAAAATCGAGCCCTGAAAAATGAGGTCTAAAAATCAGCAAAATCAGAGTCCGAAAAACAAAATAAATGGCTCCTAAGTTCTTAATATATTATTTTTTGACTTCCCAAAACTTAAAATATCAAAAAAAATGAAACTTTTCTAGGCACGAAAGTCGAGCCCTTAAAAATGACGTCTAAAAATCAGCAAAATCAGAGTCCGAAAAACAAAACAAATGGCTCCTATGTGCTTAATATATTATTTTTTGACTTTCCAAAACTTAAAATGTAAAAAAAAATGAAACTTTTCGGGGATCTAAAGTCGAGCCCTGAAAAATGACGTCTAAAAATCAGCAAAATCAGAGTCCGAAAAACAATACAAATGTCTCCTAAGTGCTTAATATATTATTTTTTAACTTCCCAAAACTTGAAATTTCAAAAAAAATGAAACTTTTCGGGGCACGAAAATCGAGCCATTAAAAATGAAGTCTAAAAAACAGCAAAATCGGAGTCCGAAAAACAAAACAAATGGCTGCTATGTGCTTAATATATTATTTTTTCACTTCCCAAAACTTAAAATGTCAAAAAAAATGAAACTTTTCGGGGCACGAAAGTCGAGCCCTGAAAATTGACGTCTAAAAATCAGCAAAATCAGAGTCCGAAAAATAATACAAATGTCTCCTAAGTGCTTAATATATTATTTTTTTACTTTCCAAAACTTGAAATTTCAAAAAAAATGAAACTTTTCGGGGCACGAAAATCGAACCCTGAAAAATGAAGTCTAAAAATCAGCAAAATCAGAGTCCGAAAAACAAAACAAATGGCTCCTAAGTGCTTAATATATTATTTTTTGACTTCCCAAAACTTAAAATGTCAAAAAAAATGAAACTTTTCTAGGCACGAAAGTCGAGCCCTGAAAAATGACGTCTAAAAATTAGCAAAATCAGAGTCCGAAAAACAAAACAAATTGCTCCTATGTGCTTAATATATTATTTTTTGACTTTCCAAAACTTAAAATGTAAAAAAAAATGAAACTTTTCGGGGATCTAAAGTCGAGCCCTGAAAAATGACGTCTAAAAATCAGCAAAATCAGAGTCCGAAAAACAATACAAATGTCTCCTAAGTGCTTAATATATTATTTTTTGACTTCCAAAAACTTGAAATTTCAAAAAAAATGAAACTTTTCGGGGCACGAAAATCGAGCACCGAAAAAATGAAGTCTAAAAATCAGCAAAATCAAAGTACGAAATACAAAACAAATTGGTCTTAAGTGCTTCATATATTATTTTTTGACTTCCCAAAACTTGCAATTTAAAAAAAAATGAAACTTTTCGGGGCACGAAAATCGAGCCCTGAAAAATGACGTCTTAAAATCAGCAAAATCAGAGTCCGAAAAACAATACAAATGTCTCCAAAGTGCTTAATATATTATTTTTTGACTTCCCAAAACCTGAAATTTCAAAAAAATGAAACTTTTCGGGGCACGAAAATCGATCCCTGAAAAATGAAGTCTAAAAATCAGCAAAATCAGAGTCCGAAAAACAAAACAAATGGCTCCTAAGTTCTTAATATATTATTTTTTGACTTCCCAAAACTTAAAATATCAAAAAAAATGAAACTTTTCTAGGCACGAAAGTCGAGCCCTGAAAAATGACGTCTAAAAATCAGCAAAATCAGAGTCCGAAAAACAAAACAAATGGCTCCTAAGTGCTTAATATATTATTTTTTGACTTACTAAAACTTAAAATGTCAAAAAAAATGAAACTTTTCTAGGCACGAAAGTCGAGCCCTTAACAATGACGTCTAAAAATCAGCAAAATCAGAGTCCGAAAAACAAAACAAATGTCTCCTAAGTGCTTAATATATTATTTTTTGACTTCCAAAAACTTGAAATTTAAAAAAAAATGAAACTTTTCGGGGCACGAAAATCGAGCCCTGAAAAAATGAACTCTAAAAATCAGTAAAATCAGAGTCCGAAAAACAAAACAAATGGCTCCTAAGTGCTTAATATATTATTTTTTGACTTCCCAAAACATAAAATGTCAAAAAAAATGAAACTTTTCTAGGCACGAAAGTCGAGCCCTGAAAAATGACGTCTAAAAATCAGCAAAATCAGAGTCCGAAAAACAAAATATATGGCTCCTATGTGCTTAATATATTATTTTTTGACTTCCCAACATTTAAAATTTCAAAAAAAATGAAACTTTTCTAGGGACGAAAGTCGAGCCCTGAAAAATGACGTCTAAAAATCAGCAAAATCAGAGTCCGAAAAACAATACAAATGTCTCCTAAGTGCTTAATATATTATTTTTTGAATTCCCAAAACTTGAAATTTCAAAACAAATGAAACTTTTCGGGGCACGGAAATCGAGCCCTGAAAAAATGAAGTCTAAAAATCAGCAAAATCAAAGTCCGAAATACAAAACAAATTGGTCCTAAGTGCTTCATATATTATTTTTTGACTTCCCAAAACTTGCAATTTTAAAAAAAAAAGAAACTTTTCGGGGCACGAAAATCGAGCCCTGAAAAATGAAGTCTAAAAATCAGCAAAATCAGAGTCCGAAAAACAAAACAAATGGCTTCTATGTGCTTAATATATTATTTTTTGACTTCCCAAAACTTAAAATGTCAAAAAAAATGAAACTTTTCGGGGCACGAAAGTCGTGCCCTGAAAAATGACGTCTACAAGTCAGCAAAATCAGAGTCCGAAAAACAAAACAAATGGCTCTTAAGTGCTTAATATATTATTTTTTGACTTCCCAAAACTTGAAATTTCAAAAAAAACGAAACTTTTCGGGGCACAAAAATCGAGCCCTGAAAAAATGAAGTCTAAAAATCAGCAAAATCAAAGTCCGAAATACAAAACAAATTGTTCATAAGTGCTTCATATATTATTTTTTGACTTCCCAAAACGTAAAATGTCAAAAAAAATGAAACTTTTCGGGGCACGAAAGTCGAGCCCTGAAAAATGACGTCTACAAGTCAGCAAAATCAGTGACCGAAAATCAATACAAATGTCTCCTAAGTGCATAATATATTATTTTTTGAATTCCAAAATCTTGAAATTTCAAAAAAAATGAAACTTTTCGGGGCACGAAAATCGAGCCCTTAAAAATGAAGTCTAAAAATTAGCAACATCAGAGTCCGAAAAACAATACAAATGTATCCTAAGTGCTTCATATATTATTTTTTGACATCCCAAAACTTAAAATGTAAAAAAAAAAAAAACCTTTTCGGGGCACGAAAATCGAGCCCTGAAAAATGACGTCTTAAAATCAGCAAAATCAGAGTCCGAAAAACAAAACAAATGGCTCCTTAGTTCTTAATTTATTATATTTTGACTTCCCAAAACTTAAAATGTAAAAAAAAATGAAACTTTTCTGGGCACGAAAGTCAAGCCCTGAAAAATGACGTCTAATAATCAGCAAAATCAGAATCCGAAAAACAATACAAATGTATCCTAAGTGCTGCATATATTATTTTTTGACATCCCAAAACTTAAAATGTAAAAAAAAAAAGAACCTTTTTGGGGCACGAAAATCGAGCCCTGAAAAATGACGTCTTAAAATCAGCAAAATCAGAGTCCGAAAAACAAAACAAATGGCTCCTAAGTGCTTAATATATTATTTTTTGACTTCCCAAAACTTGAAATTTCAAAAAAAATGAAACTTTTCTAGGCACGAAAGTCGAGCCCTGAAAAATGACGTCTAAAAATCAGCAAAATCAGAGTCCGAAAAACAAAACAAATGGCTCCTATGTGCTTAATATATTATTTTTTGACTTTCCAAAACTTAAAATGTAAAAAAAAATGAAACTTTTCGGGAATCTAAAGTCGAGCCCTGAAAAATGACGTCTAAAAATCAGCAAAATCAGAGTCCGAAAAACAATACAAATGTCTCCTAAGTGCTTAATATATTATTTTTTGACTTCCCAAAACTTGAAATTTCAAAAAAAATGAAACTTTTCGGGGCACGAAAATCGAGCCTTGAAAAATGAAGTCTAAAAATCAGCAAAATCAAAGTCCGAAATACAAAACAAATTGGTCCTAAGTGCTTCATATATTATTTTTTGACTTCCCAAAACTTGCAATTTAAAAAAAAAATAAAACTTTTCGGGGCACGAAAATCGAGCCCTGAAAAATTACGTCTTAAAATCAGCTAAATCAGAGTCCGAAAAACAAAACAAATGGCTCATATGTGCTTAATATATTATTTTTTGACTTCCCAAAACTTAAAATATCAAAAAAAATGAAACTTTTCGGGGAACGAAAGTCGAGCCCTGGAAAATGACGTCTAAAAATCAGCAACATCAGAGTCCGAAAAACAATACAAATGTATCCTAAGTGCTTCATATATTATTTTTTGACATCCCAAAACTTAAAATGTAAAAAAAAAAAAGAACCTTTTCGGGGCACGAAAATCGAGCCCTGAAAAATGACGTCTTAAAATCAGCAAAATCAGAGTCCGAAAAACAAAACAAATGGCTCCTAAGTTCTTAATTTATTATATTTTGACTTCCCAAAACTTAAAATGTCAAAAAAAATGAAACTTTTCTGGGCACGAAAGTCAAGCCCTGAAAAATGACGTCTAATAATCAGCAAAATCAGAATCCGAAAAACAATACAAATGTATCCTAAGTGCTGCATATATTATTTTTTGACATCCCAAAACTTAAAATGTAAAAAATAATTAAACTTTTCGGGGAACGAAAATCGAGCCCTGTAAATGACGTCTTAAAATCAGCAAAATCAGAGTCCGAAAAACAAAACAAATAGCTCCTAAGTCCTTAATATATTATTTTTTGACTTTCCAAAATTTAAAATGTCAAAAAAAATGAAACTTTTCTAGGCACGAAAGTCGAGCCCTGAAAAATGACGTCTAAAAATCAGCAAAATCAGAGTCCGAAAAACAATACAAATGTCTCATAAGGGCTTAATATATTATTTTTTGAATTCCAAAAACTTAAAATTTCAAAAAAAATGAAACTTTTCGGGGAACGAAAATCGAGCCCTGAAAAATGAAGTCTAAAACTCAGCAAAATCAAAGTCCGAAAAACAAAACAAATTGGTCCTAAGTGCTTCATATATTATTTTTTGACTTCCCAAAACTTGAAATTTAAAAAAAAATGAAACTTTCGGGGCACGAAAATCGAGCCCTGAAAAATGACGTCTTAAAATCAGCTAAATTAGAGTCCGAAAAACAAAACAAATGGCTCCTATGTGCTTAATAAATTATTTTTTGACTTCCCAAAAATTAAAATGTCAAAAAAAATGAAACTTTTCGGGGCACGAAAGTCGAGCCCTGAAAAATGACGTCTAAAAATCAGCAAAATCAGAGTCCGAAAAACAATACAAATGTCTCCTAAGTGCTTAATATATTATTTTTTGACTTCCCAAAACTTGAAATTTCAAAAAAAATGAAACTTTTCGGGGCACGAAAATTGAGCCCTGAAAAATGAAGTCTAAAAATCAGCAAAATCAGAGTCCGAAAAACAAAACAAATGGCTCCTAAGTGCTTAATATATTATTTTTTGACTTCCCAAAACTTGAAATTTCAAAAAAAATGAAACTTTTCGGGGGCACGAAAATCGAGCCCTGAAAAATGAAGTCTAAAAATCAGCAAAATCAGAGTCCGAAAAACAAAACAAATGGCTCCTATGTGCTTAATATATTATTTTTTGACTTCCCAAAACTTAAAATGAAAAAAAAAATGAAATTTTTCGGGGCACGAAAGTCGAGCCCTGAAAAATGACGTCTACAAGTCAGCAAAATCAGAGTCCGAAAATCAATACAAATGTCTCCTATGTGCTTAATATATTATTTTTTGAATTCCAAAAACTTAAAATTTCAAAAAAAATGAAACTTTTCGGGGCACGAAAGTCGAGCCCTGAAAAATGACGTCAAAAAATCGACAAAATCAGAGTCCGAAAAACAATACAAATGTATCCTAAGTGCTTCATATATTATTTTTTGACATCCCAAAACTTAAAATGTAAAAAAAAATGAAACTTTTCGGGGCACGAAAATCGAGCCCTGTAAAATGACGTCTTAAATTCAGCAAAATCAGAGTCCGAAAAACAAAACAAATGGCTCCTAAGTTCTTAATATATTATTTTTTGACTTCCCAAAACTTAAAATATCAAAAAAAATGAAACTTTTCTAGGCACGAAAGTCGAGCCCTGAAAAATGACGTCAAAAAATCAGCAAAATCAGAGTCCGAAAAATAAAACAAATGGCTCCTAATTGCTTAATATATTATTTTTTGACTTCCCAAAACTTGAAATTTCAATAAAAATGAAACTTTTCGGGGGCACGAAAATCGAGCCCTGAAAAATGAGGTCTAAAAATCAGCAAAATCAGAGTCCGAAAAACAAAACAAATGGCTCCTAAGTTCTTAATATATTATTTTTTGACTTCCCAAAACTTAAAATATCAAAAAAAATGAAACTTTTCTAGGCACGAAAGTCGAGCCCTTAAAAATGACGTCTAAAAATCAGCAAAATCAGAGTCCGAAAAACAAAACAAATGGCTCCTATGTGCTTAATATATTATTTTTTGACTTTCCAAAACTTAAAATGTAAAAAAAAATGAAACTTTTCGGGGATCTAAAGTCGAGCCCTGAAAAATGACGTCTAAAAATCAGCAAAATCAGAGTCCGAAAAACAATACAAATGTCTCCTAAGTGCTTAATATATTATTTTTTAACTTCCCAAAACTTGAAATTTCAAAAAAAATGAAACTTTTCGGGGCACGAAAATCGAGCCATTAAAAATGAAGTCTAAAAAACAGCAAAATCGGAGTCCGAAAAACAAAACAAATGGCTGCTATGTGCTTAATATATTATTTTTTCACTTCCCAAAACTTAAAATGTCAAAAAAAATGAAACTTTTCGGGGCACGAAAGTCGAGCCCTGAAAAATGACGTCTAAAAATCAGCAAAATCAGAGTCCGAAAAACAATACAAATGTCTCATAAGGGTTTAATATATTATTTTTTGAATTCCAAAAACTTAAAATTTCAAAAAAAATGAAACTTTTCGGGGAACGAAAATCGAGCCCTGAAAAATGAAGTCTAAAACTCAGCAAAATCAAAGTCCGAAAAACAAAACAAATTGGTCCTAAGTGCTTCATATATTATTTTTTGACTTCCCAAAACTTGAAATTTAAAAAAAAATGAAACTTTCGGGGCACGAAAATCGAGCCCTGAAAAATGACGTCTTAAAATCAGCTAAATTAGAGTCCGAAAAACAAAACAAATGGCTCCTATGTGCTTAATAAATTATTTTTTGACTTCCCAAAAATTAAAATGTCAAAAAAAATGAAACTTTTCGGGGCACGAAAGTCGAGCCCTGAAAAATGACGTCTAAAAATCAGCAAAATCAGAGTCCGAAAAACAATACAAATGTCTCCTAAGTGCTTAATATATTATTTTTTGACTTCCCAAAACTTGAAATTTCAAAAAAAATGAAACTTTTCGTGGCACGAAAATTGAGCCCTGAAAAATGAAGTCTAAAAATCAGCAAAATCAGAGTCCGAAAAACAAAACAAATGGCTCCTAAGTGCTTAATATATTATTTTTTGACTTCCCAAAACTTGAAATTTCAAAAAAAATGAAACTTTTCGGGGGCACGAAAATCGAGCCCTGAAAAATGAAGTCTAAAAATCAGCAAAATCAGAGTCCGAAAAACAAAACAAATGGCTCCTATGTGCTTAATATATTATTTTTTGACTTCCCAAAACTTAAAATGAAAAAAAAAATGAAATTTTTCGGGGCACGAAAGTCGAGCCCTGAAAAATGACGTCTACAAGTCAGCAAAATCAGAGTCCGAAAATCAATACAAATGTCTCCTATGTGCTTAATATATTATTTTTTGAATTCCAAAAACTTAAAATTTCAAAAAAAATGAAACTTTTCGGGGCACGAAAGTCGAGCCCTGAAAAATGACGTCAAAAAATCGACAAAATCAGAGTCCGAAAAACAATACAAATGTATCCTAAGTGCTTCATATATTATTTTTTGACATCCCAAAACTTAAAATGTAAAAAAAAATGAAACTTTTCGGGGCACGAAAATCGAGCCCTGTAAAATGACGTCTTAAATTCAGCAAAATCAGAGTCCGAAAAACAAAACAAATGGCTCCTAAGTTCTTAATATATTATTTTTTGACTTCCCAAAACTTAAAATATCAAAAAAAATGAAACTTTTCTAGGCACGAAAGTCGAGCCCTGAAAAATGACGTCAAAAAATCAGCAAAATCAGAGTCCGAAAAATAAAACAAATGGCTCCTAATTGCTTAATATATTATTTTTTGACTTCCCAAAACTTGAAATTTCAATAAAAATGAAACTTTTCGGGGGCACGAAAATCGAGCCCTGAAAAATGAGGTCTAAAAATCAGCAAAATCAGAGTCCGAAAAACAAAACAAATGGCTCCTAAGTTCTTAATATATTATTTTTTGACTTCCCAAAACTTAAAATATCAAAAAAAATGAAACTTTTCTAGGCACGAAAGTCGAGCCCTTAAAAATGACGTCTAAAAATCAGCAAAATCAGAGTCCGAAAAACAAAACAAATGGCTCCTATGTGCTTAATATATTATTTTTTGACTTTCCAAAACTTAAAATGTAAAAAAAAATGAAACTTTTCGGGGATCTAAAGTCGAGCCCTGAAAAATGACGTCTAAAAATCAGCAAAATCAGAGTCCGAAAAACAATACAAATGTCTCCTAAGTGCTTAATATATTATTTTTTAACTTCCCAAAACTTGAAATTTCAAAAAAAATGAAACTTTTCGGGGCACGAAAATCGAGCCATTAAAAATGAAGTCTAAAAAACAGCAAAATCGGAGTCCGAAAAACAAAACAAATGGCTGCTATGTGCTTAATATATTATTTTTTCACTTCCCAAAACTTAAAATGTCAAAAAAAATGAAACTTTTCGGGGCACGAAAGTCGAGCCCTGAAAATTGACGTCTAAAAATCAGCAAAATCAGAGTCCGAAAAATAATACAAATGTCTCCTAAGTGCTTAATATATTATTTTTTGACTTTCCAAAACTTGAAATTTCAAAAAAAATGAAACTTTTCGGGGCACGAAAATCGAACCCTGAAAAATGAAGTCTAAAAATCAGCAAAATCAGAGTCCGAAAAACAAAACAAATGGCTCCTAAGTGCTTAATATATTATTTTTTGACTTCCCAAAACTTAAAATGTCAAAAAAAATGAAACTTTTCTAGGCACGAAAGTCGAGCCCTGAAAAATGACGTCTAAAAATTAGCAAAATCAGAGTCCGAAAAACAAAACAAATTGCTCCTATGTGCTTAATATATTATTTTTTGACTTTCCAAAACTTAAAATGTAAAAAAAAATGAAACTTTTCGGGGATCTAAAGTCGAGCCCTGAAAAATGACGTCTAAAAATCAGCAAAATCAGAGTCCGAAAAACAATACAAATGTCTCCTAAGTGCTTAATATATTATTTTTTGACTTCCAAAAACTTGAAATTTCAAAAAAAATGAAACTTTTCGGGGCACGAAAATCGAGCACCGAAAAAATGAAGTCTAAAAATCAGCAAAATCAAAGTACGAAATACAAAACAAATTGGTCTTAAGTGCTTCATATATTATTTTTTGACTTCCCAAAACTTGCAATTTAAAAAAAAATGAAACTTTTCGGGGCACGAAAATCGAGCCCTGAAAAATGACGTCTTAAAATCAGCAAAATCAGAGTCCGAAAAACAATACAAATGTCTCCAAAGTGCTTAATATATTATTTTTTGACTTCCCAAAACCTGAAATTTCAAAAAAATGAAACTTTTCGGGGCACGAAAATCGATCCCTGAAAAATGAAGTCTAAAAATCAGCAAAATCAGAGTCCGAAAAACAAAACAAATGGCTCCTAAGTTCTTAATATATTATTTTTTGACTTCCCAAAACTTAAAATATCAAAAAAAATGAAACTTTTCTAGGCACGAAAGTCGAGCCCTGAAAAATGACGTCTAAAAATCAGCAAAATCAGAGTCCGAAAAACAAAACAAATGGCTCCTAAGTGCTTAATATATTATTTTTTGACTTACTAAAACTTAAAATGTCAAAAAAAATGAAACTTTTCTAGGCACGAAAGTCGAGCCCTTAACAATGACGTCTAAAAATCAGCAAAATCAGAGTCCGAAAAACAAAACAAATGTCTCCTAAGTGCTTAATATATTATTTTTTGACTTCCAAAAACTTGAAATTTAAAAAAAAATGAAACTTTTCGGGGCACGAAAATCGAGCCCTGAAAAAATGAACTCTAAAAATCAGTAAAATCAGAGTCCGAAAAACAAAACAAATGGCTCCTAAGTGCTTAATATATTATTTTTTGACTTCCCAAAACATAAAATGTCAAAAAAAATGAAACTTTTCTAGGCACGAAAGTCGAGCCCTGAAAAATGACGTCTAAAAATCAGCAAAATCAGAGTCCGAAAAACAAAATATATGGCTCCTATGTGCTTAATATATTATTTTTTGACTTCCCAACATTTAAAATTTCAAAAAAAATGAAACTTTTCTAGGGACGAAAGTCGAGCCCTGAAAAATGACGTCTAAAAATCAGCAAAATCAGAGTCCGAAAAACAATACAAATGTCTCCTAAGTGCTTAATATATTATTTTTTGAATTCCCAAAACTTGAAATTTCAAAACAAATGAAACTTTTCGGGGCACGGAAATCGAGCCCTGAAAAAATGAAGTCTAAAAATCAGCAAAATCAAAGTCCGAAATACAAAACAAATTGGTCCTAAGTGCTTCATATATTATTTTTTGACTTCCCAAAACTTGCAATTTTAAAAAAAAAAGAAACTTTTCGGGGCACGAAAATCGAGCCCTGAAAAATGAAGTCTAAAAATCAGCAAAATCAGAGTCCGAAAAACAAAACAAATGGCTTCTATGTGCTTAATATATTATTTTTTGACTTCCCAAAACTTAAAATGTCAAAAAAAATGAAACTTTTCGGGGCACGAAAGTCGTGCCCTGAAAAATGACGTCTACAAGTCAGCAAAATCAGAGTCCGAAAAACAAAACAAATGGCTCTTAAGTGCTTAATATATTATTTTTTGACTTCCCAAAACTTGAAATTTCAAAAAAAACGAAACTTTTCGGGGCACAAAAATCGAGCCCTGAAAAAATGAAGTCTAAAAATCAGCAAAATCAAAGTCCGAAATACAAAACAAATTGTTCATAAGTGCTTCATATATTATTTTTTGACTTCCCAAAACGTAAAATGTCAAAAAAAATGAAACTTTTCGGGGCACGAAAGTCGAGCCCTGAAAAATGACGTCTACAAGTCAGCAAAATCAGTGACCGAAAATCAATACAAATGTCTCCTAAGTGCATAATATATTATTTTTTGAATTCCAAAATCTTGAAATTTCAAAAAAAATGAAACTTTTCGGGGCACGAAAATCGAGCCCTTAAAAATGAAGTCTAAAAATTAGCAACATCAGAGTCCGAAAAACAATACAAATGTATCCTAAGTGCTGCATATATTATTTTTTGACATCCCAAAACTTAAAATGTAAAAAAAAAAAGAACCTTTTTGGGGCACGAAAATCGAGCCCTGAAAAATGACGTCTTAAAATCAGCAAAATCAGAGTCCGAAAAACAAAACAAATGGCTCCTAAGTGCTTAATATATTATTTTTTGACTTCCCAAAACTTGAAATTTCAAAAAAAATGAAACTTTTCGGGGCACGAAAATCGAGCCTTGAAAAATGAAGTCTAAAAATCAGCAAAATCAAAGTCCGAAATACAAAACAAATTGGTCCTAAGTGCTTCATATATTATTTTTTGACTTCCCAAAACTTGCAATTTAAAAAAAAAATAAAACTTTTCGGGGCACGAAAATCGAGCCCTGAAAAATTACGTCTTAAAATCAGCTAAATCAGAGTCCGAAAAACAAAACAAATGGCTCATATGTGCTTAATATATTATTTTTTGACTTCCCAAAACTTAAAATATCAAAAAAAATGAAACTTTTCGGGGAACGAAAGTCGAGCCCTGGAAAATGACGTCTAAAAATCAGCAACATCAGAGTCCGAAAAACAATACAAATGTATCCTAAGTGCTTCATATATTATTTTTTGACATCCCAAAACTTAAAATGTAAAAAAAAAAAAGAACCTTTTCGGGGCACGAAAATCGAGCCCTGAAAAATGACGTCTTAAAATCAGCAAAATCAGAGTCCGAAAAACAAAACAAATGGCTCCTAAGTTCTTAATTTATTATATTTTGACTTCCCAAAACTTAAAATGTCAAAAAAAATGAAACTTTTCTGGGCACGAAAGTCAAGCCCTGAAAAATGACGTCTAATAATCAGCAAAATCAGAATCCGAAAAACAATACAAATGTATCCTAAGTGCTGCATATATTATTTTTTGACATCCCAAAACTTAAAATGTAAAAAATAATTAAACTTTTCGGGGAACGAAAATCGAGCCCTGTAAAATGACGTCTTAAATTCAGCAAAATCAGAGTCCGAAAAACAAAACAAATGGCTCCTAAGTTCTTAATATATTATTTTTTGACTTCCCAAAACTTAAAATATCAAAAAAAATGAAACTTTTCTAGGCACGAAAGTCGAGCCCTGAAAAATGACGTCAAAAAATCAGCAAAATCAGAGTCCGAAAAATAAAACAAATGGCTCCTAATTGCTTAATATATTATTTTTTGACTTCCCAAAACTTGAAATTTCAATAAAAATGAAACTTTTCGGGGGCACGAAAATCGAGCCCTGAAAAATGAGGTCTAAAAATCAGCAAAATCAGAGTCCGAAAAACAAAACAAATGGCTCCTAAGTTCTTAATATATTATTTTTTGACTTCCCAAAACTTAAAATATCAAAAAAAATGAAACTTTTCTAGGCACGAAAGTCGAGCCCTTAAAAATGACGTCTAAAAATCAGCAAAATCAGAGTCCGAAAAACAAAACAAATGGCTCCTATGTGCTTAATATATTATTTTTTGACTTTCCAAAACTTAAAATGTAAAAAAAAATGAAACTTTTCGGGGATCTAAAGTCGAGCCCTGAAAAATGACGTCTAAAAATCAGCAAAATCAGAGTCCGAAAAACAATACAAATGTCTCCTAAGTGCTTAATATATTATTTTTTAACTTCCCAAAACTTGAAATTTCAAAAAAAATGAAACTTTTCGGGGCACGAAAATCGAGCCATTAAAAATGAAGTCTAAAAAACAGCAAAATCGGAGTCCGAAAAACAAAACAAATGGCTGCTATGTGCTTAATATATTATTTTTTCACTTCCCAAAACTTAAAATGTCAAAAAAAATGAAACTTTTCGGGGCACGAAAGTCGAGCCCTGAAAATTGACGTCTAAAAATCAGCAAAATCAGAGTCCGAAAAATAATACAAATGTCTCCTAAGTGCTTAATATATTATTTTTTGACTTTCCAAAACTTGAAATTTCAAAAAAAATGAAACTTTTCGGGGCACGAAAATCGAACCCTGAAAAATGAAGTCTAAAAATCAGCAAAATCAGAGTCCGAAAAACAAAACAAATGGCTCCTAAGTGCTTAATATATTATTTTTTGACTTCCCAAAACTTAAAATGTCAAAAAAAATGAAACTTTTCTAGGCACGAAAGTCGAGCCCTGAAAAATGACGTCTAAAAATTAGCAAAATCAGAGTCCGAAAAACAAAACAAATTGCTCCTATGTGCTTAATATATTATTTTTTGACTTTCCAAAACTTAAAATGTAAAAAAAAATGAAACTTTTCGGGGATCTAAAGTCGAGCCCTGAAAAATGACGTCTAAAAATCAGCAAAATCAGAGTCCGAAAAACAATACAAATGTCTCCTAAGTGCTTAATATATTATTTTTTGACTTCCAAAAACTTGAAATTTCAAAAAAAATGAAACTTTTCGGGGCACGAAAATCGAGCACCGAAAAAATGAAGTCTAAAAATCAGCAAAATCAAAGTACGAAATACAAAACAAATTGGTCTTAAGTGCTTCATATATTATTTTTTGACTTCCCAAAACTTGCAATTTAAAAAAAAATGAAACTTTTCGGGGCACGAAAATCGAGCCCTGAAAAATGACGTCTTAAAATCAGCAAAATCAGAGTCCGAAAAACAATACAAATGTCTCCAAAGTGCTTAATATATTATTTTTTGACTTCCCAAAACCTGAAATTTCAAAAAAATGAAACTTTTCGGGGCACGAAAATCGATCCCTGAAAAATGAAGTCTAAAAATCAGCAAAATCAGAGTCCGAAAAACAAAACAAATGGCTCCTAAGTTCTTAATATATTATTTTTTGACTTCCCAAAACTTAAAATATCAAAAAAAATGAAACTTTTCTAGGCACGAAAGTCGAGCCCTGAAAAATGACGTCTAAAAATCAGCAAAATCAGAGTCCGAAAAACAAAACAAATGGCTCCTAAGTGCTTAATATATTATTTTTTGACTTACTAAAACTTAAAATGTCAAAAAAAATGAAACTTTTCTAGGCACGAAAGTCGAGCCCTTAACAATGACGTCTAAAAATCAGCAAAATCAGAGTCCGAAAAACAAAACAAATGTCTCCTAAGTGCTTAATATATTATTTTTTGACTTCCAAAAACTTGAAATTTAAAAAAAAATGAAACTTTTCGGGGCACGAAAATCGAGCCCTGAAAAAATGAACTCTAAAAATCAGTAAAATCAGAGTCCGAAAAACAAAACAAATGGCTCCTAAGTGCTTAATATATTATTTTTTGACTTCCCAAAACATAAAATGTCAAAAAAAATGAAACTTTTCTAGGCACGAAAGTCGAGCCCTGAAAAATGACGTCTAAAAATCAGCAAAATCAGAGTCCGAAAAACAAAATATATGGCTCCTATGTGCTTAATATATTATTTTTTGACTTCCCAACATTTAAAATTTCAAAAAAAATGAAACTTTTCTAGGGACGAAAGTCGAGCCCTGAAAAATGACGTCTAAAAATCAGCAAAATCAGAGTCCGAAAAACAATACAAATGTCTCCTAAGTGCTTAATATATTATTTTTTGAATTCCCAAAACTTGAAATTTCAAAACAAATGAAACTTTTCGGGGCACGGAAATCGAGCCCTGAAAAAATGAAGTCTAAAAATCAGCAAAATCAAAGTCCGAAATACAAAACAAATTGGTCCTAAGTGCTTCATATATTATTTTTTGACTTCCCAAAACTTGCAATTTTAAAAAAAAAAGAAACTTTTCGGGGCACGAAAATCGAGCCCTGAAAAATGAAGTCTAAAAATCAGCAAAATCAGAGTCCGAAAAACAAAACAAATGGCTTCTATGTGCTTAATATATTATTTTTTGACTTCCCAAAACTTAAAATGTCAAAAAAAATGAAACTTTTCGGGGCACGAAAGTCGTGCCCTGAAAAATGACGTCTACAAGTCAGCAAAATCAGAGTCCGAAAAACAAAACAAATGGCTCTTAAGTGCTTAATATATTATTTTTTGACTTCCCAAAACTTGAAATTTCAAAAAAAACGAAACTTTTCGGGGCACAAAAATCGAGCCCTGAAAAAATGAAGTCTAAAAATCAGCAAAATCAAAGTCCGAAATACAAAACAAATTGTTCATAAGTGCTTCATATATTATTTTTTGACTTCCCAAAACGTAAAATGTCAAAAAAAATGAAACTTTTCGGGGCACGAAAGTCGAGCCCTGAAAAATGACGTCTACAAGTCAGCAAAATCAGTGACCGAAAATCAATACAAATGTCTCCTAAGTGCATAATATATTATTTTTTGAATTCCAAAATCTTGAAATTTCAAAAAAAATGAAACTTTTCGGGGCACGAAAATCGAGCCCTTAAAAATGAAGTCTAAAAATTAGCAACATCAGAGTCCGAAAAACAATACAAATGTATCCTAAGTGCTGCATATATTATTTTTTGACATCCCAAAACTTAAAATGTAAAAAAAAAAAGAACCTTTTTGGGGCACGAAAATCGAGCCCTGAAAAATGACGTCTTAAAATCAGCAAAATCAGAGTCCGAAAAACAAAACAAATGGCTCCTAAGTGCTTAATATATTATTTTTTGACTTCCCAAAACTTGAAATTTCAAAAAAAATGAAACTTTTCGGGGCACGAAAATCGAGCCTTGAAAAATGAAGTCTAAAAATCAGCAAAATCAAAGTCCGAAATACAAAACAAATTGGTCCTAAGTGCTTCATATATTATTTTTTGACTTCCCAAAACTTGCAATTTAAAAAAAAAATAAAACTTTTCGGGGCACGAAAATCGAGCCCTGAAAAATTACGTCTTAAAATCAGCTAAATCAGAGTCCGAAAAACAAAACAAATGGCTCATATGTGCTTAATATATTATTTTTTGACTTCCCAAAACTTAAAATATCAAAAAAAATGAAACTTTTCGGGGAACGAAAGTCGAGCCCTGGAAAATGACGTCTAAAAATCAGCAACATCAGAGTCCGAAAAACAATACAAATGTATCCTAAGTGCTTCATATATTATTTTTTGACATCCCAAAACTTAAAATGTAAAAAAAAAAAAGAACCTTTTCGGGGCACGAAAATCGAGCCCTGAAAAATGACGTCTTAAAATCAGCAAAATCAGAGTCCGAAAAACAAAACAAATGGCTCCTAAGTTCTTAATTTATTATATTTTGACTTCCCAAAACTTAAAATGTCAAAAAAAATGAAACTTTTCTGGGCACGAAAGTCAAGCCCTGAAAAATGACGTCTAATAATCAGCAAAATCAGAATCCGAAAAACAATACAAATGTATCCTAAGTGCTGCATATATTATTTTTTGACATCCCAAAACTTAAAATGTAAAAAATAATTAAACTTTTCGGGGAACGAAAATCGAGCCCTGTAAATGACGTCTTAAAATCAGCAAAATCAGAGTCCGAAAAACAAAACAAATAGCTCCTAAGTCCTTAATATATTATTTTTTGACTTTCCAAAATTTAAAATGTCAAAAAAAATGAAACTTTTCTAGGCACGAAAGTCGAGCCCTGAAAAATGACGTCTAAAAATCAGCAAAATCAGAGTCCGAAAAACAATACAAATGTCTCATAAGGGCTTAATATATTATTTTTTGAATTCCAAAAACTTAAAATTTCAAAAAAAATGAAACTTTTCGGGGAACGAAAATCGAGCCCTGAAAAATGAAGTCTAAAACTCAGCAAAATCAAAGTCCGAAAAACAAAACAAATTGGTCCTAAGTGCTTCATATATTATTTTTTGACTTCCCAAAACTTGAAATTTAAAAAAAAATGAAACTTTCGGGGCACGAAAATCGAGCCCTGAAAAATGACGTCTTAAAATCAGCTAAATTAGAGTCCGAAAAACAAAACAAATGGCTCTTATGTGCTTAATAAATTATTTTTTGACTTCCCAAAAATTAAAATGTCAAAAAAAATGAAACTTTTCGGGGCACGAAAGTCGAGCCCTGAAAAATGACGTCTAAAAATCAGCAAAATCAGAGTCCGAAAAACAATACAAATGTCTCCTAAGTGCTTAATATATTATTTTTTGACTTCCCAAAACTTGAAATTTCAAAAAAAATGAAACTTTTCGGGGCACGAAAATTGAGCCCTGAAAAATGAAGTCTAAAAATCAGCAAAATCAGAGTCCGAAAAACAAAACAAATGGCTCCTAAGTGCTTAATATATTATTTTTTGACTTCCCAAAACTTGAAATTTCAAAAAAAATGAAACTTTTCGGGGGCACGAAAATCGAGCCCTGAAAAATGAAGTCTAAAAATCAGCAAAATCAGAGTCCGAAAAACAAAACAAATGGCTCCTATGTGCTTAATATATTATTTTTTGACTTCCCAAAACTTAAAATGAAAAAAAAAATGAAATTTTTCGGGGCACGAAAGTCGAGCCCTGAAAAATGACGTCTACAAGTCAGCAAAATCAGAGTCCGAAAATCAATACAAATGTCTCCTATGTGCTTAATATATTATTTTTTGAATTCCAAAAACTTAAAATTTCAAAAAAAATGAAACTTTTCGGGGCACGAAAGTCGAGCCCTGAAAAATGACGTCAAAAAATCGACAAAATCAGAGTCCGAAAAACAATACAAATGTATCCTAAGTGCTTCATATATTATTTTTTGACATCCCAAAACTTAAAATGTAAAAAAAAATGAAACTTTTCGGGGCACGAAAATCGAGCCCTGTAAAATGACGTCTTAAATTCAGCAAAATCAGAGTCCGAAAAACAAAACAAATGGCTCCTAAGTTCTTAATATATTATTTTTTGACTTCCCAAAACTTAAAATATCAAAAAAAATGAAACTTTTCTAGGCACGAAAGTCGAGCCCTGAAAAATGACGTCAAAAAATCAGCAAAATCAGAGTCCGAAAAATAAAACAAATGGCTCCTAATTGCTTAATATATTATTTTTTGACTTCCCAAAACTTGAAATTTCAATAAAAATGAAACTTTTCGGGGGCACGAAAATCGAGCCCTGAAAAATGAGGTCTAAAAATCAGCAAAATCAGAGTCCGAAAAACAAAACAAATGGCTCCTAAGTTCTTAATATATTATTTTTTGACTTCCCAAAACTTAAAATATCAAAAAAAATGAAACTTTTCTAGGCACGAAAGTCGAGCCCTTAAAAATGACGTCTAAAAATCAGCAAAATCAGAGTCCGAAAAACAAAACAAATGGCTCCTATGTGCTTAATATATTATTTTTTGACTTTCCAAAACTTAAAATGTAAAAAAAAATGAAACTTTTCGGGGATCTAAAGTCGAGCCCTGAAAAATGACGTCTAAAAATCAGCAAAATCAGAGTCCGAAAAACAATACAAATGTCTCCTAAGTGCTTAATATATTATTTTTTAACTTCCCAAAACTTGAAATTTCAAAAAAAATGAAACTTTTCGGGGCACGAAAATCGAGCCATTAAAAATGAAGTCTAAAAAACAGCAAAATCGGAGTCCGAAAAACAAAACAAATGGCTGCTATGTGCTTAATATATTATTTTTTCACTTCCCAAAACTTAAAATGTCAAAAAAAATGAAACTTTTCGGGGCACGAAAGTCGAGCCCTGAAAAATGACGTCTAAAAATCAGCAAAATCAGAGTCCGAAAAACAATACAAATGTCTCATAAGGGTTTAATATATTATTTTTTGAATTCCAAAAACTTAAAATTTCAAAAAAAATGAAACTTTTCGGGGAACGAAAATCGAGCCCTGAAAAATGAAGTCTAAAACTCAGCAAAATCAAAGTCCGAAAAACAAAACAAATTGGTCCTAAGTGCTTCATATATTATTTTTTGACTTCCCAAAACTTGAAATTTAAAAAAAAATGAAACTTTCGGGGCACGAAAATCGAGCCCTGAAAAATGACGTCTTAAAATCAGCTAAATTAGAGTCCGAAAAACAAAACAAATGGCTCCTATGTGCTTAATAAATTATTTTTTGACTTCCCAAAAATTAAAATGTCAAAAAAAATGAAACTTTTCGGGGCACGAAAGTCGAGCCCTGAAAAATGACGTCTAAAAATCAGCAAAATCAGAGTCCGAAAAACAATACAAATGTCTCCTAAGTGCTTAATATATTATTTTTTGACTTCCCAAAACTTGAAATTTCAAAAAAAATGAAACTTTTCGTGGCACGAAAATTGAGCCCTGAAAAATGAAGTCTAAAAATCAGCAAAATCAGAGTCCGAAAAACAAAACAAATGGCTCCTAAGTGCTTAATATATTATTTTTTGACTTCCCAAAACTTGAAATTTCAAAAAAAATGAAACTTTTCGGGGGCACGAAAATCGAGCCCTGAAAAATGAAGTCTAAAAATCAGCAAAATCAGAGTCCGAAAAACAAAACAAATGGCTCCTATGTGCTTAATATATTATTTTTTGACTTCCCAAAACTTAAAATGAAAAAAAAAATGAAATTTTTCGGGGCACGAAAGTCGAGCCCTGAAAAATGACGTCTACAAGTCAGCAAAATCAGAGTCCGAAAATCAATACAAATGTCTCCTATGTGCTTAATATATTATTTTTTGAATTCCAAAAACTTAAAATTTCAAAAAAAATGAAACTTTTCGGGGCACGAAAGTCGAGCCCTGAAAAATGACGTCAAAAAATCGACAAAATCAGAGTCCGAAAAACAATACAAATGTATCCTAAGTGCTTCATATATTATTTTTTGACATCCCAAAACTTAAAATGTAAAAAAAAATGAAACTTTTCGGGGCACGAAAATCGAGCCCTGTAAAATGACGTCTTAAATTCAGCAAAATCAGAGTCCGAAAAACAAAACAAATGGCTCCTAAGTTCTTAATATATTATTTTTTGACTTCCCAAAACTTAAAATATCAAAAAAAATGAAACTTTTCTAGGCACGAAAGTCGAGCCCTGAAAAATGACGTCAAAAAATCAGCAAAATCAGAGTCCGAAAAATAAAACAAATGGCTCCTAATTGCTTAATATATTATTTTTTGACTTCCCAAAACTTGAAATTTCAATAAAAATGAAACTTTTCGGGGGCACGAAAATCGAGCCCTGAAAAATGAGGTCTAAAAATCAGCAAAATCAGAGTCCGAAAAACAAAACAAATGGCTCCTAAGTTCTTAATATATTATTTTTTGACTTCCCAAAACTTAAAATATCAAAAAAAATGAAACTTTTCTAGGCACGAAAGTCGAGCCCTTAAAAATGACGTCTAAAAATCAGCAAAATCAGAGTCCGAAAAACAAAACAAATGGCTCCTATGTGCTTAATATATTATTTTTTGACTTTCCAAAACTTAAAATGTAAAAAAAAATGAAACTTTTCGGGGATCTAAAGTCGAGCCCTGAAAAATGACGTCTAAAAATCAGCAAAATCAGAGTCCGAAAAACAATACAAATGTCTCCTAAGTGCTTAATATATTATTTTTTAACTTCCCAAAACTTGAAATTTCAAAAAAAATGAAACTTTTCGGGGCACGAAAATCGAGCCATTAAAAATGAAGTCTAAAAAACAGCAAAATCGGAGTCCGAAAAACAAAACAAATGGCTGCTATGTGCTTAATATATTATTTTTTCACTTCCCAAAACTTAAAATGTCAAAAAAAATGAAACTTTTCGGGGCACGAAAGTCGAGCCCTGAAAATTGACGTCTAAAAATCAGCAAAATCAGAGTCCGAAAAATAATACAAATGTCTCCTAAGTGCTTAATATATTATTTTTTGACTTTCCAAAACTTGAAATTTCAAAAAAAATGAAACTTTTCGGGGCACGAAAATCGAACCCTGAAAAATGAAGTCTAAAAATCAGCAAAATCAGAGTCCGAAAAACAAAACAAATGGCTCCTAAGTGCTTAATATATTATTTTTTGACTTCCCAAAACTTAAAATGTCAAAAAAAATGAAACTTTTCTAGGCACGAAAGTCGAGCCCTGAAAAATGACGTCTAAAAATTAGCAAAATCAGAGTCCGAAAAACAAAACAAATTGCTCCTATGTGCTTAATATATTATTTTTTGACTTTCCAAAACTTAAAATGTAAAAAAAAATGAAACTTTTCGGGGATCTAAAGTCGAGCCCTGAAAAATGACGTCTAAAAATCAGCAAAATCAGAGTCCGAAAAACAATACAAATGCCTCCTAAGTGCTTAATATATTATTTTTTGACTTCCAAAAACTTGAAATTTCAAAAAAAATGAAACTTTTCGGGGCACGAAAATCGAGCCCCGAAAAAATGAAGTCTAAAAATCAGCAAAATCAAAGTACGAAATACAAAACAAATTGGTCTTAAGTGCTTCATATATTATTTTTTGACTTCCCAAAACTTGCAATTTAAAAAAAAATGAAACTTTTCGGGGCACGAAAATCGAGCCCTGAAAAATGACGTCTTAAAATCAGCAAAATCAGAGTCCGAAAAACAATACAAATGTCTCCAAAGTGCTTAATATATTATTTTTTGACTTCCCAAAACCTGAAATTTCAAAAAAATGAAACTTTTCGGGGCACGAAAATCGATCCCTGAAAAATGAAGTCTAAAAATCAGCAAAATCAGAGTCCGAAAAACAAAACAAATGGCTCCTAAGTTCTTAATATATTATTTTTTGACTTCCCAAAACTTAAAATATCAAAAAAAATGAAACTTTTCTAGGCACGAAAGTCGAGCCCTGAAAAATGACGTCTAAAAATCAGCAAAATCAGAGTCCGAAAAACAAAACAAATGGCTCCTAAGTGCTTAATATATTATTTTTTGACTTACTAAAACTTAAAATGTCAAAAAAAATGAAACTTTTCTAGGCACGAAAGTCGAGCCCTTAACAATGACGTCTAAAAATCAGCAAAATCAGAGTCCGAAAAACAAAACAAATGTCTCCTAAGTGCTTAATATATTATTTTTTGACTTCCAAAAACTTGAAATTTAAAAAAAAATGAAACTTTTCGGGGCACGAAAATCGAGCCCTGAAAAAATGAACTCTAAAAATCAGTAAAATCAGAGTCCGAAAAACAAAACAAATGGCTCCTAAGTGCTTAATATATTATTTTTTGACTTCCCAAAACATAAAATGTCAAAAAAAATGAAACTTTTCTAGGCACGAAAGTCGAGCCCTGAAAAATGACGTCTAAAAATCAGCAAAATCAGAGTCCGAAAAACAAAATATATGGCTCCTATGTGCTTAATATATTATTTTTTGACTTCCCAACATTTAAAATTTCAAAAAAAATGAAACTTTTCTAGGGACGAAAGTCGAGCCATGAAAAATGACGTCTAAAAATCAGCAAAATCAGAGTCCGAAAAACAATACAAATGTCTCCTAAGTGCTTAATATATTATTTTTTGAATTCCCAAAACTTGAAATTTCAAAACAAATGAAACTTTTCGGGGCACGGAAATCGAGCCCTGAAAAAATGAAGTCTAAAAATCAGCAAAATCAAAGTCCGAAATACAAAACAAATTGGTCCTAAGTGCTTCATATATTATTTTTTGACTTCCCAAAACTTGCAATTTTAAAAAAAAAATGAAACTTTTCGGGGCACGAAAATCGAGCCCTGAAAAATGAAGTCTAAAAATCAGCAAAATCAGAGTCCGAAAAACAAAACAAATGGCTTCTATGTGCTTAATATATTATTTTTTGACTTCCCAAAACTTAAAATGTCAAAAAAAATGAAACTTTTCGGGGCACGAAAGTCGTGCCCTGAAAAATGACGTCTACAAGTCAGCAAAATCAGAGTCCGAAAAACAAAACAAATGGCTCTTAAGTGCTTAATATATTATTTTTTGACTTCCCAAAACTTGAAATTTCAAAAAAAACGAAACTTTTCGGGGCACAAAAATCGAGCCCTGAAAAAATGAAGTCTAAAAATCAGCAAAATCAAAGTCCGAAATACAAAACAAATTGTTCATAAGTGCTTCATATATTATTTTTTGACTTCCCAAAACGTAAAATGTCAAAAAAAATGAAACTTTTCGGGGCACGAAAGTCGAGCCCTGAAAAATGACGTCTACAAGTCAGCAAAATCAGTGACCGAAAATCAATACAAATGTCTCCTAAGTGCATAATATATTATTTTTTGAATTCCAAAATCTTGAAATTTCAAAAAAAATGAAACTTTTCGGGGCACGAAAATCGAGCCCTTAAAAATGAAGTCTAAAAATTAGCAACATCAGAGTCCGAAAAACAATACAAATGTATCCTAAGTGCTTCATATATTATTTTTTGACATCCCAAAACTTAAAATGTAAAAAAAAAAAAAACCTTTTCGGGGCACGAAAATCGAGCCCTGAAAAATGACGTCTTAAAATCAGCAAAATCAGAGTCCGAAAAACAAAACAAATGGCTCCTTAGTTCTTAATTTATTATATTTTGACTTACCAAAACTTAAAATGTAAAAAAAAATGAAACTTTTCTGGGCACGAAAGTCAAGCCCTGAAAAATGACGTCTAATAATCAGCAAAATCAGAATCCGAAAAACAATACAAATGTATCCTAAGTGCTGCATATATTATTTTTTGACATCCCAAAACTTAAAATGTAAAAAAAAAAAGAACCTTTTTGGGGCACGAAAATCGAGCCCTGAAAAATGACGTCTTAAAATCAGCAAAATCAGAGTCCGAAAAACAAAACAAATGGCTCCTAAGTGCTTAATATATTATTTTTTGACTTCCCAAAACTTGAAATTTCAAAAAAAATGAAACTTTTCTAGGCACGAAAGTCGAGCCCTGAAAAATGACGTCTAAAAATCAGCAAAATCAGAGTCCGAAAAACAAAACAAATGGCTCCTATGTGCTTAATATATTATTTTTTGACTTTCCAAAACTTAAAATGTAAAAAAAAATGAAACTTTTCGGGAATCTAAAGTCGAGCCCTGAAAAATGACGTCTAAAAATCAGCAAAATCAGAGTCCGAAAAACAATACAAATGTCTCCTAAGTGCTTAATATATTATTTTTTGACTTCCCAAAACTTGAAATTTCAAAAAAAATGAAACTTTTCGGGGCACGAAAATCGAGCCTTGAAAAATGAAGTCTAAAAATCAGCAAAATCAAAGTCCGAAATACAAAACAAATTGGTCCTAAGTGCTTCATATATTATTTTTTGACTTCCCAAAACTTGCAATTTAAAAAAAAAATAAAACTTTTCGGGGCACGAAAATCGAGCCCTGAAAAATGACGTCTTAAAATCAGCTAAATCAGAGTCCGAAAAACAAAACAAATGGCTCATATGTGCTTAATATATTATTTTTTGACTTCCCAAAACTTAAAATATCAAAAAAAATGAAACTTTTCGGGGAACGAAAGTCGAGCCCTGGAAAATGACGTCTAAAAATCAGCAACATCAGAGTCCGAAAAACAATACAAATGTATCCTAAGTGCTTCATATATTATTTTTTGACATCCCAAAACTTAAAATGTAAAAAAAAAAAAGAACCTTTTCGGGGCACGAAAATCGAGCCCTGAAAAATGACGTCTTAAAATCAGCAAAATCAGAGTCCGAAAAACAAAACAAATGGCTCCTAAGTTCTTAATTTATTATATTTTGACTTCCCAAAACTTAAAATGTCAAAAAAAATGAAACTTTTCTGGGCACGAAAGTCAAGCCCTGAAAAATGACGTCTAATAATCAGCAAAATCAGAATCCGAAAAACAATACAAATGTATCCTAAGTGCTGCATATATTATTTTTTGACATCCCAAAACTTAAAATGTAAAAAATAATTAAACTTTTCGGGGAACGAAAATCGAGCCCTGTAAATGACGTCTTAAAATCAGCAAAATCAGAGTCCGAAAAACAAAACAAATAGCTCCTAAGTCCTTAATATATTATTTTTTGACTTTCCAAAATTTAAAATGTCAAAAAAAATGAAACTTTTCTAGGCACGAAAGTCGAGCCCTGAAAAATGACGTCTAAAAATCAGCAAAATCAGAGTCCGAAAAACAATACAAATGTCTCATAAGGGCTTAATATATTATTTTTTGAATTCCAAAAACTTAAAATTTCAAAAAAAATGAAACTTTTCGGGGAACGAAAATCGAGCCCTGAAAAATGAAGTCTAAAACTCAGCAAAATCAAAGTCCGAAAAACAAAACAAATTGGTCCTAAGTGCTTCATATATTATTTTTTGACTTCCCAAAACTTGAAATTTAAAAAAAAATGAAACTTTCGGGGCACGAAAATCGAGCCCTGAAAAATGACGTCTTAAAATCAGCTAAATTAGAGTCCGAAAAACAAAACAAATGGCTCCTATGTGCTTAATAAATTATTTTTTGACTTCCCAAAAATTAAAATGTCAAAAAAAATGAAACTTTTCGGGGCACGAAAGTCGAGCCCTGAAAAATGACGTCTAAAAATCAGCAAAATCAGAGTCCGAAAAACAATACAAATGTCTCCTAAGTGCTTAATATATTATTTTTTGACTTCCCAAAACTTGAAATTTCAAAAAAAATGAAACTTTTCGGGGCACGAAAATTGAGCCCTGAAAAATGAAGTCTAAAAATCAGCAAAATCAGAGTCCGAAAAACAAAACAAATGGCTCCTAAGTGCTTAATATATTATTTTTTGACTTCCCAAAACTTGAAATTTCAAAAAAAATGAAACTTTTCGGGGGCACGAAAATCGAGCCCTGAAAAATGAAGTCTAAAAATCAGCAAAATCAGAGTCCGAAAAACAAAACAAATGGCTCCTATGTGCTTAATATATTATTTTTTGACTTCCCAAAACTTAAAATGAAAAAAAAAATGAAATTTTTCGGGGCACGAAAGTCGAGCCCTGAAAAATGACGTCTACAAGTCAGCAAAATCAGAGTCCGAAAATCAATACAAATGTCTCCTATGTGCTTAATATATTATTTTTTGAATTCCAAAAACTTAAAATTTCAAAAAAAATGAAACTTTTCGGGGCACGAAATTCGAGCCCTGAAAAATGACGTCAAAAAATCGACAAAATCAGAGTCCGAAAAACAATACAAATGTATCCTAAGTGCTTCATATATTATTTTTTGACATCCCAAAACTTAAAATGTAAAAAAAAATGAAACTTTTCGGGGCACGAAAATCGAGCCCTGTAAAATGACGTCTTAAATTCAGCAAAATCAGAGTCCGAAAAACAAAACAAATGGCTCCTAAGTTCTTAATATATTATTTTTTGACTTCCCAAAACTTAAAATATCAAAAAAAATGAAACTTTTCTAGGCACGAAAGTCGAGCCCTGAAAAATGACGTCAAAAAATCAGCAAAATCAGAGTCCGAAAAATAAAACAAATGGCTCCTAATTGCTTAATATATTATTTTTTGACTTCCCAAAACTTGAAATTTCAATAAAAATGAAACTTTTCGGGGGCACGAAAATCGAGCCCTGAAAAATGAGGTCTAAAAATCAGCAAAATCAGAGTCCGAAAAACCAAACAAATGGCTCCTAAGTTCTTAATATATTATTTTTTGACTTCCCAAAACTTAAAATATCAAAAAAAATGAAACTTTTCTAGGCACGAAAGTCGAGCCCTTAAAAATGACGTCTAAAAATCAGCAAAATCAGAGTCCGAAAAACAAAACAAATGGCTCCTATGTGCTTAATATATTATTTTTTGACTTTCCAAAACTTAAAATGTAAAAAAAAATGAAACTTTTCGGGGATCTAAAGTCGAGCCCTGAAAAATGACGTCTAAAAATCAGCAAAATCAGAGTCCGAAAAACAATACAAATGTCTCCTAAGTGCTTAATATATTATTTTTTAACTTCCCAAAACTTGAAATTTCAAAAAAAATGAAACTTTTCGGGGCACGAAAATCGAGCCATTAAAAATGAAGTCTAAAAAACAGCAAAATCGGAGTCCAAAAAACAAAACAAATGGCTGCTATGTGCTTAATATATTATTTTTTCACTTCCCAAAACTTAAAATGTCAAAAAAAATGAAACTTTTCGGGGCACGAAAGTCGAGCCCTGAAAATTGACGTCTAAAAATCAGCAAAATCAGAGTCCGAAAAACAATACAAATGTCTCCTAAGTGCTTAATATATTATTTTTTGACTTTCCAAAACTTGAAATTTCAAAAAAAATGAAACTTTTCGGGGCACGAAAATCGAACCCTGAAAAATGAAGTCTAAAAATCAGCAAAATCAGAGTCCGAAAAACAAAACAAATGGCTCCTAAGTGCTTAATATATTATTTTTTGACTTCCCAAAACTTAAAATGTCAAAAAAAATGAAACTTTTCTAGGCACGAAAGTCGAGCCCTGAAAAATGACGTCTAAAAATCAGCAAAATCAGAGTCCGAAAAACAAAACAAATTGCTCCTATGTGCTTAATATATTATTTTTTGACTTTCCAAAACTTAAAATGTAAAAAAAAATGAAACTTTTCGGGGATCTAAAGTCGAGCCCTGAAAAATGACGTCTAAAAATCAGCAAAATCAGAGTCCGAAAAACAATACAAATGTCTCCTAAGTGCTTAATATATTATTTTTTGACTTCCAAAAACTTGAAATTTCAAAAAAAATGAAACTTTTCGGGGCACGAAAATCGAGCCCCGAAAAAATGAAGTCTAAAAATCAGCAAAATCAAAGTACGAAATACAAAACAAATTGGTCTTAAGTGCTTCATATATTATTTTTTGACTTCCCAAAACTTGCAATTTAAAAAAAAATGAAACTTTTCGGGGCACGAAAATCGAGCCCTGAAAAATGACGTCTTAAAATCAGCAAAATCAGAGTCCGAAAAACAATACAAATGTCTCCAAAGTGCTTAATATATTATTTTTTGACTTCCCAAAACCTGAAATTTCAAAAAAATGAAACTTTTCGGGGCACGAAAATCGATCCCTGAAAAATGAAGTCTAAAAATCAGCAAAATCAGAGTCCGAAAAACAAAACAAATGGCTCCTAAGTTCTTAATATATTATTTTTTGACTTCCCAAAACTTAAAATATCAAAAAAAATGAAACTTTTCTAGGCACGAAAGTCGAGCCCTGAAAAATGACGTCTAAAAATCAGCAAAATAAGAGTCCGAAAAACAAAACAAATGGCTCCTAAGTGCTTAATATATTATTTTTTGACTTACTAAAACTTAAAATGTCAAAAAAAATGAAACTTTTCTAGGCACGAAAGTCGAGCCCTTAACAATGACGTCTAAAAATCAGCAAAATCAGAGTCCGAAAAACAAAACAAATGTCTCCTAAGTGCTTAATATATTATTTTTTGACTTCCAAAAACTTGAAATTTAAAAAAAAATGAAACTTTTCGGGGCACGAAAATCGAGCCCTGAAAAAATGAACTCTAAAAATCAGTAAAATCAGAGTCCGAAAAACAAAACAAATGGCTCCTAAGTGCTTAATATATTATTTTTTGACTTCCCAAAACATAAAATGTCAAAAAAAATGAAACTTTTCTAGGCACGAAAGTCGAGCCCTGAAAAATGACGTCTAAAAATCAGCAAAATCAGAGTCCGAAAAACAAAATATATGGCTCCTATGTGCTTAATATATTATTTTTTGACTTCCCAACATTTAAAATTTCAAAAAAAATGAAACTTTTCTAGGGACGAAAGTCGAGCCCTGAAAAATGACGTCTAAAAATCAGCAAAATCAGAGTCCGAAAAACAATACAAATGTCTCCTAAGTGCTTAATATATTATTTTTTGAATTCCCAAAACTTGAAATTTCAAAACAAATGAAACTTTTCGGGGCACGGAAATCGAGCCCTGAAAAAATGAAGTCTAAAAATCAGCAAAATCAAAGTCCGAAATACAAAACAAATTGGTCCTAAGTGCTTCATATATTATTTTTTGACTTCCCAAAACTTGCAATTTTAAAAAAAAAATGAAACTTTTCGGGGCACGAAAATCGAGCCCTGAAAAATGAAGTCTAAAAATCAGCAAAATCAGAGTCCGAAAAACAAAACAAATGGCTTCTATGTGCTTAATATATTATTTTTTGACTTCCCAAAACTTAAAATGTCAAAAAAAATGAAACTTTTCGGGGCACGAAAGTCGTGCCCTGAAAAATGACGTCTACAAGTCAGCAAAATCAGAGTCCGAAAAACAAAACAAATGGCTCTTAAGTGCTTAATATATTATTTTTTGACTTCCCAAAACTTGAAATTTCAAAAAAAACGAAACTTTTCGGGGCACAAAAATCGAGCCCTGAAAAAATGAAGTCTAAAAATCAGCAAAATCAAAGTCCGAAATACAAAACAAATTGTTCATAAGTGCTTCATATATTATTTTTTGACTTCCCAAAACGTAAAATGTCAAAAAAAATGAAACTTTTCGGGGCACGAAAGTCGAGCCCTGAAAAATGACGTCTACAAGTCAGCAAAATCAGTGACCGAAAATCAATACAAATGTCTCCTAAGTGCATAATATATTATTTTTTGAATTCCAAAATCTTGAAATTTCAAAAAAAATGAAACTTTTCGGGGCACGAAAATCGAGCCCTTAAAAATGAAGTCTAAAAATTAGCAACATCAGAGTCCGAAAAACAATACAAATGTATCCTAAGTGCTTCATATATTATTTTTTGACATCCCAAAACTTAAAATGTAAAAAAAAAAAAAACCTTTTCGGGGCACGAAAATCGAGCCCTGAAAAATGACGTCTTAAAATCAGCAAAATCAGAGTCCGAAAAACAAAACAAATGGCTCCTTAGTTCTTAATTTATTATATTTTGACTTCCCAAAACTTAAAATGTAAAAAAAAATGAAACTTTTCTGGGCACGAAAGTCAAGCCCTGAAAAATGACGTCTAATAATCAGCAAAATCAGAATCCGAAAAACAATACAAATGTATCCTAAGTGCTGCATATATTATTTTTTGACATCCCAAAACTTAAAATGTAAAAAAAAAAAGAACCTTTTTGGGGCACGAAAATCGAGCCCTGAAAAATGACGTCTTAAAATCAGCAAAATCAGAGTCCGAAAAACAAAACAAATGGCTCCTAAGTGCTTAATATATTATTTTTTGACTTCCCAAAACTTGAAATTTCAAAAAAAATGAAAGTTTTCGGGGGCACGAAAATCGAGCCCTGAAAAATGAAGTCTAAAAATCAGCAAAATCAGAGTCCGAAAAACAAAACAAATGGCTCCTATGTGCTTAATACATTATTTTTTGACTTCCCAAAACTTAAAATGTAAAAAAAAATGAAACTTTTCGGGGCACGAAAGTCGAGCCCTGAAAAATGACGTCAAAAAATCGACAAAATCAGAGTCCGAAAAACAATACAAATGTATCCTAAGTGCTGCATATATTATTTTTTGACATCCCAAAACTTAAAATGTAAAAAAAAATGAAACTTTTCGGGGCACGAAAATCGAGCCCTGTAAAATGACGTCTTAAAATCAGCAAAATCAGAGTCCGAAAAACAAAACAAATGGCTCCTAAGTGCTTAATATATTATTTTTTGACTTCCCAAAACTTAAAATGTCAAAAAAAATGAAACTTTTTTGGGCACGAAAGTCGAGCCCTGAAAAATGACGTCTAAAAATCAGCAAAATCAGAGTCCGAAAAACAATACAAATGTCTCATAAGGGCTTAATATATTATTTTTTGAATTCCAAAAACTTAAAATTTCAAAAAAAATGAAACTTTTCGGGGCACGAAAATCGAGCCCTGAAAAATGAAGTCTAAAAATCAGCAAAATCAAAGTCCGAAAAACAAAACAAATTGGTCCTAATTGCTTCATATATTATTTTTTAACTTCCCAAAACTTGAAATTTAAAAAAAATAAAACTTTCGGGGCACGAAAATCGAGCCTTGAAAAATGACGTCTTAAAATCAGCTAAATTAGAGTCCGAAAAACAAAACAAATGGCTCCTAAGTGCTTAATATATTATTTTTTGACTTCCCAAAACTTAAAATGTCAAAAAAAATGAAACTTTTCTAGGCACGAAAATCGAGCCCTGAAAAATGAAGTCTAAAAATCAGCAAAATCAGAGTCCGAAAAACAATACAAATGTATCCTGAGTGCTTAATATATTATTTTTTGACTTCACAAAACTTGAAATTTCAAAAAAAATGAAACTTTTCGGGGCACGAAAATTGAGCCTTGAAAAATGAAGTCTAAAAATCAGCAAAATCAGAGTCCGAAAAACAAAACAAATGGCTCCTAAGTGCTTAATATATTATTTTTTGACTTCCCAAAACTTAAAATGTCAAAAAAAATGAAACTTTTCTAGGCACGAAATTCGAGCCCTGAAAAATGAAGTCTAAAAATCAGCAAAATCAGAGTCCGAAAAACAATACAAATGTCTCCTAAGTGCTTAATATATTATTTTTTGACTTCCCAAAACTTGAAATTTCAAAAAAAATGAAACTTTTCGGGGCACGAAAATCGAGCCCTGAAAAATGAAGTCTAAAAATCAGCAAAATCAAAGTCCGAAATACAAAACAAATTGGTCCTAAGTGCTTCATATATTATTTTTTGACTTCCCAAAACTTGCAATTTAAAAAAAAAAAAAAACTTTTCGGGGCACGAAAATCGAGCCCTGAAAAATGACGTCTTAAAATCAGCAAAATCAGAGTCCGAAAAACAAAACAAATGGCTCCTAAGTGCTTAATATATTATTTTTTGACTTCCCAAAACTTGAAATTTTAAAAAAAATGAAACTTTTCGGGGGCACGAAAATCGAGCCCTGAAAAATGAAGTCTAAAAATTAGCAAAATCAGAGTCCGAAAAACAAAACAAATGGCTCCTATGTGCTTAATATATTATTTTTTGACATCCCAAAACTTAAAATGTAAAAAAAAAAAGAACCTTTTCGGGGCATGAAAATCGAGCCCTGAAAAATGACGTCTTAAAATCAGCAAAATCAGAGTCCGAAAAACAAAACAAATGGCTCCTAAGTTCTTAATTTATTATATTTTGACTTCCCAAAACTTAAAATGTCAAAAAAAATGAAACTTTTCTGGGCACGAAAGTCAAGCCCTGAAAAATGACGTCTAATAATAAGCAAAATCAGAATCCGAAAAACAATACAAATGTATCCTAAGTGCTGCATATATTATTTTTTGACATCCCAAAACTTAAAATGTAAAAAAAAAAAGAACCTTTTTGGGGCACGAAAATCGAGCCCTGAAAAATGACGTCTTAAAATCAGCAAAATCAGAGTCCGAAAAACAAAACAAATGGCTCCTAAGTGCTTAATATATTATTTTTTGACTTCCCAAAACTTGAAATTTCAAAAAAAATGAAACTTTTCGGGGGCACGAAAATCGAGCCCTGAAAAATGAAGTCTAAAAATCAGCAAAATCAGAGTCCGAAAAATAAAACAAATGGCTCCTATGTGCTTAATATATTATTTTTTGACTTCCCAAAACTTAAAATGTAAAAAAAAATGAAACTTTTCGGGGCACGAAAGTCGAGCCCTGAAAAATGACGTCTACAAGTCAGCAAAATCAGAGTCCGAAAATCAATACAAATGTCTCCTATGTGCTTAATATATTATTTTTTGAATTCCAAAAACATAAAATTTCAAAAAAAATGAAACTTTTTAGGGCACGAAAGTCGAGCCCTGAAATATGACGTCAAAAAATTGACAAAATGAGAGTCCGAAAAACAATACAAATGTATCCTAAGTGCTGCATATATTATTTTTTGACATCCCAATACTTAAAATGTAAAAAAAAATGAAACTTTTCGGGGCACGAAAATCGAGCCCTGTAAAATGACGTCTTAAAATCAGCTAAATTAGAGTCCGAAAAACAAAACAAATGGCTCCTCTGTGCTTAATATATTATTTTTTGACTTCCCAAAACTTAAAATGTCAAAAAAATGAAACTTTTCGGGGCGCGAAAGTCGAGCCCTGAAAAATGACGTCTAAAAATTAGCAACATCAGAGTCCGAAAAACAATACAAATGTATCCTAAGTGATTCATATATTATTTTTTGACATCCCAAAACTTAAAATGTAAAAAAAAATGAACCTTTTCGGGGCACGAAAATCGAGCCCTCAAAAATGACGTCTTAAAATCAGCAAAATCAGAGTCCGAAAAATAAAACAAATGGCTCCTAAGTGCTTAATATATTATTTTTTGACTTCCCAAAACTTGAAATTAAAAAAAAAAATGAAACTTTTCGTGGCACGAAAATCAAGCCCTTAAAAATAAAGTCTAAAAATCAGCAAAATCAGAGTCCGAAAAACAAAACAAATGGCTCCTATGTGCTTAATATATTATTTTTTGACTTCCAAAACTTAAAATGTCAAAAAAAATGAAACTTTTCGGGGCACGAAAGTCGAGCCCTGAAAAATGACGTCTAAAAATCAGCAAAATCAGAGTCCGAAAAACAATACAAATGTCTCCTAAGTGCTTAATATATTATTTTTTGACTTCCCAAAACTTGAAATTTCAAAAAAAATGAAACTTTTCGGGGCAACGAAAATCGAGCCCTGAAAAATGAAGTCTAAAAATCAGCAAAATCAAAGTCCGAAATACAAAACAAATTGGTCCTAAGTGCTTCATATATTATTTTTTGACTTCCCAAAACTTGCAATTTAAAAAAAAAATAAAACTTTTCAGGGCACGAAAATCGAGCCCTGAAAAATGACGTCTAAAAATCAGCAACATCAGAGTCCGAAAAACAATACAAATGTATCCTAAGTGCTTCATATATTATTTTTTGACATCCCAAAACTTAAAATGTAAAAAAAAAAAAAACTTTTTCGGGGCACGAAAATCGAGCCCTGAAAAATGACGTCTTAAAATCAGCAAAATCAGAGTCCGAAAAACAAAACAAATGGCTCCTAAGTTCTTAATTTATTATATTTTGACTTCCCAAAACTTAAAATGTCAAAAAAAATGAAACTTTTCTGGGCACGAAAGTCAAGCCCTGAAAAATGCCGTCTAATAATAAGCAAAATCAAAATCCGAAAAACAATACAAATGTATCCTAAGTGCTGCATATATTATTTTTTGACATCCCAAAACTTAAAATGTAAAAAATAATGAAACTTTTCGGGGAACGAAAATCGAGCCCTGTAAATGACGTCTTAAAATCAGCAAAATCAGAGTCCGAAAAACAAAACAAATGGCTCCTAAGTGCTTAATATATTATTTTTTGACTTCCCAAAACTTAAAATGTCAAAAAAAATGAAAATTTTTTAGGCACGAAAGTCGAGCCCTGAAAAATGACGTCTAAAAATCAGCAAAATCAGAGTCCGAAAAACAATACAAATGTCTCATAAGGGCTTAATATATTATTTTTTGAATTCCAAAAACTTAAAATTTCAAAAAAAATGAAACTTTTCGGGGAACGAAAATCGAGCCCTGAAAAATGAAGTCTAAAACTCAGCAAAATCAAAGTCCGAAAAACAAAACAAATTGGTCCTAAGTGCTTCATATATTATTTTTTGACTTCCCAAAACTTGAAATTTAAAAAAAAATGAAACTTTCGGGGCACGAAAATCGAGCCCTGAAAAATGACGTCTTAAAATCAGCTAAATTAGAGTCCGAAAAACAAAACAAATGGCTCCTATGTGCTTAATAAATTATTTTTTGACTTCCCAAAAATTAAAATGTCAAAAAAAATGAAACTTTTCGGGGGCACGAAAGTCGAGCCCTGAAAAATGACGTCTAAAAATCAGCAAAATCAGATTCCGAAAAACAAAACAAATGTCTCCTAAGTGCTTAATATATTATTTTTTGACTTCCCAAAACTTGAAATTTCAAAAAAAATGAAACTTTTCGGGGCACGAAAATCGAGCCCTGAAAAATGAAGTCTAAAAATCAGCAAAATCAAAGTCCGAAAAACAAAACAAATTGGTCCTAATTGCTTCATATATTATTTTTTAACTTCCCAAAACTTGAAATTTAAAAAAAAATGAAACTTTCGGGGCACGAAAATCGAGCCCTGAAAAATGACGTCTTAAAATCAGCTAAATTAGAGTCCGAAAAACAAAACAAATGGCTCCTAAGTGCTTAATATATTATTTTTTGACTTCCCAAAACTTAAAATGTCAAAAAAAATGAAACTTTTCTAGGCACGAAAGTCGAGCCCTGAAAAATGAAGTCTAAAAATCAGCAAAATCAGAGTCCGAAAAACAATACAAATGTCTCCTAAGTGCTTAATATATTATTTTTTGACTTCCCAAAACTTGAAATTTCAAAAAAAATGAAACTTTTCGGGGCACGAAAATCGAGCCCTGAAAAATGAAGTCTAAAAATCAGCAAAATCAAAGTCCGAAATACAAAACAAATTGGTCCTAAGTGCTTCATATATTATTTTTTGACTTCCCAAAACTTGCAATTCAAAAAAAAAATAAAACTTTTCGGGGCACGAAAATCGAGCCCTGAAAAATGACGTCTTAAAATCAGCAAAATCAGAGTCCGAAAAACAAAACAAATGGCTCCTAAGTGCTTAATATATTATTTTTTGACTTCCCAAAACTTGAAATTTCAAAAAAAATGAAACTTTTCGGGGGCACGAAAATCGAGCCCTGAAAAATGAAGTCTAAAAATCAGCAAAATCAGAGTCCGAAAAACAATACAAATGTATCCTGAGTGCTTAATATATTATTTTTTGACTTCCCAAAACTTGAAATTTCAAAAAAAATGAAACTTTTCGGGGCACGAAAATTGAGCCTTGAAAAATGAAGTCTAAAAATCAGCAAAATCAGAGTCCGAAAAACAAAACAAATGGCTCTTATGTGCTTAATATATTATTTTTGACTTCCCAAAACTTAAAATGTCAAAAAAAATGAAACTTTTCTAGGCACGAAATTCGAGCCCTGAAAAATGAAGTCTAAAAATCAGCAAAATCAGAGTCCGAAAAACAATACAAATGTCTCCTAAGTGCTTAATATATTATTTTTTGACTTCCCAAAACTTGAAATTTCAAAAAAAATGAAACTTTTCTGGGCACGAAAGTCAAGCCCTGAAAAATGACGTCTAATAATCAGCAAAATCAGAATCCGAAAAACAATACAAATGTATCCTAAGTGCTGCATATATTATTTTTTGACATCCCAAAACTTAAAATGTAAAAAAAAAAAGAACCTTTCTGGGGCACGAAAATCGAGCCCTGAAAAATGACGTCTTAAAATCAGCAAAATCAGAGTCCGAAAAACAAAACAAATGGCTCCTAAGTGCTTAATATATTATTTTTTGACTTCCCAAAACTTGAAATTTCAAAAAAAATGAAACTTTTCTGGGCACGAAAGTCAAGCCCTGAAAAATGACGTCTAATAATCAGCAAAATCAGAATCCGAAAAACAATACAAATGTATCCTAAGTGCTGCATATATTATTTTTTGACATCCCAAAACTTAAAATGTAAAAAAAAAAAGAACCTTTTTGGGGCACGAAAATCGAGCCCTGAAAAATGACGTCTTAAAATCAGCAAAATCAGAGTCCGAAAAACAAAACAAATGGCTCCTAAGTGCTTAATATATTATTTTTTGACTTCCCAAAACTTGAAATTTCAAAAAAAATGAAAGTTTTCGGGGGCACGAAAATCGAGCCCTGAAAAATGAAGTCTAAAAATCAGCAAAATCAGAGTCCGAAAAACAAAACAAATGGCTCCTATGTGCTTAATATATTATTTTTTGACTTCCCAAAACTTAAAATGTAAAAAAAAATGAAACTTTTCGGGGCACGAAAGTCGAGCCCTGAAAAATGACGTCAAAAAATCGACAAAATCAGAGTCCGAAAAACAAAACAAATGGCTCCTAAGTGCTTAATATATTATTTTTTGACTTCCCAAAACTTAAAATGTCAAAAAAAATGAAACTTTTTTGGGCACGAAAGTCGAGCCCTGAAAAATGACGTCTAAAAATCAGCAAAATCAGAGTCCGAAAAACAATACAAATGTCTCATAAGGGCTTAATATATTATTTTTTGAATTCCAAAAACTTAAAATTTCAAAAAAAATGAAACTTTTCGGGGCACGAAAATCGAGCCCTGAAAAATGAAGTCTAAAAATCAGCAAAATCAAAGTCCGAAAAACAAAACAAATTGGTCCTAATTGCTTCATATATTATTTTTTAACTTCCCAAAACTTGAAATTTAAAAAAAAATGAAACTTTCGGGGCACGAAAATCGAGCCTTGAAAAATGACGTCTTAAAATCAGCTAAATTAGAGTCCGAAAAACAAAACAAATGGCTCCTAAGTGCTTAATATATTATTTTTTGACTTCCCAAAACTTAAAATGTCAAAAAAAATGAAACTTTTCTAGGCACGAAAATCGAGCCCTGAAAAATGAAGTCTAAAAATCAGCAAAATCAGAGTCCGAAAAACAATACAAATGTATCCTGAGTGCTTAATATATTATTTTTTGACTTCACAAAACTTGAAATTTCAAAAAAAATGAAACTTTTCGGGGCACGAAAATTGAGCCTTGAAAAATGAAGTCTAAAAATCAGCAAAATCAGAGTCCGAAAAACAAAACAAATGGCTCCTAAGTGCTTAATATATTATTTTTTGACTTCCCAAAACTTAAAATGTCAAAAAAAATGAAACTTTTCTAGGCACGAAATTCGAGCCCTGAAAAATGAAGTCTAAAAATCAGCAAAATCAGAGTCCGAAAAACAATACAAATGTCTCCTAAGTGCTTAATATATTATTTTTTGACTTCCCAAAACTTGAAATTTCAAAAAAAATGAAACTTTTCGGGGCACGAAAATCGAGCCCTGAAAAATGAAGTCTAAAAATCAGCAAAATCAAAGTCCGAAATACAAAACAAATTGGTCCTAAGTGCTTCATATATTATTTTTTGACTTCCCAAAACTTGCAATTTAAAAAAAAAAAAAAACTTTTCGGGGCACGAAAATCGAGCCCTGAAAAATGACGTCTTAAAATCAGCTAAATCAGAGTCCGAAAAACAAAACAAATGGCTCATATGTGCTTAATATATTATTTTTTGACTTCCCAAAACTTAAAATATCAAAAAAAATTAAACTTTTCGGGGAACGAAAGACGAGCCCTGAAAAATGACGTCTAAAAATCAGCAACATCAGAGTCCGAAAAACAATACAAATGTATCCTAAGTGCTTCATATATTATTTTTTGACATCCCAAAACTTAAAATGTAAAAAAAAAAAGAACCTTTTCGGGGCACGAAAATCGAGCCCTGAAAAATGACGTCTTAAAATCAGCAAAATCAGAGTCCGAAAAACAAAACAAATGGCTCCTAAGTTCTTAATTTATTATATTTTGACTTTCCAAAACTTAAAATGTCAAAAAAAATGAAACTTTTTTGGGCACGAAAGTCAAGCCCTGAAAAATGACGTCTAATAATAAGCAAAATCAGAATCCGAAAAACAATACAAATGTATCCTAAGTGCTGCATATATTATTTTTTTACATCCCAAAACTTAAAATGTAAAAAAAAAAGAACCTTTTTGGGGCACGAAAATCGAGCCCTGAAAAATGACGTCTTAAAATCAGCAAAATCAGAGTCCGAAAAACAAAACAAATGGCTCCTAAGTGCTTAATATATTATTTTTTGACTTCCCAAAACTTGAAATTTTAAAAAAAATGAAACTTTTCGGGGGCACGAAAATCGAGCCCTGAAAAATGAAGTCTAAAAATTAGCAAAATCAGAGTCCGAAAAACAAAACAAATGGCTCCTATGTGCTTAATATATTATTTTTTGACATCCCAAAACTTAAAATGTAAAAAAAAAAAGAACCTTTTCGGGGCATGAAAATCGAGCCCTGAAAAATGACGTCTTAAAATCAGCAAAATCAGAGTCCGAAAAACAAAACAAATGGCTCCTAAGTTCTTAATTTATTATATTTTGACTTCCCAAAACTTAAAATGTCAAAAAAAATGAAACTTTTCTGGGCACGAAAGTCAAGCCCTGAAAAATGACGTCTAATAATAAGCAAAATCAGAATCCGAAAAACAATACAAATGTATCCTAAGTGCTGCATATATTATTTTTTGACATCCCAAAACTTAAAATGTAAAAAAAAAAAGAACCTTTTTGGGGCACGAAAATCGAGCCCTGAAAAATGACGTCTTAAAATCAGCAAAATCAGAGTCCGAAAAACAAAACAAATGGCTCCTAAGTGCTTAATATATTATTTTTTGACTTCCCAAAACTTGAAATTTCAAAAAAAATGAAAATTTTCGGGGGCACGAAAATCGAGCCCTGAAAAATGAAGTCTAAAAATCAGCAAAATCAGAGTCCGAAAAATAAAACAAATGGCTCCTATGTGCTTAATATATTATTTTTTGACTTCCCAAAACTTAAAATGTAAAAAAAAATGAAACTTTTCGGGGCACGAAAGTCGAGCCCTGAAAAATGACGTCTACAAGTCAGCAAAATCAGAGTCCGAAAATCAATACAAATGTCTCCTATGTGCTTAATATATTATTTTTTGAATTCCAAAAACTTAAAATTTCAAAAAAAATGAAACTTTTTAGGGCACGAAAGTCGAGCCCTGAAATATGACGTCAAAAAATTGACAAAATGAGAGTCCGAAAAACAATACAAATGTATCCTAAGTGCTGCATATATTATTTTTTGACATCCCAATACTTAAAATGTAAAAAAAAATGAAACTTTTCAGGGCACGAAAATCGAGCCCTGTAAAATGACGTCTTAAAATCAGCTAAATTAGAGTCCGAAAAACAAAACAAATGGCTCCTCTGTGCTTAATATATTATTTTTTGACTTCCCAAAACTTAAAATGTCAAAAAAATGAAACTTTTCGGGGCGCGAAAGTCGAGCCCTGAAAAATGACGTCTAAAAATCAGCAACATCAGAGTCCGAAAAACAATACAAATGTATCCTAAGTGATTCATATATTATTTTTTGACATCCCAAAACTTAAAATGTAAAAAAAAATGAACCTTTTCGGGGCACGAAAATCGAGCCCTCAAAAATGACGTCTTAAAATCAGCAAAATCAGAGTCCGAAAAATAAAACAAATGGCTCCTAAGTGCTTAATATATTATTTTTTGACTTCCCAAAACTTGAAATTAAAAAAAAAATGAAACTTTTCGTGGCACGAAAATCAAGCCCTTAAAAATAAAGTCTAAAAATCAGCAAAATCAGAGTCCGAAAAACAAAACAAATGGCTCCTATGTGCTTAATATATTATTTTTTGACTTCCAAAACTTAAAATGTCAAAAAAAATGAAACTTTTCGGGGCACGAAAGTCGAGCCCTGAAAAATGACGTCTAAAAATCAGCAAAATCAGAGTCCGAAAAACAATACAAATGTCTCCTAAGTGCTTAATATATTATTTTTTGACTTCCCAAAACTTGAAATTTCAAAAAAAATGAAACTTTTCGGGGCAACGAAAATCGAGCCTTGAAAAATGAAGTCTAAAAATCAGCAAAATCAAAGTCCGAAATACAAAACAAATTGGTCCTAAGTGCTTCATATATTATTTTTTGACTTCCCAAAACTTGCAATTTAAAAAAAAAATAAAACTTTTCAGGGCACGAAAATCGAGCCCTGAAAAATGACGTCTAAAAATCAGCAACATCAGAGTCCGAAAAACAATACAAATGTATCCTAAGTGCTTCATATATTATTTTTTGACATCCCAAAACTTAAAATGTAAAAAAAAAAAAAACTTTTTCGGGGCACGAAAATCGAGCCCTGAAAAATGACGTCTTAAAATCAGCAAAATCAGAGTCCGAAAAACAAAACAAATGGCTCCTAAGTTCTTAATTTATTATATTTTGACTTCCCAAAACTTAAAATGTCAAAAAAAATGAAACTTTTCTGGGCACGAAAGTCAAGCCCTGAAAAATGCCGTCTAATAATAAGCAAAATCAGAATCCGAAAAACAATACAAATGTATCCTAAGTGCTGCATATATTATTTTTTGACATCCCAAAACTTAAAATGTAAAAAATAATGAAACTTTTCGGGGAACGAAAATCGAGCCCTGTAAATGACGTCTTAAAATCAGCAAAATCAGAGTCCGAAAAACAAAACAAATAGCTCCTAAGTGCTTAATATATTATTTTTTGACTTTCCAAAATTTAAAATGTCAAAAAAAATGAAAATTTTCTAGGCACGAAAGTCGAGCCCTGAAAAATGACGTCTAAAAATCAGCAAAATCAGAGTCCGAAAAACAATACAAATGTCTCATAAGGGCTTAATATATTATTTTTTGAATTCCAAAAACTTAAAATTTCAAAAAAAATGAAACTTTTCAGGGAACGAAAATCGAGCCCTGAAAAATGAAGTCTAAAACTCAGCAAAATCAAAGTCCGAAAAACAAAACAAATTGGTCCTAAGTGCTTCATATATTATTTTTTGACTTCCCAAAACTTGAAATTTAAAAAAAAATGAAACTTTCGGGGCACGAAAATCGAGCCCTGAAAAATGACGTCTTAAAATCAGCTAAATTAGAGTCCGAAAAACAAAACAAATGGCTCCTATGTGCTTAATAAATTATTTTTTGACTTCCCAAAAATTAAAATGTCAAAAAAAATGAAACTTTTCGGGGGCACGAAAGTCGAGCCCTGAAAAATGACGTCTAAAAATCAGCAAAATCAGATTCCGAAAAACAAAACAAATGTCTCCTAAGTGCTTAATATATTATTTTTTGACTTCCCAAAACTTGAAATTTCAAAAAAAATGAAACTTTTCGGGGCACGAAAATCGAGCCCTGAAAAATGAAGTCTAAAAATCAGCAAAATCAAAGTCCGAAAAACAAAACAAATTGGTCCTAATTGCTTCATATATTATTTTTTAACTTCCCAAAACTTGAAATTTAAAAAAAAATGAAACTTTCGGGTCACGAAAATCGAGCCCTGAAAAATGACGTCTTAAAATCAGCTAAATTAGAGTCCGAAAAACAAAACAAATGGCTCCTAAGTGCTTAATATATTATTTTTTGACTTCCCAAAACTTAAAATGTCAAAAAAAATGAAACTTTTCTAGGCACGAAAGTCGAGCCCTGAAAAATGAAGTCTAAAAATCAGCAAAATCAGAGTCTGAAAAACAATACAAATGTCTCCTAAGTGCTTAATATATTATTTTTTGACTTCCCAAAACTTGAAATTTCAAAAAAAATGAAACTTTTCGGGGCACGAAAATCGAGCCCTGAAAAATGAAGTCTAAAAATCAGCAAAATCAGAGTCCGAAAAACAAAACAAATGGGTCCTATGTGCTTAATATATTATTTTTTGACTTCCCAAAACATAAAATGTAAAAAAAATGAAACTTTTCGGGGCACGAAAGTCGAGCCCTGAAAAATGACGTCTACAAGTCAGCAAAATCAGAGTCCGAAAATCAAAACAAATGGATCATAAGTGCTTAATATATTATTTTTTGACTTCCCAAAACTTAAAATATCAAAAAAAATGAAACTTTTCGGGGAACGAAAGTCGAGCCATGAAAAATGACGTCTAAAAATCAGCAACATCAGAGTCCGAAAAACAATACAAATGTATCCTAAGTCCTTCATATATTATTTTTTGACATCCCAAAACTTAAAATGTAAAAAAAAAAAGAACCTTTTCGGGGCACGAAAATCGAGCCCTGAAAAATGACGTCTTAAAATCAGCAAAATCAGAGTCCGAAAAACAAAACAAATGGCTCCTAAGTTCTTAATTTATTATATTTTGACTTCCCAAAACTTAAAATGTCAAAAAAAATGAAACTTTTTTGGGCACGAAAGTCAAGCCCTGAAAAATGACGTCTAATAATAAGCAAAATAAGAATCCGAAAAACAATACAAATGTATCCTAAGTGCTGCATATATTATTTTTTGACATCCCAAAACTTAAAATGTAAAAAAAAAAAGAACCTTTTTGGGGCACGAAAATCGAGCCCTGAAAAATGACGTCTTAAAATCAGCAAAATCAGAGTCCGAAAAACAAAACAAATGGCTCCTAAGTGCTTAATATATTATTTTTTGACTTCCCAAAACTTGAAATTTCAAAAAAAATGAAACTTTTCGGGGGCACGAAAATCGAGCTCTGAAAAATGAAGTCTAAAAATCAGCAAAATCAGAGTCCGAAAAACAATACAAATGTATCCTGAGTGCTTAATATATTATTTTTTGACTTCCCAAAACTTGAAATTTCAAAAAAAATGAAACTTTTCGGGGCACGAAAATTGAGCCTTGAAAAATGAAGTCTAAAAATCAGCAAAATCAGAGTCCGAAAAACAAAACAAATGGCTCTTATGTGCTTAATATATTATTTTTGACTTCCCAAAACTTAAAATGTCAAAAAAAATGAAACTTTTCTAGGCACGAAATTCGAGCCCTGAAAAATGAAGTCTAAAAATCATAAATTAAGAACTTAGGAGCCATTTGTTTTGTTTTTCGGACTCTGATTTTGCTGATTTTAAGACGTCATTTTTCAGGGCTCGATTTTCGTGCCTAGAAAAGTTTCATTTTTTTTGACATTTTAAGTTTTGGGAAGTCAAAAATAATATATTAAGCACATAAGAGCCATTTGTTTTGTTTTTCGGACTCTGATTTTGCTGATTTTTAGACTTCATTTTTCAAGGCTCAATTTTCGTGCCCCGAAAAGTTTCATTTTTTTTGAAATTTGAAGTTTTGGGAAGTCAAAAAATAATATATTAAGCACTCAGGATACATTTGTATTGTTTTTCGGACTCTGATTTTGCTGATTTTTAGACTTCATTTTTCAGGGCTCGATTTTCGTGCCCCCGAAAAGTTTCATTTTTTTTGAAATTTCAAGTTATTATTTTTTAAATTCCAAAAACTTAAAATTTCAAAAAAAATGAAACTTTTCGGGGCACGAAAGTCGAGCCCTGAAATATGACGTCAAAAAATCGACAAAATGAGAGTCCGAAAAACAATACAAATGTATCCTAAGTGCTGCATATATTATTTTTTGACATCCCAATACTTAAAATGTAAAAAAAAATGAAACTTTTCGGCACGAAAATCGAGCCCTGTAAAATGACGTCTTAAAATCAGCTAAATTAGAGTCCGAAAAACAAAACAAATGGTTCCTATGTGCTTAATATATTATTTTTTGACTTCCCAAAACTTAAAATGTCAAAAAAATGAAACTTTTCGGGGCGCGAAAGTCGAGCCCTGAAAAATGACGTCTAAAAATCAGCAACATCAGAGTCCGAAAAACAATACAAATGTATCCTAAGTGATTCATATATTATTTTTTGACATCCCAAAACTTAAAATGTAAAAAAAAATGAACCTTTTCGGGGCACGAAAATCGAGCCCTCAAAAATGACGTCTTAAAATCAGCAAAATCAGAGTCCGAAAAATAAAACAAATGGCTCCTAAGTGCTTAATATATTATTTTTTGACTTCCCAAAACTTGAAATTAAAAAAAAAATGAAACTTTTCGTGGCACGAAAATCAAGCCCTTAAAAATGAAGTCTAAAAATCAGCAAAACCAGAGTCCGAAAAACAAAACAAATGGCTCCTATGTGCTTAATATATTATTTTTTGACTTCAAAAACTTAAAATGTCAAAAAAAATGAAACTTTTCGGGGCACGAAAGTCGAGCCCTGAAAAATGACGTCTAAAAATCAGCAAAATCAGAGTCCGAAAAACAATACAAATGTCTCCTAAGTGCTTAATATATTATTTTTTGAATTCCAAAAACTTAAAATTTCAAAAAAAATGAAACTTTTCGGGGAACGAAAATCGAGCCCTGAAAAATGAAGTCTAAAACTCAGCAAAATCAAAGTCCGAAAAACAAAACAAATTGGTCCTAAGTGCTTCATATATTATTTTTTGACTTCCCAAAACTTGAAATTTAAAAAAAAATGAAACTTTCGGGGCACGAAAATCGAGCCCTGAAAAATGACGTCTTAAAATCAGCTAAATTAGAGTCCGAAAAACAAAACAAATGGCTCCTATGTGCTTAATAAATTATTTTTTGACTTCCCAAAAATTAAAATGAAAAAAAAATGAAACTTTTCGGGGCACGAAAGTCGAGCCCTGAAAAATGACGTCTAAAAATCAGCAAAATCAGAGTCCGATAAACAATACAAATGTCTCCTAAGTGCTTAATATATTATTTTTTGACTTCCCAAAACTTGAAATTTCAAAAAAAATGAAACTTTTCGGGGCACGAAAATTGAGCCCTGAAAAATGAAGTCTAAAAATCAGCAAAATCAGAGTCCGAAAAACAAAACAAATGGCTCCTAAGTGCTTAATATATTATTTTTTGACTTCCCAAAACTTAAAATGTCAAAAAAAATGAAACTTTTCTAGGCACGAAAGTCGAGCCCTGAAAAATGATGTCTAAAAATCAGCAAAATCAGAGTTCGAAAAACGATACAAATGTCTCCTAAGTGCTTAATATATTATTTTTTGACTTCCCAAATCTTGAAATTTCAAAAAAAATGAAACTTTTCGGGGCACGAAAATCGAGCCCTGAAAAATGACGTCTTAAAATCAGCTAAATCAGAGTCCGAAAAACAAAACAAATGGCTCATATGTGCTTAATATATTATTTTTTGACTTCCCAAAACTTAAACTATCAAAAAAAATGAAACTTTTCGGGGAACGAAAGTCGAGCCCTGAAAAATGACGTCTAAAAATCAGCAACATCAGAGTCCGAAAAACAATACAAATGTATCCTAAGTGCTTCATATATTATTTTTTGACATCCAAAAACTTAAAATGTAAAAAAAAAAAGAACCTTTTCGGGGCACGAAAATCGAGCCCTGAAAAATGACGTCCTAAAATCAGCAAAATCAGAGTCCGAAAAACAAAACAAATGGCTCCTAAGTGCTTAATATATTATTTTTTGACTTCCCAAATCTTGAAATTTCAAAAAAAATGAAACTTTTCGGGGGCACGAAAATCGAGCCCTGAAAAATGAAGTCTAAAAATCAGCAAAATCAGAGTCCGAAAAACAAAACAAATGGGTCCTATGTGCTTAATATATTATTTTTTGACTTCCCAAAACATAAAATGTAAAAAAAATGAAACTTTTCGGGGCACGAAAGTCGAGCCCTGAAAAATGACGTCTACAAGTCAGCAAAATCAGAGTCCGAAAATCAAAACAAATGGATCATAAGTGCTTAATATACTTTTTTTTGACTTCCCAAAACTTGAAATTTCAAAAAAAATGAAACTTTTCGGGGCACGAAAATCGAGCCCTTAAAAAAGAAGTCTAAAAATCAGCAAAATCAAAGTCCGAAAAACAAAACAAATGGCTGCTATGTGCTTAATATATTATTTTTTGACTTCCCAAAACTTAAAATGTCAAAAAAAATGAAACTTTTCGGGGGCACGAAAATCGAGCCCTGAAAAATGAAGTCTAAAAATCAGCAAAATCAGAGTCCGAAAAACAATACAAATGTATCCTGAGTGCTTAATATATTATTTTTTGACTTCCCAAAACTTGAAATTTCAAAAAAAATGAAACTTTTCGGGGCACGAAAATTGAGCCTTGAAAAATGAAGTCTAAAAATCAGCAAAATCAGAGTCCGAAAAACAAAACAAATGGCTCTTATGTGCTTAATATATTATTTTTGACTTCCCAAAACTTAAAATGTCAAAAAAAATGAAACTTTTCTAGGCACGAAATTCGAGCCCTGAAAAATGAAGTCTAAAAATCATAAATTAAGAACTTAGGAGCCATTTGTTTTGTTTTTCGGACTCTGATTTTGCTGATTTTAAGACGTCATTTTTCAGGGCTCGATTTTCGTGCCTAGAAAAGTTTCATTTTTTTTGACATTTTAAGTTTTGGGAAGTCAAAAATAATATATTAAGCACATAAGAGCCATTTGTTTTGTTTTTCGGACTCTGATTTTGCTGATTTTTAGACTTCATTTTTCAAGGCTCAATTTTCGTGCCCCGAAAAGTTTCATTTTTTTTGAAATTTCAAGTTTTGGGAAGTCAAAAAATAATATATTAAGCACTCAGGATACATTTGTATTGTTTTTCGGACTCTGATTTTGCTGATTTTTAGACTTCATTTTTCAGGGCTCGATTTTCGTGCCCCCGAAAAGTTTCATTTTTTTTGAAATTTCAAGTTATTATTTTTTAAATTCCAAAAACTTAAAATTTCAAAAAAAATGAAACTTTTCGGGGCACGAAAGTCGAGCCCTGAAATATGACGTCAAAAAATCGACAAAATGAGAGTCCGAAAAACAATACAAATGTATCCTAAGTGCTGCATATATTATTTTTTGACATCCCAATACTTAAAATGTAAAAAAAAATGAAACTTTTCGGCACGAAAATCGAGCCCTGTAAAATGACGTCTTAAAATCAGCTAAATTAGAGTCCGAAAAACAAAACAAATGGTTCCTATGTGCTTAATATATTATTTTTTGACTTCCCAAAACTTAAAATGTCAAAAAAATGAAACTTTTCGGGGCGCGAAAGTCGAGCCCTGAAAAATGACGTCTAAAAATCAGCAACATCAGAGTCCGAAAAACAATACAAATGTATCCTAAGTGATTCATATATTATTTTTTGACATCCCAAAACTTAAAATGTAAAAAAAAATGAACCTTTTCGGGGCACGAAAATCGAGCCCTCAAAAATGACGTCTTAAAATCAGCAAAATCAGAGTCCGAAAAATAAAACAAATGGCTCCTAAGTGCTTAATATATTATTTTTTGACTTCCCAAAACTTGAAATTAAAAAAAAAATGAAACTTTTCGTGGCACGAAAATCAAGCCCTTAAAAATGAAGTCTAAAAATCAGCAAAACCAGAGTCCGAAAAACAAAACAAATGGCTCCTATGTGCTTAATATATTATTTTTTGACTTCAAAAACTTAAAATGTCAAAAAAAATGAAACTTTTCGGGGCACGAAAGTCGAGCCCTGAAAAATGACGTCTAAAAATCAGCAAAATCAGAGTCCGAAAAACAATACAAATGTCTCCTAAGTGCTTAATATATTATTTTTTGAATTCCAAAAACTTAAAATTTCAAAAAAAATGAAACTTTTCGGGGAACGAAAATCGAGCCCTGAAAAATGAAGTCTAAAACTCAGCAAAATCAAAGTCCGAAAAACAAAACAAATTGGTCCTAAGTGCTTCATATATTATTTTTTGACTTCCCAAAACTTGAAATTTAAAAAAAAATGAAACTTTCGGGGCACGAAAATCGAGCCCTGAAAAATGACGTCTTAAAATCAGCTAAATTAGAGTCCGAAAAACAAAACAAATGGCTCCTATGTGCTTAATAAATTATTTTTTGACTTCCCAAAAATTAAAATGAAAAAAAAATGAAACTTTTCGGGGCACGAAAGTCGAGCCCTGAAAAATGACGTCTAAAAATCAGCAAAATCAGAGTCCGATAAACAATACAAATGTCTCCTAAGTGCTTAATATATTATTTTTTGACTTCCCAAAACTTGAAATTTCAAAAAAAATGAAACTTTTCGGGGCACGAAAATTGAGCCCTGAAAAATGAAGTCTAAAAATCAGCAAAATCAGAGTCCGAAAAACAAAACAAATGGCTCCTAAGTGCTTAATATATTATTTTTTGACTTCCCAAAACTTAAAATGTCAAAAAAAATGAAACTTTTCTAGGCACGAAAGTCGAGCCCTGAAAAATGATGTCTAAAAATCAGCAAAATCAGAGTTCGAAAAACGATACAAATGTCTCCTAAGTGCTTAATATATTATTTTTTGACTTCCCAAATCTTGAAATTTCAAAAAAAATGAAACTTTTCGGGGCACGAAAATCGAGCCCTGAAAAATGACGTCTTAAAATCAGCTAAATCAGAGTCCGAAAAACAAAACAAATGGCTCATATGTGCTTAATATATTATTTTTTGACTTCCCAAAACTTAAACTATCAAAAAAAATGAAACTTTTCGGGGAACGAAAGTCGAGCCCTGAAAAATGACGTCTAAAAATCAGCAACATCAGAGTCCGAAAAACAATACAAATGTATCCTAAGTGCTTCATATATTATTTTTTGACATCCAAAAACTTAAAATGTAAAAAAAAAAAGAACCTTTTCGGGGCACGAAAATCGAGCCCTGAAAAATGACGTCCTAAAATCAGCAAAATCAGAGTCCGAAAAACAAAACAAATGGCTCCTAAGTGCTTAATATATTATTTTTTGACTTCCCAAATCTTGAAATTTCAAAAAAAATGAAACTTTTCGGGGGCACGAAAATCGAGCCCTGAAAAATGAAGTCTAAAAATCAGCAAAATCAGAGTCCGAAAAACAAAACAAATGGGTCCTATGTGCTTAATATATTATTTTTTGACTTCCCAAAACATAAAATGTAAAAAAAATGAAACTTTTCGGGGCACGAAAGTCGAGCCCTGAAAAATGACGTCTACAAGTCAGCAAAATCAGAGTCCGAAAATCAAAACAAATGGATCATAAGTGCTTAATATACTTTTTTTTGACTTCCCAAAACTTGAAATTTCAAAAAAAATGAAACTTTTCGGGGCACGAAAATCGAGCCCTTAAAAAAGAAGTCTAAAAATCAACAAAATCAAAGTCCGAAAAACAAAACAAATGGCTGCTATGTGCTTAATATATTATTTTTTGACTTCCCAAAACTTAAAATGTCAAAAAAAATGAAACTTTTCGGGGCACGAAAGTCGAGCCCTGAAAAATGACGTCTAAAAATCAGCAAAATCAGAGTACGAAAAACAATACAAATGTCTCCTAAGTGCTTAATATATTATTTTTTGACTTCCCAAAACTTGAAATTTCAAAAAAAATGGAACTTTTCGGGGCACGAAAATTGAGCCCTGAAAAATGAAGTCTAAAAATCAGCAAAATCAGAGTCCGAAAAACAAAACAAATGGCTCCTAAGTGTTTAATATATTATTTTTTGACTTCCCAAAACTTAAAATGTCAAAAAAAATGAAACTTTTCTAGGCACGAAAGTCGAGCCCTGAAAAATGACGTCTAAAAATCAGCAAAATCAGAGTTCGAAAAACAATACAAATGTCTCCGAAGTGCTTAATATATTATTTTTTGACTTCCCAAAACTTGAAATTTCAAAAAAAATGAAACTTTTCGGGTGCACGAAAATCGGGCCCTGAAAAATGAAGTCTAAAAATCAGCAAAATCAAAGTCCGAAATACAAAACAAATTGGTCCTAAGTGCTTCATATATTATTTTTTGACTTCCCAAAACTTGCAATTTAAAAAAAAAATAAAACTTTTCGGGGCACGAAAATCGAGCCCTGAAAAATGACGTCTTAAAATCAGCTAAATCAGAGTCCGAAAAACAAAACAAATGGCTCATATGTGCTTAATATATTATTTTTTGACTTCCCAAAACTTAAAATATCAAAAAAAATGAAACTTTTCGGGGAACGAAAGTCGAGCCCTGAAAAATGACGTCTAAAAATCAGCAACATCAGAGTCCGAAAAACAATACAAATGTATCGTAAGTGCTTCATATATTATTTTTTGACATCCCAAAACTTAAAATGTAAAAAAAAAAAGAACCTTTTCGGGGCACGAAAATCGAGCCCTGAAAAATGACGTCTTAAAATCAGCAAAATCAGAGTCCGAAAAAAAAAACAAATGGCTCCTAAGTTCTTAATTTATTATATTTTGACTTCCCAAAACTTAAAATGTCAAAAAAAATGAAACTTTTCTGGGCACGAAAGTCAAGCCCTGAAAAATGACGTCTAATAATCAGCAAAATCAGAATCCGAAAAACAATACAAATGTATCCTAAGTGCTGCATATATTATTTTTTGACATCCCAAAACTTAAAATGTAAAAAAAAAAAGAACCTTTTCGGGGCACGAAAATCGAGCCCTGAAAAATGACGTCTTAAAATCAGCAAAATCAGAGTCCGAAAAACAAAACAAATGGCTCCTAAGTGCTTAATATATTATTTTTTGACTTACCAAAACTTGAAATTTCAAAAAAAATGAAACTTTTCGGGGGGCACGAAAATCGAGCCCTGAAAAATGAAGTCTAAAAATCAGCAAAATCAGAGTCCGAAAAATAAAACAAATGGCTCCTATGTTCTTAATATATTATTTTTTGACTTCCCAAAACTTAAAATGTAAAAAAAAATGAAACTTTTCGGGGCACGAAAGTCGAGCCCTGAAAAATGACGTCTACAAGTCAGCAAAATCAGAGTCCGAAAATCAATACAAATGTCTCCTATGTGCTTAATATATTATTTTTTAAATTCCAAAAACTTAAAATTTCAAAAAAAATGCAACTTTTCGGGGCACGAAAGTCGAGCCCTGAAATATGACGTCAAAAAATCAACAAAATGAGAGTCCGAAAAACAATACAAATGTATCCTAAGTGCTGCATATATTATTTTTTGACATCCCAATACTTAAAATGTAAAAAAAAATGAAACTTTTCGGGGCACGAAAATCGAGCCCTGTAAAATGACGTCTTAAAATCAGCTAAATTAGAGTCCGAAAAACAAAACAAATGGCTCCTATGTGCTTAATATATTATTTTTTGACTTCCCAAAACTTAAAATGTCAAAAAAAATGAAACTTTTCGGGGCGCGAAAGTCGAGCCCTGAAAAATGACGTCTAAAAATCAGCAACATCAGAGTCCGAAAAACAATACAAATGTATCCTAAGTGATTCATATATTATTTTTTGACATCCCAAAACCTAAAATGTAAAAAAAAATGAACCTTTTCGGGGCACGAAAATCGAGCCCTAAAAAATGACGTCTTAAAATCAGCAAAATCAGAGTCCGAAAAATAAAACAAATGGCTCCTAAGTGCTTAATATATTATTTTTTGACTTCCCAAAACTTGAAATTAAAAAAAAAATGAAACTTTTCGTGGCACGAAAATCAAGCCCTTAAAAATGAAGTCTAAAAATCAGCAAAATCAGAGTCCGAAAAACAAAACAAATGGCTCCTATGTGCTTAATATATTATTTTTTGACTTCCAAAACTTAAAATGTCAAAAAAAATGAAACTTTTCGGGGCACGAAAGTCGAGCCCTGAAAAATGACGTCTAAAAATCAGCAAAATCAGAGTCCGAAAAACAATACAAATGTCTCCTAAGTGCTTAATATATTATTTTTTGACTTCCCAAAACTTGAAATTTCAAAAAAAATGAAACTTTTCGGGGCACGAAAATCGAGCCCTGAAAAATGAAGTCTAAAAATCAGCAAAATCAAAGTCCGAAATACAAAACAAATTGGTCCTAAGTGCTTCATATATTATTTTTTGACTTCCCAAAACTTGCAATTTAAAAAAAAAATAAAACTTTTCGGGGCACGAAAATCGAGCCCTGAAAAATGACGTCTTAAAATCAGCTAAATCAGAGTCCGAAAAACAAAACAAATGGCTCATATGTGCTTAATATATTATTTTTTGACTTCCCAAAACTTAAAATATCAAAAAAAATGAAACTTTTCGGGGAACGAAAGTCGAGCCCTGGAAAATGACGTCTAAAAATCAGCAACATCAGAGTCCGAAAAACAATATAAATGTATCCTAAGTGCTTCATATATTATTTTTTGACATCCCAAAACTTAAAATGTAAAAAAAAAAAGAACCTTTTCGGGGCACGAAAATCGAGCCCTGAAAAATGACGTCTTAAAATCAGCAAAATCAGAGTCCGAAAAACAAAACAAATGGCTCCTAAGTTCTTAATTTATTATATTTTGACTTCCCAAAACTTAAAATGTCAAAAAAAATGAAACTTTTCTGGGCACGAAAGTCAAGCCTTGAAAAATGACGTCTAATAATCAGCAAAATCAGAATCCGAAAAACAATACAAATGTATCCTTAGTGCTGCATATATTATTTTTTGACATCCCAAAACTTAAAATGTAAAAAATAATGAAACTTTTCGGGGAACGAAAATCGAGCCCTGTAAATGACGTCTTAAAATCAGCAAAATCAGAGTCCGAAAAACAAAACAAATAGCTCCAAAGTGCTTAATATATTATTTTTTGACTTTCCAAAATTTAAAATGTCAAAAAAAATGAAACTTTTCTAGGCACGAAAGTCGAGCCCTGAAAAATGACGTCTAAAAATCAGCAAAATCAGAGTCCGAAAAACAATACAAATGTCTCATAAGGGCTTAATATATTATTTTTTGAATTCCAAAAACTTAAAATTTCAAAAAAAATGAAACTTTTCGGGGAACGAAAATCGAGCCCTGAAAAATGAAGTCTAAAACTCAGCAAAATCAAAGTCCGAAAAACAAAACAAATTGGTCCTAAGTGCTTCATATATTATTTTTTGACTTCCCAAAACTTGAAATTTAAAAAAAAATGAAACTTTCGGGGCATGAAAATCGAGCCCTGAAAAATGACGCCTTAAAATCAGCTAAATTAGAGTCCGAAAAACAAAACAAATGGCTCCTATGTGCTTAATAAATTATTTTTTGACTTCCCAAAAATTAAAATGTCAAAAAAAATGAAACTTTTCGGGGCACGAAAGTCGAGCCCTGAAAAATGACGTCTAAAAATCAGCAAAATCAGAGTCCGATAAACAATACAAATGTCTCCTAAGTGCTTAATATATTATTTTTTGACTTCCCAAAACTTGAAATTTCAAAAAAAATGAAACTTTTCGGGGCACGAAAATTGAGCCCTGAAAAATGAAGTCTAAAAATCAGCAAAATCAGAGTCCGAAAAACAAAACAAATGGCTCCTAAGTGCTTAATATATTATTTTTTGACTTCCCAAAACTTAAAATGTCAAAAAAATTGAAACTTTTCTAGGCACGAAAGTCGAGCCCTGAAAAATGATGTCTAAAAATCAGCAAAATCAGAGTTCGAAAAACGATACAAATGTCTCCTAAGTGCTTAATATATTATTTTTTGACTTCCCAAAACTTGAAATTTCAAAAAAAATGAAACTTTTCGGGGCACGAAAATCGAGCCCTGAAAAATGAAGTCTAAAAATCAGCAAAATCAAAGTCCGAAATACAAAACAAATTGGTCCTAAGTGCTTCATATATTATTTTTTGACTTCCCAAAACTTGCAATTTAAAAAAAAAAAAAAACTTTTCGGGGCATGAAAATCGAGCCCTGAAAAATGACGTCTTAAAATCAGCTAAATCAGAGTCCGAAAAACAAAACAAATGGCTCATATGTGCTTAATATATTATTTTTTGACTTCCCAAAACTTAAACTATCAAAAAAAATGAAACTTTTCAGGGGAACGAAAGTCGAGCCCTGAAAAATGACGTCAAAAAATCAGCAACATCAGAGTCCGAAAAACAATACAAATGTATCCTAAGTGCTTCATATATTATTTTTTGACATCCCAAAACTTAAAATGTAAAAAAAAAAAGAACCTTTTCGGGGCACGAAAATCGAGCCCTGAAAAATGACGTCTTAAAATCAGCAAAATCAGAGTCCGAAAAACAAAACAAATGGCTCCTAAGTGCTTAATATATTATTTTTTGACTTACCAAAACTTGAAATTTCAAAAAAAATGAAACTTTTCGGGGGGCACGAAAATCGAGCCCTGAAAAATGAAGTCTAAAAATCAGCAAAATCAGAGTCCGAAAAATAAAACAAATGGCTCCTATGTTCTTAATATATTATTTTTTGACTTCCCAAAACTTAAAATGTAAAAAAAAATGAAACTTTTCGGGGCACGAAAGTCGAGTCCTGAAAAATGACGTCTACAAGTCAGCAAAATCAGAGTCCGAAAATCAATACAAATGTCTCCTATGTGCTTAATATATTATTTTTTAAATTCCAAAAACTTAAAATTTCAAAAAAAATGCAACTTTTCGGGGCACGAAAGTCGAGCCCTGAAATATGACGTCAAAAAATCAACAAAATGAGAGTCCGAAAAACAATACAAATGTATCCTAAGTGCTGCATATATTATTTTTTGACATCCCAATACTTAAAATGTAAAAAAAAATGAAACTTTTCGGGGCACGAAAATCGAGCCCTGTAAAATGACGTCTTAAAATCAGCTAAATTAGAGTCCGAAAAACAAAACAAATGGCTCCTATGTGCTTAATATATTATTTTTTGACTTCCCAAAACTTAAAATGTCAAAAAAAATGAAACTTTTCGGGGCGCGAAAGTCGAGCCCTGAAAAATGACGTCTAAAAATCAGCAACATCAGAGTCCGAAAAACAATACAAATGTATCCTAAGTGATTCATATATTATTTTTTGACATCCCAAAACTTAAAATGTAAAAAAAAATGAACCTTTTCGGGGCACGAAAATCGAGCCCTAAAAAATGACGTCTTAAAATCAGCAAAATCAGAGTCCGAAAAATAAAACAAATGGCTCCTAAGTGCTTAATATATTATTTTTTGACTTCCCAAAACTTGAAATTAAAAAAAAAATGAAACTTTTCGTGGCACGAAAATCAAGCCCTTAAAAATGAAGTCTAAAAATCAGCAAAATCAGAGTCCGAAAAACAAAACAAATGGCTCCTATGTGCTTAATATATTATTTTTTGACTTCCAAAACTTAAAATGTCAAAAAAAATGAAACTTTTCGGGGCACGAAAGTCGAGCCCTGAAAAATGACGTCTAAAAATCAGCAAAATCAGAGTCCGAAAAACAATACAAATGTCTCCTAAGTGCTTAATATATTATTTTTTGACTTCCCAAAACTTGAAATTTCAAAAAAAATGAAACTTTTCGGGGCACGAAAATCGAGCCCTGAAAAATGAAGTCTAAAAATCAGCAAAATCAAAGTCCGAAATACAAAACAAATTGGTCCTAAGTGCTTCATATATTATTTTTTGACTTCCCAAAACTTGCAATTTAAAAAAAAAATAAAACTTTTCGGGGCACGAAAATCGAGCCCTGAAAAATGACGTCTTAAAATCAGCTAAATCAGAGTCCGAAAAACAAAACAAATGGCTCATATGTGCTTAATATATTATTTTTTGACTTCCCAAAACTTAAAATATCAAAAAAAATGAAACTTTTCGGGGAACGAAAGTCGAGCCCTGGAAAATGACGTCTAAAAATCAGCAACATCAGAGTCCGAAAAACAATATAAATGTATCCTAAGTGCTTCATATATTATTTTTTGACATCCCAAAACTTAAAATGTAAAAAAAAAAAGAACCTTTTCGGGGCACGAAAATCGAGCCCTGAAAAATGACGTCTTAAAATCAGCAAAATCAGAGTCCGAAAAACAAAACAAATGGCTCCTAAGTTCTTAATTTATTATATTTTGACTTCCCAAAACTTAAAATGTCAAAAAAAATGAAACTTTTCTGGGCACGAAAGCCAAGCCCTGAAAAATGACGTCTAATAATCAGCAAAATCAGAATCCGAAAAACAATACAAATGTATCCTTAGTGCTGCATATATTATTTTTTGACATCCCAAAACTTAAAATGTAAAAAATAATGAAACTTTTCGGGGAACGAAAATCGAGCCCTGTAAATGACGTCTTAAAATCAGCAAAATCAGAGTCCGAAAAACAAAACAAATAGCTCCAAAGTGCTTAATATATTATTTTTTGACTTTCCAAAATTTAAAATGTCAAAAAAAATGAAACTTTTCTAGGCACGAAAGTCGAGCCCTGAAAAATGACGTCTAAAAATCAGCAAAATCAGAGTCCGAAAAACAATACAAATGTCTCATAAGGGCTTAATATATTATTTTTTGAATTCCAAAAACTTAAAATTTCAAAAAAAATGAAACTTTTCGGGGAACGAAAATCGAGCCCTGAAAAATGAAGTCTAAAACTCAGCAAAATCAAAGTCCGAAAAACAAAACAAATTGGTCCTAAGTGCTTCATATATTATTTTTTGACTTCCCAAAACTTGAAATTTAAAAAAAAATGAAACTTTCGGGGAATGAAAATCGAGCCCTGAAAAATGACGCCTTAAAATCAGCTAAATTAGAGTCCGAAAAACAAAACAAATGGCTCCTATGTGCTTAATAAATTATTTTTTGACTTCCCAAAAATTAAAATGTCAAAAAAAATGAAACTTTTCGGGGCACGAAAGTCGAGCCCTGAAAAATGACGTCTAAAAATCAGCAAAATCAGAGTCCGATAAACAATACAAATGTCTCCTAAGTGCTTAATATATTATTTTTTGACTTCCCAAAACTTGAAATTTCAAAAAAAATGAAACTTTTCGGGGCACGAAAATTGAGCCCTGAAAAATGAAGTCTAAAAATCAGCAAAATCAGAGTCCGAAAAACAAAACAAATGGCTCCTAAGTGCTTAATATATTATTTTTTGACTTCCCAAAACTTAAAATGTCAAAAAAAATGAAACTTTTCTAGGCACGAAAGTCGAGCCCTGAAAAATGATGTCTAAAAATCAGCAAAATCAGAGTTCGAAAAACGATACAAATGTCTCCTAAGTGCTTAATATATTATTTTTTGACTTCCCAAAACTTGAAATTTCAAAAAAAATGAAACTTTTCGGGGCACGAAAATCGAGCCCTGAAAAATGAAGTCTAAAAATCAGCAAAATCAAAGTCCGAAATACAAAACAAATTGGTCCTAAGTGCTTCATATATTATTTTTTGACTTCCCAAAACTTGCAATTTAAAAAAAAAAAAAAACTTTTCGGGGCATGAAAATCGAGCCCTGAAAAATGACGTCTTAAAATCAGCTAAATCAGAGTCCGAAAAACAAAACAAATGGCTCATATGTGCTTAATATATTATTTTTTGACTTCCCAAAACTTAAACTATCAAAAAAAATGAAACTTTTCAGGGGAACGAAAGTCGAGCCCTGAAAAATGACGTCAAAAAATCAGCAACATCAGAGTCCGAAAAACAATACAAATGTATCCTAAGTGCTTCATATATTATTTTTTGACATCCCAAAACTTAAAATGTAAAAAAAAAAAGAACCTTTTCGGGGCACGAAAATCGAGCCCTGAAAAATGACGTCTTAAAATCAGCAAAATCAGAGTCCGAAAAACAAAACAAATGGCTCCTAAGTTCTTAATTTATTATATTTTGACTTCCCAAAACTTAAAATGTCAAAAAAAATGAAACTTTTCTAGGCACGAAAGTCGAGCCCTGAAAAATGACGTCTAAAAATCAGCAAAATCAGAGTTCGAAAAACAATACAAATGTCTCCTAAGTGCTTAATATATTATTTTTTGACTTCCCAAATCTTGAAATTTCAAAAAAAATGAAACTTTTCGGGGGCACGAAAATCGAGCCCTGAAAAATGAAGTCTAAAAATCAGCAAAATCAGAGTCCGAAAAACAAAACAAATGGGTCCTATGTGCTTAATATATTATTTTTTGACTTCCCAAAACTTAAAATGTAAAAAAAAATGAAACTTTTCGGGGCACGAAAGTCGAGCCCTGAAAAATGACGTCTACAAGTCAGCAAAATCAGAGTCCGAAAATCAAAACAAATGGATCATAAGTTCTTAATATACTTTTTTTTGACTTCCCAAAACTTGAAATTTCAAAAAAAATGAAACTTTTCTAGGCACGAAAATCGAGCCCTGAAAAATGACGTCCTAAAATCAGCAAAATCAGAGTCCGAAAAACAAAACAAATGGCTCCTAAGTGCTTAATATATTATTTTTTGACTTCCCAAATCTTGAAATTTCAAAAAAAATGAAACTTTTCGGGGGCACGAAAATCGAGCCCTGAAAAATGAAGTCTAAAAATCAGCAAAATCAGAGTCCGAAAAACAAAACAAATGGGTCCTATGTGCTTAATATATTATTTTTTGACTTCCCAAAACTTAAAATGTAAAAAAAAATGAAACTTTTCGGGGCACGAAAGTCGAGCCCTGAAAAATGACGTCTACAAGTCAGCAAAATCAGAGTCCGAAAATCAAAACAAATGGATCATAAGTGCTTAATATACTTTTTTTTGACTTCCCAAAACTTGAAATTTCAAAAAAAATGAAACTTTTCGGGGCACGAAAATCGAGCCCTTAAAAAAGAAGTCTAAAAATCAGCAAAATCAAAGTCCGAAAAACAAAACAAATGGCTGCTATGTGCTTAATATATTTTTTTTTGACTTCCCAAAACTTAAAATGTCAAAAAAAATGAAACTTTTCGGGGCACGAAAGTCGAGCCCTGAAAAATGACGTCTAAAAATCAGCAAAATCAGAGTACGAAAAACAATACAAATGTCTCCTAAGTGCTTAATATATTATTTTTTGACTTCCCAAAACTTGAAATTTCAAAAAAAATGAAACTTTTCGGGGGCACGAAAATCGAGCCCTGAAAAATGAAGTCTAAAAATCAGCAAAATCAAAGTCCGAAATACAAAACAAATTGGTCCTAAGTGCTTCATATATTATTTTTTGACTTCCCAAAACTTGCAATTTAAAAAAAAAATAAAACTTTTCGGGGCACGAAAATCGAGCCATGAAAAATGACGTCTTAAAATCAGCTAAATCAAAGTCCGAAAAACAAAACAAATGGCTCATATGTGCTTAATATATTATTTTTTGACTTCCCAAAACTTAAAATATCAAAAAAAATGAAACTTTTCGGGGAACGAAAGTCGAGCCCTGAAAAATGACGTCTAAAAATCAGCAGCATCAGAGTCCGAAAAACAATACAAATGTATCGTAAGTGCTTCATATATTATTTTTGGACATCCCAAAACTTAAAATGTAAAAAAAAAAAGAACCTTTTCGGGGCACGAAAATCGAGCCCTGAAAAATGACGTCTTAAAATCAGCAAAATCAGAGTCCGAAAAACAAAACAAATGGCTCCTAAGTGTTTAATATATTATTTTTTGACTTCCCAAAACTTAAAATGTCAAAAAAAATGAAACTTTTCTAGGCACGAAAGTCGAGCCCTGAAAAATGACGTCTAAAAATCAGCAAAATCAGAGTTCGAAAAACAATACAAATGTCTCCTAAGTGCTTAATATATTATTTTTTGACTTCCCAAAACTTGAAATTTCAAAAAAAATGAAACTTTTCGGGGGCACGAAAATCGAGCCCTGAAAAATGAAGTCTAAAAATCAGCAAAATCAAAGTCCGAAATACAAAACAAATTGGTCCTAAGTGCTTCATATATTATTTTTTGACTTCCCAAAACTTGCAATTTAAAAAAAAAATAAAACTTTTCGGGGCACGAAAATCGAGCCCTGAAAAATGACGTCTTAAAATCAGCTAAATCAAAGTCCGAAAAACAAAACAAATGGCTCATATGTGCTTAATATATTATTTTTTGACTTCCCAAAACTTAAAATATCAAAAAAAATGAAACTTTTCGGGGAACGAAAGTCGAGCCCTGAAAAATGACGTCTAAAAATCAGCAACATCAGAGTCCGAAAAACAATACAAATGTATCGTAAGTGCTTCATATATTATTTTTGGACATCCCAAAACTTAAAATGTAAAAAAAAAAAGAACCTTTTCGGGGCACGAAAATCGAGCCCTGAAAAATGACGTCTTAAAATCAGCAAAATCAGAGTCCGAAAAACAAAACAAATGGCTCCTAAGTTCTTAATTTATTATATTTTGACTTCCCAAAACTTAAAATGTCAAAAAAAATGAAACTTTTCTGGGCACGAAAGTCAAGCCGTGAAAAATGACGTCTAATAATCAGCAAAATCAGAATCCGAAAAACAATACAAATGTATCCTAAGTGCTGCATATATTATTTTTTGACATCCCAAAACTTAAAATGTAAAAAAAAAAAAAACCTTTTTGGGGCACGAAAATCGAGACCTGAAAAATGACGTCTTAAAATCAGCAAAATCAGAGTCCGAAAAACAAAACAAATGGCTCCTAAGTGCTTAATATATTATTTTTTGACTTCCCAAAACTTGAAATTTCAAAAAAAATGAAACTTTTCGGGGGCACGAAAATCGAGCCCTGAAAAATGAAGTCTAAAAATCAGCAAAATCAGAGTCCGAAAAACAAAACAAATGGCTCCTATGTGCTTAATATATTATTTTTTGACTTCCCAAAACTTAAAATGAAAAAAAAAATGAAATTTTTCGGGGCACGAAAGTCGAGCCCTGAAAAATGACGTCTACAAGTCAGCAAAATCAGAGTCCGAAAATCAATACAAATGTCTCCTATGTGCTTAATATATTATTTTTTGAATTCCAAAAACTTAAAATTTCAAAAAAAATGAAACTTTTCGGGGGCACGAAAGTCGAGCCCTGAAAAATGACGTCAAAAAATCGACAAAATCAGAGTCCGAAAAACAATACAAATGTATCCTAAGTGCTGCATATATTATTTTTTGACATCCCAAAACTTAAAATGTAAAAAAAAATGAAACTTTTCGGGGCACGAAAATCGAGCCCTGTAAAATGACGTCTTAAAATCAGCAAAATCAGAGTCCGAAAAACAAAACAAATGGCTCCTAAGTGCTTAATATATTATTTTTTGACTTCCCAAAACTTAAAATGTCAAAAAAAATGAAACTTTTATGGGCACGAAAGTCGAGCCCTGAAAAATGACGTCTAAAAATCAGCAAAATCAGAGTCCGAAAAACAATACAAATGTCTCATATGGGCTTAATATATTATTTTTTGAATTCCAAAAACTTAAAATTTCAAAAAAAATGAAACTTTTCGGGGAACGAAAATCGAGCCCTGAAAAATGAAGTCTAAAACTCAGCAAAATCAAAGTCCGAAAAACAAAACAAAATTGGTCCTAAGTGCTTCATATATTATTTTTTGACTTCCCAAAACTTGAAATTTAAAAAAAAAATGAAACTTTCGGGGCACGAAAATCGAGCCCTGAAAAATGACGTCTTAAAATCAGCTAAATTAGAGTCCGAAAAACAAAACAAATGGCTCCTATGTGCTTAATAAATTATTTTTTGACTTCCCAAAAATTAAAATGTCAAAAAAAACGAAACTTTTCGGGGCACGAAAGTCGAGCCCTGAAAAATGACGTCTAAAAATCAGCAAAATCAGAGTCCGAAAACCAATACAAATGTCTCCTAAGTGCTTAATATATTATTTTTTGACTTCCCAAAACTTGAAATTTCAAAAAAAATGAAACTTTTCGGGGCACGAAAATTGAGCCCTGAAAAATGAAGTCTAAAAATCAGCAAAATCAGAGTCCGAAAAACAAAACAAATGGCTCCTAAGTGCTTAATATATTATTTTTTGACTTCCCAAAACTTAAAATGTCAAAAAAAATGAAACTTTTCTAGGCACGAAAGTCGAGCCCTGAAAAATGATGTCTAAAAATCAGCAAAATCAGAATTCGAAAAACAATACAAATGTCTCCTAAGTGCTTAATATATTATTTTTTGACTTCCCAAAATTTGAAATTTCAAAAAAAATGAAACTTTTCGGGGCACGAAAATCGAGCCCTGAAAAATGAAGTCTAAAAATCAGCAAAATCAAAGTCCGAAATACAAAACAAATTGGTCCTCAGTGCTTCATATATTATTTTTTGAATTCCCAAAACTTGCAATTTAAAAAAAAAAAAAAACTTTTCGGGGCACGAAAATCGAGCCCTAAAAAATGACGTCTTAAAATCAGCTAAATCAGAGTCCGAAAAACAAAACAAATGGCTCATATGTGCTTAATATATTATTTTTTGACTTCCCAAAACTTAAACTATCAAAAAAAATGAAACTTTTCGGGGAACGAAAGTCGAGCCCTGAAAAATGACGTCTAAAAATCAGCAACATCAGAGTCCGAAAAACAATACAAATGTATCCTAAGTGCTTCATATATTATTTTTTGACATCACAAAACTTAAAATGTAAAAAAAAAAAGAACCTTTTCGGGGCACGAAAATCGAGCCCTGAAAAATGACGTCTTAAAATCAGCAAAATCAGAGTCCGAAAAACAAAACAAATGGCTCCTAAGTTCTTAATTTATTATATTTTGACTTCCCAAAACTTAAAATGTCAAAAAAAATGAAACTTTTCTGGGCACGAAAGTCAAGCCCTGAAAAATGACGTCTAATAATCAGCAAAATCAGAATCCGAAAAACAATACAAATGTATCCTAAGTGCTGCATATATTATTTTTTGACATCCAAAAACTTAAAATGTAAAAAAAAAAAAGAACCTTTTCGGGGCACGAAAATCGAGCCCTGAAAAATGACGTCCTAAAATCAGCAAAATCAGAGTCCGAAAAACAAAACAAATGGCTCCTAAGTGCTTAATATATTATTTTTTGACTTCCCAAAACTTAAAATGTAAAAAAAAATGAAACTTTTCGGGGCACGAAAGTCGAGCCCTGAAAAATGAAGTCTAAAAATCAGCAAAATCAGAGTCCGAAAAACAAAACAAATGGGTCCTATGTGCTTAATATATTATTTTTTGACTTCCCAAAACTTAAAATGTAAAAAAAAATGAAACTTTTCGGGGCACGAAAGTCGAGCCCTGAAAAATGACGTCTACAAGTCAAGAAAAATCAGAGTCCGAAAATCAAAACAAATGGATCATAAGTGCTTAATATACTTTTTTTTGACTTCCCAAAACTTGAAATTTCAAAAAAAATGAAACTTTTCGGGGCACGAAAATCGAGCCCTTAAAAAAGAAGTCTAAAAATCAGCAAAATCAAAGTCCGAAAAACAAAACAAATGGCTGCTATGTGCTTAATATATTATTTTTTGACTTCCCAAAACTTAAAATGTCAAAAAAAATGAAACTTTTCGGGGCACGAAAGTCGAGCCCTGAAAAATGACGTCTAAAAATCAGCAAAATCAGAGTCCGAAAAACAATACAAATGTCTCCTAAGTGCTTAATATACTATTTTTTGACTTCCCAAAACTTGAAATTTGAAAAAAAAATGGAACTTTTCGGGGCACGAAAATTGAGCCCTGAAAAATGAAGTCTAAAAATCAGCAAAATCAGAGTCCGAAAAACAAAACAAATGGCTCCGAAGTGCTTAATATATTATTTTTTGACTTCCCAAAACTTAAAATGTCAAAAAAAATGAAACTTTTCTAGGCACGAAAGTCGAGCCCTGAAAAATGACGTCTAAAAATCAGCAAAATCAGAGTTCGAAAAACAATACAAATGTCTCCTAAGTGCTTAATATATTATTTTTTGACTTCCAAAAACTTGAAATTTCAAAAAAAATGAAACTTTTCGGGGGCACGAAAATCGAGCCCTGAAAAATGAAGTCTAAAAATCAGCAAAATCAAAGTCCGAAATACAAAACAAATTGGTCCTAAGTGCTTCATATATTATTTTTTGACTTCCCAAAACTTGCAATTTAAAAAAAAAAAAAAACTTTTCGGGGCACGAAAATCGAGCCCTGAAAAATGACGTCTTAAAATCAGCTAAATCAGAGTCCGAAAAACAAAACAAATGGCTCATATGTGCTTAATATATTATTTTTTGACTTCCCAAAACTTAAAATATCTAAAAAAATGAAACTTTTTGGGGAACGAAAGTCGAGCCCTGAAAAATGACGTCTAAAAATCAGCAACATCAGAGTCCGAAAAACAATACAAATGTATCGTAAGTGCTTCATATATTATTTTTTGACATCCCAAAATTTAAAATGTAAAAAAAAAAGAACCTTTTCTGGGCACGAAAATCGAGCCCTGAAAAATGACGTCTTAAAATCAGCAAAATCAGAGTCCGAAAAACAAAACAAATGGTTCCTAAGTTCTTAATTTATTATATTTTGACTTCCCAAAACTTAAAATGTCAAAAAAAATGAAACTTTTCTGGGCACGAAAGTCAAGCCCTGAAAAATGACGTCTAATAATCAGCAAAATCAGAATCCGTAAAACAATACAAATGTATCCTAAGTGCTGCATATATTATTTTTTGACATCCAAAAACTTAAAATGTAAAAAAAAAAAGAACCTTTTCGGGGCACGAAAATCGAGCCCTGAAAAATGACGTCCTAAAATCAGCAAAATCAGAGTCCGAAAAACAAAACAAATGGCTCCTAAGTGCTTAATATATTATTTTTTGACTTCCCAAAACTTGAAATTTCAAAAAAAATGAAACTTTTCGGGGGCACGAAAATCGAGCCCTGAAAAATGAAGTCTAAAAATCAGCAAAATCAGAGTCCGAAAAACAAAACAAATGGGTCCTATGTGCTTAATATATTATTTTTTGCTTCCCAAAACTTAAAATGTAAAAAAAAATGAAACTTTTCGGGGCACGAAAGTCGAGCCCTGAAAAATGACGTCTACAAGTCAGCAAAATCAGAGTCCGAAAATCAAAACAAATGGATCATAAGTGCTTAATATACTTTTTTTTGACTTCCCAAAACTTGAAATTTCAAAAAAAAATGAAACTTTTCGGGGCACGAAAATCGAGCCCTTAAAAAAGAAGTCTAAAAATCAGCAAAATCAAAGTCCGAAAAACAAAACAAATGGCTCCTAAGTTCTTAATTTATTATATTTTGACTTCCCAAAACTTAAAATGTCAAAAAAAATGAAACTTTTATGGGCACGAAGTCAAGCCCTGAAAAATGACGTCTAAAAATCAGTAACATCAGAGTCCGAAAAACAATACAAATGTATCGTAAGTGCTTCATATATTATTTTTTGACATCCCAAAACTTAAAATGTAAAAAAAAAAAGAACCTTTTCGGGGCACGAAAATCGAGCCCTGAAAAATGACGTCTTAAAATCAGCAAAATCAGAGTCCGAAAAACAAAACAAATGGCTCCTAATTTCTTAATTTATTATATTTTGACTTCCCAAAACTTAAAATGTCAAAAAAAATGAAACTTTTCGGGGCACGAAAGTCGAGCCCTGAAAAATGACGTCTAATAATCAGCAAAATCAGAATCCGAAAAACAATACAAATGTATCCTAAGTGCTGCATATATTATTTTTTGACATCCCAAAACTTAAAATGTAAAAAAAAAAAGAACCTTTTTGGGGCACGAAAATCGAGCCCTGAAAAATGACGTCTTAAAATCTGCAAAATCAGAGTCCGAAAAACAATACAAATGTATCCTGAGTGCTTAATATATTATTTTTTGACTTCCCAAAACTTGAAATTTCAAAAAAAATGAAACTTTTCGGGGGCACGAAAATCGAGCCCTGAAAAATGAAGTCTAAAAATCAGCAAAATCAGAGTCCGAAAAACAAAACAAATGGCTCCTATGTGCTTAATATATTATTTTTTGACTTCCCAAAACTTAAAATGAAAAAAAAAATGAAACTTTTCGGGGCACGAAAGTCGAGCCCTGAAAAATGACGTCTACAAGTCAGCAAAATCAGAGTCCGAAAAACAAAACAAATGGCTCCTATGTGCTTAATATATTATTTTTTGAATTCCAAAAACTTAAAATTTCAAAAAAAATGAAACTTTTCGGGGCACGAAAGTCGAGCCCTGAAAAATGACGTCAAAAAATCGACAAAATCAGAGTCCGAAAAACAATACAAATGTATCCTAAGTGCTGCATATATTATTTTTTGACATCCCAAAACTTAAAATGTAAAAAAAAATGAAACTTTTCGGGGCACGAAAATCGAGCCCTGTAAAATGACGTCTTAAAATCAGCAAAATCAGAGTCCGAAAAACAAAACAAATGGCTCCTAAGTGCTTAATATATTATTTTTTGACTTCCCAAAACTTAAAATGTAAAAAAAAATGAAACTTTTCGGGGCACGAAAGTCGAGCCCTGAAAAATGAAGTCTAAAAATCAGCAAAATCAGAGTCCGAAAAACAAAACAAATGGGTCCTATGTGCTTAATATATTATTTTTTGACTTCCCAAAACTTAAAATGTAAAAAAAAATGAAACTTTTCGGGGCACGAAAGTCGAGCCCTGAAAAATGACGTCTACAAGTCAGCAAAATCAGAGTCCGAAAATCAAAACAAATGGATCATAAGTGCTTAATATACTTTTTTTTGACTTCCCAAAACTTGAAATTTCAAAAAAAATGAAACTTTTCGGGGCACGAAAATCGAGCCCTTAAAAAAGAAGTCTAAAAATCAGCAAAATCAAAGTCCGAAAAACAAAACAAATGGCTGCTATGTGCTTAATATATTATTTTTTGACTTCCCAAAACTTAAAATGTCAAAAAAAATGAAACTTTTCGGGGCACGAAAGTCGAGCCCTGAAAAATGACGTCTAAAAATCAGCAAAATCAGAGTCCGAAAAACAATACAAATGTCTCCTAAGTGCTTAATATACTATTTTTTGACTTCCCAAAACTTGAAATTTGAAAAAAAAATGGAACTTTTCGGGGCACGAAAATTGAGCCCTGAAAAATGAAGTCTAAAAATCAGCAAAATCAGAGTCCGAAAAACAAAACAAATGGCTCCGAAGTGCTTAATATATTATTTTTTGACTTCCCAAAACTTAAAATGTCAAAAAAAATGAAACTTTTCTAGGCACGAAAGTCGAGCCCTGAAAAATGACGTCTAAAAATCAGCAAAATCAGAGTTCGAAAAACAATACAAATGTCTCCTAAGTGCTTAATATATTATTTTTTGACTTCCAAAAACTTGAAATTTCAAAAAAAATGAAACTTTTCGGGGGCACGAAAATCGAGCCCTGAAAAATGAAGTCTAAAAATCAGCAAAATCAAAGTCCGAAATACAAAACAAATTGGTCCTAAGTGCTTCATATATTATTTTTTGACTTCCCAAAACTTGCAATTTAAAAAAAAAAAAAAACTTTTCGGGGCACGAAAATCGAGCCCTGAAAAATGACGTCTTAAAATCAGCTAAATCAGAGTCCGAAAAACAAAACAAATGGCTCATATGTGCTTAATATATTATTTTTTGACTTCCCAAAACTTAAAATATCTAAAAAAATGAAACTTTTTGGGGAACGAAAGTCGAGCCCTGAAAAATGACGTCTAAAAATCAGCAACATCAGAGTCCGAAAAACAATACAAATGTATCGTAAGTGCTTCATATATTATTTTTTGACATCCCAAAATTTAAAATGTAAAAAAAAAAGAACCTTTTCTGGGCACGAAAATCGAGCCCTGAAAAATGACGTCTTAAAATCAGCAAAATCAGAGTCCGAAAAACAAAACAAATGGTTCCTAAGTTCTTAATTTATTATATTTTGACTTCCCAAAACTTAAAATGTCAAAAAAAATGAAACTTTTCTGGGCACGAAAGTCAAGCCCTGAAAAATGACGTCTAATAATCAGCAAAATCAGAATCCGTAAAACAATACAAATGTATCCTAAGTGCTGCATATATTATTTTTTGACATCCAAAAACTTAAAATGTAAAAAAAAAAAGAACCTTTTCGGGGCACGAAAATCGAGCCCTGAAAAATGACGTCCTAAAATCAGCAAAATCAGAGTCCGAAAAACAAAACAAATGGCTCCTAAGTGCTTAATATATTATTTTTTGACTTCCCAAAACTTGAAATTTCAAAAAAAATGAAACTTTTCGGGGGCACGAAAATCGAGCCCTGAAAAATGAAGTCTAAAAATCAGCAAAATCAGAGTCCGAAAAACAAAACAAATGGGTCCTATGTGCTTAATATATTATTTTTTGCTTCCCAAAACTTAAAATGTAAAAAAAAATGAAACTTTTCGGGGCACGAAAGTCGAGCCCTGAAAAATGACGTCTACAAGTCAGCAAAATCAGAGTCCGAAAATCAAAACAAATGGATCATAAGTGCTTAATATACTTTTTTTTGACTTCCCAAAACTTGAAATTTCAAAAAAAAATGAAACTTTTCGGGGCACGAAAATCGAGCCCTTAAAAAAGAAGTCTAAAAATCAGCAAAATCAAAGTCCGAAAAACAAAACAAATGGCTCCTAAGTTCTTAATTTATTATATTTTGACTTCCCAAAACTTAAAATGTCAAAAAAAATGAAACTTTTATGGGCACGAAGTCAAGCCCTGAAAAATGACGTCTAAAAATCAGTAACATCAGAGTCCGAAAAACAATACAAATGTATCGTAAGTGCTTCATATATTATTTTTTGACATCCCAAAACTTAAAATGTAAAAAAAAAAAGAACCTTTTCGGGGCACGAAAATCGAGCCCTGAAAAATGACGTCTTAAAATCAGCAAAATCAGAGTCCGAAAAACAAAACAAATGGCTCCTAATTTCTTAATTTATTATATTTTGACTTCCCAAAACTTAAAATGTCAAAAAAAATGAAACTTTTCGGGGCACGAAAGTCGAGCCCTGAAAAATGACGTCTAATAATCAGCAAAATCAGAATCCGAAAAACAATACAAATGTATCCTAAGTGCTGCATATATTATTTTTTGACATCCCAAAACTTAAAATGTAAAAAAAAAAAGAACCTTTTTGGGGCACGAAAATCGAGCCCTGAAAAATGACGTCTTAAAATCTGCAAAATCAGAGTCCGAAAAACAATACAAATGTATCCTGAGTGCTTAATATATTATTTTTTGACTTCCCAAAACTTGAAATTTCAAAAAAAATGAAACTTTTCGGGGGCACGAAAATCGAGCCCTGAAAAATGAAGTCTAAAAATCAGCAAAATCAGAGTCCGAAAAACAAAACAAATGGCTCCTATGTGCTTAATATATTATTTTTTGACTTCCCAAAACTTAAAATGAAAAAAAAAATGAAACTTTTCGGGGCACGAAAGTCGAGCCCTGAAAAATGACGTCTACAAGTCAGCAAAATCAGAGTCCGAAAAACAAAACAAATGGCTCCTATGTGCTTAATATATTATTTTTTGAATTCCAAAAACTTAAAATTTCAAAAAAAATGAAACTTTTCGGGGCACGAAAGTCGAGCCCTGAAAAATGACGTCAAAAAATCGACAAAATCAGAGTCCGAAAAACAATACAAATGTATCCTAAGTGCTGCATATATTATTTTTTGACATCCCAAAACTTAAAATGTAAAAAAAAATGAAACTTTTCGGGGCACGAAAATCGAGCCCTGTAAAATGACGTCTTAAAATCAGCAAAATCAGAGTCCGAAAAACAAAACAAATGGCTCCTAAGTGCTTAATATATTATTTTTTGACTTCCCAAAACTTAAAATGTCAAAAAAAATGAAACTTTTATGGGCACGAAAGTCGAGCCCTGAAAAATGACGTCTAAAAATCAGCAAAATCAGAGTCCGAAAAACAATACAAATGTCTCATAAGGGCTTAATATATTATTTTTTGAATTCCAAAAACTTAAAATTTCAAAAAAAATGAAACTTTTCTAGGCACGAAAGTCGAGCCCTGAAAAATGACGTCTAAAAATCAGCAAAATCAGAGTTCGAAAAACAATACAAATGTCTCCTAAGTGCTTAATATATTATTTTTTGACTTCCAAAAACTTGAAATTTCAAAAAAAATGAAACTTTTCGGGGGCACGAAAATCGAGCCCTGAAAAATGAAGTCTAAAAATCAGCAAAATCAAAGTCCGAAATACAAAACAAATTGGTCCTAAGTGCTTCATATATTATTTTTTGACTTCCCAAAACTTGCAATTTAAAAAAAAAAAAAAAAATTTCGGGGCACGAAAATCGAGCCCTGAAAAATTACGTCTACAAGTCAGCAAAATCAGAGTCCGAAAATCAAAACAAATGGATCATAAGTGCTTAATATACTTTTTTTTGACTTCCCAAAACTTGAAATTTCAAAAAAAATGAAACTTTTCGGGGCACGAAAATCGAGCCCTTAAAAAAGAAGTCTAAAAATCAGCAAAATCAAAGTCCGAAAAACAAAACAAATGGCTGCTATGTGCTTAATATATTATTTTTTGACTTCCCAAAACTTAAAATGTCAAAAAAAATGAAACTTTTCGGGGCACGAAAGTCGAGCCCTGAAAAATGACGTCTAAAAATCAGCAAAATCAGAGTCCGAAAAACAATACAAATGTCTCCTAAGTGCTTAATATACTATTTTTTGACTTCCCAAAACTTGAAATTTCAAAAAAAATGGAACTTTTCGGGGCACGAAAATTGAGCCCTGAAAAATGAAGTCTAAAAATCAGCAAAATCAGAGTCCGAAAAACAAAACAAATGGCTCCTAAGTGCTTAATATATTATTTTTTGACTTCCCAAAACTTAAAATGTCAAAAAAAATGAAACTTTTCTAGGCACGAAAGTCGAGCCCTGAAAAATGACGTCTAAAAATCAGCAAAATCAGAGTTCGAAAAACAATACAAATGTCTCCTAAGTGCTTAATATATTATTTTTTGACTTCCAAAAACTTGAAATTTCAAAAAAAATGAAACTTTTCGGGGGCACGAAAATCGAGCCCTGAAAAATGAAGTCTAAAAATCAGCAAAATCAAAGTCCGAAATACAAAACAAATTGGTCCTAAGTGCTTCATATATTATTTTTTGACTTCCCAAAACTTGCAATTTAAAAAAAAAAAAAAACTTTTCGGGGCACGAAAATCGAGCCCTGAAAAATGACGTCTTAAAATCAGCTAAATCAGAGTCCGAAAAACATAACAAATGGCTCATATGTGCTTAATATATTATTTTTTGACTTCCCAAAACATAAAATATCTAAAAAAATGAAACTTTTTGGGGAACGAAAGTCGAGCCCTGAAAAATGACGTCTAAAAATCCGCAACATCAGAGTCCGAAAAACAATACAAATGTATCGTAAGTGCTTCATATATTATTTTTTGACATCCCAAAATTTAAAATGTAAAAAAAAAAGAACCTTTTCGGGGCACGAAAATCGAGCCCTGAAAAATGACGTCTTAAAATCAGCAAAATCAGAGTCCGAAAAACAAAACAAATGGTTCCTAAGTTCTTAATTTATTATATTTTGACTTCCCAAAACATAAAATGTCAAAAAAAATGAAACTTTTCTGGGCACGAAAGTCAAGCCCTGAAAAATGACGTCTAATAATCAGCAAAATCAGAATCCGTAAAACAATACAAATGTATCCTAAGTGCTGCATATATTATTTTTTGACATCCAAAAACTTAAAATGTAAAAAAAAAAAGAACCTTTTCGGGGCACGAAAATCGAGCCCTGAAAAATGACGTCCTAAAATCAGCAAAATCAGAGTCCGAAAAACAAAACAAATGGCTCCTAAGTGCTTAATATATTATTTTTTGACTTCCCAAAACTTGAAATTTAAAAAAAAATGAAACTTTTCGGGGGCACGAAAATCGAGCCCTGAAAAATGAAGTCTAAAAATCAGCAAAATCAGAGTCCGAAAAACAAAACAAATGGGTCCTATGTGCTTAATATATTATTTTTTGACTTCCCAAAACTTAAAATGTAAAAAAAAATGAAACTTTTCGGGGCACGAAAGTCGAGCCCTGAAAAATGACGTCTACAAGTCAGCAAAATCAGAGTCCGAAAATCAAAACAAATGGATCATAAGTGCTTAATATACTTTTTTTTGACTTCCCAAAACTTGAAATTTCAAAAAAAATGAAACTTTTCGGGGCACGAAAATCGAGCCCTTAAAAAAGAAGTCTAAAAATCAGCAAAATCAAAGTCCGAAAAACAAAACAAATGGCTCCTAAGTTCTTAATTTATTATATTTTGACTTCCCAAAACTTAAAATGTCAAAAAAAATGAAACTTTTCTGGGCACGAAAGTCAAGCCCTGAAAAATGACGTCTAAAAATCAGTAACATCAGAGTCCGAAAAACAATACAAATGTATCGTAAGTGCTTCATATATTATTTTTTGACATCCAAAAACTTAAAATGTAAAAAAAAAAAGAACATTTTCGGGGCACGAAAATCGAGCCCTGAAATATGACGTCTTAAAATCAGCAAAATCAGAGTCCGAAAAACAAAACAAATGGCTCCTAAGTTCTTAATTTATTATATTTTGACTTCCCAAAACTTAAAATGTCAAAAAAAATGAAACTTTTCGGGGCACGAAAGTCGAGCCCTGAAAAATGACGTCTAATAATCAGCAAAATCAGAATCCGAAAAACAATACAAATGTATCCTAAGTGCTGCATATATTATTTTTTGACATCCCAAAACTTAAAAAGTAAAAAAAAAAAGAACCTTTTTGGGGCACGAAAATCGAGCCCTGAAAAATGACGTCTTAAAATCTGCAAAATCAGAGTCCGAAAAACAATACAAATGTATCCTGAGTGCTTAATATATTATTTTTTGACTTCCCAAAACTTGAAATTTCAAAAAAAATGAAACTTTTCGGGGGCACGAAAATCGAGCCCTGAAAAATGAAGTCTAAAAATCAGCAAAATCAGAGTCCGAAAAACAAAACAAATGGCTCCTATGTGCTTAATATATTATTTTTTGACTTCCCAAAACTTAAAATGAAAAAAAAAAATGAAACTTTTCGGGGCACGAAAGTCGAGCCCTGAAAAATGACGTCTACAAGTCAGCAAAATCAGAGTCCGAAAAACAAAACAAATGGCTCCTATGTGCTTAATATATTATTTTTTGAATTCCAAAAACTTAAAATTTCAAAAAAAATGAAACTTTTCGGGGCACGAAAGTCGAGCCCTGAAAAATGACGTCAAAAAATCGACAAAATCAGAGTCCGAAAAACAATACAAATGTATCCTAAGTGCTGCATATATTATTTTTTGACATCCCAAAACTTAAAATGTAAAAAAAAATGAAACTTTTCAGGGCACGAAAATCGAGCCCTGTAAAATGACGTCTTAAAATCAGCAAAATCAGAGTCCGAAAAACAAAACAAATGGCTCCTAAGTGCTTAATATATTATTTTTTGACTTCCCAAAACTTAAAATGTCAAAAAAAATGAAACTTTTATGGGCACGAAAGTCGAGCCCTGAAAAATGACGTCTAAAAATCAGCAAAATCAGAGTCCGAAAAACAAAACAAATTGGTCCTAAGTGCTTCATATATTATTTTTTGACTTCCCAAAACTTGAAATTTAAAAAAAGATGAAACTTTCGGGGCACGAAAATCGAGCCCTGAAAAATGACGTCTTAAAATCAGCTAAATTAGAGTCCTAAAAACAAAACAAATGGCTCCTATGTGCTTAATAAATTATTTTTTGACTTCCCAAAAATTAAAATGTCAAAAAAAATGAAACTTTTCGGGGCACGAAAGTCGAGCCCTGAAAAATGACGTCTAAAAATCAGCAAAATCAGAGTCCGAAAAACAATACAAATGTCTCCTAAGTGCTTAATATATTATTTTTTGACTTCCCAAAACTTGAAATTTCAAAAAAAATGAAACTTTTCGGGGCACGAAAATTGAGCCCTGAAAAATGAAGTCTAAAAATCAGCAAAATCAGAGTCCGAAAAACAAAACAAATGGCTCATATGTGCTTAATATATTATTTTTTGACTTCCCAAAACATAAAATATCTAAAAAAATGAAACTTTTTGGGGAACGAAAGTCGAGCCCTGAAAAATGACGTCTAAAAATCCGCAACATCAGAGTCTGAAAAACAATACAAATGTATCGTAAGTGCTTCATATATTATTTTTTGACATCCCAAAATTTAAAATGTAAAAAAAAAAGAACCTTTTCGGGGCACGAAAATCGAGCCCTGAAAAATGACGTCTTAAAATCAGCAAAATCAGAGTCCGAAAAACAAAACAAATGGTTCCTAAGTTCTTAATTTATTATATTTTGACTTCCCAAAACATAAAATGTCAAAAAAAATGAAACTTTTCTGGGCACGAAAGTCAAGCCCTGAAAAATGACGTCTAATAATCAGCAAAATCAGAATCCGTAAAACAATACAAATGTATCCTAAGTGCTGCATATATTATTTTTTGACATCCAAAAACTTAAAATGTAAAAAAAAAAAGAACCTTTTCGGGGCACGAAAATCGAGCCCTGAAAAATGACGTCCTAAAATCAGCAAAATCAGAGTCCGAAAAACAAAACAAATGGCTCCTAAGTGCTTAATATATTATTTTTTGACTTCCCAAAACTTGAAATTTAAAAAAAAATGAAACTTTTCGGGGGCACGAAAATCGAGCCCTGAAAAATGAAGTCTAAAAATCAGCAAAATCAGAGTCCGAAAAACAAAACAAATGGGTCCTATGTGCTTAATATATTATTTTTTGACTTCCCAAAACTTAAAATGTAAAAAAAAATGAAACTTTTCGGGGCACGAAAGTCGAGCCCTGAAAAATGACGTCTACAAGTCAGCAAAATCAGAGTCCGAAAATCAAAACAAATGGATCATAAGTGCTTAATATACTTTTTTTTGACTTCCCAAAACTTGAAATTTCAAAAAAAATGAAACTTTTCGGGGCACGAAAATCGAGCCCTTAAAAAAGAAGTCTAAAAATCAGCAAAATCAAAGTCCGAAAAACAAAACAAATGGCTCCTAAGTTCTTAATTTATTATATTTTGACTTCCCAAAACTTAAAATGTCAAAAAAAATGAAACTTTTCTGGGCACGAAAGTCAAGCCCTGAAAAATGACGTCTAAAAATCAGTAACATCAGAGTCCGAAAAACAATACAAATGTATCGTAAGTGCTTCATATATTATTTTTTGACATCCAAAAACTTAAAATGTAAAAAAAAAAAGAACATTTTCGGGGCACGAAAATCGAGCCCTGAAATATGACGTCTTAAAATCAGCAAAATCAGAGTCCGAAAAACAAAACAAATGGCTCCTAAGTTCTTAATTTATTATATTTTGACTTCCCAAAACTTAAAATGTCAAAAAAAATGAAACTTTTCGGGGCACGAAAGTCGAGCCCTGAAAAATGACGTCTAATAATCAGCAAAATCAGAATCCGAAAAACAATACAAATGTATCCTAAGTGCTGCATATATTATTTTTTGACATCCCAAAACTTAAAAAGTAAAAAAAAAAAGAACCTTTTTGGGGCACGAAAATCGAGCCCTGAAAAATGACGTCTTAAAATCTGCAAAATCAGAGTCCGAAAAACAATACAAATGTATCCTGAGTGCTTAATATATTATTTTTTGACTTCCCAAAACTTGAAATTTCAAAAAAAATGAAACTTTTCGGGGGCACGAAAATCGAGCCCTGAAAAATGAAGTCTAAAAATCAGCAAAATCAGAGTCCGAAAAACAAAACAAATGGCTCCTATGTGCTTAATATATTATTTTTTGACTTCCCAAAACTTAAAATGAAAAAAAAAAATGAAACTTTTCGGGGCACGAAAGTCGAGCCCTGAAAAATGACGTCTACAAGTCAGCAAAATCAGAGTCCGAAAAACAAAACAAATGGCTCCTATGTGCTTAATATATTATTTTTTGAATTCCAAAAACTTAAAATTTCAAAAAAAATGAAACTTTTCGGGGCACGAAAGTCGAGCCCTGAAAAATGACGTCAAAAAATCGACAAAATCAGAGTCCGAAAAACAATACAAATGTATCCTAAGTGCTGCATATATTATTTTTTGACATCCCAAAACTTAAAATGTAAAAAAAAATGAAACTTTTCAGGGCACGAAAATCGAGCCCTGTAAAATGACGTCTTAAAATCAGCAAAATCAGAGTCCGAAAAACAAAACAAATGGCTCCTAAGTGCTTAATATATTATTTTTTGACTTCCCAAAACTTAAAATGTCAAAAAAAATGAAACTTTTATGGGCACGAAAGTCGAGCCCTGAAAAATGACGTCTAAAAATCAGCAAAATCAGAGTCCGAAAAACAAAACAAATTGGTCCTAAGTGCTTCATATATTATTTTTTGACTTCCCAAAACTTGAAATTTAAAAAAAGATGAAACTTTCGGGGCACGAAAATCGAGCCCTGAAAAATGACGTCTTAAAATCAGCTAAATTAGAGTCCTAAAAACAAAACAAATGGCTCCTATGTGCTTAATAAATTATTTTTTGACTTCCCAAAAATTAAAATGTCAAAAAAAATGAAACTTTTCGGGGCACGAAAGTCGAGCCCTGAAAAATGACGTCTAAAAATCAGCAAAATCAGAGTCCGAAAAACAATACAAATGTCTCCTAAGTGCTTAATATATTATTTTTTGACTTCCCAAAACTTGAAATTTCAAAAAAAATGAAACTTTTCGGGGCACGAAAATTGAGCCCTGAAAAATGAAGTCTAAAAATCAGCAAAATCAGAGTCCGAAAAACAAAACAAATGGCTCCTAAGTGCTTAATATATTATTTTTTGACTTCCCAAAACTTAAAATGTCAAAAAAAATGAAACTTTTCTAGGCACGAAAGTCGAGCCCTGAGAAATGATGTCTAAAAATCAGCAAAATCAGAGTTCGAAAAACAATACAAATGTCTCCTAAGTGCTCAATATATTATTTTTTGACTTCCCAAAACATGAAATTTCAAAAAAAATGAAACTTTTCGGGGCACGAAAATCGAGCCCTGAAAAATGAAGTCTAAAAATCAGCAAAATCAAAGTCCGAAATACAAAACAAATTGGTCCTAAGTGCTTCATATATTATTTTTTGACTTCCCAAAACTTGCAATTTAAAAAAAAAAAAAAACCTTTTCGGGGCACGAAAATCGAGCCCTGAAAAATGACGTCTTAAAATCAGCTAAATCAGAGTCCGAAAAACAAAACAAATGGCTCATATGTGCTTAATATATTATTTTTTGACTTCCCAAAACTTAAACTATCAAAAAAAATGAAACTTTTCGGGGAACGAAAGTCGAGCCCTGAAAAATGACGTCTAAAAATCAGCAACATCAGAGTCCGAAAAACAATACAAATGTATCCTAAGTGCTTCATATATTATTTTTTGACATCCCAAAACTTAAAATGTAAAAAAAAAAAGAACCTTTTCGGGGCACGAAAATCGAGCCCTGAAAAATGACGTCTTAAAATCAGCAAAATCAGAGTCCGAAAAACAAAACAAATGGCTCCTAAGTTCTTAATTTATTATATTTTGACTTCCCAAAACTTAAAATGTCAAAAAAAATGAAACTTTTCGGGGCACGAAAATCGAGCCCTGAAAAATGACGTCCTAAAATCAGCAAAATCAGAGTCCGAAAAACAAAACAAATGGCTCGTAAGTGCTTAATATATTATTTTTTGACTTCCCAAAACTTGAAATTTCAAAAAAAATGAAACTTTTCGGGGGCACGAAAATCGAGCCCTGAAAAATGAAGTCTAAAAATCAGCAAAATCAGAGTCCGAAAAACAAAACAAATGGGTCCTATGTGCTTAATATATTATTTTTTGACTTCCCAAAACTTAAAATGTAAAAAAAAATGAAACTTTTCGGGGCACGAAAGTCGAGCCCTGAAAAATGACGTCTACAAGTCAGCAAAATCAGAGTCCGAAAATCAAAACAAATGGATCATAAGTGCTTAATATACTTTTTTTTGACTTCCCAAAACTTGAAATTTCAAAAAAAATGAAACTTTTCGGGGCACGAAAATCGAGCCCTTAAAAAAGAAGTCTAAAAATCAGCAAAATCAAAGTCCGAAAAACAAAACAAATGGCTGCTATGTGCTTAATATATTATTTTTTGACTTCCCAAAACTTAAAATGTCAAAAAAAATGAAACTTTTCGGGGCACGAAAGTCGAGCCCTGAAAAATGACGTCTAAAAATCAGCAAAATCAGAGTCCGAAAAACAATACAAATGTCTCCTAAGTGCTTAATATATTATTTTTTGACTTCCCAAAACTTGAAATTTCAAAAAAAATGGAACTTTTCGGGGCACGAAAATTGAGCCCTGAAAAATGTAGTCTAAAAATCAGCAAAATCAGAGTCCGAAAAACAAAACTAATGGCTCCTAAGTGCTTAATATATTATTTTTTGACTTCCCAAAACTTAAAATGTCAAAAAAAATGAAACTTTTCTAGGCACGAAAGTCGAGCCCTGAAAAATGACGTCTAAAAATCAGCAAAATCAGAGTTCGAAAAACAATACAAATGTCTCCTAAGTGCTTAATATATTATTTTTTGACTTCCCAAAACTTGAAATTTCAAAAAAAATGAAACTTTTCGGGGGCACGAAAATCGAGCCCTGAAAAATGAAGTCTAAAAATCAGCAAAATCAAAGTCCGAAATACAAAACAAATTGGTCCTAAGTGCTTCATATATTATTTTTTGACTTCCCAAAACATGCAATTTAAAAAAAAAAAAAAACTTTTCGGGTCACGAAAATCGAGCCCTGAAAAATGACGTCTTAAAATCAGCTAAATCAGAGTCCGAAAAACAAAACAAATGGCTCATATGTGCTTAATATATTATTTTTTGACTTCCCAAAACTTAAAATATCAAAAAAAATGAAACTTTTCGGGGAACGAAAGTCGAGCCCTGAAAAATGACGTCTAAAAATCAGCAACATCAGAGTCCGAAAAACAATACAAATGTATCGTAAGTGCTTCATATATTATTTTTTGACATCCCAAAACTTAAAATGTAAAAAAAAAAAGAACCTTTTCGGGGCACGAAAATCGAGCCTTGAAAAATGACGTCTTAAAATCAGCAAAATCAGAGTCCGAAAAACAAAACAAATGGCTCCTAAGTTCTTAATTTATTATATTTTGACTTCCCAAAACTTAAAATGTCAAAAAAAATGAAACTTTTCTGGGCACGAAAGTCAAGCCCTGAAAAATGACGTCTAATAATCGGCAAAATCAGAATCCGAAAAACAATACAAATGTATCCTAAGTGCTGCATATATTATTTTTTGACATCCCAAAACTTAAAATATAAAAAAAAAAAGAACCTTTTTGGGGCACGAAAATCGAGCCCTGAAAAATGACGTCTTAAAATTAGCAAAATCAGAGTCCGAAAAACAAAACAAGTGGCTCCTAAGTGCTTAATATATTATTTTTTGACTTCCCAAAACTTGAAATTTCAAAAAAAATGAAACTTTTCGGGGGCACGAAAATTGAGCCCTGAAAAATGAAGTCTAAAAATCAGCAAAATCAGAGTCCGAAAAACAAAACAAATGGCTCCTAAGTGCTTAATATATTATTTTTTGACTTCCCAAAACTTAAAATGTAAAAAAAAATGAAACTTTTCTAGGCACGAAAGTCGAGCCCTGAAAAATGACGTCTAAAAATCAGCAAAATCAGAGTCCGAAAAACAATACAAATGTCTCCTAAGTGCTTAATATATTATATTTTGACTTCCCAAAACTTGAAATTTCAAAAAAAATGAAACTTTTCGGGGTACGAAAGTCGAGCCCTGAAAAATGAAGTCTAAAAATCAGCAAAATCAGAGTCCGAAAAACAAAACAAATGGCTCCTAAGTGCTTAATATATTATTTTTTGACTTCCCAAAACTTAAAATGTCAAAAAAAATGAAACTTTTCTAGGCACGAAAGTCGAGCCCTGAAAAATGACGTCTAAAAATCAGCAAAATCAGAGTCCGAAAAACAATACAAATGTCTCCTAAGTACTTAATATATTATTTTTTGACTTCCCAAAACTTGAAATTTCAAAAAAAATGAAACTTTTCGGGGCACGAAAATCGAGCCCTGAAAAATGAAGTCTAAAAATCAGCAAAATCAAAGTCCGAAATACAAAACAAATTGGTCCTAAGTGCTTCATATATTATTTTTTGACTTCCCAAAACTTGCAATTTAAAAAAAAAATCGAGCCCTGAAAAATGACGTCTTAAAATCAGCTAAATCAGAGTCCGAAAAACAAAACAAATGGCTCCTAAGTTCTTAATTTATTATATTTTGACATCCCAAAACTTAAAATGTCAAAAAAAATGAAACTTTTCTAGGCACGAAAGTCAAGCCCTGAAAAATGACGTCTAATAATAAGCAAAATCAGAATCCGAAAAACAATACAAATGTATCCTAAGTGCTGCATATATTATTTTTTGACATCCCAAAACTTAAAATGTAAAAAAAAAAAGAACCTTTTTGGGGCACGAAAATCGAGCCCTGAAAAATGACGTCTTAAAATCAGCAAAATCAGAGTCCGAAAAACAAAACAAATGGCTCCTAAGTGCTTAATATATTATTTTTTGACTTCCCAAAACTTGAAATTTCAAAAAAAATGAAACTTTTCGGGGGCACGAAAATCGAGACCTGAAAAATGAAGTCTAAAAATCAGCAAAATCAGAGTCCGAAAAACAAAACAAATGGCTCCTATGTGCTTAATATATTATTTTTTGACTTCCCAAAACTTAAAATGTAAAAAAAAATGAAACTTTTCGGGGCACGAAAGTCGAGCCCTGAAAAATGACGTCTACAAGTCAGCAAAATCAGAGTCCGAAAATCAATACAAATGTCTCCTATGTGCTTAATATATTATTTTTTGAATTCCAAAAACTTAAAATTTCAAAAAAAATGAAACTTTTCAGGGCACGAAAGTCGAGCCCTGAAAAATGACGTCAAAAAATCGACAAAATCAGAGTCCGAAAAACAATACAAATGTATTCTAAGTGCTGCATATATTATTTTTTGACATCCCAAAACCTAAAATGTAAAAAAAAATGAAACTTTTCGGGGCACGAAAATCGAGCCCTGTAAAATGACGTCTTAAAATCAGCTAAATTAGAGTCCGAAAAACAAAACAAATGGCTCCTCTGTGCTTAATATATTATTTTTTGTCTTCCCAAAACTTAAAATGTCAAAAAAATGAAACTTTTCGGGGCACGAAAGTCGAGCCCTGAAAAATGACGTCTAAAAATCAGCAACATCAGAGTCCGAAAAACAATACAAATGTATCCTAAGTGCTTCATTTTGACATCCCAAAACTTAAAATGTAAAAAAAAATGAACCTTTTCGGGGCACGAAAATCGAGCCCTAAAAAATGACGTCTTAAAATCAGCAAAATCAGAGTCCGAAAAATAAAACAAATGGCTCCTAAGTGCTTAATATATTATTTTTTGACTTCCCAAAACTTGAAATTAAAAAAAAAATAAAACTTTTCGTGGCACGAAAATCAAGCCCTCAAAAATGAAGTCTAAAAATCTGCAAAATCAGAGTCCGAAAAACAAAACAAATGGCTCCTATGTGCTTAATATATTTTTTTTTGACTTCCCAAAACTTAAAATGTAAAAAAAAATGAAACTTTTCAGGGCACGAAAGTCGAGCCCTGAAAAATGACGTCTAAAAATCAGCAAAATCAGAGTCCGAAAAACAATACAAATGTCTCCTAAGTGCTTAATATATTATTTTTTGACTTCCCAAAACTTAAAATTTCAAAAAAAATGGAACTTTTCGGGGCACGAAAATTGAGCCCTGAAAAATGAAGTCTAAAAATCAGCAAAATCAGAGTCCGAAAAACAAAACAAATGGCTCCTAAGTGCTTAATATATTATTTTTTGACTTCCCAAAACTTAAAATGTCAAAAAAAATGAAACTTTTCTAGGTACGAAAGTCGAGCCCTGAAAAATGACGTCTAAAAATCAGCAAAATCAGAGTTCGAAAAACAATACAAATGTCTCCTAAGTGCTTAATATATTATTTTTTGACTTCCCAAAACTTGAAATTTCAAAAAAAATGAAACTTTTCGGGGCACGAAAATCGAGCCCTGAAAAATGAAGTCTAAAAATCAGCAAAATCAAAGTCCGAAAAACAAAACAAATTGGTCCTAATTGCTTCATATATTATTTTTTGACTTCCCAAAATTTGAAATTTAAAAAAAAATGAAACTTTCGGGCCACGAAAATCGAGCCCTGAAAAATGACGTCTTAAAATCAGCTAAATTAGAGTCGGAAAAACAAAACAAATGGCTCATATTTGCTTAATATATTATTTTTTGACTTCCCAAAACTTAAAATGTCAAAAAAAATGAAACTTTTCGGGGCACGAAAGTCGAGCCCTGAAAAATGACGTCTAAAAATCAGCAACATCAGAGTCCGAAAAACAATACAAATGTATCCTAAGTGCTTCATATATTATTTTTTGACATCCCAAAACTTAAAATGTAAAAAAAAATGAACCTTTTCGGGGCACGAAAATCGAGCCCTGAAAAATGACATCTTAAAATCAGCAAAATCAGAGTCCGAAAAACAACACAAATGGATCATAAGTGCTTAATATATTTTTTTTTGACTTCCAAAACTTGAAATTTCAAAAAAAACGAAACTTTTCGGGGCACGAAAATCGAGCCCTTAAAAAAGAAGTCTAAAAATCAGCAAAATCAAAGTCCGAAAAACAAAACAAATGGCTGCTATGTGCTTAATATATTATTTTTTGACTTCCCAAAACATAAAATGTCAAAAAAAATGAAACTTTTCGGGGCACGAAAGTCGAGCCCTGAAAAATGACGTCTAAAAATCAGCAAAATCAGAGTCCAAAAAACAATACAAATGTCTCCTAAGTGCTTAATATATTATTTTTTGACTTCCCAAAACTTGAAATTTCAAAAAAAATGAAACTTTTCGGGGCACGAAAATTGAGCCCTGAAAAATGAAGTCTAAAAATCAGCAAAATCAGAGTCCGAAAAACAAAACAAATGGCTCCTAAGTGCTTAATATATTATTTTTTGACTTCCCAAAACTTAAAATGTCAAAAAAAATGAAACTTTTCTAGGCACGAAAGTCGAGCCCTGAAAAATGACGTCTAAAAATCAGCAAAATCAGAGTCCGAAAAACAATACAAATGTCTCCTAAGTGCTTAATATATTATATTTTGACTTCCCAAAACTTGAAATTTCAAAAAAAATGAAACTTTTCGGGGTACGAAAGTCGAGCCCTGAAAAATGAAGTCTAAAAATCAGCAAAATCAGAGTCCGAAAAACAAAACAAATGGCTCCTAAGTGCTTAATATATTATTTTTTGACTTCCCAAAACTTAAAATGTCAAAAAAAATGAAACTTTTCTAGGCACGAAAGTCGAGCCCTGAAAAATGACGTCTAAAAATCAGCAAAATCAGAGTCCGAAAAACAATACAAATGTCTCCTAAGTACTTAATATATTATTTTTTGACTTCCCAAAACTTGAAATTTCAAAAAAAATGAAACTTTTCGGGGCACGAAAATCGAGCCCTGAAAAATGAAGTCTAAAAATCAGCAAAATCAAAGTCCGAAATACAAAACAAATTGGTCCTAAGTGCTTCATATATTATTTTTTGACTTCCCAAAACTTGCAATTTAAAAAAAAAATCGAGCCCTGAAAAATGACGTCTTAAAATCAGCTAAATCAGAGTCCGAAAAACAAAACAAATGGCTCCTAAGTTCTTAATTTATTATATTTTGACATCCCAAAACTTAAAATGTCAAAAAAAATGAAACTTTTCTAGGCACGAAAGTCAAGCCCTGAAAAATGACGTCTAATAATAAGCAAAATCAGAATCCGAAAAACAATACAAATGTATCCTAAGTGCTGCATATATTATTTTTTGACATCCCAAAACTTAAAATGTAAAAAAAAAAAAGAACCTTTTTGGGGCACGAAAATCGAGCCCTGAAAAATGACGTCTTAAAATCAGCAAAATCAGAGTCCGAAAAACAAAACAAATGGCTCCTAAGTGCTTAATATATTATTTTTTGACTTCCCAAAACTTGAAATTTCAAAAAAAATGAAACTTTTCGGGGGCACGAAAATCGAGACCTGAAAAATGAAGTCTAAAAATCAGCAAAATCAGAGTCCGAAAAACAAAACAAATGGCTCCTATGTGCTTAATATATTATTTTTTGACTTCCCAAAACTTAAAATGTAAAAAAAAATGAAACTTTTCGGGGCACGAAAGTCGAGCCCTGAAAAATGACGTCTACAAGTCAGCAAAATCAAAGTCCGAAAATCAATACAAATGTCTCCTATGTGCTTAATATATTATTTTTTGAATTCCAAAAACTTAAAATTTCAAAAAAAATGAAACTTTTCAGGGCACGAAAGTCGAGCCCTGAAAAATGACGTCAAAAAATCGACAAAATCAGAGTCCGAAAAACAATACAAATGTATTCTAAGTGCTGCATATATTATTTTTTGACATCCCAAAACCTAAAATGTAAAAAAAAATGAAACTTTTCGGGGCACGAAAATCGAGCCCTGTAAAATGACGTCTTAAAATCAGCTAAATTAGAGTCCGAAAAACAAAACAAATGGCTCCTCTGTGCTTAATATATTATTTTTTGTCTTCCCAAAACTTAAAATGTCAAAAAAATGAAACTTTTCGGGGCACGAAAATCGAGCCCTGAAAAATGACGTCTAAAAATAAGCAACATCAGAGTCCGAAAAACAATACAAATGTATCCTAAGTGCTTCATTTTGACATCCCAAAACTTAAAATGTAAAAAAAAATGAACCTTTTCGGGGCACGAAAATCGAGCCCTAAAAAATGACGTCTTAAAATCAGCAAAATCAGAGTCCGAAAAATAAAACAAATGGCTCCTAAGTGCTTAATATATTATTTTTTGACTTCCCAAAACTTGAAATTAAAAAAAAAATAAAACTTTTCGTGGCACGAAAATCAAGCCCTCAAAAATGAAGTCTAAAAATCTGCAAAATCAGAGTCCGAAAAACAAAACAAATGGCTCCTATGTGCTTAATATATTTTTTTTTGACTTCCCAAAACTTAAAATGTAAAAAAAAATGAAACTTTTCAGGGCACGAAAGTCGAGCCCTGAAAAATGACGTCTAAAAATCAGCAAAATCAGAGTCCGAAAAACAATACAAATGTCTCCTAAGTGCTTAATATATTATTTTTTTACTTCCCAAAACTTAAAATTTCAAAAAAAATGGAACTTTTCGGGGCACGAAAATTGAGCCCTGAAAAATGAAGTCTAAAAATCAGCAAAACCAGAGTCCGAAAAACAAAACAAATGGCTCCTAAGTGCTTAATATATTATTTTTTGACTTCCCAAAACTTAAAATGTCAAAAAAAATGAAACTTTTCTAGGTACGAAAGTCGAGCCCTGAAAAATGACGTCTAAAAATCAGCAAAATCAGAGTTCGAAAAACAATACAAATGTCTCCTAAGTGCTTAATATATTATTTTTTGACTTCCCAAAACTTGAAATTTCAAAAAAAATGAAACTTTTCGGGGCACGAAAATCGAGCCCTGAAAAATGAAGTCTAAAAATCAGCAAAATCAAAGTCCGAAATACAAAACAAATTGGTCCTAAGTGCTTCATATATTATTTTTTGACTTCCCAAAACTAGCAATTTAAAAAAAAAAAAAAACTTTTCGGGGGCACGAAAATCGAGCCCTGAAAAATGACGTCTCAAAATCAGCTAAATCAGAGTCCGAAAAACAAAACAAATGGCTCATATGTGCTTATTATATTATTTTTTGACTTCCCAAAACTTAAAATATAAAAAAAAATGAAACTTTTCGGAGAACGAAAGTCGAGCCCTAAAAAATGACGTCTAAAAATCAGCAACATCAGAGTCCGAAAAACAATACAAATGTATCCTAAGTGCTTCATATATTATTTTTTGACATCCCAAAGCTTAAAATGTAAAAAAAAAAAAGAACCTTTTCGGGGCACGAAAATCGAGCCCTGAAAATGACGTCTTAAAATCAGCAAAATCAGAGTCCGAAAAACAAAACAAATGGCTCCTAAGTGCTTAATATATTATTTTTTGACTTCCCAAAACTTAAAATGTCAAAAAAAATGAAATTTTGTGGGCACGAAAGTCGAGCCCTGAAAAATGACGTCTAAAAATCAGCAAAATCAGAGTCCGAAAAACAATACAAATGTCTCATAAGGGCTTAATATATTATTTTTTGCATTCCAAAAACTTAAAATTTCAAAAAAAATGAAACTTTTCGGGGCACGAAAATCGAGCCCTGAAAAATGAAGTCTAAAAATCAGCAAAATCAAAGTCCGAAAAACAAAACAAATTGGTCCTAATTGCTTGATATATTATTTTTTGACTTCCCAAAACTTGAAATTTAAAAAAAAATGAAACTTTCGGGGCACGAAAATCGAGCCCTGAAAAATGACGTCTTAAAATCAGCTAAGTTAGAGTCCGAAAAACAAAAAAAATGGCTCCTATGTGCTTAATATATTATTTTTTGACTTCCCAAAACTTAAAATGTCAAAAAAATGAAACTTTTCGGGGCACGAAAGTCGAGCCCTGAAAAATGACGTCTAAAAATCAGCAACATCAGAGTCCGAAAAACAATACAAATGTATCCTAAGTGCTTCATATATTATTTTTTGACATCCCAAAACTTAAAATGTAAAAAAAAAATGAACCTTTTCGGGGCACGAAAATCGAGCCCTGAAAAATGACGTCTTGAAATCAGCAAAATCAGAGTCCGAAAAACAAAACAAATGGCTCCTAAGTGCTTAATATATTATTTTTTGACTTCCCAAAACTTGAAATTTCAAAAAAAATGAAACTTTTCGGGGCACGAAAATCGAGCCCTTAAAAAAGAAGTCTAAAAATTAGCAAAATCAAAGTCCGAAAAACAAAACAAATGGCTGCTATGTGCTTAATATATTATTTTTTGACTTCCCAAAACTTAAAATGTTAAAAAGAAATGAAACTTTCCGGGGCACGAAAGTCGAGCCCTGAAAAATAACGTCTAAAAATCAGCAAAATCAGAGTCCGAAAAACAATACAAATGTCTCCTAAGTGCTTAATATATTATTTTTTGACTTCCCAAAACTTAAAATTTCAAAAAAAATGAAACTTTTCTGGGCACGAAAATCGAGCCCTGAAACATGAAGTCTAAAAATCAGCAAAATCAGAGTCCGAAAAACAAAACAAATGGCTCCTAAGTGCTTAATATATTATTTTTTGACTTCCCAAAACTTAAAATGTAAAAAAAATGAAACTTTTCTAGGCACGAAAGTCGAGCCCTGAAAAATGACGTCTAAAAATCAGCAAAATCAGAGTCCTAAAAACAATACAAATGTCTCCTAAGTTCTTAATATATTATTTTTTGACTTCCCAAAACTTGAAATTTCAAAAAAAATGAAACTTTTCGGGGCACGAAAATCGAGCCCTGAAAAATAAAGTCTAAAAATCAGCAAAATCAAAGTCCGAAAGACAAAACAAATTGGTCCTAAGTGCTTCATATATTATTTTTTGACTTCCCAAAACTTGCAATTTAAAAAAAAAATGAAACTTTTCGGGGCACGAAAGTCGAGCCCTGAAAAATGAAGTCAAAAAATCGATAAAATCAGAGTCCGAAAAACAATACAAATGTATCCTATGTGCTGCATATATTATTTTTTGACATCCCAAAACTTAAAATGTAAAAAAAAATGAAACTTTTCGGGGCACGAAAATCGAGCCCTGTAAAATGACGTCTTAAAATCAGCAAAATCAGAGTCCGAAAAACAAAACAAATGCCTCCTAAGTGCTTAATATATTATTTTTTGACTTCCCAAAACTTAAAATGTCAAAAAAATGAAACTTTTCGGGGCACGAAAGTCGAGCCCTGAAAAATGACGTCTAAAAATGAGCAACATCAGAGTCCGAAAAACAATACAAATGTATCCTAAGTGCTTCATATATTATTTTTTGACATCCTAAAACTTAAAATGTAAAAAAAAATGAACCTTTTCGAGGAACGAAAATCGAGCCCTGAAAAATGACGTCTTAAAATCAGCAAAATCAGAGTCCGAAAAACAAAACAAATGGCTCCTAAGTGCTTAATATATTATTTTTTGACTTCCCAAAACTTGAAATTTCAAAAAAAATGAAACTTTTCGAGGGCACGAAAATCGAGCCCTGAAAAATGAAGTCTAAAAATCAGCAAAATCAGAGTCCGAAAAACAAAACAAATGGCTCCTATGTGCTTAATATATTATTTTTTGACTTCCCAAAACTTAAAATGTAAAAAAAAATGAAACTTTTTGGGGCACGAAAGTCGAGCCCTGAAAAATTACGTCTACAAGTCAGCAAAATCAGAGTCCGAAAATCAATACAAATGTCTCCTATGTGCTTAATATATTATTTTTTGAATTCCAAAAACTTAAAATTTCAAAAAAAATGAAACTTTTCGGGGCACGAAAGTCGAGCCCTGAAAAATGACGTCAAAAAATCGACAAAATCAGAGTCCGAAAAACAATACAAATGTATCCTAAGTGCTGCATATATTATTTTTTACATCCCAAAACTTAAAATGTAAAAAAAAATGAAACTTTTCGGGGCACGAAAATCGATCCCTGTAAAATGACGTCTTAAAATCAGCAAAATCAGAGTCCGAAAAACAAAACAAATGGCTCCTAAGTGCTTAATATATTATTTTTTGACTTCCCAAAACTTAAAATGTCAAAAAAAATGAAACTTTTCGGGGCACGAAAATCGAGCCCTTAAAAAAGAAGTCTAAAAATCAGCAAAATCAAAGTCCGAAAAACAAAACAAATGGCTGCTATGTGCTTAATATATTATTTTTTGACTTCCCAAAACATAAAATGTCAAAAAAAATGAAACTTTTCGGGGCACGAAAGTCGAGCCCTGAAAAATGACATCTAAAAATCAGCAAAATCAGAGTCCGAAAAACAATACAAATGTCTCATAAGGGCTTAATATATTATTTTTTGAATTCCAAAAACTTAAAATTTCAAAAAAAATGAAACTTTTCGGGGCACGAAAATCGAGCCCTGAAAAATGAAGTCTAAAAATCAGCAAAATCAAAGTCCGAAAAACAAAACAAATTGGTCCTAATTGCTTCATATATTATTTTTTGACTTCCCAAAATTTGAAATTTAAAAAAAAATGAAACTTTCGGGCCACGAAAATCGAGCCCTGAAAAATGACGTCTTAAAATCAGCTAAATTAGAGTCGGAAAAACAAAACAAATGGCTCATATTTGCTTAATATATTATTTTTTGACTTCCCAAAACTTAAAATGTCAAAAAAAATGAAACTTTTCGGGGCACGAAAGTCGAGCCCTGAAAAATGACGTCTAAAAATCAGCAACATCAGAGTCCGAAAAACAATACAAATGTATCCTAAGTGCTTCATATATTATTTTTTGACATCCCAAAACTTAAAATGTAAAAAAAAATGAACCTTTTCGGGGCACGAAAGTCGAGCCCTGAAAAATGACGTCTAAAAATCAGCAAAATCAGAGTCCAAAAAACAATACAAATGTCTCCTAAGTGCTTAATATATTATTTTTTGACTTCCCAAAACTTGAAATTTCAAAAAAAATGAAACTTTTCGGGGCACGAAAATTGAGCCCTGAAAAATGAAGTCTAAAAATCAGCAAAATCAGAGTCCGAAAAACAAAACAAATGGCTCCTAAGTGCTTAATATATTATTTTATGACTTCCCAAAACTTAAAATGTCAAAAAAAATGAAACTTTTCTAGGCACGAAAGTCGAGCCTTGAAAAATGACGTCTAAAAATCAGCAAAATCAGAGTCCGAAAAACAATACAAATGTCTCCTAAGTGCTTAATATATTATATTTTGACTTCCCAAAACTTGAAATTTCAAAAAAAATGAAACTTTTCGGGGTACGAAAGTCGAGCCCTGAAAAATGAAGTCTAAAAATCAGCAAAATCAGAGTCCGAAAAACAAAACAAATGGCTCCTAAGTGCTTAATATATTATTTTTTGACTTCCCAAAACTTAAAATGTCAAAAAAAATGAAACTTTTCTAGGCACGAAAGTCGAGCCCTGAAAAATGACGTCTAAAAATCAGCAAAATCAGAGTCCGAAAAACAATACAAATGTCTCCTAAGTGCTTAATATATTATATTTTGACTTCCCAAAACTTGAAATTTCAAAAAAAATGAAACTTTTCGGGGTACGAAAGTCGAGCCCTGAAAAATGAAGTCTAAAAATCAGCAAAATCAGAGTCCGAAAAACAAAACAAATGGCTCCTAAGTGCTTAATATATTATTTTTTGACTTCCCAAAACTTAAAATGTCAAAAAAAATGAAACTTTTCTAGGCACGAAAGTCGAGCCCTGAAAAATGACGTCTAAAAATCAGCAAAATCAGAGTCCGAAAAACAATACAAATGTCTCCTAAGTGCTTAATATATTATATTTTGACTTCCCAAAACTTGAAATTTCAAAAAAAATGAAACTTTTCGGGGTACGAAAGTCGAGCCCTGAAAATTGAAGTCTAAAAATCAGCAGAATCAAAGTCCGAAATACAAAACAAATTGGTCCTAAGTGCTTCATATATTATTTTTTGACTTCCCAAAACTTGCAATTTAAAAAAAAAATAAAACTTTTCGGGGCACGAAAATCGAGCCCTGAAAAATGACGTCTTAAAATCAGCTAAATCAGAGTCCGAAAAACAAAACAAATGGCTCATATGTGCTTAATATATTATTTTTTGACTTCCCAAAACTTAAAATATCAAAAAAAATGAAACTTTTCGGGGAACGAAAGTCGAGCCCTGAAAAATGACGTCTAAAAATCAGCAACATCAGAGTCCGAAAAACAATACAAATGTATCCTAAGTGCTTCATATATTATTTTTTGACATCCCAAAACTTAAAATGTAAAAAAAAATGAACCTTTTCGGGGCACGAAAATCAAGCCCTCAAAAATGACTTCTTAAAATCAGCAAAATCAGAGTCCGAAAAACAAAACAAATGGCTCCTAAGTGCTTAATATATTATTTTTTGACTTCCCAAAACTTGAAATTTCAAAAAAAATGAAACTTCGGGGCACGAAAATCGAGCCCTGAAAAATGAAGTCTAAAAATCAGCAAAATCAAAGTCCGAAAAACAAAACAAATTGGTCCTAATTGCTTCATATATTATTTTTTGACTTCCCAAAATTTGAAATTTAAAAAAAAATGAAACTTTCGGGGCACGAAAATCGAGCCCTGAAAAATGACGTCTTAAAATCAGCTAAATTAGAGTCCGAAAAACAAAACAAATGGCTCATATTTGCTTAATATATTATTTTTTGACTTCCCAAAACTTAAAATGTCAAAAAAAATGAAACTTTTCGGGGCACGAAAGTCGAGCCCTGAAAAATGACGTCTAAAAATCAGCAACATCAGAGTCCGAAAAACAATACAAATGTATCCTAAGTGCTTCATATATTATTTTTTGACATCCCAAAACTTAAAATGTAAAAAAAAATGAACCTTTTCGGGGCACGAAAATCGAGCCCTGAAAAATGACATCTTAAAATCAGCAAAATCAGAGTCCGAAAAACAACACAAATGGATCATAAGTGCTTAATATATTTTTTTTTGACTTCCAAAACTTGAAATTTCAAAAAAAACGAAACTTTTCGGGGCACGAAAATCGAGCCCTTAAAAAAGAAGTCTAAAAATCAGCAAAATCAAAGTCCGAAAAACAAAACAAATGGCTGCTATGTGCTTAATATATTATTTTTTGACTTCCCAAAACATAAAATGTCAAAAAAAATGAAACTTTTCGGGGCACGAAAGTCGAGCCCTGAAAAATGACGTCTAAAAATCAGCAAAATCAGAGTCCAAAAAACAATACAAATGTCTCCTAAGTGCTTAATATATTATTTTTTGACTTCCCAAAACTTGAAATTTCAAAAAAAATGAAACTTTTCGGGGCACGAAAATTGAGCCCTGAAAAATGAAGTCTAAAAATCAGCAAAATCAGAGTCCGAAAAACAAAACAAATGGCTCCTAAGTGCTTAATATATTATTTTATGACTTCCCAAAACTTAAAATGTCAAAAAAAATGAAACTTTTCTAGGCACGAAAGTCGAGCCTTGAAAAATGACGTCTAAAAATCAGCAAAATCAGAGTCCGAAAAACAATACAAATGTCTCCTAAGTGCTTAATATATTATATTTTGACTTCCCAAAACTTGAAATTTCAAAAAAAATGAAACTTTTCGGGGTACGAAAGTCGAGCCCTGAAAAATGAAGTCTAAAAATCAGCAAAATCAGAGTCCGAAAAACAAAACAAATGGCTCCTAAGTGCTTAATATATTATTTTTTGACTTCCCAAAACTTAAAATGTCAAAAAAAATGAAACTTTTCTAGGCACGAAAGTCGAGCCCTGAAAAATGACGTCTAAAAATCAGCAAAATCAGAGTCCGAAAAACAATACAAATGTCTCCTAAGTGCTTAATATATTATATTTTGACTTCCCAAAACTTGAAATTTCAAAAAAAATGAAACTTTTCGGGGTACGAAAGTCGAGCCCTGAAAAATGAAGTCTAAAAATCAGCAGAATCAAAGTCCGAAATACAAAACAAATTGGTCCTAAGTGCTTCATATATTATTTTTTGACTTCCCAAAACTTGCAATTTAAAAAAAAAATAAAACTTTTCGGGGCACGAAAATCGAGCCCTGAAAAATGACGTCTTAAAATCAGCTAAATCAGAGTCCGAAAAACAAAACAAATGGCTCATATGTGCTTAATATATTATTTTTTGACTTCCCAAAACTTAAAATATCAAAAAAAATGAAACTTTTCGGGGAACGAAAGTCGAGCCCTGAAAAATGACGTCTAAAAATCAGCAACATCAGAGTCCGAAAAACAATACAAATGTATCCTAAGTGCTGCATATATTATTTTTTGACATCCCAAAACATAAAATGTAAAAAAAAATGAAACTTTTCGGGGAACGAAAATCGAGCCCTGTAAATGACGTCTTAAAATCAGCAAAATCAGAGTCCGAAAAACAAAACAAATAGCTCCTAAGTGCTTAATATATTATTTTTTGACTTTCCAAAATTTAAAATGTCAAAAAAAATGAACCTTTTCTAGGCACGAAAGTCGAGCCCTGAAAAATGACGTCTAAAAATCAGCAAAATCAGAGTCCGAAAAACAATACAAATGTCTCATAAGGGCTTAATATATTATTTTTTGAATTCCAAAAACTTAGAATTTCAAAAAAAATGAAACTTTTCGGGGCACGAAAATCGAGCCTTGAAAAATGAAGTCTAAAACTCAGCAAAATCAAAGTCCGAAAAACAAAACAAATGGCTGCTATGTGCTTAATATATTATTTTTTGACTTCCCAAAACTTAAAATGTCAAAAAAAATGAAACTTTCCGGGGCACGACAGTCGAGCCCTGAAAAATGACGTCTAAAAATCAGCAAAATCAGAGTCCGAAAAACAATACAAATGTCTCCTAAGTGCTTAATATATTATTTTTTGACTTCCCAAAACTTGAAATTTCAAAAAAAATGAAACTTTTCGGGGCACGAAAATCGAGCCCTGAAACATGAAGTCTAAAAATCAGCAAAATCAGAGTCCGAAAAACAAAACAAATGGCTCCTAAGTGCTTAATATATTATTTTTTGACTTCCCAAAACTTAAAATGTCAAAAAAAATGAAACTTTTCTGGGCACTAAAGTCGAGCCCTGAAAAATGACATCTAAAAATCAGCAAAATCAGAGTCCGAAAAACAATACAAATGTCTCATAAGGGCTTAATATATTATTTTTTGAATTCCAAAAACTTAAAATTTCAAAAAAAATGAAACTTTTCGGGGCACGAAAATCGAGCCCTGAAAAATGAAGTCTAAAAATCAGCAAAATCAAAGTCCGAAAAACAAAACAAATTGGTCCTAATTGCTTCATATATTATTTTTTGACTTCCCAAAATTTGAAATTTAAAAAAAAATGAAACTTTCGGGGCACGAAAATCGAGCCCTGAAAAATGACGTCTTAAAATCAGCTAAATTAGAGTCCGAAAAACAAAACAAATGGCTCATATTTGCTTAATATATTATTTTTTGACTTCCCAAAACTTAAAATGTCAAAAAAAATGAAACTTTTCGGGGCACGAAAGTCGAGCCCTGAAAAATGACGTCTAAAAATCAGCAACATCAGAGTCCGAAAAACAATACAAATGTATCCTAAGTGCTTCATATATTATTTTTTGACATCCCAAAACTTAAAATGTAAAAAAAAATGAACCTTTTCGGGGCACGAAAATCGAGCCCTGAAAAATGACGTCTTAAAATCAGCAAAATCAGAGTCCGAAAAACAACACAAATGGATCATAAGTGCTTAATATATTTTTTTTTGACTTCCAAAACTTGAAATTTCAAAAAAAATGAAACTTTTCGGGGCACGAAAATCGAGCCCTGAAAAATGACGTCTAAAAATCAGCAAAATCAGAGTCCAAAAAACAATACAAATGTCTCCTAAGTGCTTATTATATTATTTTTTGACTTCCCAAAACTTGAAATTTAAAAAAAAAATGAAACTTTCGGGGCACGAAAGTCGAGCCCTGAAAAATGACGTCTAAAAATCAGCAAATTCAGAGTCCGAAAAACAGAACAAATGGCTCCTAAGTGCTTAATATATTATATTTTGACTTCCCAAAACTTGAAATTTCAAAAAAAATGAAACTTTTCGGGGTACGAAAATCGAGCCCTGAAAAATGAAGTCTAAAAATCAGCAAAATCAAAGTCCGAAATACAAAACAAATTGGTCCAAAGTGCTTCATATATTATTTTTTGACTTCCCAAAACTTGCAATTTACAAAAAAAATAAAACTTTTCGGGGCACGAAAATCGAGCCCTGAAAAATGACGTCTTAAAATCAGCTAAATCAGAGTCCGAAAAACAAAACAAATGGCTCATATGTGCTTAATATATTATTTTTTGACTTCCCAAAACTTAAAATATCAAAAAAAATGAAACTTTTCGGGGAACGAAAGTCGAGCCCTGAAAAATGACGTCTAAAAATCAGCAATATCAGAGTCCGAAAAACAATACAAATGTATCCTAAGTGCTTCATATATTATTTTTTGATATCCCAAAACTTAAAATGTAAAAAAAAAAGAACCTTTTCGGGGCACGAAAATCGAGCCCTGAAAAATGACGTCTTAAAATCAGCAAAATCAGAGTCCGAAAAACAAAACAAATGGCTCCTAAGTTCTTAATTTATTATATTTTGACTTCCCAAAACTTAAAATGTCAAAAAAAATGAAACTTTTCTGGGCACGAAAGTCAAGCCCTGAAAAATGACGTCTATTAATCAGCAAAATCATAATCCGAAAAACAATACAAATGTATCCTAAGTGCTGCATATATTATTTTTTGACATCCCAAAACTTAAAATGTAAAAAAAAATGAAACTTTTCGGGGAACGAAAATCGAGCCCTGTAAATGACGTCTTAAAATCAGCAAAATCAGAGTCCGAAAAACAAAACAAATAGCTCCTAAGTGCTTAATATATTATTTTTTGACTTTCCAAAATATAAAATGTCAAAAAAAATGAAACTTTTCTAGGCACGAAAGTCGAGCCCTGAAAAATGTCGTCAAAAAATCAGCAAAATCAGAGTCCGAAAAACAATACAAATGTCTCATAAGGGCTTAATATATTATTTTTTGAATTCCAAAAACTTAGAATTTCAAAAAAAATGAAACTTTTCGGGGCACGAAAATCGAGCCCTGAAAAATGAAATCTAAAACTCAGCAAAATCAAAGTCCGAAAAACAAAACAAATGGCTGCTATGTGCTTAATATATTATTTTTTGACTTCCCAAAACTTAAAATGTCAAAAAAAATGAAACTTTCCAGGGCACGAAAGTCGAGCCCTGAAAAATGAAGTCTAAAAATCAGCAGAATCAAAGTCCGAAATACAAAACAAATTGGTCCTAAGTGCTTCATATATTATTTTTTGACTTCCCAAAACTTGCAATTTAAAAAAAAAATAAAACTTTTCGGGGCACGAAAATCGAGCCCTGAAAAATGACGTCTTAAAATCAGCTAAATCAGAGTCCGAAAAACAAAACAAATGGCTCATATGTGCTTAATATATTATTTTTTGACTTCCCAAAACTTAAAATATCAAAAAAAATGAAACTTTTCGGGGAACGAAAGTCGAGCCCTGAAAAATGACGTCTAAAAATCAGCAACATCAGAGTCCGAAAAACAATACAAATGTATCCTAAGTGCTTCATATATTATTTTTTGACATCCCAAAACTTAAAATGTAAAAAAAAATGAACCTTTTCGGGGCACGAAAATCAAGCCCTCAAAAATGACTTCTTAAAATCAGCAAAATCAGAGTCCGAAAAACAAAACAAATGGCTCCTAAGTGCTTAATATATTATTTTTTGACTTCCCAAAACTTGAAATTTCAAAAAAAATGAAACTTCGGGGCACGAAAATCGAGCCCTGAAAAATGAAGTCTAAAAATCAGCAAAATCAAAGTCCGAAAAACAAAACAAATTGGTCCTAATTGCTTCATATATTATTTTTTGACTTCCCAAAATTTGAAATTTAAAAAAAAATGAAACTTTCGGGGCACGAAAATCGAGCCCTGAAAAATGACGTCTTAAAATCAGCTAAATTAGAGTCCGAAAAACAAAACAAATGGCTCATATTTGCTTAATATATTATTTTTTGACTTCCCAAAACTTAAAATGTCAAAAAAAATGAAACTTTTCGGGGCACGAAAGTCGAGCCCTGAAAAATGACGTCTAAAAATCAGCAACATCAGAGTCCGAAAAACAATACAAATGTATCCTAAGTGCTTCATATATTATTTTTTGACATCCCAAAACTTAAAATGTAAAAAAAAATGAACCTTTTCGGGGCACGAAAATCGAGCCCTGAAAAATGACATCTTAAAATCAGCAAAATCAGAGTCCGAAAAACAACACAAATGGATCATAAGTGCTTAATATATTTTTTTTTGACTTCCAAAACTTGAAATTTCAAAAAAAACGAAACTTTTCGGGGCACGAAAATCGAGCCCTTAAAAAAGAAGTCTAAAAATCAGCAAAATCAAAGTCCGAAAAACAAAACAAATGGCTGCTATGTGCTTAATATATTATTTTTTGACTTCCCAAAACATAAAATGTCAAAAAAAATGAAACTTTTCGGGGCACGAAAGTCGAGCCCTGAAAAATGACGTCTAAAAATCAGCAAAATCAGAGTCCAAAAAACAATACAAATGTCTCCTAAGTGCTTAATATATTATTTTTTGACTTCCCAAAACTTGAAATTTCAAAAAAAATGAAACTTTTCGGGGCACGAAAATTGAGCCCTGAAAAATGAAGTCTAAAAATCAGCAAAATCAGAGTCCGAAAAACAAAACAAATGGCTCCTAAGTGCTTAATATATTATTTTATGACTTCCCAAAACTTAAAATGTCAAAAAAAATGAAACTTTTCTATGCACGAAAGTCGAGCCTTGAAAAATGACGTCTAAAAATCAGCAAAATCAGAGTCCGAAAAACAATACAAATGTCTCCTAAGTGCTTAATATATTATATTTTGACTTCCCAAAACTTGAAATTTCAAAAAAAATGAAACTTTTCGGGGTACGAAAGTCGAGCCCTGAAAAATGAAGTCTAAAAATCAGCAAAATCAGAGTCCGAAAAACAAAACAAATGGCTCCTAAGTGCTTAATATATTATTTTTTGACTTCCCAAAACTTAAAATGTCAAAAAAAATGAAACTTTTCTAGGCACGAAAGTCGAGCCCTGAAAAATGACGTCTAAAAATCAGCAAAATCAGAGTCCGAAAAACAATACAAATGTCTCCTAAGTGCTTAATATATTATATTTTGACTTCCCAAAACTTGAAATTTCAAAAAAAATGAAACTTTTCGGGGTACGAAAGTCGAGCCCTGAAAAATGAAGTCTAAAAATCAGCAGAATCAAAGTCCGAAATACAAAACAAATTGGTCCTAAGTGCTTCATATATTATTTTTTGACTTCCCAAAACTTGCAATTTAAAAAAAAAATAAAACTTTTCGGGGCACGAAAATCGAGCCCTGAAAAATGACGTCTTAAAATCAGCTAAATCAGAGTCCGAAAAACAAAACAAATGGCTCATATGTGCTTAATATATTATTTTTTGACTTCCCAAAACTTAAAATATCAAAAAAAATGAAACTTTTCGGGGAACGAAAGTCGAGCCCTGAAAAATGACGTCTAAAAATCAGCAACATCAGAGTCCGAAAAACAATACAAATGTATCCTAAGTGCTGCATATATTATTTTTTGACATCCCAAAACATAAAATGTAAAAAAAAATGAAACTTTTCGGGGAACGAAAATCGAGCCCTGTAAATGACGTCTTAAAATCAGCAAAATCAGAGTCCGAAAAACAAAACAAATAGCTCCTAAGTGCTTAATATATTATTTTTTGACTTTCCAAAATTTAAAATGTCAAAAAAAATGAACCTTTTCTAGGCACGAAAGTCGAGCCCTGAAAAATGACGTCTAAAAATCAGCAAAATCAGAGTCCGAAAAACAATACAAATGTCTCATAAGGGCTTAATATATTATTTTTTGAATTCCAAAAACTTAGAATTTCAAAAAAAATGAAACTTTTCGGGGCACGAAAATCGAGCCTTGAAAAATGAAGTCTAAAACTCAGCAAAATCAAAGTCCGAAAAACAAAACAAATGGCTGCTATGTGCTTAATATATTATTTTTTGACTTCCCAAAACTTAAAATGTCAAAAAAAATGAAACTTTCCGGGGCACGACAGTCGAGCCCTGAAAAATGACGTCTAAAAATCAGCAAAATCAGAGTCCGAAAAACAATACAAATGTCTCCTAAGTGCTTAATATATTATTTTTTGACTTCCCAAAACTTGAAATTTCAAAAAAAATGAAACTTTTCGGGGCACGAAAATCGAGCCCTGAAACATGAAGTCTAAAAATCAGCAAAATCAGAGTCCGAAAAACAAAACAAATGGCTCCTAAGTGCTTAATATATTATTTTTTGACTTCCCAAAACTTAAAATGTCAAAAAAAATGAAACTTTTCTGGGCACTAAAGTCGAGCCCTGAAAAATGACATCTAAAAATCAGCAAAATCAGAGTCCGAAAAACAATACAAATGTCTCATAAGGGCTTAATATATTATTTTTTGAATTCCAAAAACTTAAAATTTCAAAAAAAATGAAACTTTTCGGGGCACGAAAATCGAGCCCTGAAAAATGAAGTCTAAAAATCAGCAAAATCAAAGTCCGAAAAACAAAACAAATTGGTCCTAATTGCTTCATATATTATTTTTTGACTTCCCAAAATTTGAAATTTAAAAAAAAATGAAACTTTCGGGGCACGAAAATCGAGCCCTGAAAAATGACGTCTTAAAATCAGCTAAATTAGAGTCCGAAAAACAAAACAAATGGCTCATATTTGCTTAATATATTATTTTTTGACTTCCCAAAACTTAAAATGTCAAAAAAAATGAAACTTTTCGGGGCACGAAAGTCGAGCCCTGAAAAATGACGTCTAAAAATCAGCAACATCAGAGTCCGAAAAACAATACAAATGTATCCTAAGTGCTTCATATATTATTTTTTGACATCCCAAAACTTAAAATGTAAAAAAAAATGAACCTTTTCGGGGCACGAAAATCGAGCCCTGAAAAATGACGTCTTAAAATCAGCAAAATCAGAGTCCGAAAAACAACACAAATGGATCATAAGTGCTTAATATATTTTTTTTTGACTTCCAAAACTTGAAATTTCAAAAAAAATGAAACTTTTCGGGGCACGAAAATCGAGCCCTGAAAAATGACGTCTAAAAATCAGCAAAATCAGAGTCCAAAAAACAATACAAATGTCTCCTAAGTGCTTATTATATTATTTTTTGACTTCCCAAAACTTGAAATTTAAAAAAAAAATGAAACTTTCGGGGCACGAAAGTCGAGCCCTGAAAAATGACGTCTAAAAATCAGCAAATTCAGAGTCCGAAAAACAGAACAAATGGCTCCTAAGTGCTTAATATATTATATTTTGACTTCCCAAAACTTGAAATTTCAAAAAAAATGAAACTTTTCGGGGTACGAAAATCGAGCCCTGAAAAATGAAGTCTAAAAATCAGCAAAATCAAAGTCCGAAATACAAAACAAATTGGTCCAAAGTGCTTCATATATTATTTTTTGACTTCCCAAAACTTGCAATTTACAAAAAAAATAAAACTTTTCGGGGCACGAAAATCGAGCCCTGAAAAATGACGTCTTAAAATCAGCTAAATCAGAGTCCGAAAAACAAAACAAATGGCTCATATGTGCTTAATATATTATTTTTTGACTTCCCAAAACTTAAAATATCAAAAAAAATGAAACTTTTCGGGGAACGAAAGTCGAGCCCTGAAAAATGACGTCTAAAAATCAGCAATATCAGAGTCCGAAAAACAATACAAATGTATCCTAAGTGCTTCATATATTATTTTTTGATATCCCAAAACTTAAAATGTAAAAAAAAAAGAACCTTTTCGGGGCACGAAAATCGAGCCCTGAAAAATGACGTCTTAAAATCAGCAAAATCAGAGTCCGAAAAACAAAACAAATGGCTCCTAAGTTCTTAATTTATTATATTTTGACTTCCCAAAACTTAAAATGTCAAAAAAAATGAAACTTTTCTGGGCACGAAAGTCAAGCCCTGAAAAATGACGTCTATTAATCAGCAAAATCATAATCCGAAAAACAATACAAATGTATCCTAAGTGCTGCATATATTATTTTTTGACATCCCAAAACTTAAAATGTAAAAAAAAATGAAACTTTTCGGGGAACGAAAATCGAGCCCTGTAAATGACGTCTTAAAATCAGCAAAATCAGAGTCCGAAAAACAAAACAAATAGCTCCTAAGTGCTTAATATATTATTTTTTGACTTTCCAAAATATAAAATGTCAAAAAAAATGAAACTTTTCTAGGCACGAAAGTCGAGCCCTGAAAAATGTCGTCAAAAAATCAGCAAAATCAGAGTCCGAAAAACAATACAAATGTCTCATAAGGGCTTAATATATTATTTTTTGAATTCCAAAAACTTAGAATTTCAAAAAAAATGAAACTTTTCGGGGCACGAAAATCGAGCCCTGAAAAATGAAATCTAAAACTCAGCAAAATCAAAGTCCGAAAAACAAAACAAATGGCTGCTATGTGCTTAATATATTATTTTTTGACTTCCCAAAACTTAAAATGTCAAAAAAAATGAAACTTTCCAGGGCACGAAAGTCGAGCCCTGAAAAATGACGTCTAAAAATCAGCAAAATCAGAGTCCGAAAAACAATACAAATGTCTCCTAAGTGCTTAATATATTATTTTTTGACTTCCCAAAACTTGAAATTTCAAAAAAAATGAAACTTTTCGGGGCACGAAAATCGAGCCCTGAAACATGAAGTCTAAAAATCAGCAAAATCAGAGTCTGAAAAACAAAACAAATGGCTCCTAAGTGCTTAATATATTATTTTTTGACTTCCCAAAACTTAAAATGTAAAAAAAAAATGAAACTTTTCTAGGCACGAAAGTCGAGCCCTGAAAAATGACGTCTAAAAATCAGCAAAATCAGAGTCCGAAAAACAATACAAATGTCTCCTAAGTGCTTAATATATTATTTTTTGACTTCCCAAAACTTGAAATTTCAAAAAAAATGAAACTTTTCGGGGCACGAAAATCGAGCCCTGAAAAATGAAGTCTAAAAATCAGCAAAATCAAAGTCCGAAATACAAAACAAATTGGTCCTAAGTGCTTCATATATTATTTTTTGACTTCCCAAAACATGCAATTTAAAAAAAAAATGAAACTTTTCGGGGCACGAAAGTCGACCCCTGAAAAATGACGTCAAAAAATCGACAAAATCAGAGTCCGAAAAACAATACAAATGTATCCTAAGTGCTGCATATATTATTTTTTGACATCCCAAAACTTAAAATGTAAAAAAAAATGAAACTTTTCGGGGCACGAAAATCGAGCCCTGTAAAATGACGTCTTAAAATCAGCAAAATCAGAGTCCGAAAAACAAAACAAATGGCTCCTAAGTGCTTAATATATTATTTTTTGACTTCCCAAAACTTAAAATGTCAAAAAAAAAATGAAACTTTTCTGGGCACGAAAGTCGAGCCCTGAAAAATGACGTCTAAAAATCAGCAAAATCAGAGTCCGAAAAACAATACAAATGTCTCATAAGTGCTTAATATATTATTTTTTGAATTCCAAAAACTTAAAATTTCAAAAAAAATGGAACTTTTCGGGGCACGAAAATCGAGCCCTGAAAAATGAAGTCTAAAAATCAGCAAAATCAAAGTCCGAAAAACAAAACAAATTGGTCCTAATTGCTTCATATATTATTTTTTGACTTCCCAAAACTTGAAATTTAAAAAAAAATGAAACTTTCGGGGCACGAAAATGGGTTTTTTGCACTTTGCACCCCCGAAACATGGGAAATAGGCACTTTGCACCCCCGAAACTTAGATTTAGCACTTTGCACCCTCGAAATATGAAAAATGCAGCACTTTGCACCCTCTTTTATTTTTAGGCAAAAACTCAAGGGCAAAATAGGTAATTCAATTATAAATCTTTGGCACTTTGCACCCCCAAAACTTGAGAAATTGGCACTTTGCACCCCCGAAATAAAATTAACAATTAACACCCTCGAATTAAAAATAAATCAGCAACTTGCACCCCCGAAACACAATAAATGGTCATTTTGCACCCCGAAACACAAAATTAACACTTAACACCCTCAAATTAAAAAAAAAACTCAAACCCCTCGTTTTTTCCGACAAAGTTGACCATCAGGGTGAAAAAAATCTGAACAACCTAGAAAATTGAATGTTTTTTTTTTTCAAAAAAAAATTAGCAAATTGATTGTTGGATGGAACTTTGTCGTCTAACTGAAAAACACATCCATGGATTTGGTAATAGGGTCCCAGAATCCGACGAGATTTGAGAAATTAATTAGAAAATTAAGATATGTGAAGAAAACAAAAAACAAAAACAAAAATTGATGGAAAATTCATAATCACTGTCATAGAAATTTGGTGAAAGACTTCTCTCTATTAATTAAGAAAAAAATGTTGACTTTTAATTTCTTTCAGTATCGAAAGAACTTATTTAAAAGATTTTAATCTCTTGAAGTATAAAATCGTGAGGACAAAAAAACAAATTACATAATTAAAATATGAGGTTTGAAATTCGAATAGTATAATTCTTTTTTTTTTAAATATAATGTGATTATAATTGAAAGAATTGAAATCATAATAACGTGATATATTTGATCGTTTCAATAATAGCAATTATTGTGACATGTATTTTGCAAAATTTAAGGAAAAAAAATGAATTACCTATTTTGCCTAAGATTTTTTTCACCCTGATGGTCAACTTTGTCGGAAAAAACGAGGGGTTTGAGTTTTTTTTTAATTTGAGGGTGTTAAGTGTTAATTTTGTGTTTCGGGGTGCAAAATGACCATTTATTGTGTTTCGGGGGTGCAAGTTGCTGATTTATTTTTAATTCGAGGGTGTTAAATGTTAATTTTATTTCGGGGGTGCAAAATGCCAATTTCTCAAGTTTTGGGGGTGCAAAGTGCCAAAGATTTATAATTGAATTACCTATTTTGCCCTTGAGTTTTTGCCTAAAAATAAAAGAGGGTGCAAAGTGCTGCATTTTTCATATTTCGAGGGTGCAAAGTGCTAAATCTAAGTTTCGGGGGTGCAAAGTGCCTATTTCCCATGTTTCGGGGGTGCAAAGTGCAAAAAACCCCACGAAAATCGAGCCCTGAAAAATGATGTCTTAAAATCAGCTAAGTTAGAGTCCGAAAAACAAAACAAATGGCTCCTATGTGCTTAATATATTATTTTTTGACTTCCCAAAACTTAAAATGTCAAAAAAATGAAACTTTTCGGGTCACGAAAATCGAGCCCTAAAAAATGACGTCTAAAAATCAGCAACATCAGAGTCCGAAAAACAATACAAATGTATCCTAAGTGCTTCATATATTATTTTTTGACATCCCAAAACTTAAAATGTAAAAAAAAATGAACCTTTTCGGGGCACGAAAATCGAGCCCTGAAAAATGACGTCTTAAAATCAGCAAAATCAGAGTCCGAAAAACAAAACAAATGGCTCCTAAGTGCTTAATATATTATTTTTTGACTTCCCAAAACTTGAAATTTCAAAAAAAATGAAACTTTTCGGGGGCACGAAAATCGAGCCCTTAAAAATGAAGTCTAAAAATCAGCAAAATCAGAGTCCGAAAAACAAAACAAATGGCTCCTATGTGCTTAATATATTATTTTTTGACTTCCCAAAACTTAAAATGTAAAAAAAAATGAAACTTTTCGGGGCACGAAAGTCGAGCCCTGAAAAATGACGTCTACAAGTCAACAAAATCAGAGTCCGAAAATCAATACAAATGTCTCCTATGTGCTTAATATATTATTTTTTGAATTCCAAAAACTTAAAATTTCAAAAAAAATGAAACTTTTCGGGGCACGAAAGTCGAGCCCTGAAAAATGACGTCAAAAAATCGACAAAATCAGAGTCCGAAAAACAATACAAATGTATCCTAAGTGCTGCATATATTATTTTTTGACATCCCAAAACTTAAAATGTAAAAAAAAATGAAAATTTTCGGGGCACGAAAATCGAGCCCTGTAAAATGACGTCTTAAAATCAGCAAAATCAGAGTCCGAAAAACAAAACAAATGGCTCCTAAGTGCTTAATATATTATTTTTTGACTTCCCAAAATTTAAAATGTCAAAAAAAATGAAACTTTTCTGGGCACGAAAGTCGAGCCCTGAAAAATGACGTCTAAAAATCAGCAAAATCAGAGTCCGAAAAACAATACAAATGTCTCATAAGGGCTTAATATATTATTTTTTGAATTCCAAAAACTTAAAATTTCAAAAAAAATGAAACTTTTCGGGGCACGAAAATCGAGCCCTGAAAAATCAAGTCTAAAAATCAGCAAAATCAAAGTCCGAAAAACAAAACAAATTGGTCCTAATTGCTTCATATATTATTTTTTGACTTCCCAAAACTTGAAATTTAAAAAAAAAATGAAACTTTCGGGGCACGAAAGTCGAGCCCCGAAAAATGACGTCTAAAATAAGCAAATTCAGAGTCCGAAAAACAATACAAATGTCTCCTAAGTGCTTAATATATTATATTTTGACTTCCCAAAACTTGAAATTTCAAAAAAAATGAAACTTTTCGGGGCACGAAAATCGAGCCCTGAAAAATGAAGTCTAAAAATCAGCAAAATTAAAGTCCGAAATACAAAACAAATTGGTCCTAAGTGCTTCATATATTATTTTTTGACTTCCCAAAACTTGCAATTTAAAAAAAAAAAAAACTTTTTGGGGCACGAAAACCGAGCTCTGAAAAATGACGTCTAAAAATAAGCAAAATCAGAGTCCGAAAAACAAAACAAATGTTTCTTAAGTGCTTAATATATTATTTTTTGACTTCCCAAAACTTAAAATATCAAAAAAAATGAAACTTTTCGAGGAACGAAAGTCGAGCCCTGAAAAATGACTTCTAAAAATCAGCAACATCAGAGTCCGAAAACAATACAAATGTATCCTAAGTGCTTCATATATTATTTTTTGACATCCCAAAACTTAAAATGTAAAGAAAAAAATAACCTTTTCGGGGCACGAAAATCGAGCCCTGAAAAATGACGTATTAAAATCAGCAAAATCAGAGTCCGAAAAACAAAACAAATGGCTCCTAAGTTCTTAATTTATTATATTTTGATTTCCCAAAACTTAAAATGTCAAAAAAAATGAAACTTTTCTGGGCACGAAACTTAAGCCCTGAAAAATGACGTCTAATAATCAGCAAAATCAGAATCCGAAAAACAATACAAATGTATCCTAAGTGCTGCATATATTATTTTTTGACATCCCAAAACTTAAAATGTAAAAAAAAATGAAACTTTTCGGGGAACGAAAATCGAGCCCTGTAAATGACGTCTTAAAATCAGCAAAATCAGAGTCCGAAAAACAAAACAAATAGCTCCTAAGTGCTTAATATATTATTTTTTGACTTTCCAAAATTTAAAATGTCAAAAAAAATGAAACTTTTCTAGGCACGAAAGTCGAGCCCTGAAAAATGACGTCTAAAAATCAGCAAAATCAGAGTCCGAAAAACAATACAAATGTCTCATAAGGGCTTAATATATTATTTTTTGAATTCCAAAAACTTAGAATTTCAAAAAAAATGAAACTTTTCGGGGCACGAAAATCGAGCCTTGAAAAATGAAGTCTAAAACTCAGCAAAATCAAAGTCCGAAAAACAAAACAAATGGCTGCTATGTGCTTAATATATTATTTTTTGACTTCCCAAAACTTAAAATGTCAAAAAAAATGAAACTTTCCGGGGCACGAAAGTCGAGCCCTGAAAAATGACGTCTAAAAATCAGCAAAATCAGAGTCCGAAAAACAATACAAATGTCTCCTAAGTGCTTAATATATTATTTTTTGACTTCCCAAAACTTGAAATTTCAAAAAAAATGAAACTTTTCGGGGCACGAAAATCGAGCCCTGAAACATGAAGTCTAAAAATCAGCAAAATCAGAGTCCGAAAAACAAAACAAATGGCTCCTAAGTGCTTAATATATTATTTTTTGACTTCCCAAAACTTAAAATTTCAAAAAAAATGAAACTTTTCTGGGCACTAAAGTCGAGCCCTGAAAAATGACATCTAAAAATCAGCAAAATCAGAGTCCGAAAAACAATACAAATGTCTCATAAGGGCTTAATATATTATTTTTTGAATTCCAAAAACTTAAAATTTCAAAAAAAATGAAACTTTTCGGGGCACGAAAATCGAGCCCTGAAAAATGAAGTCTAAAAATCAGCAAAATCAAAGTCCGAAAAACAAAACAAATTGGTCCTAATTGCTTCATATATTATTTTTTGACTTCCCAAAATTTGAAATTTAAAAAAAATGAAACTTTCGGGGCACGAAAATCGAGCCCTGAAAAATGACGTCTTAAAATCAGCTAAATTAAAGTCCGAAAAACAAAACAAATGGCTCATATTTGCTTAATATATTATTTTTTGACTTCCCAAAACTTAAAATGTCAAAAAAAATGAAACTTTTCGGGGCACGAAAGTCGAGCCCTGAAAAATGACGTCTAAAAATCAGCAACATCAGAGTCCGAAAAACAATACAAATGTATCCTAAGTGCTTCATATATTATTTTTTGACATCCCAAAACTTAAAATGTAAAAAAAAATGAACCTTTTCGGGGCACGAAAATCGAGCCCTGAAAAATGACGTCTTAAAATCAGCAAAATCAGAGTCCGAAAAACAACACAAATGGATCATAAGTGCTTAATATATTTTTTTTTGACCTCCAAAACTTGAAATTTCAAAAAAAATTAAACTTTTCGGGGCACGAAAATCGAGCCCTGAAAAATGACGTCTAAAAATCAGCAAAATCAGAGTCCAAAAAACAATACAAATGTCTCCTAAGTGCTTAATATATTATTTTTTGACTTCCCAAAACTTGAAATTTAAAAAAAAAATGAAACTTTCGGGGCACGAAAGTCGAGCCCTGAAAAATGACGTCTAAAAATCAGCAAATTCAGAGTCCGAAAAACAGAACAAATGGCTCCTAAGTGCTTAATATATTATATTTTGACTTCCCAAAACTTGAAATTTCAAAAAAAATGAAACTTTTCGGGGTACGAAAATCGAGCCCTGAAAAATGAAGTCTAAAAATCAGCAAAATCAAAGTCCGAAATACAAAACAAATTGGTCCAAAGTGCTTCATATATTATTTTTTGACTTCCCAAAACTTGCAATTTACAAAAAAAATAAAACTTTTCGGGGCACGAAAATCGAGCCCTGAAAAATGACGTCTTAAAATCAGCTAAATCAGAGTCCGAAAAACAAAACAAATGGCTCATATGTGCTTAATATATTATTTTTTGACTTCCCAAAACTTAAAATATCAAAAAAAATGAAACTTTTCGGGGAACGAAAGTCGAGCCCTGAAAAATGACGTCTAAAAATCAGCAATATCAGAGTCCGAAAAACAATACAAATGTATCCTAAGTGCTTCATATATTATTTTTTGATATCCCAAAACTTAAAATGTAAAAAAAAAAGAACCTTTTCGGGGCACGAAAATCGAGCCCTGAAAAATGACGTCTTAAAATCAGCAAAATCAGAGTCCGAAAAACAAAACAAATGGCTCCTAAGTTCTTAATTTATTATATTTTGACTTCCCAAAACTTAAAATGTCAAAAAAAATGAAACTTTTCTGGGCACGAAAGTCAAGCCCTGAAAAATGACGTCTATTAATCAGCAAAATCAGAATCCGAAAAACAATACAAATGTATCCTAAGTGCTGCATATATTATTTTTTGACATCCCAAAACTTAAAATGTAAAAAAAAATGAAACTTTTCGGGGAACGAAAATCGAGCCCTGTAAATGACGTCTTAAAATCAGCAAAATCAGAGTCCGAAAAACAAAACAAATAGCTCCTAAGTGCTTAATATATTATTTTTTGACTTTCCAAAATATAAAATGTCAAAAAAAATGAAACTTTTCTAGGCACGAAAGTCGAGCCCTGAAAAATGTCGTCAAAAAATCAGCAAAATCAGAGTCCGAAAAACAATACAAATGTCTCATAAGGGCTTAATATATTATTTTTTGAATTCCAAAAACTTAGAATTTCAAAAAAAATGAAACTTTTCGGGGCACGAAAATCGAGCCCTGAAAAATGAAATCTAAAACTCAGCAAAATCAAAGTCCGAAAAACAAAACAAATGGCTGCTATGTGCTTAATATATTATTTTTTGACTTCCCAAAACTTAAAATGTCAAAAAAAATGAAACTTTCCAGGGCACGAAAGTCGAGCCCTGAAAAATGACGTCTAAAAATCAGCAAAATCAGAGTCCGAAAAACAATACAAATGTCTCCTAAGTGCTTAATATATTATTTTTTGACTTCCCAAAACTTGAAATTTCAAAAAAAATGAAACTTTTCGGGGCACGAAAATCGAGCCCTGAAACATGAAGTCTAAAAATCAGCAAAATCAGAGTCTGAAAAACAAAACAAATGGCTCCTAAGTGCTTAATATATTATTTTTTGACTTCCCAAAACTTAAAATGTAAAAAAAAAATGAAACTTTTCTAGGCACGAAAGTCGAGCCCTGAAAAATGACGTCTAAAAATCAGCAAAATCAGAGTCCGAAAAACAATACAAATGTCTCCTAAGTGCTTAATATATTATTTTTTGACTTCCCAAAACTTGAAATTTCAAAAAAAATGAAACTTTTCGGGGCACGAAAATCGAGCCCTGAAAAATGAAGTCTAAAAATCAGCAAAATCAAAGTCCGAAATACAAAACAAATTGGTCCTAAGTGCTTCATATATTATTTTTTGACTTCCCAAAACATGCAATTTAAAAAAAAAATGAAACTTTTCGGGGCACGAAAGTCGACCCCTGAAAAATGACGTCAAAAAATCGACAAAATCAGAGTCCGAAAAACAATACAAATGTATCCTAAGTGCTGCATATATTATTTTTTGACATCCCAAAACTTAAAATGTAAAAAAAAATGAAACTTTTCGGGGCACGAAAATCGAGCCCTGTAAAATGACGTCTTAAAATCAGCAAAATCAGAGTCCGAAAAACAAAACAAATGGCTCCTAAGTGCTTAATATATTATTTTTTGACTTCCCAAAACTTAAAATGTCAAAAAAAAAATGAAACTTTTCTGGGCACGAAAGTCGAGCCCTGAAAAATGACGTCTAAAAATCAGCAAAATCAGAGTCCGAAAAACAATACAAATGTCTCATAAGGGCTTAATATATTATTTTTTGAATTCCAAAAACTTAAAATTTCAAAAAAAATGGAACTTTTCGGGGCACGAAAATCGAGCCCTGAAAAATGAAGTCTAAAAATCAGCAAAATCAAAGTCCGAAAAACAAAACAAATTGGTCCTAATTGCTTCATATATTATTTTTTGACTTCCCAAAACTTGAAATTTAAAAAAAAATGAAACTTTCGGGGCACGAAAATCGAGCCCTGAAAAATTATGTCTTAAAATCAGCTAAGTTAGAGTCCGAAAAACAAAACAAATGGCTCCTATGTGCTTAATATATTATTTTTTGACTTCCCAAAACTTAAAATGTCAAAAAAATGAAACTTTTCGGGTCACGAAAATCGAGCCCTAAAAAATGACGTCTAAAAATCAGCAACATCAGAGTCCGAAAAACAATACAAATGTATCCTAAGTGCTTCATATATTATTTTTTGACATCCCAAAACTTAAAATGTAAAAAAAAATGAACCTTTTCGGGGCACGAAAATCGAGCCCTGAAAAATGACGTCTTAAAATCAGCAAAATCAGAGTCCGAAAAACAAAACAAATGGCTCCTAAGTGCTTAATATATTATTTTTTGACTTCCCAAAACTTGAAATTTCAAAAAAAATGAAACTTTTCGGGGGCACGAAAATCGAGCCCTGAAAAATGAAGTCTAAAAATCAGCAAAATCAGAGTCCGAAAAACAAAACAAATGGCTCCTATGTGCTTAATATATTATTTTTTGACTTCCCAAAACTTAAAATGTAAAAAAAAATGAAACTTTTCGGGGCACGAAAGTCGAGCCCTGAAAAATGACGTCTACAAGTCAACAAAATCAGAGTCCGAAAATCAATACAAATGTCTCCTATGTGCTTAATATATTATTTTTTGAATTCCAAAAACTTAAAATTTCAAAAAAAATGAAACTTTTCGGGGCACGAAAGTCGAGCCCTGAAAAATGACGTCAAAAAATCGACAAAATCAGAGTCCGAAAAACAATACAAATGTATCCTAAGTGCTGCATATATTATTTTTTGACATCCCAAAACTTAAAATGTAAAAAAAAATGAAAATTTTCGGGGCACGAAAATCGAGCCCTGTAAAATGACGTCTTAAAATCAGCAAAATCAGAGTCCGAAAAACAAAACAAATGGCTCCTAAGTGCTTAATATATTATTTTTTGACTTCCCAAAAATGAAAATGTCAAAAAAAATGAAACTTTTCTGGGCACGAAAGTCGAGCCCTGAAAAATGACGTCTAAAAATCAGCAAAATCAGAGTCCGAAAAACAATACAAATGTCTCATAAGGGCTTAATATATTATTTTTTGAATTCCAAAAACTTAAAATTTCAAAAAAAATGAAACTTTTCGGGGCACGAAAATCGAGCCCTGAAAAATCAAGTCTAAAAATCAGCAAAATCAAAGTCCGAAAAACAAAACAAATTGGTCCTAATTGCTTCATATATTATTTTTTGACTTCCCAAAACTTGAAATTTAAAAAAAAAATGAAACTTTCGGGGCACGAAAGTCGAGCCCCGAAAAATGACGTCTAAAATCAGCAAATTCAGAGTCCGAAAAACAATACAAATGTCTCCTAAGTGCTTAATATATTATATTTTGACTTCCCAAAACTTGAAATTTCAAAAAAAATGAAACTTTTCGGGGCACGAAAATCGAGCCCTGAAAAATGAAGTCTAAAAATCAGCAAAATTAAAGTCCGAAATACAAAACAAATTGGTCCTAAGTGCTTCATATATTATTTTTTGACTTCCCAAAACTTGCAATTTAAAAAAAAAAAAAACTTTTCGGGGCACGAAAACCGAGCTCTGAAAAATGACGTCTAAAAATAAGCAAAATCAGAGTCCGAAAAACAAAACAAATGTTTCTTAAGTGCTTAATATATTATTTTTTGACTTCCCAAAACTTAAAATATCAAAAAAAATGAAACTTTTCGAGGAACGAAAGTCGAGCCCTGAAAAATGAAGTCTAAAAATCAGCAAAATCAGAGTCCGAAAAACAAAACAAATGGCTCCTATGTGCTTAATATATTATTTTTTGACTTCCCAAAACTTAAAATGTAAAAAAAAATGAAACTTTTCGGGGCACGAAAGTCGAGCCCTGAAAAATGACGTCTACAAGTCAACAAAATCAGAGTCCGAAAACAATACAAATGTATCCTAAGTGCTTCATATATTATTTTTTGACATCCCAAAACTTAAAATGTAAAGAAAAAAATAACCTTTTCGGGGCACGAAAATCGAGCCCTGAAAAATGACGTATTAAAATCAGCAAAATCAGAGTCCGAAAAACAAAACAAATGGCTCCTAAGTTCTTAATTTATTATATTTTGATTTCCCAAAACTTAAAATGTCAAAAAAAATGAAACTTTTCTGGGCACGAAACTTAAGCCCTGAAAAATGACGTCTAATAATCAGCAAAATCAGAATCCGAAAAACAATACAAATGTATCCTAAGTGCTGCATATATTATTTTTTGACATCCCAAAACTTAAAATGTAAAAAAAAATGAAACTTTTCGGGGAACGAAAATCGAGCCCTGTAAATGACGTCTTAAAATCAGCAAAATCAGAGTCCGAAAAACAAAACAAATAGCTCCTAAGTGCTTAATATATTATTTTTTGACTTTCCAAAATTTAAAATGTCAAAAAAAATGAAACTTTTTTAGGCACGAAAGTCGAGCCCTGAAAAATGACGTCTAAAAATCAGCAAAATCAGAGTCCGAAAAACAATACAAATGTCTCATAATGGCTTAATATATTATTTTTTGAATTCCAAAAACTTAGAATTTCAAAAAAAATGAAACTTTTCGGGGCACGAAAATCGAGCCCTGAAAAATGAAGTCTAAAAATCAGCAAAATCAAAGTCCGAAATACAAAACAAATTGGTCCTAAGTGCTTCATATATTATTTTTTGACTTCCCAAAACATGCAATTTAAAAAAAAAATGAAACTTTTCGGGGCACGAAAGTCGACCCCTGAAAAATGACGTCAAAAAATCGACAAAATCAGAGTCCGAAAAACAATACAAATGTATCCTAAGTGCTGCATATATTATTTTTTGACATCCCAAAACTTAAAATGTAAAAAAAAATGAAACTTTTCGGGGCACGAAAATCGAGCCCTGTAAAATGACGTCTTAAAATCAGCAAAATCAGAGTCCGAAAAACAAAACAAATGGCTCCTAAGTGCTTAATATATTATTTTTTGACTTCCCAAAACTTAAAATGTCAAAAAAAAAATGAAACTTTTCTGGGCACGAAAGTCGAGCCCTGAAAAATGACGTCTAAAAATCAGCAAAATCAGAGTCCGAAAAACAATACAAATGTCTCATAAGGGCTTAATATATTATTTTTTGAATTCCAAAAACTTAAAATTTCAAAAAAAATGGAACTTTTCGGGGCACGAAAATCGAGCCCTGAAAAATGAAGTCTAAAAATCAGCAAAATCAAAGTCCGAAAAACAAAACAAATTGGTCCTAATTGCTTCATATATTATTTTTTGACTTCCCAAAACTTGAAATTTAAAAAAAAATGAAACTTTCGGGGCACGAAAATCGAGCCCTGAAAAATTATGTCTTAAAATCAGCTAAGTTAGAGTCCGAAAAACAAAACAAATGGCTCCTATGTGCTTAATATATTATTTTTTGACTTCCCAAAACTTAAAATGTCAAAAAAATGAAACTTTTCGGGTCACGAAAATCGAGCCCTAAAAAATGACGTCTAAAAATCAGCAACATCAGAGTCCGAAAAACAATACAAATGTATCCTAAGTGCTTCATATATTATTTTTTGACATCCCAAAACTTAAAATGTAAAAAAAAATGAACCTTTTCGGGGCACGAAAATCGAGCCCTGAAAAATGACGTCTTAAAATCAGCAAAATCAGAGTCCGAAAAACAAAACAAATGGCTCCTAAGTGCTTAATATATTATTTTTTGACTTCCCAAAACTTGAAATTTCAAAAAAAATGAAACTTTTCGGGGGCACGAAAATCGAGCCCTGAAAAATGAAGTCTAAAAATCAGCAAAATCAGAGTCCGAAAAACAAAACAAATGGCTCCTATGTGCTTAATATATTATTTTTTGACTTCCCAAAACTTAAAATGTAAAAAAAAATGAAACTTTTCGGGGCACGAAAGTCGAGCCCTGAAAAATGACGTCTACAAGTCAACAAAATCAGAGTCCGAAAATCAATACAAATGTCTCCTATGTGCTTAATATATTATTTTTTGAATTCCAAAAACTTAAAATTTCAAAAAAAATGAAACTTTTCGGGGCACGAAAGTCGAGCCCTGAAAAATGACGTCAAAAAATCGACAAAATCAGAGTCCGAAAAACAATACAAATGTATCCTAAGTGCTGCATATATTATTTTTTGACATCCCAAAACTTAAAATGTAAAAAAAAATGAAAATTTTCGGGGCACGAAAATCGAGCCCTGTAAAATGACGTCTTAAAATCAGCAAAATCAGAGTCCGAAAAACAAAACAAATGGCTCCTAAGTGCTTAATATATTATTTTTTGACTTCCCAAAAATGAAAATGTCAAAAAAAATGAAACTTTTCTGGGCACGAAAGTCGAGCCCTGAAAAATGACGTCTAAAAATCAGCAAAATCAGAGTCCGAAAAACAATACAAATGTCTCATAAGGGCTTAATATATTATTTTTTGAATTCCAAAAACTTAAAATTTCAAAAAAAATGAAACTTTTCGGGGCACGAAAATCGAGCCCTGAAAAATCAAGTCTAAAAATCAGCAAAATCAAAGTCCGAAAAACAAAACAAATTGGTCCTAATTGCTTCATATATTATTTTTTGACTTCCCAAAACTTGAAATTTAAAAAAAAAATGAAACTTTCGGGGCACGAAAGTCGAGCCCCGAAAAATGACGTCTAAAATCAGCAAATTCAGAGTCCGAAAAACAATACAAATGTCTCCTAAGTGCTTAATATATTATATTTTGACTTCCCAAAACTTGAAATTTCAAAAAAAATGAAACTTTTCGGGGCACGAAAATCGAGCCCTGAAAAATGAAGTCTAAAAATCAGCAAAATTAAAGTCCGAAATACAAAACAAATTGGTCCTAAGTGCTTCATATATTATTTTTTGACTTCCCAAAACTTGCAATTTAAAAAAAAAAAAAACTTTTCGGGGCACGAAAACCGAGCTCTGAAAAATGACGTCTAAAAATAAGCAAAATCAGAGTCCGAAAAACAAAACAAATGTTTCTTAAGTGCTTAATATATTATTTTTTGACTTCCCAAAACTTAAAATATCAAAAAAAATGAAACTTTTCGAGGAACGAAAGTCGAGCCCTGAAAAATGAAGTCTAAAAATCAGCAAAATCAGAGTCCGAAAAACAAAACAAATGGCTCCTATGTGCTTAATATATTATTTTTTGACTTCCCAAAACTTAAAATGTAAAAAAAAATGAAACTTTTCGGGGCACGAAAGTCGAGCCCTGAAAAATGACGTCTACAAGTCAACAAAATCAGAGTCCGAAAACAATACAAATGTATCCTAAGTGCTTCATATATTATTTTTTGACATCCCAAAACTTAAAATGTAAAGAAAAAAATAACCTTTTCGGGGCACGAAAATCGAGCCCTGAAAAATGACGTATTAAAATCAGCAAAATCAGAGTCCGAAAAACAAAACAAATGGCTCCTAAGTTCTTAATTTATTATATTTTGATTTCCCAAAACTTAAAATGTCAAAAAAAATGAAACTTTTCTGGGCACGAAACTTAAGCCCTGAAAAATGACGTCTAATAATCAGCAAAATCAGAATCCGAAAAACAATACAAATGTATCCTAAGTGCTGCATATATTATTTTTTGACATCCCAAAACTTAAAATGTAAAAAAAAATGAAACTTTTCGGGGAACGAAAATCGAGCCCTGTAAATGACGTCTTAAAATCAGCAAAATCAGAGTCCGAAAAACAAAACAAATAGCTCCTAAGTGCTTAATATATTATTTTTTGACTTTCCAAAATTTAAAATGTCAAAAAAAATGAAACTTTTTTAGGCACGAAAGTCGAGCCCTGAAAAATGACGTCTAAAAATCAGCAAAATCAGAGTCCGAAAAACAATACAAATGTCTCATAATGGCTTAATATATTATTTTTTGAATTCCAAAAACTTAGAATTTCAAAAAAAATGAAACTTTTCGGGGCACGAAAATCGAGCCTTGAAAAATGAAGTCTAAAACTCAGCAAAATCAAAGTCCGAAAAACAAAACAAATGGCTGCTATGTGCTTAATATATTATTTTTTGACTTCCCAAAACTTAAAATGTCAAAAAAAATGAAACTTTCCGGGGCACGAAAGTCGAGCCCTGAAAAATGACGTCTAAAAATCAGCAAAATCAGAGTCCGAAAAACAATACAAATGTCTCCTAAGTGCTTAATATATTATTTTTTGACTTCCCAAAACTTGAAATTTCAAAAAAAATGAAACTTTTCGGGGCACGAAAATCGAGCCCTGAAACATGAAGTCTAAAAATCAGCAAAATCAGAGTCCGAAAAACAAAACAAATGGCTCCTAAGTGCTTAATATATTATTTTTTGACTTCCCAAAACTTAAAATGTCAAAAAAAATGAAACTTTTCTGGGCACTAAAGTCGAGCCCTGAAAAATGACATCTAAAAATCAGCAAAATCAGAGTCCGAAAAACAATACAAATGTCTCATAAGGGCTTAATATATTATTTTTTGAATTCCAAAAACTTAAAATTTCAAAAAAAATGAAACTTTTCGGGGCACGAAAATCGAGCCCTGAAAAATGAAGTCTAAAAATCAGCAAAATCAAAGTCCGAAAAACAAAACAAATTGGTCCTAATTGCTTCATATATTATTTTTTGACTTCCCAAAATTTGAAATTTAAAAAAAAATGAAACTTTCGGGGCACGAAAATCGAGCCCTGAAAAATGACGTCTTAAAATCAGCTAAATTAGAGTCCGAAAAACAAAACAAATGGCTCATATTTGCTTAATATATTATTTTTTGACTTCCCAAAACTTAAAATGTCAAAAAAAATGAAACTTTTCGGGGCACGAAAGTCGAGCCCTGAAAAATGACGTCTAAAAATCAGCAACATCAGAGTCCGAAAAACAATACAAATGTATCCTAAGTGCTTCATATATTATTTTTTGACATCCCAAAACTTAAAATGTAAAAAAAAATGAACCTTTTCGGGGCACGAAAATCGAGCCCTGAAAAATGACGTCTTAAAATCAGCAAAATCAGAGTCCGAAAAACAACACAAATGGATCATAAGTGCTTAATATATTTTTTTTTGACTTCCAAAACTTGAAATTTCAAAAAAAATGAAACTTTTCGGGGCACGAAAATCGAGCCCTGAAAAATGACGTCTAAAAATCAGCAAAATCAGAGTCCAAAAAACAATACAAATGTCTCCTAAGTGCTTAATATATTATTTTTTGACTTCCCAAAACTTGAAATTTAAAAAAAAAATGAAACTTTCGGGGCACGAAAGTCGAGCCCTGAAAAATGACGTCTAAAAATCAGCAGAGTCCGAAAAACAGAACAAATGGCTCCTAAGTGCTTAATATATTATATTTTGACTTCCCAAAACTTGAAATTTCAAAAAAAATGAAACTTTTCGGGGTACGAAAATCGAGCCCTGAAAAATGAAGTCTAAAAATCAGCAAAATCAAAGTCCGAAATACAAAACAAATTGGTCCAAAGTGCTTCATATATTATTTTTTGACTTCCCAAAACTTGCAATTTACAAAAAAAATAAAACTTTTCGGGGCACGAAAATCGAGCCCTGAAAAATGACGTCTTAAAATCAGCTAAATCAGAGTCCGAAAAACAAAACAAATGGCTCATATGTGCTTAATATATTATTTTTTGACTTCCCAAAACTTAAAATATCAAAAAAAATGAAACTTTTCGGGGAACGAAAGTCGAGCCCTGAAAAATGACGTCTAAAAATCAGCAATATAAGAGTCCGAAAAACAATACAAATGTATCCTAAGTGCTTCATATATTATTTTTTGATATCCCAAAACTTAAAATGTAAAAAAAAAAGAACCTTTTCGGGGCACGAAAATCGAGCCCTGAAAAATGACGTCTTAAAATCAACAAAATCAGAGTCCGAAAAACAAAACAAATGGCTCCTAAGTTCTTAATTTATTATATTTTGACTTCCCAAAACTTAAAATGTCAAAAAAAATGAAACTTTTCTGGGCACGAAAGTCAAGCCCTGAAAAATGACGTCTATTAATCAGCAAAATCAGAATCCGAAAAACAATACAAATGTATCCTAAGTGCTGCATATATTATTTTTTGACATCCCAAAACTTAAAATGTAAAAAAAAATGAAACTTTTCGGGGAACGAAAATCGAGCCCTGTAAATGACGTCTTAAAATCAGCAAAATCAGAGTCCGAAAAACAAAACAAATAGCTCCTAAGTGCTTAATATATTATTTTTTGACTTTCCAAAATTTAAAATGTCAAAAAAAATGAAACTTTTTTAGGCACGAAAGTCGAGCCCTGAAAAATGACGTCTAAAAATCAGCAAAATCAGAGTCCGAAAAACAATACAAATGTCTCATAATGGCTTAATATATTATTTTTTGAATTCCAAAAACTTAGAATTTCAAAAAAAATGAAACTTTTCGGGGCACGAAAATCGAGCCTTGAAAAATGAAGTCTAAAACTCAGCAAAATCAAAGTCCGAAAAACAAAACAAATGGCTGCTATGTGCTTAATATATTATTTTTTGACTTCCCAAAACTTAAAATGTCAAAAAAAATGAAACTTTCCGGGGCACGAAAGTCGAGCCCTGAAAAATGACGTCTAAAAATCAGCAAAATCAGAGTCCGAAAAACAATACAAATGTCTCCTAAGTGCTTAATATATTATTTTTTGACTTCCCAAAACTTGAAATTTCAAAAAAAATGAAACTTTTCGGGGCACGAAAATCGAGCCCTGAAACATGAAGTCTAAAAATCAGCAAAATCAGAGTCCGAAAAACAAAACAAATGGCTCCTAAGTGCTTAATATATTATTTTTTGACTTCCCAAAACTTAAAATGTCAAAAAAAATGAAACTTTTCTGGGCACTAAAGTCGAGCCCTGAAAAATGACATCTAAAAATCAGCAAAATCAGAGTCCGAAAAACAATACAAATGTCTCATAAGGGCTTAATATATTATTTTTTGAATTCCAAAAACTTAAAATTTCAAAAAAAATGAAACTTTTCGGGGCACGAAAATCGAGCCCTGAAAAATGAAGTCTAAAAATCAGCAAAATCAAAGTCCGAAAAACAAAACAAATTGGTCCTAATTGCTTCATATATTATTTTTTGACTTCCCAAAATTTGAAATTTAAAAAAAAATGAAACTTTCGGGGCACGAAAATCGAGCCCTGAAAAATGACGTCTTAAAATCAGCTAAATTAGAGTCCGAAAAACAAAACAAATGGCTCATATTTGCTTAATATATTATTTTTTGACTTCCCAAAACTTAAAATGTCAAAAAAAATGAAACTTTTCGGGGCACGAAAGTCGAGCCCTGAAAAATGACGTCTAAAAATCAGCAACATCAGAGTCCGAAAAACAATACAAATGTATCCTAAGTGCTTCATATATTATTTTTTGACATCCCAAAACTTAAAATGTAAAAAAAAATGAACCTTTTCGGGGCACGAAAATCGAGCCCTGAAAAATGACGTCTTAAAATCAGCAAAATCAGAGTCCGAAAAACAACACAAATGGATCATAAGTGCTTAATATATTTTTTTTTGACTTCCAAAACTTGAAATTTCAAAAAAAATGAAACTTTTCGGGGCACGAAAATCGAGCCCTGAAAAATGACGTCTAAAAATCAGCAAAATCAGAGTCCAAAAAACAATACAAATGTCTCCTAAGTGCTTAATATATTATTTTTTGACTTCCCAAAACTTGAAATTTAAAAAAAAAATGAAACTTTCGGGGCACGAAAGTCGAGCCCTGAAAAATGACGTCTAAAAATCAGCAGAGTCCGAAAAACAGAACAAATGGCTCCTAAGTGCTTAATATATTATATTTTGACTTCCCAAAACTTGAAATTTCAAAAAAAATGAAACTTTTCGGGGTACGAAAATCGAGCCCTGAAAAATGAAGTCTAAAAATCAGCAAAATCAAAGTCCGAAATACAAAACAAATTGGTCCAAAGTGCTTCATATATTATTTTTTGACTTCCCAAAACTTGCAATTTACAAAAAAAATAAAACTTTTCGGGGCACGAAAATCGAGCCCTGAAAAATGACGTCTTAAAATCAGCTAAATCAGAGTCCGAAAAACAAAACAAATGGCTCATATGTGCTTAATATATTATTTTTTGACTTCCCAAAACTTAAAATATCAAAAAAAATGAAACTTTTCGGGGAACGAAAGTCGAGCCCTGAAAAATGACGTCTAAAAATCAGCAATATAAGAGTCCGAAAAACAATACAAATGTATCCTAAGTGCTTCATATATTATTTTTTGATATCCCAAAACTTAAAATGTAAAAAAAAAAGAACCTTTTCGGGGCACGAAAATCGAGCCCTGAAAAATGACGTCTTAAAATCAACAAAATCAGAGTCCGAAAAACAAAACAAATGGCTCCTAAGTTCTTAATTTATTATATTTTGACTTCCCAAAACTTAAAATGTCAAAAAAAATGAAACTTTTCTGGGCACGAAAGTCAAGCCCTGAAAAATGACGTCTATTAATCAGCAAAATCAGAATCCGAAAAACAATACAAATGTATCCTAAGTGCTGCATATATTATTTTTTGACATCCCAAAACTTAAAATGTAAAAAAAAATGAAACTTTTCGGGGAACGAAAATCGAGCCCTGTAAATGACGTCTTAAAATCAGCAAAATCAGAGTCCGAAAAACAAAACAAATAGCTCCTAAGTGCTTAATATATTATTTTTTGACTTTCCAAAATATAAAATGTCAAAAAAAATGAAACTTTTCTAGGCACGAAAGTCGAGCCCTGAAAAATGTCGTCAAAAAATCAGCAAAATCAGAGTCCGAAAAACAATACAAATGTCTCATAAGGGCTTAATATATTATTTTTTGAATTCCAAAAACTTAGAATTTCAAAAAAAATGAAACTTTTCGGGGCACGAAAATCGAGCCCTGAAAAATGAAATCTAAAACTCAGCAAAATCAAAGTCCGAAAAACAAAACAAATGGCTGCTATGTGCTTAATATATTATTTTTTGACTTCCCAAAACTTAAAATGTCAAAAAAAATGAAACTTTCCAGGGCACGAAAGTCGAGCCCTGAAAAATGACGTCTAAAAATCAGCAAAATCAGAGTCCGAAAAACAATACAAATGTCTCCTAAGTGCTTAATATATTATTTTTTGACTTCCCAAAACTTGAAATTTCAAAAAAAATGAAACTTTTCGGGGCACGAAAATCGAGCCCTGAAACATGAAGTCTAAAAATCAGCAAAATCAGAGTCTGAAAAACAAAACAAATGGCTCCTAAGTGCTTAATATATTATTTTTTGACTTCCCAAAACTTAAAATGTAAAAAAAAAATGAAACTTTTCTAGGCACGAAAGTCGAGCCCTGAAAAATGACGTCTAAAAATCAGCAAAATCAGAGTCCGAAAAACAATACAAATGTCTCCTAAGTGCTTAATATATTATTTTTTGACTTCCCAAAACTTGAAATTTCAAAAAAAATGAAACTTTTCGGGGCACGAAAATCGAGCCCTGAAAAATGAAGTCTAAAAATCAGCAAAATCAAAGTCCGAAATACAAAACAAATTGGTCCTAAGTGCTTCATATATTATTTTTTGACTTCCCAAAACATGCAATTTAAAAAAAAAATGAAACTTTTCGGGGCACGAAAGTCGACCCCTGAAAAATGACGTCAAAAAATCGACAAAATCAGAGTCCGAAAAACAATACAAATGTATCCTAAGTGCTGCATATATTATTTTTTGACATCCCAAAACTTAAAATGTAAAAAAAAATGAAACTTTTCGGGGCACGAAAATCGAGCCCTGTAAAATGACGTCTTAAAATCAGCAAAATCAGAGTCCGAAAAACAAAACAAATGGCTCCTAAGTGCTTAATATATTATTTTTTGACTTCCCAAAACTTAAAATGTCAAAAAAAAAATGAAACTTTTCTGGGCACGAATGTCGAGCCCTGAAAAATGACGTCTAAAAATCAGCAAAATCAGAGTCCGAAAAACAATACAAATGTCTCATAAGGGCTTAATATATTATTTTTTGAATTCCAAAAACTTAAAATTTCAAAAAAAATGGAACTTTTCGGGGCACGAAAATCGAGCCCTGAAAAATGAAGTCTAAAAATCAGCAAAATCAAAGTCCGAAAAACAAAACAAATTGGTCCTAATTGCTTCATATATTATTTTTTGACTTCCCAAAACTTGAAATTTAAAAAAAAATGAAACTTTCGGGGCACGAAAATCGAGCCCTGAAAAATGACGTCTTAAAATCAGCTAAGTTAGAGTCCGAAAAACAAAACAAATGGCTCCTATGTGCTTAATATATTATTTTTTGACTTCCAAAAACTTAAAATGTCAAAAAAATGAAACTTTTCGGGTCACGAAAATCGAGCCCTGAAAAATGACGTCTAAAAATCAGCAACATCAGAGTCCGAAAAACAATACAAATGTATCCTAAGTGCTTCATATATTATTTTTTGACATCCCAAAACTTAAAATGTAAAAAAAAATGAACCTTTTCGGGGCACTAAAATCGAGCCCTGAAAAATGACGTCTTAAAATCAGCAAAATCAGAGTCCGAAAAACAAAACAAATGGCTCCTAAGTGCTTAATATATTATTTTTTGACTTCCCAAAACTTGAAATTTAAAAAAAAATGAAACTTTTCGGGGGCACGAAAATCGAGCCCTGAAAAATGAAGTCTAAAAATCAGCAAAATCAGAGTCCGAAAAACAAAACAAATGGCTCCTATGTGCTTAATATATTATTTTTTGACTTCCCAAAACTTAAAATGTAAAAAAAAATGAAACTTTTCGGGGCACGAAAGTCGAGCCCTGAAAAATGACGTCTACAAGTCAACAAAATCAGAGTCCGAAAATCAATACAAATGTCTCCTATGTGCTTAATATATTATTTTTTGAATTCCAAAAACTTAAAATTTCAAAAAAAATGAAACTTTTCGGGGCACGAAAGTCGAGCCCTGAAAAATGACGTCAAAAAATCGACAAAATCAGAGTCCGAAAAACAATACAAATGTATCCTAAGTGCTGCATATATTATTTTTTGACATCCCAAAACTTAAAATGTAAAAAAAAATGAAAATTTTCGGGGCACGAAAATCGAGCCCTGTAAAATGACGTCTTAAAATCAGCAAAATCAGAGTCCGAAAAACAAAACAAATGGCTCCTAAGTGCTTAATATATTATTTTTTGACTTCCCAAAATTTAAAATGTCAAAAAAAATGAAACTTTTCTGGGCACGAAAGTCGAGCCCTGAAAAATGACGTCTAAAAATCAGCAAAATCAGAGTCCGAAAAACAATACAAATGTCTCATAAGGGCTTAATATATTATTTTTTGAATTCCAAAAACTTAAAATTTCAAAAAAAATGAAACTTTTCGGGGCACGAAAATCGAGCCCTGAAAAATCAAGTCTAAAAATCAGCAAAATCAAAGTCCGAAAAACAAAACAAATTGGTCCTAATTGCTTCATATATTATTTTTTGACTTCCCAAAACTTGAAATTTAAAAAAAAAATGAAACTTTCGGGGCACGAAAGTCGGGCCCTGAAAAATGACGTCTAAAATCAGCAAATTCAGAGTCCGAAAAACAATACAAATGTCTCCTAAGTGCTTAATATATTATATTTTGACTTCCCAAAACTTGAAATTTCAAAAAAAATGAAACTTTTCGGGGCACGAAAATCGAGCCCTTGAAAAATGAAGTCTAAAAATCAGCAAAATTAAAGTCCGAAATACAAAACAAATTGGTCCTAAGTGCTTCATATATTATTTTTTGACTTCCCAAAACTTGCAATTTAAAAAAAAAAAAAACTTTTCGGGGCACGAAAACCGAGCTCTGAAAAATGACGTCTAAAAATAAGCAAAATCAGAGTCCGAAAAACAAAACAAATGTTTCTTAAGTGCTTAATATATTATTTTTTGACTTCCCAAAACTTAAAATATAAAAAAAAATGAAACTTTTCGAGGAACGAAAGTCGAGCCCTGAAAAATGACTTCTAAAAATCAGCAACATCAGAGTCCGAAAACAATACAAATGTATCCTAAGTGCTTCATATATTATTTTTTGACATCCCAAAACTTAAAATGTAAAGAAAAAAATAACCTTTTCGGGGCACGAAAATCGAGCCCTGAAAAATGACGTATTAAAATCAGCAAAATCAGAGTCCGAAAAACAAAACAAATGGCTCCTAAGTTCTTAATTTATTATATTTTGATTTCCCAAAACTTAAAATGTCAAAAAAAATGAAACTTTTCTGGGCACGAAACTTAAGCCCTGAAAAATGACGTCTAATAATCAGCAAAATCAGAATCCGAAAAACAATACAAATGTATCCTAAGTGCTGCATATATTATTTTTTGACATCCCAAAACTTAAAATGTAAAAAAAAATGAAACTTTTCGGGGAACGAAAATCGAGCCCTGTAAATGACGTCTTAAAATCAGCAAAATCAGAGTCCGAAAAACAAAACAAATAGCTCCTAAGTGCTTAATACATTATTTTTTGACTTTCCAATATTTAAAATGTCAAAAAAAATGAAACTTTTCTAGGCACGAAAGTCGAGCCCTGAAAAATGACGTCTAAAAATCAGCAAAATCAGAGTCCGAAAAACAATACAAATGTCTCATAAGGGCTTAATATATTATTTTTTGAATTCCAAAAACTTAAAATTTCAAAAAAAATGAAACTTTTCGGGTCACGAAAATCGATCCCTGAAAAATGAAGTCTAAAACTCAGCAAAATCAAAGTACGAAAAACAAAACAAATTGGTCCTAAGTGCTTCATATATTATTTTTTGACTTCCCAAAACTTGAAATTTAAAAAAAAATGAAACTTTCGTGGCACGAAAATCGAGCCTGAAAAATGACGTCTTAAAATCAGCTAAATTAGAGTCCGAAAAACAAAACAAATGGCTCCTATGTGCTTAATATATTATTTTTTGACTTCCCAAAACTTAAAATGTCAAAAAAATGAAACTTTTCGGGGCACGAAAGTCGAGCCCTGAAAAATGACGTCTAAAAATCAGCAACATCAGAGTCCGAAAAACAATACAAATGTATCCTAAGTGCTTCATATATTATTTTTTGACATCCCAAAACTTAAAATGTAAAAAAAAATGAACCTTTTCGGGGCACGAAAATCGAGCCCTCAAAAATGACGTCTTAAATTCAGCAAAATCAGAGTCCGAAAAATAAAACAAATGGCTCCTAAGTGCTTAATATATTATTTTTTGACTTCCCAAAACTTGAAATTAAAAAAAAAATGAAACTTTTCGTGGCACGAAAATCGAGCCCTTAAAAATGAAGTCTAAAAATCAACAAAATCAGAGTCCGAAAAACAAAACAAATGGCTCCTATGTGCTTAATATATTATTTTTTGACTTCCCAAAACTTAAAATGTCAAAAAAAATGAAACTTTTCGGGGCACGAAAGTCGAGCCCTGAAAAATAACGTCCAAAAATCAGCAACATCAGAGTCCGAAAAACAATACAAATGTATCCTAAGTGCTTCATATATTATTTTTTGACATCCCAAAACTTAAAATGTAAAAAAAAATGAACCTTTTCGGTGCACGAAAATCGAGCCCTGAAAAATGACGTCTTAAAATTAGCAAAATCAGAGTCCGAAAAACAAAACAAATGGATCATAAGTGCTTAATATATTTTTTTTTGACTTCCCAAAACTTGAAATTCCAAAAAAAATTGAACTTTTCGGGGCACGAAAATCGAGCCCTTAAAAAAGAAGTCTAAAAATCAGCAAAATCAGAGTCCGAAAAACAAAACAAATGGCTGCTATGTGCTTAATATATTATTTTTTGACTTCCCAAAACTTAAAATGTCAAAAAAAATGAAACTTTTCGGGGCACGAAAGTCGAGCCCTGAAAAATGACGTCTAAAAATCAGCAAAATCAGAGTCCGAAAAACAATACAAATGTCTCCTAAGTGCTTAATATATTATTTTTTGACATTCCAAAACTTGAAATTTCAAAAAAAATGAAACTTTTCTGGGCACGAAAATCGAGCACTGAAAAATGAAGTCTAAAAATCAGCAAAATCAAAGTCCGAAAAACAAAACAAATGGCTCCTAAGTGCTTAATATATTATTTTTTGACTTTCCAAAACTTAAAATGTCAAAAAAAATGAAACTTTTCTAGGCACGAAAGTCGAGCCCTGAAAAATGACGTCTAAAAATCAGCAAAATCAGAGTCCGAAAAACAAAACAAATTGGTCCTAAGTGCTTCATATATTATTTTTTGACTTCCCAAAACTTGCAATTTAAAAAAAAAATAAAACTTTTCGGGGCACGAAAATCGAGCCCTGAAAAATGACGTCTTAGAATAAGCTAAATCAGAGTCCGAAAAACAAAACAAATAGCTCATATGTGCTTAATATATGATTTTTTGACTTCCCAAAACTTAAAATGTCAAAAAAAATGAAACTTTTCGGGGCACGAAAGTCGAGCCCTGAAAAATGACGTCTAAAAATCGGCAAAATCAGAGTCCGAAAAACAATACAAATGTCTCCTAAGTGCTTAATATATTATTTTTTGACTTCCCAAAACTTGAAATTTCAAAAAAAATGAAACTTTTCTGGGCACGAAAATCGAGCCCCGAAAAATGAAGTCTAAAAATCAGCAAAATCAAAGTCCGAAAAATAATACAAATGGCTCCTAAGTGCTTAATATATTATTTTTTGACTTCCCAAAACTTAAAATGTCAAAAAAAATGAAACTTTTCGGGGCACGAAAATCGAGCCCTGAAAAATGAAGTCTAAAAATCAGCAAAATCAAAGTCCGAAAAACAAAACAAATTGGTCCTAAGTGCTTCATATATTATATTTTGACTTCCCAAAACTTCAAATTTAAAGAAAAATGAAACTTTCGGGGCACGAAAATCGAGCCCTGAAAAATGACGTCTTAAAATCAGCTAAGTTAGAGTCCCAAAAACAAAACAAATGGCTCCTATGTGCTTAATATATTATTTTTTGACTTCCCAAAACTTAAAATGTCAAAAAAATGAAACTTTTCGGGGCAAGAAAGTCGAGCCCTGAAAAATGACGTCTAAAAATCAGCAACATCAGAGTCCGAAAAACAATACAAATGTATCCTAAGTGCTGCATATATTATTTTTTGACATCCCAAAACTTAAAATGTAAAAAAAAATGAAACTTTTCGGGGAACGAAAATCGAGCCCTGTAAATGACGTCTTAAAATCAGCAAAATCAGAGTCCGAAAAACAAAACAAATAGCTCCTAAGTGCTTAATATATTATTTTTTGACTTTCCAAAATATAAAATGTCAAAAAAAATGAAACTTTTCTAGGCACGAAAGTCGAGCCCTGAAAAATGTCGTCAAAAAATCAGCAAAATCAGAGTCCGAAAAACAATACAAATGTCTCATAAGGGCTTAATATATTATTTTTTGAATTCCAAAAACTTAGAATTTCAAAAAAAATGAAACTTTTCGGGGCACGAAAATCGAGCCCTGAAAAATGAAATCTAAAACTCAGCAAAATCAAAGTCCGAAAAACAAAACAAATGGCTGCTATGTGCTTAATATATTATTTTTTGACTTCCCAAAACTTAAAATGTCAAAAAAAATGAAACTTTCCAGGGCACGAAAGTCGAGCCCTGAAAAATGACGTCTAAAAATCAGCAAAATCAGAGTCCGAAAAACAATACAAATGTCTCCTAAGTGCTTAATATATTATTTTTTGACTTCCCAAAACTTGAAATTTCAAAAAAAATGAAACTTTTCGGGGCACGAAAATCGAGCCCTGAAACATGAAGTCTAAAAATCAGCAAAATCAGAGTCTGAAAAACAAAACAAATGGCTCCTAAGTGCTTAATATATTATTTTTTGACTTCCCAAAACTTAAAATGTAAAAAAAAAATGAAACTTTTCTAGGCACGAAAGTCGAGCCCTGAAAAATGACGTCTAAAAATCAGCAAAATCAGAGTCCGAAAAACAATACAAATGTCTCCTAAGTGCTTAATATATTATTTTTTGACTTCCCAAAACTTGAAATTTCAAAAAAAATGAAACTTTTCGGGGCACGAAAATCGAGCCCTGAAAAATGAAGTCTAAAAATCAGCAAAATCAAAGTCCGAAATACAAAACAAATTGGTCCTAAGTGCTTCATATATTATTTTTTGACTTCCCAAAACATGCAATTTAAAAAAAAAATGAAACTTTTCGGGGCACGAAAGTCGACCCCTGAAAAATGACGTCAAAAAATCGACAAAATCAGAGTCCGAAAAACAATACAAATGTATCCTAAGTGCTGCATATATTATTTTTTGACATCCCAAAACTTAAAATGTAAAAAAAAATGAAACTTTTCGGGGCACGAAAATCGAGCCATGTAAAATGACGTCTTAAAATCAGCAAAATCAGAGTCCGAAAAACAAAACAAATGGCTCCTAAGTGCTTAATATATTATTTTTTGACTTCCCAAAACTTAAAATGTCAAAAAAAAAATGAAACTTTTCTGGGCACGAATGTCGAGCCCTGAAAAATGACGTCTAAAAATCAGCAAAATCAGAGTCCGAAAAACAATACAAATGTCTCATAAGGGCTTAATATATTATTTTTTGAATTCCAAAAACTTAAAATTTCAAAAAAAATGGAACTTTTCGGGGCACGAAAATCGAGCCCTGAAAAATGAAGTCTAAAAATCAGCAAAATCAAAGTCCGAAAAACAAAACAAATTGGTCCTAATTGCTTCATATATTATTTTTTGACTTCCCAAAACTTGAAATTTAAAAAAAAATGAAACTTTCGGGGCACGAAAATCGAGCCCTGAAAAATGACGTCTTAAAATCAGCTAAGTTAGAGTCCGAAAAACAAAACAAATGGCTCCTATGTGCTTAATATATTATTTTTTGACTTCCCAAAACTTAAAATGTCAAAAAAATGAAACTTTTCGGGTCACGAAAATCGAGCCCTGAAAAATGACGTCTAAAAATCAGCAACATCAGAGTCCGAAAAACAATACAAATGTATCCTAAGTGCTTCATATATTATTTTTTGACATCCCAAAACTTAAAATGTAAAAAAAAATGAACCTTTTCGGGGCACTAAAATCGAGCCCTGAAAAATGACGTCTTAAAATCAGCAAAATCAGAGTCCGAAAAACAAAACAAATGGCTCCTAAGTGCTTAATATATTATTTTTTGACTTCCCAAAACTTGAAATTTCAAAAAAAATGAAACTTTTCGGGGGCACGAAAATCGAGCCCTGAAAAATGAAGTCTAAAAATCTGCAAAATCAGAGTCCGAAAAACAAAACAAATGGCTTCTATGTGCTTAATATATTATTTTTTGACTTCCCAAAACTTAAAATGTAAAAAAAAATGAAACTTTTCGGGGCACGAAAGTCGAGCCCTGAAAAATGACGTCTACAAGTCAACAAAATCAGAGTCCGAAAATCAATACAAATGTCTCCTATGTGCTTAATATATTATTTTTTGAATTCCAAAAACTTAAAATTTCAAAAAAAATGAAACTTTTCGGGGCACGAAAGTCGAGCCCTGAAAAATGACGTCAAAAAATCGACAAAATCAGAGTCCGAAAAACAATACAAATGTATCCTAAGTGCTGCATATATTATTTTTTGACATCCCAAAACTTAAAATGTAAAAAAAAATGAAAATTTTCGGGGCACGAAAATCGAGCCCTGTAAAATGACGTCTTAAAATCAGCAAAATCAGAGTCCGAAAAACAAAACAAATGGCTCCTAAGTGCTTAATATATTATTTTTTGACTTCCCAAAATTTAAAATGTCAAAAAAAATGAAACTTTTCTGGGCACGAAAGTCGAGCCCTGAAAAATGACGTCTAAAAATCAGCAAAATCAGAGTCCGAAAAACAATACAAATGTCTCATAAGGGCTTAATATATTATTTTTTGAATTCCAAAAACTTAAAATTTCAAAAAAAATGAAACTTTTCGGGGCACGAAAATCGAGCCCTGAAAAATCAAGTCTAAAAATCAGCAAAATCAAAGTCCGAAAAACAAAACAAATTGGTCCTAATTGCTTCATATATTATTTTTTGACTTCCCAAAACTTGAAATTTAAAAAAAAAATGAAACTTTCGGGGCACGAAAGTCGAGCCCTGAAAAATGACGTCTAAAATCAGCAAATTCAGAGTCCGAAAAACAATACAAATGTCTCCTAAGTGCTTAATATATTATATTTTGACTTCCCAAAACTTGAAATTTCAAAAAAAATGAAACTTTTCGGGGCACGAAAATCGAGCCCTTGAAAAATGAAGTCTAAAAATCAGCAAAATTAAAGTCCGAAATACAAAACAAATTGGTCCTAAGTGCTTTATATATTATTTTTTGACTTCCCAAAACTTGCAATTTAAAAAAAAAAAAAACTTTTCGGGGCACGAAAACCGAGCTCTGAAAAATGACGTCTAAAAATAAGCAAAATCAGAGTCCGAAAAACAAAACAAATGTTTCTTTAGTGCTTAATATATTATTTTTTGACTTCCCAAAACTTAAAATATAAAAAAAAATGAAACTTTTCGAGGAACGAAAGTCGAGCCCTGAAAAATGACTTCTAAAAATCAGCAACATCAGAGTCCGAAAACAATACAAATGTATCCTAAGTGCTTCATATATTATTTTTTGACATCCCAAAACTTAAAATGTAAAGAAAAAAATAACCTTTTCGGGGCACGAAAATCGAGCCCTGAAAAATGACGTATTAAAATCAGCAAAATCAGAGTCCGAAAAACAAAACAAATGGCTCCTAAGTTCTTAATTTATTATATTTTGATTTCCCAAAACTTAAAATGTCAAAAAAAATGAAACTTTTCTGGGCACGAAACTTAAGCCCTGAAAAATGACGTCTAATAATCAGCAAAATCAGAATCCGAAAAACAATACAAATGTATCCTAAGTGCTGCATATATTATTTTTTGACATCCCAAAACTTAAAATGTAAAAAAAAATGAAACTTTTCGGGGAACGAAAATCGAGCCCTGTAAATGACGTCTTAAAATCAGCAAAATCAGAGTCCGAAAAACAAAACAAATAGCTCCTAAGTGCTTAATACATTATTTTTTGACTTTCCAATATTTAAAATGTCAAAAAAAATGAAACTTTTCTAGGCACGAAAGTCGAGCCCTGAAAAATGACGTCTAAAAATCAGCAAAATCAGAGTCCGAAAAACAATACAAATGTCTCATAAGGGCTTAATATATTATTTTTTGAATTCCAAAAACTTAAAATTTCAAAAAAAATGAAACTTTTCGGGTCACGAAAATCGAGCCCTGAAAAATGAAGTCTAAAACTCAGCAAAATCAAAGTACGAAAAACAAAACAAATTGGTCCTAAGTGCTTCATATATTATTTTTTGACTTCCCAAAACTTGAAATTTAAAAAAAAATGAAACTTTCGTGGCACGAAAATCGAGCCTGAAAAATGACGTCTTAAAATCAGCTAAATTAGAGTCCGAAAAACAAAACAAATGGCTCCTATGTGCTTAATATATTATTTTTTGACTTCCCAAAACTTAAAATGTCAAAAAAATGAAACTTTTCGGGGCACGAAAGTCGAGCCCTGAAAAATGACGTCTAAAAATCAGCAACATCAGAGTCCGAAAAACAATACAAATGTATCCTAAGTGCTTCATATATTATTTTTTGACATCCCAAAACTTAAAATGTAAAAAAAAATGAACCTTTTCGGGGCACGAAAATCGAGCCCTCAAAAATGACGTCTTAAAATCAGCAAAATCAGAGTCCGAAAAATAAAACAAATGGCTCCTAAGTGCTTAATATATTATTTTTTGACTTCCCAAAACTTGAAATTAAAAAAAAAATGAAACTTTTCGTGGCACGAAAATCGAGCCCTTAAAAATGAAGTCTAAAAATCAACAAAATCAGAGTCCGAAAAACAAAACAAATGGCTCCTATGTGCTTAATATATTATTTTTTGACTTCCCAAAACTTAAAATGTCAAAAAAAATGAAACTTTTCGGGGCACGAAAGTCGAGCCCTGAAAAATAACGTCCAAAAATCAGCAACATCAGAGTCCGAAAAACAATACAAATGTATCCTAAGTGCTTCATATATTATTTTTTGACATCCCAAAACTTAAAATGTAAAAAAAAATGAACCTTTTCGGTGCACGAAAATCGAGCCCTGAAAAATGACGTCTTAAAATTAGCAAAATCAGAGTCCGAAAAACAAAACAAATGGATCATAAGTGCTTAATATATTTTTTTTTGACTTCCCAAAACTTGAAATTCCAAAAAAAATTGAACTTTTCGGGGCACGAAAATCGAGCCCTTAAAAAAGAAGTCTAAAAATCAGCAAAATCAGAGTCCGAAAAACAAAACAAATGGCTGCTATGTGCTTAATATATTATTTTTTGACTTCCCAAAACTTAAAATGTCAAAAAAAATGAAACTTTTCGGGGCACGAAAGTCGAGCCCTGAAAAATGACGTCTAAAAATCAGCAAAATCAGAGTCCGAAAAACAATACAAATGTCTCCTAAGTGCTTAATATATTATTTTTTGACATTCCAAAACTTGAAATTTCAAAAAAAATGAAACTTTTCTGGGCACGAAAATCGAGCACTGAAAAATGAAGTCTAAAAATCAGCAAAATCAAAGTCCGAAAAACAAAACAAATGGCTCCTAAGTGCTTAATATATTATTTTTTGACTTCCCAAAACTTAAAATGTCAAAAAAAATGAAACTTTTCTAGGCACGAAAGTCGAGCCCTGAAAAATGACGTCTAAAAATCAGCAAAATCAGAGTCCGAAAAACAAAACAAATTGGTCCTAAGTGCTTCATATATTATTTTTTGACTTCCCAAAACTTGCAATTTAAAAAAAAAATAAAACTTTTCGGGGCACGAAAATCGAGCCCTGAAAAATGACGTCTTAGAATAAGCTAAATCAGAGTCCGAAAAACAAAACAAATAGCTCATATGTGCTTAATATATGATTTTTTGACTTCCCAAAACTTAAAATGTCAAAAAAAATGAAACTTTTCGGGGCACGAAAGTCGAGCCCTGAAAAATGACGTCTAAAAATCGGCAAAATCAGAGTCCGAAAAACAATACAAATGTCTCCTAAGTGCTTAATATATTATTTTTTGACTTCCCAAAACTTGAAATTTCAAAAAAAATGAAACTTTTCTGGGCACGAAAATCGAGCCCCGAAAAATGAAGTCTAAAAATCAGCAAAATCAAAGTCCGAAAAATAATACAAATGGCTCCTAAGTGCTTAATATATTATTTTTTGACTTCCCAAAACTTAAAATGTCAAAAAAAATGAAACTTTTCGGGGCACGAAAATCGAGCCCTGAAAAATGAAGTCTAAAAATCAGCAAAATCAAAGTCCGAAAAACAAAACAAATTGGTCCTAAGTGCTTCATATATTATATTTTGACTTCCCAAAACTTCAAATTTAAAGAAAAATGAAACTTTCGGGGCACGAAAATCGAGCCCTGAAAAATGACGTCTTAAAATCAGCTAAGTTAGAGTCCCAAAAACAAAACAAATGGCTCCTATGTGCTTAATATATTATTTTTTGACTTCCCAAAACTTAAAATGTCAAAAAAATGAAACTTTTCGGGGCAAGAAAGTCGAGCCCTGAAAAATGACGTCTAAAAATCAGCAACATCAGAGTCCGAAAAACAATACAAATGTATCCTAAGTGCTTCATATATTATTTTTTGACATCCCAAAACTTAAAATGTAAAAAAAAATGAACCTTTTCGGGGCACGAAAATCCAGCCCTGAAAAATGAAGTCTAAAAATCAGCAAAATCAGAGTCCGAAAAACAAAATAAATAGCTCCTATGTGCTTAATATATTATTTTTTTACTTCCCAAAACTTAAAATGTCAAAAAAAATGAAACTTTTCGGGGCACGAAAGTCGAGCCCTGAAAAATGACGTCTAAAAATCAGCAACATCAGAGTCCGAAAAACAATACAAATGTATCCTAAGTGCTTCATATATTATTTTTTGACATCCCAAAACTTAAAATGTAAAAAAAAAATGAACCTTTTCGGGGCACGAAAATCGAGCCCTGAAAAATGACGTCTTAAAATCAGCAAAATCAGAGTCCGAAAAACAAAACAAATGGCTCCTAAGTGCTTAATATATTATTTTTTGACTTCCCAAAACATGAAGTTTCAAAAAAAATGAAACTTTTTGGGGGCACGAAAATCGAGCCCTGAAAAAAGAAGTCTAAAAATCAGCAAAATCAGAGTCCAAAAAACAAAACAAATGGCTCCTATGTGCTTAATATATTATTTTTTGACTTCCCAAAACTTAAAATGTAAAAAAAAATGAAACTTTTCGGGGCACGAAAGTCGAGCCCTGAAAAATGACGTCTACAAGTCAGCAAAATCAGAGTCCGAAAATCAATACAAATGTCTCCTATGTGCTTAATATATTATTTTTTGAATTCCAAAAACTTAAAATTTCAAAAAAAATGAAACTTTTCGGGGCACGAATGTCGAGCCCTGAAAAATGACGTCAAAAAATCAGCAAAATCAGAGTCCGAAAAACAATACAAATGTATCCTAAGTGCTGCATATATTATTTCTTGACATCCCAAAACTTAAAATGTAAAAAAAAATGAAACTTTTCGGGGCACGAAAATCGAACCCTGAAAAATGAAGTCTAAAAATCAGCAAAATCAAAGTCCGAAATACAAAACAAATTGGTCCTAAGTGCTTCATATATTATTTTTTGACTTTCCAAAACTTGCAATTTAAAAAAAAAAAAAAAAAACTTTTCGGGGCAAGAAAATCGAGCCCTGAAAAATGACGTCTTAAAATCAGCTAAATCAGAGTCCGAAAAACAAAACAAATGGCTCATATGTGCTTAATATATTATTTTCTGACTTCCCAAAACTTAAAATATCAAAAAAAATGAAACTTTTCGGGGAACAAAAGTCGAGCCCTGAAAAATGACGTCTAAAAAACAGCAACATCAGAGTCCGAAAAACAATACAAATGTATCCTAAGTGCTTTATATATTATTTTTTGACATCCCAAAACTTAAAATGTAAAAAAAAAAGAACCTTTTCGGGGCACGAAAATCGAGCCCTGAAAAATGACGTCTTAAAATCAGCAAAATCAGAGTCCGGAAAATAAAACAAATGGCTCCTAAGTTCTTAATTTATTATATTTTGACTTCCCAAAACTTAAAATGTCAAAAAAAATGAAACTTTTCTGGGCACGAAAGTCAAGCCCTGAAAAATGACGTCTAATAATCAGCAAAATCAGAATCCGAAAAACAATACAAATGTATCCTAAGTGCTGCATATATTATTTTTTGACATGCCAAAACTTAAAATGTAAAAAAAAATGAAACTTTTCGGGGAACTAAAATCGAGCCCTGTAAATGACGTCTTAAAATCAGCAAAATCAGAGTCCGAAAAACAAAACAAATAGCTCCTAAGTGCTTAATATATTATTTTTTGACTTTCCAAAATTTAAACTGTAAAAAAAAATGAAACTTTTCTAGTCACGAAAGTCGAGCCCTGAAAAATGACGTCTAAAAATCAGCAAAATCAGAGTCCGAAAAACAATACAAATGTCTCATAAGGGCTTAATATATTATTTTTTGAATTCCAAAAACTTAAAATTTCAAAAAAAATGAAACTTTTCGGGGAACGAAAATCGAGCCCTGAAAAATGAAGTCTAAAACTCAGCAAAATCAAAGTCCGAAAAACAAAACAAATTGGTCCTAAGTGCTTCATATATTATTTTTTGACTTCCCAAAACTTGCAATTTAAAAAAAAAAAAAAACTTTTCGGGGCAAGAAAATCGAGCCCTGAAAAATGACGTCTTAAAATCAGCTAAATCAGAGTCCGAAAAACAAAACAAATGGCTCATATGTGCTTAATATATTATTTTTTGACTTCCCAAAACTTAAAATATCAAAAAAAATGAAACTTTTCGGGGAACGAAAGTCGAGCCCTGAAAAATGACGTCTAAAAATCAGCAACATCAGAGTCCGAAAAACAATACAAATGTATCCTAAGTGCTTCATATATTATTTTTTGACATCCCAAAACTTAAAATGTAAAAAAAAAAAGAACCTTTTCGTGGCACGAAAATCGAGCCCTGAAAAATGACGTCTTAAAATCAGCAAAATCAGAGTCCGAAAAACAAAACAAATGGCTCCTATGTGCTTAATATATTATTTTTTGACTTCCCAAAACTTAAAATGTCAAAAAAATGAAACTTTTCGGGGCACGAAAGTCGAGCCCTGAAAAATGACGTCTAAAAATCAGCAACATCAGAGTCCGAAAAACAATACAAATGTATCCTAAGTGCTTCATATATTATTTTTTGACATCCCAAAACTTAAAATGTAAAAAAAAATGAACCTTTTCGGGGAACGAAAATCGAGCCCTGAAAAATGACGTCTTAAAATCAGCAAAATCAGAGTCCGAAAAACAAAACAAATGGCTCCTAAGTGCTTAATATATTATTTTTTGACTTCCCAAAACTTGAAATTTCAAAAAAAATGAAACTTTTCGAGGGCACGAAAATCGAGCCCTGAAAAATGAAGTCTAAAAATCAGCAAAATCAGAGTCCGAAAAACAAAACAAATGGCTCCTATGTGCTTAATATATTATTTTTTGACTTCCCAAAACTTAAAATGTAAAAAAAAATGAAACTTTTCGGGGCACGAAAGTCGAGCCCTGAAAAATTACATCTACAAGTCAGCAAAATCAGAGTCCGAAAATCAATACAAATGTCTCCTATGTGCTTAATATATTATTTTTTGAATTCCAAAAACTTAAAATTTCAAAAAAAAATAACTTTTCGGGGCACGAAAGTCGAGCCCTGAAAAATGACGTCAAAAAATCGACAAAATCAGAGTCCGAAAAACAATACAAATGTATCCTAAGTGCTGCATATATTATTTTTTGACATCCCAAAACTTAAAATGTAAAAAAAAATGAAACTTTTCGGGGCACGAAAATCGAGCCCTGTAAAATGACGTCTTAAAATCAGCAAAATCAGAGTCCGAAAAACAAAACAAATGGCTCCTATGTGCTTAATATATTATTTTTTGACTTCCCAAAACATAAAATGTCAAAAAAATGAAACTTTTCGGGGCACGAAAGTCGAGCCCTGAAAAATGACGTCTAAAAATCAGCAACATAAGAGTCCGAAAAACAATACAAATGTATCCTAAGTGCTTCATATATTATTTTTTGACATCCCAAAACTTAAAATGTAAAAAAATATGAACCTTTTCGGGGAACGAAAATCGAGCCCTGAAAAATGACGTCTTAAAATCAGCAAAATCAGAGTCCGAAAAACAAAACAAATGGCTCCTAAGTGCTTAATATATTATTTTTTGACTTCCCAAAACTTGAAATTTCAAAAAAAATGAAACTTTTCGAGGGCACGAAAATCGAGCCCTGAAAAATGAAGTCTAAAAATCAGCAAAATCAGAGTCCGAAAAACAAAACGAATGGCTCCTATGTGCTTAATATATTATTTTTTGACTTCCCAAAACTTAAAATGTAAAAAAAAATGAAACTTTTCGGGGCACGAAAGTCGAGCCCTGAAAAATTACGTCTACAAGTCAGCAAAATCAGAGTCCGAAAATCAATACAAATGTCTCCTATGTGCTTAATATATTATTTTTTGAATTCCAAAAACTTAAAATTTCAAAAAAAATGAAACTTTTCGGGGCACGAAAGTCGAGCCCTGAAAAATGACGTCAAAAAATCGACAAAATCAGAGTCCGAAAAACAATACAAATGTATCCTAAGTGCTGCATATATTATTTTTTGACATCCCAAAACTTAAAATGTAAAATAAATGAAACTTTTCGGGGCACGAAAATCGAGCCCTGAAAAATGACGTCTAAAAATCAGCAAAATCAGAGTCCGAAAAACAATACAAATGTCTCATAAGGGCTTAATATATTATTTTTTGAATTCCAAAAACTTAGAATTTCAAAAAAAATGAAACTTTTCGGGGCACAAAAATCGAGCCCTGAAAAATGAAGTCTAAAACTCAGCAAAATCAAAGTCCGAAAAACAAAACAAATGGCTGCTATGTGCTTAATATATTATTTTTTGACTTCCCAAAACTTAAAATGTCAAAAAAAATGAAACTTTCAGGGGCACGAAAGTCGAGCCCTGAAAAATGACGTCTAAAAATCAGCAAAATCAGAGTCCGAAAAACAAAACAAATGGCTCCTAAGTGCTTAATATATTATTTTTTGACTTCCCAAAACTTAAAATGTAAAAAAAAATGAAACTTTTCTAGGCACGAAAGTCGAGCTCTGAAAAATGACGTCTAAAAATCAGCAAAATCAGAGTCCGAAAAACAATAAAAATGTCTCCTAAGTGATTAATATATTATTTTTTGACTTCCCAAAACTTGAAATTTCAAAAAAAAGAAACTTTTCGGGGCACGAAAATCGAGCCCTGAAAAATGAAGTCAAAAAATCAGCAAAATCAAAGTCCGAAATGCAAAACAAATTGGTCCTAAGTGCTTCATATATTATTTTTTGACTTCCCAAAACTTGCAATTTAAAAAAAAATTAAACTTTTCAGGGCACGAAAGTCGAGCCCTGAAAAATGACGTCAAAAAATCGACAAAATCAGAGTCCGAAAAACAATACAAATGTATCCTAAGTGCTGCATATATTATTTTTTGACATCCCAAAACTTAAAATGTAAAAAAAAATGAAACTTTTCGGGGCACGAAAATCGAGCCCTGTAAAATGACGTCTTAAAATCAGCAAAATCAGAGTCCGAAAAACAAAACAAATGGCTCCTAAGTGCTTAATATATTATTTTTTGACTTCCCAAAACTTGAAATTTCAATAAAACTGAAACTTTTCGGGACACGAAAATCGAGCCCTGAAAAATGAAGTCTAAAAATTAGCAAAATCAGAGTCCGAAAAACAATACAAATGTCTCATAAGGGCTTAATATATTATTTTTTGACTTTCCAAAACTTAAAATGTCAAAAAAATGAAACTTTTCGGGGCACGAAAGTCTAGCCCTGAAAAATGACGTCTAAAAATCAGCAACATCAGAGTCCGAAAAACAATACAAATGAATCCAAAGTGCTTCATTTATTATTTTTTGACATCCCAAAACTTAAAATGTAAAAAAAAATGAACCTTTTCGGGGCACGAAAATCGAGCCCTAAAAAATTACGTCTTAAAATCAGCAAAATCAGAGTCCGAAAAACAAAACAAATGGCTCCTAAGTGCTTAATATATTATTTTTTGACTTCCCAAAACTTGAAATTTAAAAAAAATGAAACTTTTCGTAGCACGAAAATCGAGCCCTTAAAAATGAAGTCTAAAAATCAGCAAAATCAGAGTCCGAAAAACAAAACAAATGGCTCCAATGTGCTTAATATATTATTTTTTGACTTCCCAAAACTTAAAATGTCAAAAAAAATGAAACTTTTCAGGGCACGAAAGTCGAGCCCTGAAAAATGACGTCTAAAAATCAGCAAAATCAGAGTCCGAAAATCAATACAAATGTCTCCTATGTGCTTAATATATTATTTTTTGAATTCCAAAAACTTAAAATTTCAAAAAAAATGAAACTTTTCGGGGCACGAATGTCGAGCCCTGAAAAATGACGTCAAAAAATCAGCAAAATCAGAGTCCGAAAAACAATACAAATGTATCCTAAGTGCTGCATATATTATTTCTTGACATCCCAAAACTTAAAATGTAAAAAAAAATGAAACTTTTCGGGGCACGAAAATCGAGCCCTGAAAAATGAAGTCTAAAAATCAGCAAAATCAAAGTCCGAAATACAAAACAAATTGGTCCTAAGTGCTTCATATATTATTTTTTGACTTTCCAAAACTTGCAATTTAAAAAAAAAAAAAAAACTTTTCGGGGCAAGAAAATCGAGCCCTGAAAAATGACGTCTTAAAATCAGCTAAATCAGAGTCCGAAAAACAAAACAAATGGCTCATATGTGCTTAATATATTATTTTCTGACTTCCCAAAACTTAAAATATCAAAAAAAATGAAACTTTTCGGGGAACAAAAGTCGAGCCCTGAAAAATGACGTCTAAAAAACAGCAACATCAGAGTCCGAAAAACAATACAAATGTATCCTAAGTGCTTTATATATTATTTTTTGACATCCCAAAACTTAAAATGTAAAAAAAAAAGAACCTTTTCGGGGCACGAAAATCGAGCCCTGAAAAATGACGTCTTAAAATCAGCAAAATCAGAGTCCGGAAAATAAAACAAATGGCTCCTAAGTTCTTAATTTATTATATTTTGACTTCCCAAAACTTAAAATGTCAAAAAAAATGAAACTTTTCTGGGCACGAAAGTCAAGCCCTGAAAAATGACGTCTAATAATCAGCAAAATCAGAATCCGAAAAACAATACAAATGTATCCTAAGTGCTGCATATATTATTTTTTGACATGCCAAAACTTAAAATGTAAAAAAAAATGAAACTTTTCGGGGAACTAAAATCGAGCCCTGTAAATGACGTCTTAAAATCAGCAAAATCAGAGTCCGAAAAACAAAACAAATAGCTCCTAAGTGCTTAATATATTATTTTTTGACTTTCCAAAATTTAAAATGTAAAAAAAAATGAAACTTTTCTAGTCACGAAAGTCGAGCCCTGAAAAATGACGTCTAAAAATCAGCAAAATCAGAGTCCGAAAAACAATACAAATGTCTCATAAGGGCTTAATATATTATTTTTTGAATTCCAAAAACTTAAAATTTCAAAAAAAATGAAACTTTTCGGGGAACGAAAATCGAGCCCTGAAAAATGAAGTCTAAAACTCAGCAAAATCAAAGTCCGAAAAACAAAACAAATTGGTCCTAAGTGCTTCATATATTATTTTTTGACTTCCCAAAACTTGCAATTTAAAAAAAAAAAAAAACTTTTCGGGGCAAGAAAATCGAGCCCTGAAAAATGACGTCTTAAAATCAGCTAAATCAGAGTCCGAAAAACAAAACAAATGGCTCATATGTGCTTAATATATTATTTTTTGACTTCCCAAAACTTAAAATATCAAAAAAAATGAAACTTTTCGGGGAACGAAAGTCGAGCCCTGAAAAATGACGTCTAAAAATCAGCAACATCAGAGTCCGAAAAACAATACAAATGTATCCTAAGTGCTTCATATATTATTTTTTGACATCCCAAAACTTAAAATGTAAAAAAAAAAAGAACCTTTTCGGGGCACGAAAATCGAGCCCTGAAAAATGACGTCTTAAAATCAGCAAAATCAGAGTCCGAAAAACAAAACAAATGGCTCCTATGTGCTTAATATATAATTTTTTGACTTCCCAAAACTTAAAATGTCAAAAAAATGAAACTTTTCGGGGCACGAAAGTCGAGCCCTGAAAAATGACGTCTAAAAATCAGCAACATCAGAGTCCGAAAAACAATACAAATGTATCCTAAGTGCTTCATATATTATTTTTTGACATCCCAAAACTTAAAATGTAAAAAAAAATGAACCTTTTCGGGGAACGAAAATCGAGCCCTGAAAAATGACGTCTTAAAATCAGCAAAATCAGAGTCCGAAAAACAAAACAAATGGCTCCTAAGTGCTTAATATATTATTTTTTGACTTCCCAAAACTTGAAATTTCAAAAAAAATGAAACTTTTCGAGGGCACGAAAATCGAGCCCTGAAAAATGAAGTCTAAAAATCAGCAAAATCAGAGTCCGAAAAACAAAACAAATGGCTCCTATGTGCTTAATATATTATTTTTTGACTTCCCAAAACTTAAAATGTAAAAAAAAATGAAACTTTTCGGGGCACGAAAGTCGAGCCCTGAAAAATTACATCTACAAGTCAGCAAAATCAGAGTCCGAAAATCAATACAAATGTCTCCTATGTGCTTAATATATTATTTTTTGAATTCCAAAAACTTAAAATTTCAAAAAAAAATAACTTTTCGGGGCACGAAAGTCGAGCCCTGAAAAATGACGTCAAAAAATCGACAAAATCAGAGTCCGAAAAACAATACAAATGTATCCTAAGTGCTGCATATATTATTTTTTGACATCCCAAAACTTAAAATGTAAAAAAAAATGAAACTTTTCGGGGCACGAAAATCGAGCCCTGTAAAATGACGTCTTAAAATCAGCAAAATCAGAGTCCGAAAAACAAAACAAATGGCTCCTATGTGCTTAATATATTATTTTTTGACTTCCCAAAACATAAAATGTCAAAAAAATGAAACTTTTCGGGGCACGAAAGTCGAGCCCTGAAAAATGACGTCTAAAAATCAGCAACATAAGAGTCCGAAAAACAATACAAATGTATCCTAAGTGCTTCATATATTATTTTTTGACATCCCAAAACTTAAAATGTAAAAAAATATGAACCTTTTCGGGGAACGAAAATCGAGCCCTGAAAAATGACGTCTTAAAATCAGCAAAATCAGAGTCCGAAAAACAAAACAAATGGCTCCTAAGTGCTTAATATATTATTTTTTGACTTCCCAAAACTTGAAATTTCAAAAAAAATGAAACTTTTCGAGGGCACGAAAATCGAGCCCTGAAAAATGAAGTCTAAAAATCAGCAAAATCAGAGTCCGAAAAACAAAACAAATGGCTCCTATGTGCTTAATATATTATTTTTTGACTTCCCAAAACTTAAAATGTAAAAAAAAATGAAACTTTTCGGGGCACGAAAGTCGAGCCCTGAAAAATTACGTCTACAAGTCAGCAAAATCAGAGTCCGAAAATCAATACAAATGTCTCCTATGTGCTTAATATATTATTTTTTGAATTCCAAAAACTTAAAATTTCAAAAAAAATGAAACTTTTCGGGGCACGAAAGTCGAGCCCTGAAAAATGACGTCAAAAAATCGACAAAATCAGAGTCCGAAAAACAATACAAATGTATCCTAAGTGCTGCATATATTATTTTTTGACATCCCAAAACTTAAAATGTAAAAAAAAATGAAACTTTTCGGGGCACGAAAATCGAGCCCTGAAAAATGACGTCTAAAAATCAGCAAAATCAGAGTCCGAAAAACAATACAAATGTCTCATAAGGGCTTAATATATTATTTTTTGAATTCCAAAAACTTAGAATTTCAAAAAAAATGAAACTTTTCGGGGCACGAAAATCGAGCCCTGAAAAATGAAGTCTAAAACTCAGCAAAATCAAAGTCCGAAAAACAAAACAAATGGCTGCTATGTGCTTAATATATTATTTTTTGACTTCCCAAAACTTAAAATGTCAAAAAAAATGAAACTTTCAGGGGCACGAAAGTCGAGCCCTGAAAAATGACGTCTAAAAATCAGCAAAATCAGAGTCCGAAAAACAAAACAAATGGCTCCTAAGTGCTTAATATATTATTTTTTGACTTCCCAAAACTTAAAATGTAAAAAAAAATGAAACTTTTCTAGGCACGAAAGTCGAGCTCTGAAAAATGACGTCTAAAAATCAGCAAAATCAGAGTCCGAAAAACAATAAAAATGTCTCCTAAGTGATTAATATATTATTTTTTGACTTCCCAAAACTTGAAATTTCAAAAAAAAGAAACTTTTCGGGGCACGAAAATCGAGCCCTGAAAAATGAAGTCTAAAAATCAGCAAAATCAAAGTCCGAAATGCAAAACAAATTGGTCCTAAGTGCTTCATATATTATTTTTTGACTTCCCAAAACATGCAATTTAAAAAAAAATTAAACTTTTCAGGGCACGAAAGTCGAGCCCTGAAAAATGACGTCAAAAAATCGACAAAATCAGAGTCCGAAAAACAATACAAATGTATCCTAAGTGCTGCATATATTATTTTTTGACATCCCAAAACTTAAAATGTAAAAAAAAATGAAACTTTTCGGGGCACGAAAATCGAGCCCTGTAAAATGACGTCTTAAAATCAGCAAAATCAGAGTCCGAAAAACAAAACAAATGGCTCCTAAGTGCTTAATATATTATTTTTTGACTTCCCAAAACTTGAAATTTCAATAAAACTGAAACTTTTCGGGACACGAAAATCGAGCCCTGAAAAATGAAGTCTAAAAATTAGCAAAATCAGAGTCCGAAAAACAATACAAATGTCTCATAAGGGCTTAATATATTATTTTTTGACTTTCCAAAACTTAAAATGTCAAAAAAATGAAACTTTTCGGGGCACGAAAGTCTAGCCCTGAAAAATGACGTCTAAAAATCAGCAACATCAGAGTCCGAAAAACAATACAAATGAATCCAAAGTGCTTCATTTATTATTTTTTGACATCCCAAAACTTAAAATGTAAAAAAAAATGAACCTTTTCGGGGCACGAAAATCGAGCCCTAAAAAATTACGTCTTAAAATCAGCAAAATCAGAGTCCGAAAAACAAAACAAATGGCTCCTAAGTGCTTAATATATTATTTTTTGACTTCCCAAAACTTGAAATTTAAAAAAAATGAAACTTTTCGTAGCACGAAAATCGAGCCCTTAAAAATGAAGTCTAAAAATCAGCAAAATCAGAGTCCGAAAAACAAAACAAATGGCTCCAATGTGCTTAATATATTATTTTTTGACTTCCCAAAACTTAAAATGTCAAAAAAAATGAAACTTTTCAGGGCACGAAAGTCGAGCCCTGAAAAATGACGTCTAAAAATCAGCAACATCGGAGTCCGAAAAACAATACAAATGTATCCAAAGTGCTTCATATATTATTTTTTGACATCCCAAAACTTAAAATGTAAAAAAAAATGAACCTTTTCGTTGCACGAAAATCGAGCCCTGAAAAATGACGTCTTAAAATTAGCAAAATCAGAGTCCGAAAAACAAAACAAATGGATCATAAGTGCTTAATATATTTTTTTTTGACTTCCCAAAACTTGAAATTTCAAAAAAAAATGAAACTTTTCGGGGCACGAAAATTGAGCCCTGAAAAATGACGTCTTAAAATCAGCAAAATCAGAGTCCGAAAAACTAAACAAATGGCTCCTAAGTGCTTAATATATTATTTTTTGACTTCCCAAAACTTGAAATTTCAAAAAAAATGAAACTTTTCGGGGGCACGAAAATCGAGCCCTGAAAAATGAAGTCTAAAAATCAGCAAAATCAGAGTCCGAAAAACAAAACAAATGGCTCCTATGTGCTTAATATATTATTTTTTGACTTCCCAAAACTTAAAATGTAAAAAAAAATGAAACTTTTCGGGGCACGAAAGTCGAGCCCTGAAAAATGACGTCTACAAGTCAGCAAAATCAGAGTCCGAAAATCAATACAAATGTCTCCTATGTGCTTAATATATTATTTTTTGAATTCCAAAAACTTAAAATTTCAAAAAAAATGAAACTTTTCGGGGCACGAAAGTCGAGCCCTGAAAAATGACGTCAAAAAATCGACAAAATCAGAGTCCGAAAAACAATACAAATGTATCCTAAGTGCTGCATATATTATTTTTTGACATCCCAAAACTTAAAATGTAAAAAAAAAATGAAACTTTTCGGGGCACGAAAATCGAGCCCTGTAAAATGACGTCTTAAAATCAGCAAAATCAGAGTCCGAAAAACAAAACAAATGGCTCCTAAGTGCTTAATATATTATTTTTTGACTTCCCAAAATTTAAAATGTCAAAAAAAATGAAACTTTTCTGGGCACGAAAGTCGAGCCCTGAAAAATGACGTCTAAAAATCAGCAAAATCAGAGTCCGAAAAACAATACAAATGTCTCATAAGGGCTTAATATATTATTTTTTGAATTCCAAAAACTTAAAATTTCAAAAAAAATGAAACTTTTCGTGGCACGAAAATCGAGCCCTGAAAAATCAAGTCTAAAAATCAGCAAAATTAAAGTCCGAAAAACAAAACAAATTGGTCCTAGTTGCTTCATATATTATTTTTTGACTTCCCAAAACTTGAAATTTAAAAAAAAATGAAACTTTCGGGGCACGAAAGTCGAGCCCTGAAAAATGACGTCTTAAATCAGCAAAATCAGAGTCCGAAAAACAATACAAATGTCTCCTAAGTGCTTAATATATTATATTTTGACTTCCCAAAACTAGAAATTTCAAAAAAAATGAAACTTTTCGGGGCACGAAAATCGAGCCCTGAAAAATGACGTCTTAAAATCAACTAAATCAGAGTCCGAAAAACAAAACAAATGGCTCATATGTGTTTAATATATTATTTTTTGACTTCCCAAAACTTAAAATATCAAAAAAAATGAAACTTTTCGAGGAACGAAAGTCGAGCCCTGAAAAATGACGTCTAAAAATCAACAACATCAGAGTCCGAAAAACAATACAAATGTATCCTAAGTGCTTCATATATTATTTTTTGACATCCCAAAACTTAAAATGTAAAGAAAAAAAGAACCTTTTCGGGGCACGAAAATCGAGCCCTGAAAAATGACATCTTAAAATCAGCAAAATCAGAGTCCGAAAAACAAAACAAATGGCTCCTAAGTTCTTAATTTATTATATTTTGATTTCCCAAAACTTAAAATGTCAAAAAAAATGAAACTTTTCTGGGCACGAAAGTTAAGCCCTGAAAAATGACGTCTAATAATCAGCAAAATCAGAATCCGAAAAACAATACAAATGTATCCTAAGTGCTGCATATATTATTTTTTGACATCCCAAAACTTAAAATGTAAAAAAAAATGAAACTTTTCGGGGGAACGAAAATCGAGCCCTGTAAATGACGTCTTAAAATCAGCAAAATCAGAGTCCGAAAAACAAAACAAATAGCTCCTAAGTGCTTAATATATTATTTTTTGACTTTCCAAAATTTAAAATGTCAAAAAAAATGAAACTTTTCTAGGCACGAAAGTCGAGCCCTGAAAAATGACGTCTAAAAATCAGCAAAATCAGAGTCCGAAAAACAATACAAATGTCTCATAAGGGCTTAATATATTATTTTTTGAATTCCAAAAACTTAAAATTTCAAAAAAAATGAAACTTTTCGGGGCACGAAAATCGAGCCCTGAAAAATGAAGTCTAAAAATCAGCAAAATCAAAGTCCGAAAAACAAAACAAATTGGTCCTAATTGCTTCATATATTATTTTTTGACTTCCCAAAACTTGAAATTTAAAAAAAAATGAAACTTTCGGGGCACCAAAATCGAGCCCTGAAAAATGACGTCTTAAAATCAGCTAAGTTAGAGTCCGAAAAACAAAACAAATGGCTCCTATGTGCTTAATATATTATTTTTTGACTTCCCAAAACTTAAAATGTCAAAAAAATGAAACTTTTCGGGTCACGAAAATCGAGCCCTAAAAAATGACGTCTAAAAATCAGCAACATCAGAGTCCGAAAAACAATACAAATGTATCCTAAGTGCTTCATATATTATTTTTTGACATCCCAAAACTTAAAATGTAAAAAAAAATGAACCTTTTCGGGGCACGAAAATCGAGCCCTGAAAAATGACGTCTTAAAATCAGCAAAATCAGAGTCCGAAAAACTAAACAAATGGCTCCTAAGTGTTTAATATATTATTTTTTGACTTCCCAAAACTTGAAATTTCAAAAAAAATGAAACTTTTCGGGGGCACGAAAATCGAGCCCTGAAAAATGAAGTCTAAAAATCAGCAAAATCAGAGTCCGAAAAACAAAACAAATGGCTCCTATTTGCTTAATATATTATTTTTTGACTTCCCAAAACTTAAAATGTAAAAAAAAATGAAACTTTTCGGGGCACGAAAGTCGAGCCCTGAAAAATGACGTCTACAAGTCAGCAAAATCAGAGTCCGAAAATCAATACAAATGTCTCCTATGTGCTTAATATATTATTTTTTGAATTCCAAAAACTTAAAATTTCAAAAAAAATGAAACTTTTCGGGGCACGAAAGTCGAGCCCTGAAAAATGACGTCAAAAAATCGACAAAATCAGAGTCCGAAAAACAATACAAATGTATCCTAAGTGCTGCATATATTATTTTTTGACATCCCAAAACTTAAAATGTAAAAAAAAAAGAACCTTTTCGGGGCACGAAAATCGAGCCCTGAAAAATGACGTCTTAAAATCAGCAAAATCAGAGTCCGAAAAACAAAACAAATGGCTCCTAAGTTCTTAATTTATTATATTTTGATTTCCCAAAACTTAAAATGTCAAAAAAAATGAAACTTTTCTGGGCACGAAAGTTAAGCCCTGAAAAATGACGTCTAATAATCAACAAAATCAGAATCCGAAAAACAATACAAATGTATCCTAAGTGCTGCATATATTATTTTTTGACATCCCAAAACTTAAAATGTAAAAAAAAATGAAACTTTTCGGGGAACGAAAATCGAGCCCTGTAAATGACGTCTTAAAATCATCAAAATCAGAGTCCGAAAAACAAAACAAATAGCTCCTAAGTGCTTAATATATTATTTTTTGACTTTCCAAAATTTAAAATGTCAAAAGAAATGAAACTTTTCTAGGCACGAAAGTCGAGCCCTGAAAAATGACGTCTAAAAATAAGCAAAATCAGAGTCCGAAAAACAAAACAAATGTCTCATAAGGGCTTAATATATTATTTTTTGAATTCCAAAAACTTAAAATTTCAAAAAAAATGAAACTTTTCGGGGCACGAAAATCGAGCCCTGAAAAATGAAGTCTAAAACTCAGCAAAATCAAAGTACGAAAAACAAAACAAATTGGTCCTAAGTGCTTCATATATTATTTTTTGACTTCCCAAAACTTGAAATTTAAAAAAAAATGAAACTTTCGGGGCACGAAAATCGAGCCTGAAAAATGACGTCTTAAAATCAGCTAAATTAGAGTCCGAAAAACAAAACAAATGGCTCCTATGTGCTTAATATATTATTTTTTGACTTCCCAAAACTTAAAATGTCAAAAAAATGAAACTTTTCGGGGCACGAAAGTCGATCCCTGAAAAATGACGTCTAAAAATCAGCAACATCAGAGTCCGAAAAACAATACAAATGTATCCTAAGTGCTTCATATATTATTTTTTGACATCCCAAAACTTAAAATGTAAAAAAAAATGAACCTTTTCGGGGCACGAAAATCGAGCCCTCAAAAATGACGTCTTAAAATCAGCAAAATCAGAGTCCGAAAAATAAAACAAATGGCTGCTAAGTGCTTAATATATTATTTTTTGACTTCCCAAAACTTGAAATTAAAAAAAAAATGAAACTTTTCGTGGCACGAAAATCGAGCCCTTAAAAATGAAGTCTAAAAATCAACAAAATCAGAGTCCGAAAAACAAAACAAATGGCTCCTATGTGCTTAATATATTATTTTTTGACTTCCCAAAACTTAAAATGTAAAAAAAAATGAAACTTTTCGGGGCACGAAAGTCGAGCCCTGAAAAATGACGTCTACAAGTCAACAAAATCAGAGTCCGAAAATCAATACAAATGTCTCCTATGTGCTTAATATATTATTTTTTGACTTCCCAAAACTTAAAATGTCAAAAAAAATGAAACTTTTCGGGGCACGAAAGTTTAGCCCTGAAAAATGACGTTTAAAAATCAGCAACATCATAGTCCGAAAAACAATAAAAATGTATCCTAAGTGCTTCATATATTATTTTTTAACATCCCAAAACTTAAAATGTAAAAAAAAATGAACCTTTTCGGGTCACGAAAATCGAGCCCTGAAAAATGACGTCTTAAAATCAGCAAAATCAGAGTCCGAAAAACAAAACAAATGGCTCCTAAGTGCTTAATATATTATTTTTTGACTTCCCAAAACTTGAAATTTCAAAAAAAATGAAACTTTTCGGGGGCACGAAAATCGAGCCCTGAAAAATGAAGTCTAAAAATCAGCAAAATCAGAGTCCGAAAAACAAAACAAATGGCTCCTATGTGCTTAATATATTATTTTTTGACTTCCCAAAACTTAAAATGTAAAAAAAAATGAAACTTTTCGGGGTACGAAAGTCGAGCCCTGAAAAATGACGTCTACAAGTCAACAAAATCAGAGTCCGAAAATCAATACAAATGTCTCCTATGTGCTTAATATATTATTTTTTGAATTCCAAAAACTTAAAATTTCAAAAAAAATGAAACTTTTCGGGGCACGAAAGTCGAGCCCTGAAAAATGACGTTAAAAAATCGACAAAATCACAGTCCGAAAAACAATACAAATGTATCCTAAGTGCTGCATATATTATTTTTTGACATCCCAAAACTTAAAATGTAAAAAAAAATGAAAATTTTCGGGGCACGAAAATCGAGCCCTGTAAAATGACGTCTAAAAATCAGCAAAATCAGAGTCCGAAAAACAATACAAATGTCTCATAAGGGCTTAATATATTATTTTTTGAATTCCAAAAACTTAAAATTTCAAAAAAAATGAAACTTTTCGGGGCACGAAAATCGAGCCCTGAAAAATCAAGTCTAAAAATCAGCAAAATCAAAGTCCGAAAAACAAAACAAATTGGTCCTAATTGCTTCATATATTATTTTTTGACTTCCCAAAACTTGAAATTTAAAAAAAAAATGAAACTTTCGGGGCACGAAAGTCGAGCCCTGAAAAATGACGTCTAAAATCAGCAAATTCAGAGTCCGAAAAACAATACAAATGTCTCCTAAGTGCTTAATATATTATATTTTGACTTCCCAAAACTTGAAATTTCAAAAAAAATGAAACTTTTCGGGGCACGAAAATCGAGCCCTGAAAAATGAAGTCTAAAAATCAGCAAAATTAAAGTCCGAAATACAAAACAAATTGGTCCTAAGTGCTTCATATATTATTTTTTGACTTCCCAAAACTTGCAATTTAAAAAAAAAATAAAACTTTTCGGGGCACGAAAACCGAGCTCTGAAAAATGACGTCTAAAAATAAGCAAAATCAGAGTCCGAAAAACAAAACAAATGTTTCTTAAGTGCTTAATATATTATTTTTTGACTTCCCAAAACTTAAAATATCAAAAAAAATGAAACTTTTCGAGGAACGAAAGTCGAGCCCTGAAAAATGACGTCTAAAAATCAGCAACATCAGAGTCCGAAAAACAATACAAATGTATCCTAAGTGCTTCATATATTATTTTTTTACATCCCAAAACTTAAAATGTAAAGAAAAAAATAAACTTTTCGGGGCACGAAAATCGAGCCCTGAAAAATGACGTATTAAAATCAGCAAAATCAGAGTCCGAAAAACAAAACAAATGGCTCCTAAGTTCTTAATTTATTATATTTTGATTTCCCAAAACTTAAAATGTCAAAAAAAATGAAACTTTTCTGGGCACGAAACTTAAGCCCTGAAAAATGACGTCTAATAATAAGCAAAATCAGAATCCGAAAAACAATACAAATGTATCCTAAGTGCTGCATATATTATTTTTTGACATCCCAAAACTTAAAATGTAAAAAAAAATGAAACTTTTCGGGGAACGAAAATCGAGCCCTGTAAATGACGTCCTAAAATCAGCAAAATCAGAGTCCGAAAAACAAAACAAATAGCTCCTAAGTGCTTAATATATTATTTTTTGACTTTCCAATATTTAAAATGTCAAAAAAAATGAAACTTTTCTAGGCACGAAAGTCGAGCCCTGAAAAATGACGTCTAAAAATCAGCAAAATCAGAGTCCGAAAAACAATACAAATGTCTCATAAGGGCTTAATATATTATTTTTTGAATTCCAAAAACTTAAAATTTCAAAAAAAATGAAACTTTTCGGGGCACGAAAATCGAGTCCTGAAAAATGAAGTCTCAGCAAAATCAAAGTACGAAAAACAAAACAAATTGGTCCTAAGTGCTTCATATATTATTTTTTGACTTCCCAAAACTTGAAATTTAAAAAAAAATGAAACTTTCGGGGCACGAAAATCGAGCCTGAAAAATGACGTCTTAAAATCAGCTAAATTAGAGTCCGAAAAACAAAACAAATGGCTCCTATGTGCTTAATATATTATTTTTTGACTTCCCAAAACTTAAAATGTCAAAAAAATGAAACTTTTCGGGGCACGAAAGTCGAGCCCTGAAAAATGACGTCTAAAAATCAGCAACATCAGAGTCCGAAAAACAATACAAATGTATCCTAAGTGCTTCATATATTATTTTTTGACATCCCAAAACTTAAAATGTAAAAAAAAATGAACCTTTTCGGGGCACGAAAATCGAGCCCTCAAAAATGACGTCTTAAAATCAGCAAAATCAGAGTCCGAAAAATAAAACAAATGGCTCCTAAGTGCTTAATATATTATTTTTTGACTTCCCAAAACTTGAAATTAAAAAAAAAATGAAACTTTTCGTGGCACGAAAATCGAGCCCTTAAAAATGAAGTCTAAAAATCAACAAAATCAGAGTCCGAAAAACAAAACAAATGGCTCCTATGTGCTTAATATATTATTTTTTGACTTCCCAAAACTTAAAATGTCAAAAAAAATGAAACTTTTCATGGCACGAAAGTCGAGCCCTGAAAAATAACGTCTAAAAATCAGCAACATCAGAGTCCGAAAAACAATACATATGTATCCTAAGTGCTTCATATATTATTTTTTGACATCCCAAAACTTAAAATGTAAAAAAAAATGAACCTTTTCGGTGCACGAAAATCGAGCCCTGAAAAATGACGTCTTAAAATTAGCAAAATCAGAGTCCGAAAAACAAAACAAATGGATCATAAGTGCTTAATATATTTTTTTTTGACTTCCCAAAACTTGAAATTCCAAAAAAAATTGAACTTTTCGGGGCACGAAAATCGAGCCCTTAAAAAAGAAGTCTAAAAATCAGCAAAATCAGAGTCCGAAAAACAAAACAAATGGCTGCTATGTGCTTAATATATTATTTTTTGACTTCCCAAAACTTAAAATGTCAAAAAAAATGAAACTTTTCGGGGCACGAAAGTCGAGCCCTGAAAAATGACGTCTAAAAATCAGCAAAATCAGAGTCCGAAAAACAATACAAATGTCTCCTAAGTGCTTAATATATTATTTTTTGACATTCCAAAACTTGAAATTTCAAAAAAAATGAAACTTTTCTGGGCACGAAAATCGAGCACTGAAAAATGAAGTCTAAAAATCAGCAAAATCAAAGTCCGAAAAACAAAACAAATGGCTCCTAAGTGCTTAATATATTATTTTTTGACTTCCCAAAACTTAAAATGTCAAAAAAAATGAAACTTTTCTAGGCACGAAAGTCGAGCCCTGAAAAATGACGTCTAAAAATCAGCAAAATCAGAGTCCGAAAAACAAAACAAATTGGTCCTAAGTGCTTCATATATTATTTTTTGACTTCCCAAAACTTGCAATTTAAAAAAAAAAAAAATCTTTTCGGGGCACGAAAATCGAGCCCTGAAAAATGACGTCTTAAAATAAGCTAAATCAGAGACCGAAAAACAAAACAAACAGCTCATATGTGCTTAATATATTATTTTTTGACTTCCCAAAACTTAAAATGTCAAAAAAAATGAAACTTTTCGGGGCATGAAAGTCGAGCCCCGAAAAATGAAGTCTAAAAATCAGCAAAATCAAAGTCCGAAAAATAATACAAATGGCTCCTAAGTGCTTAATATATTATTTTTTGACTTCCCAAAACCTAAAATGTCAAAAAAAATGAAACTTTTCGGGGCACGAAAATCGAGCCCTGAAAAATGAAGTCTAAAAATCAGCAAAATCAAAGTCCGAAAAACAAAACAAATTGGTCCTAAGTGCTTCATATATTATATTTTGACTTCCCAAAACTTAAAATGTAAAAAAAAATGAACCTTTTCGGGGCACGAAAATCCAGCCCTGAAAAATGAAGTCTAAAAATCAGCAAAATCAGAGTCCGAAAAACAAAATAAATAGCTCCTATGTGCTTAATATATTATTTTTTTACTTCCCAAAACTTAAAATGTCAAAAAAAATGAAACTTTTCGGGGCACGAAAGTCGAGCCCTGAAAAATGACGTCTAAAAATCAGCAACATCAGAGTCCGAAAAACAATACAAATGTATCCTAAGTGCTTCATATATTATTTTTTGACATCCCAAAACTTAAAATGTAAAAAAAAATGAACCTTTTCGGGGCACGAAAATCCAGCCCTGAAAAATGAAGTCTAAAAATCAGCAAAATCAGAGTCCGAAAAACAAAATAAATAGCTCCTATGTGCTTAATATATTATTTTTTTACTTCCCAAAACTTAAAATGTCAAAAAAAATGAAACTTTTCGGGGCACGAAAGTCGAGCCCTGAAAAATGACGTCTAAAAATCAGCAACATCAGAGTCCGAAAAACAATACAAATGTATCCTAAGTGCTTCATATATTATTTTTTGACATCCCAAAACTTAAAATGTAAAAAAAAATGAACCTTTTCGGGGCACGAAAATCGAGCCCTGAAAAATGACGTCTTAAAATCAGCAAAATCAGAGTCCGAAAAACAAAACAAATGGCTCCTAAGTGCTTAATATATTATTTTTTGACTTCCCAAAACATGAAGTTTCAAAAAAAATGAAACTTTTTGGGGGCACGAAAATCGAGCCCTGAAAAAAGAAGTCTAAAAATCAGCAAAATCAGAGTCCAAAAAACAAAACAAATGGCTCCTATGTGCTTAATATATTATTTTTTGACTTCCCAAAACTTAAAATGTAAAAAAAAATGAAACTTTTCGGGGCACGAAAGTCGAGCCCTGAAAAATGACGTCTACAAGTCAGCAAAATCAGAGTCCGAAAATCAATACAAATGTCTCCTATGTGCTTAATATATTATTTTTTGAATTCCAAAAACTTAAAATTTCAAAAAAAATGAAACTTTTCGGGGCACGAATGTCGAGCCCTGAAAAATGACGTCAAAAAATCAGCAAAATCAGAGTCCGAAAAACAATACAAATGTATCCTAAGTGCTGCATATATTATTTCTTGACATCCCAAAACTTAAAATGTAAAAAAAAATGAAACTTTTCGGGGCACGAAAATCGAGCCCTGAAAAATGAAGTCCAAAAATCAGCAAAATCAAAGTCCGAAATACAAAACAAATTGGTCCTAAGTGCTTCATATATTATTTTTTGACTTTCCAAAACTTGCAATTTAAAAAAAAAAAAAAAAACTTTTCGGGGCAAGAAAATCGAGCCCTGAAAAATGACGTCTTAAAATCAGCTAAATCAGAGTCCGAAAAACAAAACAAATGGCTCATATGTGCTTAATATATTATTTTCTGACTTCCCAAAACTTAAAATATCAAAAAAAATGAAACTTTTCGGGGAACAAAAGTCGAGCCCTGAAAAATGACGTCTAAAAATCAGCAACATCAGAGTCCGAAAAACAATACAAATGTATCCTAAGTGCTTAATATATTATTTTTTGACATCCCAAAACTTAAAATGTAAAAAAAAAAGAACCTTTTCGGGGCACGAAAATCGAGCCCTGAAAAATGACGTCTTAAAATCAGCAAAATCAGAGTCCGAAAAATAAAACAAATGGCTCCTAAGTTCTTAATTTATTATATTTTGACTTCCCAAAACTTAAAATGTCAAAAAAAATGAAACTTTTCTGGGCACGAAAGTCAAGCCCTGAAAAATGACGTCTAATAATCAGCAAAATCAGAATCCGAAAAACAATACAAATGTATCCTAAGTGCTGCATATATTATTTTTTGACATGCCAAAACTTAAAATGTAAAAAAAAATGAAACTTTTCGGGGAACTAAAATCGAGCCCTGTAAATGACGTCTTAAAATCAGCAAAATCAGAGTCCGAAAAATAAAACAAATAGCTCCTAAGTGCTTAATATATTATTTTTTGACTTTCCAAAATTTAAAATGTAAAAAAGAATGAAACTTTTCTAGTCACGAAAGTCGAGCCCTGAAAAATGACGTCTAAAAATCAGCAAAATCAGAGTCCGAAAAACAATACAAATGTCTCATAAGGGCTTAATATATTATTTTTTGAATTCCAAAAACTTAAAATTTCAAAAAAAATGAAACTTTTCGGGGAACGAAAATCGAGCCCTGAAAAATGAAGTCTAAAACTCAGCAAAATCAAAGTCCGAAAAACAAAACAAATTGGTCCTAAGTGCTTCATATATTATTTTTTGACTTCCCAAAACTTGCAATTTAAAAAAAAAAAAAAAACTTTTCGGGGCAAGAAAATCGAGCCCTGAAAAATGACGTCTTAAAATCAGCTAAATCAGAGTCGGAAAAACAAAACAAATGGCTCATATGTGCTTAATATATTATTTTTTGACTTCCCAAAACTTAAAATATAAAAAAAAATGAAACTTTTCGGGGAACGAAAGTCGAGCCCTGAAAAATGACGTCTAAAAATCAGCAACATCAGAGTCCGAAAAACAATACAAATGTATCCTAAGTGCTTCATATATTATTTTTTGACATCCCAAAACTTAAAATGTAAAAAAAAAAAGAACCTTTTCGGGGCACGAAAATCGAGCCCTGAAAAATGACTTTTTAAAATCAGCAAAATCAGAGTCCGAAAAACAAAACAAATGGCTCCTATGTGCTTAATATATTATTTTTTGACTTCCCAAAACTTAAAATGTCAAAAAAATGAAACTTTTCGGGGCACGAAAGTCGAGCCCTGAAAAATGACGTCTAAAAATCAGCAACATCAGAGTCCGAAAAACAATACAAATGTATCCTAAGTGCTTCATATATTATTTTTTGACATCCCAAAACTTAAAATGTAAAAAAAAATGAACCTTTTCGGGGAACGAAAATCGAGCCCTGAAAAATGACGTCTTAAAATCAGCAAAATCAGAGTCCGAAAAACAAAACAAATGGCTCCTAAGTGCTTAATATATTATTTTTTGACTTCCCAAAACTTGAAATTTCAAAAAAAATGAAACTTTTCGAGGGCACGAAAATCGAGCCCTGAAAAATGAAGTCTAAAAATCAGCAAAATCAGAGTCCGAAAAACAAAACAAATGGCTCCTATGTGCTTAATATATTATTTTTTGACTTCCCAAAACTTAAAATGTAAAAAAAAATGAAACTTTTCGGGGCACGAAAGTCGAGCCCTGAAAAATTACATCTACAAGTCAGCAAAATCAGAGTCCGAAAATCAATACAAATGTCTCCTATGTGCTTAATATATTATTTTTTGAATTCCAAAAACTTAAAATTTCAAAAAAAATGAAACTTTTCGGGGCACGAAAGTCCAGCCCTGAAAAATGATGTCAAAAAATCGACAAAATAAGAGTCCGAAAAACAATACAAATGTATCCTAAGTGCTGCATATATTATTTTTTGACATCCCAAAACTTAAAATGTAAAAAAAAATGAAACTTTTCGGGGCACGAAAATCGAGCCCTGTAAAATGACGTCTTAAAATCAGCAAAATCAGAGTCCGAAAAACAAAACAAATGGCTCCTATGTGCTTAATATATTATTTTTTGACTTCCCAAAACTTAAAATGTCAAAAAAATGAAACTTTTCGGGGCACGAAAGTCGAGCCCTGAAAAATGACGTCTAAAAATCAGCAACATCAGAGTCCGAAAAACAATACAAATGTATCCTAAGTGCTTCATATATTATTTTTTGACATCCCAAAACTTAAAATGTAAAAAAATATGAACCTTTTCGGGGAACGAAAATCGAGCCCTGAAAAATGACGTCTTAAAATCAGCAAAATCAGAGTCCGAAAAACAAAACAAATGGCTCCTAAGTGCTTAATATATTATTTTTTGACTTCCCAAAACTTGAAATTTCAAAAAAAATGAAACTTTTCGAGGGCACGAAAATCGAGCCCTGAAAAATGAAGTCTAAAAATCAGCAAAATCAGAGTCCGAAAAACAAAACAAATGGCTCCTATGTGCTTAATATATTATTTTTTGACTTCCCAAAACTTAAAATGTAAAAAAAAATGAAACTTTTCGGGGCACGAAAGTCGAGCCCTGAAAAATTACGTCTACAAGTCAGCAAAATCAGAGTCCGAAAATCAATACAAATGTCTCCTATGTGCTTAATATATTATTTTTTGAATTCCAAAAACTTAAAATTTCAAAAAAAATGAAACTTTTTGGGGCACGAAAGTCGAGCCCTGAAAAATGACGTCAAAAAATCGACAAAATCAGAGTCCGAAAAACAATACAAATGTATCCTAAGTGCTGCATATATTATTTTTTGACATCCCAAAACTTAAAATGTAAAAAAAAATGAAACTTTTCGGGGCACGAAAATCGAGCCCTGAAAAATGACGTCTAAAAATCAGCAAAATCAGAGTCCGAAAAACAATACAAATGTCTCATAAGGGCTTAATATATTATTTTTTGAATTCCAAAAACTTAGAATTTCAAAAAAAATGAAACTTTTCGGGGCACGAAAATCGAGCCCTGAAAAATGAAGTCTAAAACTCAGCAAAATCAAAGTCCGAAAAACAAAACAAATGGCTGCTATGTGCTTAATATATTATTTTTTGACTTCCCAAAACTTAAAATGTCAAAAAAAATGAAACTTTTCGGGGCACGAAAGTCGAGCCCTGAAAAATGACGTCTAAAAATCAGCAAAATCAGAGTCCGAAAAACAAAACAAATGGCTCCTAAGTGCTTAATATATTATTTTTTGACTTCCCAAAACTTAAAATGTAAAAAAAAATGAAACTTTTCTAGGCACGAAAGTCGAGCCCTGAAAAATGACGTCTAAAAATCAGCAAAATCAGAGTCCGAAAAACAATAAAAATGTCTCCTAAGTGATTAATATATTATTTTTTGACTTCCCAAAACTTGAAATTTCAAAAAAAATGAAACTTTTCGGGGCACGAAAATCGAGCCCTGAAAAATGAAGTCTAAAAATCAGCAAAATCAAAGTCCGAAATGCAAAACAAATTGGTCCTAAGTGCTTCATATATTATTTTTTGACTTCCCAAAACTTGCAATTTAAAAAAAAATGAAACTTTTCAGGGCACGAAAGTCGAGCCCTGAAAAATGACGTCAAAAAATCGACAAAATCAGAGTCCGAAAAACAATACAAATGTATCCTAAGTGCTGCATATATTATTTTTTGACATCCCAAAACTTAAAATGTAAAAAAAAATGAAACTTTTCGGGGCACGAAAATCGAGCCCTGTAAAATTACGTCTTAAAATCAGCAAAATCAGAGTCCGAAAAACAAAACAAATGGCTCCTAAGTGCTTAATATATTATTTTTTGACTTCCCAAAACTTGAAATTTCAATAAAACTGAAACTTTTCGGGACACGAAAATCGAGCCCTGAAAAATGAAGTCTAAAAATTAGCAAAATCAGAGTCCGAAAAACAATACAAATGTCTCATAAGGGCTTAATATATTATTTTTTGACTTTCCAAAACTTAAAATGTCAAAAAAATGAAACTTTTCGGGGCACGAAAGTCGAGCCCTGAAAAATGACGTCTAAAAATCAGCAACATCAGAGTCCGAAAAACAATACAAATGAATCCTAAGTGCTTCATTTATTATTTTTTGACATCCCAAAACTTAAAATGTAAAAAAAAATGAACCTTTTCGGGGCACGAAAATCGAGCCCTAAAAAATGACGTCTTAAAATCAGCAAAATCAGAGTCCGAAAAACAAAACAAATGGCTCCTAAGTGCTTAATATATTATTTTTTGACTTCCCAAAACTTGAAATTTAAAAAAAATGAAACTTTTCGTAGCACGAAAATCGAGCCCTTAAAAATGAAGTCTAAAAATCAGCAAAATCAGAGTCCGAAAAACAAAACAAATGGCTCCAATGTGCTTAATATATTATTTTTTGACTTCCCAAAACTTAAAATGTCAAAAAAAATGAAACTTTTCAGGGCACGAAAGTCGAGCCCTGATAAATGACGTCTAAAAATCAGCAACATAGGAGTCCGAAAAACAATACAAATGTATCCAAAGTGCTTCATATATTATTTTTTGACATCCCAAAACTTAAAATGTAAAAAAAAATGAACCTTTTCGTTGCACGAAAATCGAGCCCTGAAAAATGACGTCTTAAAATTAGCAAAATCAGAGTCCGAAAAACAAAACAAATGGATCATAAGTGCTTAATATATTTTTTTTTGACTTCCCAAAACTTGAAATTTCAAAAAAAAATGAAACTTTTCGGGGCACGAAAATCGAGCCCTGAAAAATGACGTCTTAAAATCAGCAAAATCAGAGTCCGAAAAACTAAACAAATGGCTCCTAAGTGCTTAATATATTATTTTTTGACTTCCCAAAACTTGAAATTTCAAAAAAAATGAAACTTTTCGGGGGCACGAAAATCGAGCCCTGAAAAATGAAGTCTAAAAATCAGCAAAATCAGAGTCCGAAAAACAAAACAAATGGCTCCTATGTGCTTAATATATTATTTTTTGACTTCCCAAAACTTAAAATGTAAAAAAAAATGAAACTTTTCGGGGCACGAAAGTCGAGCCCTGAAAAATAACGTCTACAAGTCAGCAAAATCAGAGTCCGAAAATCAATACAAATGTCTCCTCTGTGCTTTATATATTATTTTTTGAATTCCAAAAACTTAAAATTTCAAAAAAAATGAAACTTTTCGAGGCACGAAAGTCGAGCCCTGAAAAATGACGTCAAAAAATCGACAAAATCAGAGTCCGAAAAACAATACAAATGTATCCTAAGTGCTGCATATATTATTTTTTGACATCCCAAAACTTAAAATGTAAAAAAAAATGAAACTTTTCGGGGCACGAAAATCGAGCCCTGTAAAATGACGTCTTAAAATCAGCAAAATCAGAGTCCGAAAAACAAAACAAATGGCTCCTAAGTGCTTAATATATTATTTTTTGACTTCCCAAAACTTGAAATTTCAATAAAACTGAAACTTTTCGGGACACGAAAATCGAGCCCTGAAAAATGAAGTCTAAAAATTAGCAAAATCAGAGTCCGAAAAACAATACAAATGTCTCATAAGGGCTTAATATATTATTTTTTGACTTTCCAAAACTTAAAATGTCAAAAAAATGAAACTTTTCGGGGCACGAAAGTCGAGCTCTGAAAAATGACGTCTAAAAATCAGCAACATCAGAGTCCGAAAAACAATACAAATGAATCCTAAGTGCTTCATTTATTATTTTTTGACATCCCAAAACTTAAAATGTAAAAAAAAATGAACCTTTTCGGGGCACGAAAATCGAGCCCTAAAAAATGACGTCTTAAAATCAGCAAAATCAGAGTCCGAAAAACAAAACAAATGGCTCCTAAGTGCTTAATATATTATTTTTTGACTTCCCAAAACTTGAAATTTAAAAAAAATGAAACTTTTCGTAGCACGAAAATCGAGCCCTTAAAAATGAAGTCTAAAAATCAGCAAAATCAGAGTCCGAAAAACAAAACAAATGGCTCCAATGTGCTTAATATATTATTTTTTGACTTCCCAAAACTTAAAATGTCAAAAAAAATGAAACTTTTCAGGGCACGAAAGTCGAGCCCTGAAAAATGACGTCTAAAAATCAGCAACATCGGAGTCCGAAAAACAATACAAATGTATCCAAAGTGCTTCATATATTATTTTTTGACATCCCAAAACTTAAAATGTAAAAAAAAATGAACCTTTTCGTTGCACGAAAATCGAGCCCTGAAAAATGAAGTCTAAAAATCAGCAAAATCAAAGTCCGAAAAACAAAACAAATTGGTCCTAAGTGCTTCATATATTATTTTTTGACTTCCCAAAACTTGCAATTTAAAAAAAAAAAAAATCTTTTCGGGGCACGAAAATCGAGCCCTGAAAAATGACGTCTTAAAATAAGCTAAATCAGAGTCCGAAAAACAAAACAAACAGCTCATATGTGCTTAATATATGATTTTTTGACTTCCCAAAACTTAAAATGTCAAAAAAAATGAAACTTTTCGGGGCATGAAAGTCGAGCCCTGAAAAATGACGTCTAAAAATCGGCAAAATCAGAGTCCGAAAAACAATACAAATGTCTCCTAAGTGCTTAATATATTATTTTTTGACTTCCCAAAACTTGAAATTTCAAAAAAAATGAAACTTTTCTGGGCACGAAAATCGAGCCCCGAAAAATGAAGTCTAAAAATCAGCAAAATCAAAGTCCGAAAAATAATACAAATGGCTCCTAAGTGCTTAATATATTATTTTTTGACTTCCCAAAACTTAAAATGTCAAAAAAAATGAAACTTTTCGGGGCACGAAAATCGAGCCCTGAAAAATGAAGTCTAAAAATCAGCAAAATCAAAGTCCGAAAAACAAAACAAATTGGTCCTAAGTGCTTCATATATTATATTTTGACTTCCCAAAACTTAAAATGTAAAAAAAAATGAACCTTTTCGGGGCACGAAAATCCAGCCCTGAAAAATGAAGTCTAAAAATCAGCAAAATCAGAGTCCGAAAAACAAAATAAATAGCTCCTATGTGCTTAATATATTATTTTTTTACTTCCCAAAACTTAAAATGTCAAAAAAAATGAAACTTTTCGGGGCACGAAAGTCGAGCCCTGAAAAATGACGTCTAAAAATCAGCAACATCAGAGTCCGAAAAACAATACAAATGTATCATAAGTGCTTCATATATTATTTTTTGACATCCCAAAACTTAAAATGTAAAAAAAAATGAACCTTTTCGGGGCACGAAAATCCAGCCCTGAAAAATGAAGTCTAAAAATCAGCAAAATCAGAGTCCGAAAAACAAAATAAATAGCTCCTATGTGCTTAATATATTATTTTTTTACTTCCCAAAACTTAAAATGTCAAAAAAAATGAAACTTTTCGGGGCACGAAAGTCGAGCCCTGAAAAATGACGTCTAAAAATCAGCAACATCAGAGTCCGAAAAACAATACAAATGTATCCTAAGTGCTTCATATATTATTTTTTGACATCCCAAAACTTAAAATGTAAAAAAAAATGAACCTTTTCGGGGCACGAAAATCGAGCCATGAAAAATGACGTCTTAAAATCAGCAAAATCAGAGTCCGAAAAACAAAACAAATGGCTCCTAAGTGCTTAATATATTATTTTTTGACTTCCCAAAACATGAAGTTTCAAAAAAAATGAAACTTTTTGGGGGCACGAAAATCGAGCCCTGAAAAAAGAAGTCTAAAAATCAGCAAAATCAGAGTCCAAAAAACAAAACAAATGGCTCCTATGTGCTTAATATATTATTTTTTGACTTCCCAAAACTTAAAATGTAAAAAAAAATGAAACTTTTCGGGGCACGAAAGTCGAGCCCTGAAAAATGACGTCTACAAGTCAGCAAAATCAGAGTCCGAAAATCAATACAAATGTCTCCTATGTGCTTAATATATTATTTTTTGAATTCCAAAAACTTAAAATTTCAAAAAAAATGAAACTTTTCGGGGCACGAATGTCGAGCCCTGAAAAATGACGTCAAAAAATCAGCAAAATCAGAGTCCGAAAAACAATACAAATGTATCCTAAGTGCTGCATATATTATTTCTTGACATCCCAAAACTTAAAATGTAAAAAAAAATGAAACTTTTCGGGGCACGAAAATCGAGCCCTGAAAAATGAAGTCCAAAAATCAGCAAAATCAAAGTCCGAAATACAAAACAAATTGGTCCTAAGTGCTTCATATATTATTTTTTGACTTTCCAAAACTTGCAATTTAAAAAAAAAAAAAAAAACTTTTCGGGGCAAGAAAATCGAGCCCTGAAAAATGACGTCTTAAAATCAGCTAAATCAGAGTCCGAAAAACAAAACAAATGGCTCATATGTGCTTAATATATTATTTTCTGACTTCCCAAAACTTAAAATATCAAAAAAAATGAAACTTTTCGGGGAACAAAAGTCGAGCCCTGAAAAATGACGTCTAAAAATCAGCAACATCAGAGTCCGAAAAACAATACAAATGTATCCTAAGTGCTTAATATATTATTTTTTGACATCCCAAAACTTAAAATGTAAAAAAAAAAGAACCTTTTCGGGGCACGAAAATCGAGCCCTGAAAAATGACGTCTTAAAATCAGCAAAATCAGAGTCCGAAAAATAAAACAAATGGCTCCTAAGTTCTTAATTTATTATATTTTGACTTCCCAAAACTTAAAATGTCAAAAAAAATGAAACTTTTCTGGGCACGAAAGTCAAGCCCTGAAAAATGACGTCTAATAATCAGCAAAATCAGAATCCGAAAAACAATACAAATGTATCCTAAGTGCTGCATATATTATTTTTTGACATGCCAAAACTTAAAATGTAAAAAAAAATGAAACTTTTCGGGGAACTAAAATCGAGCCCTGTAAATGACGTCTTAAAATCAGCAAAATCAGAGTCCGAAAAATAAAACAAATAGTTCCTAAGTGCTTAATATATTATTTTTTGACTTTCCAAAATTTAAAATGTAAAAAAGAATGAAACTTTTCTAGTCACGAAAGTCGAGCCCTGAAAAATGACGTCTAAAAATCAGCAAAATCAGAGTCCGAAAAACAATACAAATGTCTCATAAGGGCTTAATATATTATTTTTTGAATTCCAAAAACTTAAAATTTCAAAAAAAATGAAACTTTTCGGGGAACGAAAATCGAGCCCTGAAAAATGAAGTCTAAAACTCAGCAAAATCAAAGTCCGAAAAACAAAACAAATTGGTCCTAAGTGCTTCATATATTATTTTTTGACTTCCCAAAACTTGCAATTTAAAAAAAAAAAAAAACTTTTCGGGGCAAGAAAATCGAGCCCTGAAAAATGACGTCTTAAAATCAGCTAAATCAGAGTCGGAAAAACAAAACAAATGGCTCATATGTGCTTAATATATTATTTTTTGACTTCCCAAAACTTAAAATATAAAAAAAAATGAAACTTTTCGGGGAACGAAAGTCGAGCCCTGAAAAATGACGTCTAAAAATCAGCAACATCAGAGTCCGAAAAACAATACAAATGTATCCTAAGTGCTTCATATATTATTTTTTGACATCCCAAAACTTAAAATGTAAAAAAAAAAAGAACCTTTTCGGGGCACGAAAATCGAGCCCTGAAAAATGACGTCTTAAAATCAGCAAAATCAGAGTCCGAAAAACAAAACAAATGGCTCCTATGTGCTTAATATATTATTTTTTGACTTCCCAAAACTTAAAATGTCAAAAAAATGAAACTTTTCGGGGCACGAAAGTCGAGCCCTGAAAAATGACGTCTAAAAATCAGCAACATCAGAGTCCGAAAAACAATACAAATGTATCCTAAGTGCTTCATATATTATTTTTTGACATCCCAAAACTTAAAATGTAAAAAAAAATGAACCTTTTCGGGGAACGAAAATCGAGCCCTGAAAAATGACGTCTTAAAATCAGCAAAATCAGAGTCCGAAAAACAAAACAAATGGCTCCTAAGTGCTTAATATATTATTTTTTGACTTCCCAAAACTTGAAATTTCAAAAAAAATGAAACTTTTCGAGGGCACGAAAATCGAGCCCTGAAAAATGAAGTCTAAAAATCAGCAAAATCAGAGTCCGAAAAACAAAACAAATGGCTCCTATGTGCTTAATATATTATTTTTTGACTTCCCAAAACTTAAAATGTAAAAAAAAATGAAACTTTTCGGGGCACGAAAGTCGAGCCCTGAAAAATTACATCTACAAGTCAGCAAAATCAGAGTCCGAAAATCAATACAAATGTCTCCTATGTGCTTAATATATTATTTTTTGAATTCCAAAAACTTAAAATTTCAAAAAAAATGAAACTTTTCGGGGCACGAAAGTCCAGCCCTGAAAAATGATGTCAAAAAATCGACAAAATAAGAGTCCGAAAAACAATACAAATGTATCCTAAGTGCTGCATATATTATTTTTTGACATCCCAAAACTTAAAATGTAAAAAAAAATGAAACTTTTCGGGGCACGAAAATCGAGCCCTGTAAAATGACGTCTTAAAATCAGCAAAATCAGAGTCCGAAAAACAAAACAAATGGCTCCTATGTGCTTAATATATTATTTTTTGACTTCCCAAAACTTAAAATGTCAAAAAAATGAAACTTTTCGGGGCACGAAAGTCGAGCCCTGAAAAATGACGTCTAAAAATCAGCAACATCAGAGTCCGAAAAACAATACAAATGTATCCTAAGTGCTTCATATATTATTTTTTGACATCCCAAAACTTAAAATGTAAAAAAATATGAACCTTTTCGGGGAACGAAAATCGAGCCCTGAAAAATGACGTCTTAAAATCAGCAAAATCAGAGTCCGAAAAACAAAACAAATGGCTCCTAAGTGCTTAATATATTATTTTTTGACTTCCCAAAACTTGAAATTTCAAAAAAAATGAAACTTTTCGAGGGCACGAAAATCGAGCCCTGAAAAATGAAGTCTAAAAATCAGCAAAATCAGAGTCCGAAAAACAAAACAAATGGCTCCTATGTGCTTAATATATTATTTTTTGACTTCCCAAAACTTAAAATGTAAAAAAAAATGAAACTTTTCGGGGCACGAAAGTCGAGCCCTGAAAAATTACGTCTACAAGTCAGCAAAATCAGAGTCCGAAAATCAATACAAATGTCTCCTATGTGCTTAATATATTATTTTTTGAATTCCAAAAACTTAAAATTTCAAAAAAAATGAAACTTTTCGGGGCACGAAAGTCGAGCCCTGAAAAATGACGTCAAAAAATCGACAAAATCAGAGTCCGAAAAACAATACAAATGTATCCTAAGTGCTGCATATATTATTTTTTGACATCCCAAAACTTAAAATGTAAAAAAAAATGAAACTTTTCGGGGCACGAAAATCGAGCCCTGAAAAATGACGTCTAAAAATCAGCAAAATCAGAGTCCGAAAAACAATACAAATGTCTCATAAGGGCTTAATATATTATTTTTTGAATTCCAAAAACTTAGAATTTCAAAAAAAATGAAACTTTTCGGGGCACGAAAATCGAGCCCTGAAAAATGAAGTCTAAAACTCAGCAAAATCAAAGTCCGAAAAACAAAACAAATGGCTGCTATGTGCTTAATATATTATTTTTTGACTTCCCAAAACTTAAAATGTCAAAAAAAATGAAACTTTTCGGGGCACGAAAGTCGAGCCCTGAAAAATGACGTCTAAAAATCAGCAAAATCAGAGTCCGAAAAACAAAACAAATGGCTCCTAAGTGCTTAATATATTATTTTTTGACTTCCCAAAACTTAAAATGTAAAAAAAAATGAAACTTTTCTAGGCACGAAAGTCGAGCCCTGAAAAATGACGTCTAAAAATCAGCAAAATCAGAGTCCGAAAAACAATAAAAATGTCTCCTAAGTGATTAATATATTATTTTTTGACTTCCCAAAACTTGAAATTTCAAAAAAAATGAAACTTTTCGGGGCACGAAAATCGAGCCCTGAAAAATGAAGTCTAAAAATCAGCAAAATCAAAGTCCGAAATGCAAAACAAATTGGTCCTAAGTGCTTCATATATTATTTTTTGACTTCCCAAAACTTGCAATTTAAAAAAAAATGAAACTTTTCAGGGCACGAAAGTCGAGCCCTGAAAAATGACGTCAAAAAATCGACAAAATCAGAGTCCGAAAAACAATACAAATGTATCCTAAGTGCTGCATATATTATTTTTTGACATCCCAAAACTTAAAATGTAAAAAAAAATGAAACTTTTCGGGGCACGAAAATCGAGCCCTGTAAAATTACGTCTTAAAATCAGCAAAATCAGAGTCCGAAAAACAAAACAAATGGCTCCTAAGTGCTTAATATATTATTTTTTGACTTCCCAAAACTTGAAATTTCAATAAAACTGAAACTTTTCGGGACACGAAAATCGAGCCCTGAAAAATGAAGTCTAAAAATTAGCAAAATCAGAGTCCGAAAAACAATACAAATGTCTCATAAGGGCTTAATATATTATTTTTTGACTTTCCAAAACTTAAAATGTCAAAAAAATGAAACTTTTCGGGGCACGAAAGTCGAGCCCTGAAAAATGACGTCTAAAAATCAGCAACATCAGAGTCCGAAAAACAATACAAATGAATCCTAAGTGCTTCATTTATTATTTTTTGACATCCCAAAACTTAAAATGTAAAAAAAAATGAACCTTTTCGGGGCACGAAAATCGAGCCCTAAAAAATGACGTCTTAAAATCAGCAAAATCAGAGTCCGAAAAACAAAACAAATGGCTCCTAAGTGCTTAATATATTATTTTTTGACTTCCCAAAACTTGAAATTTAAAAAAAATGAAACTTTTCGTAGCACGAAAATCGAGCCCTTAAAAATGAAGTCTAAAAATCAGCAAAATCAGAGTCCGAAAAACAAAACAAATGGCTCCAATGTGCTTAATATATTATTTTTTGACTTCCCAAAACTTAAAATGTCAAAAAAAATGAAACTTTTCAGGGCACGAAAGTCGAGCCCTGATAAATGACGTCTAAAAATCAGCAACATAGGAGTCCGAAAAACAATACAAATGTATCCAAAGTGCTTCATATATTATTTTTTGACATCCCAAAACTTAAAATGTAAAAAAAAATGAACCTTTTCGTTGCACGAAAATCGAGCCCTGAAAAATGACGTCTTAAAATTAGCAAAATCAGAGTCCGAAAAACAAAACAAATGGATCATAAGTGCTTAATATATTTTTTTTTGACTTCCCAAAACTTGAAATTTCAAAAAAAAATGAAACTTTTCGGGGCACGAAAATCGAGCCCTGAAAAATGTCGTCTTAAAATCAGCAAAATCAGAGTCCGAAAAACTAAACAAATGGCTCCTAAGTGCTTAATATATTATTTTTTGACTTCCCAAAACTTGAAATTTAAAAAAAATGAAACTTTTCGTAGCACGAAAATCGAGCCCTTAAAAATGAAGTCTAAAAATCAGCAAAATCAGAGTCCGAAAAACAAAACAAATGGCTCCAATGTGCTTAATATATTATTTTTTGACTTCCCAAAACTTAAAATGTCAAAAAAAATGAAACTTTTCAGGGCACGAAAGTCGAGCCCTGAAAAATGACGTCTAAAAATCAGCAACATCGGAGTCCGAAAAACAATACAAATGTATCCAAAGTGCTTCATATATTATTTTTTGACATCCCAAAACTTAAAATGTAAAAAAAAATGAACCTTTTCGTTGCACGAAAATCGAGCCCTGAAAAATGAAGTCTAAAAATCAGCAAAATCAAAGTCCGAAATGCAAAACAAATTGGTCCTAAGTGCTTCATATATTATTTTTTGACTTCCCAAAACTTGCAATTTAAAAAAAAATGAAACTTTTCAGGGCACGAAAGTCGAGCCCTGAAAAATGACGTCAAAAAATCGACAAAATCAGAGTCCGAAAAACAATACAAATGTATCCTAAGTGCTGCATATATTATTTTTTGACATCCCAAAACTTAAAATGTAAAAAAAAATGAAACTTTTCGGGGCACGAAAATCGAGCCCTGTAAAATGACGTCTTAAAATCAGCAAAATCAGAGTCCGAAAAACAAAACAAATGGCTCCTAAGTGCTTAATATATTATTTTTTGACTTCCCAAAACTTGAAATTTCAATAAAACTGAAACTTTTCGGGACACGAAAATCGAGCCCTGAAAAATGAAGTCTAAAAATTAGCAAAATCAGAGTCCGAAAAACAATACAAATGTCTCATAAGGGCTTAATATATTATTTTTTGACTTTCCAAAACTTAAAATGTCAAAAAAATGAAACTTTTCGGGGCACGAAAGTCGAGCCCTGAAAAATGACGTCTAAAAATCAGCAACATCAGAGTCCGAAAAACAATACAAATGAATCCTAAGTGCTTCATTTATTATTTTTTGGCATCCCAAAACTTAAAATGTAAAAAAAAATGAACCTTTTCGGGGCACGAAAATCGAGCCTTAAAAAATGACGTCTTAAAATCAGCAAAATCAGAGTCCGAAAAACAAAACAAATGGCTCCTAAGTGCTTAATATATTATTTTTTTACTTCCCAAAACTTGAAATTTAAAAAAAATGAAACTTTTCGTAGCACGAAAATCGAGCCCTTAAAAATGAAGTCTAAAAATCAGCAAAATCAGAGTCCGAAAAACAAAACAAATAGCTCCAATGTGCTTAATATATTATTTTTTGACTTCCCAAAACTTAAAATGTCAAAAAAAATGAAACTTTTCAGGGCACGAAAGTCGAGCCCTGAAAAATGAAGTCTAAAAATCAGCAACATCGGAGTCCGAAAAACAATACAAATGTATCCAAAGTGCTTCATATATTATTTTTTGACATCCCAAAACTTAAAATGTAAAAAAAAATGAACCTTTTCGTTGCACGAAAATCGAGCCCTGAAAAATGACGTCTTAAAATTAACAAAATCAGAGTCCGAAAAACAAAACAAATGGATCATAAGTGCTTAATATATTTTTTTTTGACTTCCCAAAACTTGAAATTTCAAAAAAAAATGAAACTTTTCGGGGCACGAAAATTGAGCCCTGAAAAATGACGTCTTAAAATCAGCAAAATCAGAGTCCGAAAAACTAAACAAATGGCTCCTAAGTGCTTAATATATTATTTTCTGACTTCCCAAAACTTGAAATTTCAAAAAAAATGAAACTTTTCGGGGGCACGAAAATCGAGCCCTGAAAAATGAAGTCTAAAAATCAGCAAAATCAGAGTCCGAAAAACAAAACAAATGGCTCCTATGTGCTTAATATATTATTTTTTGACTTCCCAAAACTTAAAATGTAAAAAAAAATGAAACTTTTCGGAGCACGAAAGTCGAGCCCTGAAAAATGACGTCTACAAGTCAGCAAAATCAGAGTCCGAAAATCAATACAAATGTCTCCTATGTGCTTAATATATTATTTTTTGAATTCCAAAAACTTAAAATTTCAAAAAAAATGAAACTTTTCGGGGCACGAAAGTCGAGCCCTGAAAAATGACGTCAAAAAATCGACAAAATCAGAGTCCGAAAAACAATACAAATGTATCCTAAGTGCTGCATATATTATTTTTTGACATCCCAAAACTTAAAATGTAAAAAAAAAATGAAACTTTTCGGGGCACGAAAATCGAGCCCTGTAAAATGACGTCTTAAAATCAGCAAAATCAGAGTCCGAAAAACAAAACAAATGGGTCCTAAGTGCTTAATATATTATTTTTTGACTTCCCAAAATTTAAAATGTCAAAAAAAATGAAACTTTTCTGGGCACGAAAGTCGAGCCCTGAAAAATGACGTCTAAAAATCAGCAAAATCAGAGTCCGAAAAACAATACAAATGTCTCATAAGGGCTTAATATATTATTTTTTGAATTCCAAAAACTTAAAATTTCAAAAAAAATGAAACTTTTCGGGGCACGAAAATCGAGCCCTGAAAAATCAAGTCTAAAAATCAGCAAAATTAAAGTCCGAAAAACAAAACAAATTGGTCCTAGTTGCTTCATATATTATTTTTTGACTTCCCAAAACTTGAAATTTAAAAAAAAATGAAACTTTCGGGGCACGAAAGTCGAGCCCTGAAAAATGACGTCTAAAATCAGCAAAATCAGAGTCCGAAAAACAATACAAATGTCTCCTAAGTGCTTAATATATTATATTTTGACTTCCCAAAACTAGAAATTTCAAAAAAAATGAAACTTTTCGGGGCACGAAAATCGAGCCCTGAAAAATGACGTCTTAAAATCAACTAAATCAGAGTCCGAAAAACAAAACAAATGGCTCATATGTGCTTAATATATTATTTTTTGACTTCCCAAAACTTAAAATATCAAAAAAAATGAAACTTTTCGAGGAACGAAAGTCGAGCCCTGAAAAATGACGTCTAAAAATCAACAACATCAGAGTCCGAAAAACAATACAAATGTATCCTAAGTGCTTCATATATTATTTTTTGACATCCCAAAACTTAAAATGTAAAGAAAAAAAGAACATTTTCTGGGCACGAAAATCGAGCCCTGAAAAATGACATCTTAAAATCAGCAAAATCAGAGTCCGAAAAACAAAACAAATGGCTCCTAAGTTCTTAATTTATTATATTTTGATTTCCCAAAACTTAAAATGTCAAAAAAAATGAAACTTTTCTGGGCACGAAAGTTAAGCCCTGAAAAATGACGTCTAATAATCAGCAAAATCAGAATCCGAAAAACAATACAAATGTATCCTAAGTGTTGCATATATTATTTTTTGACATCCCAAAACTTAAAATGTAAAAAAAAATGAAACTTTTCGGGGGAACGAAAATCGAGCCCTGTAAATGACATCTTAAAATCAGCAAAATCAGAGTCCGAAAAACAAAACAAATAGCTCTGTTTGTACCCAAAAAATCACCCTCGGGTTGTCGAGGAATAATGGCTCGATAATGGATTGATGAATAGGTTGGGCTGACAGCAAGGCCTTGATAATAAACAGGCCCACTAAAATCAACTTGATTAAAGGCCTAATTAAGTAATTAATTAATGGCCTAATTAATTAATGAGGCCCAAAATTGGCCCAAACACAACATGTTTAATTAATTAAATTAATAGAGATATTAATTTAATTAAGGCCAAATCAGTTTAATAAAGTGGCCACGTAACCAATTAATTTTGGAGGGAAATAAGCTGATATTAACTAACTCCCTAAAATATCTCAAAGGAGGTTACACTTGTGCTGGAAATAACCACCCATAGCATGTCAAGGCAGTTAACAAAGTAGTGGAGGTTATGCCTAAAAAGGGGGAAGTGGAAGAAGTGGACCTTCATCAGGGTAACTGTTCGTCAGGAGGCTATAAATATCAGGAGGCTGCCATATTAGGAAGACACACAACACAATCAATCAATCAACTCTTCAGTCTTCACTGAATCCGGCATCATGCCCATCGGAAGTCCAGCATACGCTGCTTCTGTCAGTCAGTCAGCATTACCAATTCCTTGATATCAATCGTCAATCCTCCGCAGACAGCAGGACATGGCCGCCTGAAGCCCAGCACCGCCGCTCAAGAGTAAGCCGCAAAGCTGCTTCCGCCGTCAGCGAAGCTGTTTCGAGCGAAACCATTCGATATCAAGCAAAATAGTACGCTGCTAACCATCATGTAAGTGCCCACGTATTTACATGGTAAACTCATCAAGTAGCCATCTGCTTGATGGGCTCGTTATCAGGTAGCCATCTGCCTGATAGCTATCTGTTGAGTAGCCATCTGCTTAATAGATGCCCTTTCCAGTGGCCACCCGCTGGTTAGGAGCCCGATTGGTAGCCATCTGCCAAGGTTGGGCGATCCATTGATGGCAGTCACCTGTTGTCAATGTTACCTTTATGTCAACAAAGGTGCATAATAAACATATCAGCTCATATGGCAGTCCTCCTGCCAACCAAGGAGCAATTCATCAGGAGCAATTCATCAGGAGCTAAAGGATTCATCAGCTCGTTTGGCACTCCGATGCCAACAGAGGGGTTTAATTATAACTTTACATACTCTTTTATTCTTGTAAATCGAGGAAACATGCTTAGGCTAGACTTCAATGTATTTTCATTCATCAACTATGTTTATTTAATATATTGGAATACTTGGCCTTAATCTCCTGATTTCACTCACGAGTATGTTTTCATCAAGTGATTTTAATATGTCTTTGCTTTATATTGATAGTCTGTTAGTTCAGGTTTTAAATTAAGTTGACATGTTTTAGATTGCTTGATAATCAGCTCGATGGTTAATAATTCTACAAATCCCTTGATATATCGAGCGAGCCATTAATTTGGCTACAAAGTTTTGGCATTTCAAAAGGTTATCATAAATTGTTAAGTCCTGCGGCCAGGCAGGCATGGAAAAGAATCAGGGGTAGTGTTTGCCTATTCCGCCGCAATCGATTGATTAGAAGTCAGCCTTATCAGGACATTTTATTATATTCTACATCGATATCAATATGTCCAATTTTTAAACCGTTATGTTTGCACGCACAAACATTGGCACGCCCGCACTCATTTTACACCATATCGAGCCATTTGCACGTCGAGGCGATCGGTGTCAAATTTATAGCAAACAATATTTTGGCACGCCCGGTGGGACTTGATAATCTTTTTGCCAAAAAGTCAATCAGTTGATGTTAAATGATTAATCTTTTGCTGTTGTAAGATGATACCACAGATAACGCGAAAGACTCGATCTAGCTTGACGAGGACACGCTCTGATCTAACGCACTCTCTGGAAAATCTGTCCACTGTCCCGATAACTATGGAAGGGACTGACAGGATAGAGGAACTGACAACGGAGGTCCGCAACTTCACTAAAGACCTTGAGACCAAACAGGCAGAATGGTCAAATGTTGTCAGTAAGTTCGAGAACATGCTAGGCTCGGCCACTGCAGCCAGTCAGGCCAATACTGAAGCCAGCAATATGGTAAATACTTCCCTGATGCATCTGGAATCGAAAATGTCTTTGCTTGCTGAGAGCATCAATACCCTGGCCAACGGGATACAATTGCAGGCCTGGACAGGGCCACCCAAAAACTCTGTTGACAAAGGCAAGGGACCCGCGATACATATCGGGGGAAGTGGATCGAGGGATGAAACGCCCTACAAACAGGGCAACGGACAAGCTAATGTCCCTGATAAGAAAGGAAGTTGCTCCAGAGCCAGGTGTCAGCGCCCAGACTCGGGGGGCAGGTCGGAAGAGGAACGATCAGAGGCCATGGGATATGGCCCAGAGGGACATCAGGCCATCTCATCGGCCTATGATAGAACAAATCGAGCCATGGAAGGGCAGGACGACCTGTTGACGATGAATCAGGCTCAAGAAATGTTCGTAAGGAGACAAGGGAATAGGGCATCAAGGTATAATAAGCCTCATCCAGAATACATCGACCAGGTGCCATTCCCAATGAACTACAAGGCACCCAACTTCACTCTGTTTTCAGGAGAAGGGTCTCAATCTGCCACCGAGCATCTGGCTCGATTCTCTCTGGAATGTGGCAACTTAAGCAATGAGCTGAAGTTAAAGTTGTTCCCAAACTCACTTACCGGCATGGCGTTCCATTGGTACGCCAATCTGAAACCAGGATCGGTCCCTGACTGGCCATCCATGGAAAAGACATTTGTGATGAACCACTACCAAGCCCCGCTCGAGGTATCTGTCATCAAGCTATCCAACATGAAGCAGCTGACGGGGCAGACAGTAGAGGAATACATGAAAGCGTTCATCAGGGCCAGAGGATTATGTGCCATACCTCTGCCAGAAAAAGAATGCATCAAGATTACCATCCATGGCATGCATTTCGAATTGAGAAAAATCATGATGGCCCAATATCATGAAGACTTGTTTGAACTGACCGATCATGCGGTCCGATATGAAAGAGTCCTAAGGGATGAAAACGGGCGACAGCCCCAGAGGAAACTACTACCAAGTAGGAATGGCTGACTCTAGCGAGGAGCCATTGAACAGGCCGATGGAGCAGCCATGTATTGAAATCGGGTTGTCTGGAGTGGTCTGTCCAAAGAACACTGTCTGTCAGGCTCTTACAAAACCGAAAGAGCCTCAACCAGCCATCAAGGTGCCAAATAACTTGGTAAGGAGAGATGCCGAATATAAAACAGACCGCGAGAGACGTTACTCGTTTGACGTCTCCAAGACTAAGGCCATCTTTAATCAACTTTTGGCCGACAAGGTCCTCAGGCTAAAGGGGGATCATGTGATACCATCCCCGATGAAAATTGCAAGCAAGACATATTGCAAGTACCATGATGTATGGACTCACTCTACGAACGAATGTCTCGTTTTCAGGTGGATGGTACAAGATCACCTTGATAAAGGCATTTTGAGATTTGCCCCAGACTGAAAAATCACCAAACCGATGACGGTTGACACTAATCCCTTCCAACAGGACGAGGTAGGGATAAATATGGTGACAGTCACGAATACGACAGAGGGACAACACTTTGAATATATCCCTGACGCGTCTGGAAGCCAAATTAGTTACACTGGTCGATAGCATAAACTTAATGGCCAACGGAATGCATGGCTTGCAGACGACCAACTACAATGGATTGACTAAGAATACTGCCGATCAGGGAAAATCAACGGCAATCCACATTGGGGAGTCCTGACAGAGGGACGAGCCGCCTAACTGGCAGGCTAGACGACAGAACACTACACCCGATAGGCAGGCAGCACATCAAGGAACAAACTCCCTCATACAGGCTCGGGGGGCAAATCAGGGGATAAACGTAGAGAAAATGTCATGTTTGTCCAGGACGGACATCAGGTCACCTCACCATACTATGGTCAGACGAATAGGTTGACAGAAGGGAACAATGACTTGCTGACAGTCAATCAGGCGCTGGAAATGTTCATGAAAAGGAAGGACATCAGGATGCCCCCGATACAACAAACCTCACCGTGAATACATTGATCAGGTACAATGTTTGCTTGATATGTTTTAATTCTTCCTGCTACATAATATTGTTCAAGGATGTTGTCGGCAACTACTAGGAACAATCAACAGACTATCAATACTAGATCAGGAGACAAACAAAATCACCATCAAGGCCAAATCAGCCGCATTAGCCGATGGCCTGCAGGGCATACATATCGAGTATTGCTCCGATCATCGAGAGGTACGATGTTCCACCATTATCAGGAGGTCATATCGAGGCATTCTCCGATCATCGGGAAGTGTGATGTCCCAAAATTATCAGGAGGTCACATCGAGGCCAAACGAGCCACACTGGCTGATGGCCTGCAGAATATACTCTCTGATAGGAACAATGCTCCGATCATCGGGCAATCTACTACTGAAACGGGAGAGGAAGAAAAGTTCATGTCATGGCCAATGAAAACAGGCCAACCCCTGAAAGAGAGTCATCAAACAGATTGATACTCCTATGATTCACGTCATTTGATCGACACAGCCCCTCTTTACGACTCGGGGGGCAGGTCCAAACAGAGGTTGATCAAGACCATGGCGGTACAGATCTACAAGCTTGTCAATATCAAGATGTTCATTGATGTAATTCGTTAAACTGCCATCAGGCCATCCCATTGATAGGCAAAAATCAATGACACCGATATCAGAGGTCATATCAAGTCATCCTCCTGCATCAAGGACACTTGACTTGAAGAAAGACCCTGATAATGCCGCCACATAAGTGTTCCTGAAAAGGTTCACTGAAATAACTTCCCTGAAAATGTCACTGAAATTTTTATAAAGCAAATCAAGTTACTTATCAGATGTTGACATATCAGGGCCGAACTGGCCACACAAGCCGATGGTCTACATTCAGAGCGTTGGAAAATCAGCCACTGATAACATAGCCATCAGGTCAATCGACCACTTTGCATTGCACGCCAATTGATAGGCAATATCTAGGAGTAAGAAATATGCACCCTTGCTACGGCTCGGGGGGCAGGGTCGAAGTATGATCAACATAATGGTGAAATAAATTTACAGCCTGATAAACAATAGGACATTTATCGTCCCGTTACGCCAAAATCGCCATCGGGCCATTAGGCTGATAGGCAAAAATGATGGGTTTCTTTCACTCGACCAAAGAGCAAGAAATTGAAGCACGGCGCAATTAACTTTGTTCGCCGTCCCCATTGTATATTATAGTTTAAGAAATTTAGGAGTTTTTCAATTTTATTTGTTTCCGTGTTTTCTAGAGTAGTGATTAACTTTTCATTCAATAAAGCCTTTGAGGTTCCCGATAAACAAGCTTGTATTGGAGATACATAACAGATGGCTTGAAAAAGCCACAACATATTGTCAATGGCAAAAGCCATCAGGAGTCTTGATAAACAAGAAAGAAAAAAGTGGTTGACGAGTCAACAATGGAAATACTATAGTAGGGGATCAACCCTCGATATCAACCCATATCATATCGATATCGAGACACACCTCTCATCAGGATGAGGTACATCGACCCCATGAGGATCGAGGCCCCTGAATCAAATCAAAGGCCTTGTTCATCAGATAAGCCATTTGAAAAAGTGAAGTTGGTTAACTGCCCAAATTTTGGCTGATCACTAAGTCCTCGGTATATTACTATCAGGTATCTGATATCGAGCCTATCCAATATGAGAGGCCCACTGATATCGACGCGCTCATATCAAGAGATGCCTTGATATCGAGGAGATCCACATTGCCCTGATATCGAGGAGATCCATGTTGAGTCGACATCGAGAGATCCACCATCATCAAGGCCATTGTGATATGGCCTATTTCCTACAAATAGTTTCGGTTTTATAAAGTCGATAGTTGGTTACTACCAAATTAGCCAATGTCGCAATTTCTCATCTTTAAAGAGAGAGAAAAACTTTAATCTAAGTCTAGTTCGATTGAATTAATTTTTTAAATTAATTACATCAAATACGACTTACGGGGGGCATTGTTTGTACCCAAAAAATCACCCTCGGGTTGTCGAGGAATAATGGCTCGATAATGGATTGATGAACAGGTTGGGCTGACAGCAAGGCCTTGATAATAAACAGGCCCACTAAAATCAACTTGATTAAAGGCCTAATTAAGTAATTAATTAATGGCCTAATTAATTAATGAGGCCCAAAAATTGCCCAAACACAACATGTTTAATTAATTAAATTAATAGAGATATTAATTTAATTAAGGCCAAATCAGTTTAATAAAGTGGCCACGTAACCAATTAATTTTGGAGGGAAATAAGCTGATATTAACTAACTCCCTAAAATATCTCAAAGGAGGTTACACTTGTGCTGGAAATAACCACCCATAGCATGTCAAGGCAGTTAACAAAGTAGTGGAGGTTATGCCTAAAAAGGGGGAAGTGGAAGAAGTGGACCTTCATCAGGGTAACTGTTCGTCAGGAGGCTATAAATATCAGGAGGCTGCCATATTAGGAAGACACACAACACAATCAATCAATCAACTCTTCAGTCTTCACTGAATCCGGCATCATGCCCATCGGAAGTCCAGCATACGCTGCTTCTGTCAGTCAGTCAGCATTACCAATTCCTTGATATCAATCGTCAATCCTCCGCAGACAGCAGGACATGGCCGCCTGAAGCCCAGCACCGCCACTCAAGAGTAAGCCGCAAAGCTGCTTCCGCCGTCAGCGAAGCTGTTTCGAGCGAAACCATTCGATATCAAGCAAAATAGTACGCTGCTAACCATCATGTAAGTGCCCACGTATTTACATGGTAAACTCATCAAGTAGCCATCTGCTTGATGGGCTCGTTATCAGGTAGCCATCTGCCTGATAGCTATCTGTTGAGTAGCCATCTGCTTAATAGATGCCCTTTCCAGTGGCCACCCGCTGGTTAGGAGCCCGATTGGTAGCCATCTGCCAAGGTTGGGCGATCCATTGATGGCAGTCACCTGTTGTCAATGTTACCTTTATGTCAACAAAGGTGCATAATAAACATATCAGCTCATATGGCAGTCCTCCTGCCAACCAAGGAGCAATTCATCAGGAGCTAAAGGATTCATCAGCTCGTTTGGCACTCCGATGCCAACAGAGGGGTTTAATTATAACTTTACATACTCTTTTATTCTTGTAAATCGAGGAAACATGCTTAGGCTAGACTTCAATGTATTTTCATTCATCAACTATGTTTATTTAATATATTGGAATACTTGGCCTTAATCTCCTGATTTCACTCACGAGTATGTTTTCATCAAGTGATTTTAATATGTCTTTGCTTTATATTGATAGTCTGTTAGTTCAGGTTTTAAATTAAGTTGACATGTTTTAGATTGCTTGATAATCAGCTCGATGGTTAATAATTCTACAATTCCCTTGATATATCGAGCGAGCCATTAATTTGGCTACAAAGTTTTGGCATTTCAAAAGGTTATCATAAATTGTTAAGTCCTGCGGCCAGGCAGGCATGGAAAAGAATCAGGGGTAGTGTTTGCCTATTCCGCCGCAATCGATTGATTAGAAGTCAGCCTTATCAGGACATTTTATTATATTCTACATCGATATCAATATGTCCAATTTTTAAACCGTTATGTTTGCACGCACAAACATTGGCACGCCCGCACTCATTTTACACCATATCGAGCCATTTGCACGTCGAGGCGATCGGTGTCAAATTTATAGCAAACAAGCTCCTAAGTGCTTAATATATTATTTTTTGACTTTCCAAAATTTAAAATGTCAAAAAAAATGAAACTTTTCTAGGCACGAAAGTCGAGCCCTGAAAAATGACGTCTAAAAATCAGCAAAATCAGAGTCCGAAAAACAATACAAATGTCTCATAAGGGCTTAATATATTATTTTTTGAATTCCAAAAACTTAGAATTTCAAAAAAAATGAAACTTTTCGGGGCACGAAAATAGCCCTGAAAAATGAAGTCTAAAAATCAGCAAAATCAAAGTCCGAAAAACAAAACAAATTGGTCCTAATTGCTTCATATATTATTTTTTGACTTCCCAAAACTTGAAATTTAAAAAAAAATGAAACTTTCGGGGCACGAAAATCGAGCCCTGAAAAATGACGTCTTAAAATCAGCTAAGTTAGAGTCCGAAAAACAAAACAAATGGCTCCTATGTGCTTAATATATTATTTTTTGACTTCCCAAAACTTAAAATGTCAAAAAAATGAAACTTTTCGGGTCACGAAAATCGAGCCCTGAAAAATGACGTCTAAAAATCAGCAACATCAGAGTCCGAAAAACAATACAAATGTATCCTAAGTGCTTCATATATTATTTTTTGACATCCCAAAACTTAAAATGTAAAAAAAAATGAACCTTTTCGGGGCACGAAAATCGAGCCCTGAAAAATGACGTCTTAAAATCAGCAAAATCAGAGTCCGAAAAACTAAACAAATGGCTCCTAAGTGCTTAATATATTATTTTTTGACTTCCCAAAACTTGAAATTTCAAAAAAAATGAAACTTTTCGGGGGCACGAAAATCGAGCCCTGAAAAATGAAGTCTAAAAATCAGCAAAATCAGAGTCCGAAAAACAAAACAAATGGCTCCTATTTGCTTAATATATTATTTTTTGACTTCCCAAAACTTAAAATGTAAAAAAAAATGAAACTTTTCGGGGCACGAAAGTCGAGCCCTGAAAAATGACGTCTACAAGTCAGCAAAATCAGAGTCCGAAAATCAATACAAATGTCTCCTATGTGCTTAATATATTATTTTTTGAATTCCAAAAACTTAAAATTTCAAAAAAAATGAAACTTTTCGGGGCACGAAAGTCGAGCCCTGAAAAATGACGTCAAAAAATCGACAAAATCAGAGTCCGAAAAACAATACAAATGTATCCTAAGTGCTGCATATATTATTTTTTGACATCCCAAAACTTAAAATGTAAAAAAAAAAGAACCTTTTCGGGGCACGAAAATCGAGCCCTGAAAAATGACGTCTTAAAATCAGCAAAATCAGAGTCCGAAAAACAAAACAAATGGCTCCTAAGTTCTTAATTTATTATATTTTGATTTCCCAAAACTTAAAATGTCAAAAAAAATGAAACTTTTCTGGGCACGAAAGTTAAGCCCTGAAAAATGACGTCTAATAATCAGCAAAATCAGAATCCGAAAAACAATACAAATGTATCCTAAGTGCTGCATATATTATTTTTTGACATCCCAAAACTTAAAATGTAAAAAAAAATGAAACTTTTCGGGGAACGAAAATCGAGCCCTGTAAATGACGTCTTAAAATCATCAAAATCAGAGTCCGAAAAACAAAACAAATAGCTCCTAAGTGCTTAATATATTATTTTTTGACTTTCCAAAATTTAAAATGTCAAAAAAAATGAAACTTTTCTAGGCACGAAAGTCGAGCCCTGAAAAATGACGTCTAAAAATAAGCAAAATCAGAGTCCGAAAAACAAAACAAATGTCTCATAAGGGCTTAATATATTATTTTTTGAATTCCAAAAACTTAAAATTTCAAAAAAAATGAAACTTTTCGGGGCACGAAAATCGAGCCCTGAAAAATGAAGTCTAAAACTCAGCAAAATCAAAGTACGAAAAACAAAACAAATTGGTCATAAGTGCTTCATATATTATTTTTTGACTTCCCAAAACTTGAAATTTAAAAAAAAATGAAACTTTCGGGGCACGAAAATCGAGCCTGAAAAATGACGTCTTAAAATCAGCTAAATTAGAGTCCGAAAAACAAAACAAATGGCTCCTATGTGCTTAATATATTATTTTTTGACTTCCCAAAACTTAAAATGTCAAAAAAATGAAACTTTTCGGGGCACGAAAGTCGATCCCTGAAAAATGACGTCTAAAAATCAGCAACATCAGAGTCCGAAAAACAATACAAATGTATCCTAAGTGCTTCATATATTATTTTTTGACATCCCAAAACTTAAAATGTAAAAAAAAATGAACCTTTTCGGGGCACGAAAATCGAGCCCTCAAAAATGACGTCTTAAAATCAGCAAAATCAGAGTCCGAAAAATAAAACAAATGGCTCCTAAGTGCTTAATATATTATTTTTTGACTTCCCAAAACTTGAAATTAAAAAAAAAATGAAACTTTTCGTGGCACGAAAATCGAGCCCTTAAAAATGAAGTCTAAAAATCAACAAAATCAGAGTCCGAAAAACAAAACAAATGGCTCCTATGTGCTTAATATATTATTTTTTGACTTCCCAAAACTTAAAATGTCAAAAAAAATGAAACATTTCGGGGCACGAAAGTCGAGCCCTGAAAAATGACGTTTAAAAATCAGCAACATCATAGTCCGAAAAACAATAAAAATGTATCCTAAGTGCTTCATATATTATTTTTTAACATCCCAAAACTTAAAATGTAAAAAAAAATGAACCTTTTCGGTGCACGAAAATCGAGCCCTGAAAAATGACGTCTTAAAATTAGCAAAATCAGAGTCCGAAAAACAAAACAAATGGATCATAAGTGCTTAATATATTTTTTTTTGACTTCCCAAAACTTGAAATTTAAAAAAAAATGAAACTTTTCGGGGCACGAAAATCGAGCCCTTAAAAAAGAAGTCTTAAAATCAGCAAAATCAGAGTCCGAAAAACAAAACAAATGGCTGCTATGTGTGCTTAATATATTATTTTTTGACTTCCCAAAACTTAAAATGTCAAAAAAAATGAAACTTTTCGGGGCACGAAAGTCGAGCCCTGAAAAATGACGTCTAAAAATCAGCAAAATCAGAGTCCGAAAAACAATACAAATGTCTCCTAAGTGCTTAATATATTATTTTTTGACTTTCCAAAACTTGAAATTTCAAAAAATATGAAACTTTTCTGGGCACGAAAATCGAGCACTGAAAAATGAAGTCTAAAAATCAGCAAAATCAAAGTCTGAAAAACAAAACAAATGGCTCCTAAGTGCTTAATATATTATTTTTTGACTTCCCAAAACTTAAAATGTCAAAAAAAATGAAACTTTTCTAGGCACGAAAGTCGAGCCTGAAAAATGACGTCTAAAAATCAGCAAAATCAGAGTCCGAAAAACAAAACAAATTGGTCCTAAGTGCTTCATATATTATTTTTTGACTTCCCAAAACTTCAAATTTAAAGAAAAATGAAACTTTCGGGGCACGAAAATCGAGCCCTGAAAAATGACGTCTTAAAATCAGCTAAGTTAGAGTCCCAAAAACAAAACAAATGGCTCCTATGTGCTTAATATATTATTTTTTGACTTCCCAAAACTTAAAATGTCAAAAAAATGAAACTTTTCGGGGCAAGAAAGTCGAGCCCTGAAAAATGACGTCTAAAAATCAGCAACATCAGAGTCCGAAAAACAATACAAATGTATCCTAAGTGCTTCATATATTATTTTTTGACATCCCAAAACTTAAAATGTAAAAAAAAATGAACCTTTTCGGGGCACGAAAATCCAGCCCTGAAAAATGAAGTCTAAAAATCAGCAAAATCAGAGTCCGAAAAACAAAATAAATGGCTCCTATGTGCTTAATATATTATTTTTTTACTTCCCAAAACTTAAAATGTCAAAAAAAATGAAACTTTTCGGGGCACGAAAGTCGAGCCCTGAAAAATGACGTCTAAAAATCAGCAACATCAGAGTCCGAAAAACAATACAAATGTATCCTAAGTGCTTCATATATTATTTTTTGACATCCCAAAACTTAAAATGTAAAAAAAAATGAACCTTTTCGGGGCACGAAAATAGAGCCCTGAAAAATGACGTCTTAAAATCAGCAAAATTAGAGTCCGAAAAACAAAACAAATGGCTCATAAGTGCTTAATATATTATTTTTTGACTTCCCAAAACATGAAGTTTCAAAAAAAATGAAACTTTTCGGGGGCACGAAAATCGAGCCCTGAAAAATGAAGTCTAAAAATCAGCAAAATCAGAGTCCAAAAAACAAAACAAATGGCTCCTATGTGCTTAATATATTATTTTTTGACTTCAAAAACTTAAAATGTAAAAAAAAATGAAACTTTTCAGGGCACGAAAGTCGAGCCCTGAAAAATGACGTCTACAAGTCAGCAAAATCAGAGTCCGAAAATCAATACAAATGTCTCCTATGTGCTTAATATATTATTTTTTGAATTCCAAAAACTTAAAATTTCAAAAAAAATGAAACTTTTCGGGGCACGAATGTCGAGCCCTGAAAAATGACGTCAAAAAATCAGCAAAATCAGAGTCCGAAAAACAATACAAATGTATCCTAAGTGCTGCATATATTATTTCTTGACATCCCAAAACTTAAAATGTAAAAAAAAATGAAACTTTTCGGGGCACGAAAATCGAGCCCTGAAAAATGAAGTCTAAAAATCAGCAAAATCAAAGTCCGAAATACAAAACAAATTGGTCCTAAGTGCTTCATATATTATTTTTTGACTTTCCAAAACTTGCAATTTAAAAAAAAAAAAAAAACTTTTCGGTGCAAGAAAATCGAGCCCTGAAAATGACGTCTTAAAATCAGCTAAATCAGAGTCCGAAAAACAAAACAAATGGCTCATATGTGCTTAATATATTATTTTTTGACTTCCCAAAACTTAAAATATCAAAAAAAATGAAACTTTTCGGGGAACGAAAGTCGAGCCCTGAAAAATGACGTCTAAAAATCAGCAACATCAGAGTCCGAAAAACAATACAAATGTATCCTAAGTGCTTCATATATTATTTTTTGACATCCCAAAACTTAAAATGTAAAAAAAAAAAGAACCTTTTCGGGGCACGAAAATCGAGCCCTGAAAAATGACGTCTTAAAATCAGCAAAATCAGAGTCCGAAAAACAAAACAAATGGCTCATAAGTTCTTAATTTATTATATTTTGACTTCCCAAAACTTCAAATGTCAAAAAAAATGAAACTTTTCTGGGCACGAAAGTCAAGCCCTGAAAAATGACGTCTAATAATCAGCAAAATCAGAATCCGAAAAACAATACAAATGTATCCTAAGTGCTGCATATATTATTTTTTGACATGCCAAAACTTAAAATGTAAAAAAAAATGAAACTTTTCGGGGAACTAAAATCGAGCCCTGTAAATGACGTCTTAAAATCAGCAAAATCAGAGTCCGAAAAACAAAACAAATAGCTCCTAAGTGCTTAATATATTATTTTTTGACTTTCCAAAATTTAAAATGTCAAAAAAAATGAAACTTTTCTAGGCACGAAAGTCGAGCCCTGAAAAATGACGTCTAAAAATCAGCAAAATCAGAGTCCGAAAAACAATACAAATGTCTCATAAGGGCTTAATATATTATTTTTTGAATTCCAAAAACTTAAAATTTCAAAAAAAATGAAACTTTTCGGGGAACGAAAATCGAGCCCTGAAAAATGAAGTCTAAAACTCAGCAAAATCAAAGTCCGAAAAACAAAACAAATTGGTCCTAAGTGCTTCATATATTATTTTTTGACTTCCCAAAACTTGCAATTTAAAAAAAAAATAAAACTTTTCGGGGCAAGAAAATCGAGCCCTGAAAAATGACGTCTTAAAATCAACTAAATCAGAGTCCGAAAAAAAAAACAAATGGCTCATATGTGCTTAATATATTATTTTTTGACTTCCCAAAACTTAAAATATCAAAAAAAATGAAACTTTTCGGGGAACGAAAGTCGAGCCCTGAAAAATGACGTCTAAAAATCAGCAACATCAGAGTCCGAAAAACAATACAAATGTATCCTAAGTGCTTCATATATTATTTTTTGACATCCCAAAACTTAAAATGTAAAAAAAAAAAGAACCTTTTCGGGGCACGAAAATCGAGCCCTGAAAAATGACGTCTTAAAATCAGCAAAATCAGAGTCCGAAAAACAAAACAAATGGCTCCTAAGTTCTTAATTTATTAAATTTTGACTTCCCAAAACTTAAAATGTCAAAAAAAATGAAACTTTTGTGGGCACGAAAGTCAAGCCCTGAAAAATGACGTCTAATAATCAGCAAAATCAGAATCAGAAAAACAATACAAATGTATCCTAAGTGCTGCATATATTATTTTTTGACATGCCAAAACTTAAAATGTAAAAAAAAATGAAACTTTTCGGGGAACGAAAATCGAGCCCTGTAAATGACGTCTTAAAATCAGCAAAATCAGAGTCCGAAAAACAAAACAAATAGCTCCTAAGTGCTTAATATATTATTTTTTGACTTTCCAAAATTTAAAATGTCAAAAAAAATGAAACTTTTCTAGGCACGAAAGTCGAGCCCTGAAAAATGACGTCTAAAAATCAGCAAAATCAGAGTCCGAAAAACAATACAAATGTCTCATAAGGGCTTAATATATTATTTTTTGAATTCCAAAAACTTAAAATTTCAAAAAAAATGAAACTTTTCGGGGCACGAAAATCGAGCCCTGAAAAATGAAGTCTAAAACTCAGCAAAATCAAAGTCCGAAATACAAAACAAATTGGTCCTAAGTGCTTCATATATTATTTTTTGACTTTCCAAAACTTGCAATTTAAAAAAAAAAAAAAAACTTTTCGGGGCAAGAAAATCGAGCCCTGAAAATGACGTCTTAAAATCAGCTAAATCAGAGTCCGAAAAACAAAACAAATGGCTCATATGTGCTTAATATATTATTTTTTGACTTCCCAAAACTTAAAATATCAAAAAAAATGAAACTTTTCGGGGAACGAAAGTCGAGCCCTGAAAAATGACGTCTAAAAATCAGCAACATCAGAGTCCGAAAAACAATACAAATGTATCCTAAGTGCTTCATATATTATTTTTTGACATCCCAAAACTTAAAATGTAAAAAAAAAAAGAACCTTTTCGGGGCACGAAAATCGAGCCCTGAAAAATGACGTCTTAAAATCAGCAAAATCAGAGTCCGAAAAACAAAACAAATGGCTCATAAGTTCTTAATTTATTATATTTTGACTTCCCAAAACTTCAAATGTCAAAAAAAATGAAACTTTTCTGGGCACGAAAGTCAAGCCCTGAAAAATGACGTCTAATAATCAGCAAAATCAGAATCAGAAAAACAATACAAATGTATCCTAAGTGCTGCATATATTATTTTTTGACATGCCAAAACTTAAAATGTAAAAAAAAATGAAACTTTTCGGGGAACTAAAATCGAGCCCTGTAAATGACGTCTTAAAATCAGCAAAATCAGAGTCCGAAAAACAAAACAAATAGCTCCTAAGTGCTTAATATATTATTTTTTGACTTTCCAAAATTTAAAATGTCAAAAAAAATGAAACTTTTCTAGGCACGAAAGTCGAGCCCTGAAAAATGACGTCTAAAAATCAGCAAAATCAGAGTCCGAAAAACAATACAAATGTCTCATAAAGGCTTAATATATTATTTTTTGAATTCCAAAAACTTAAAATTTCAAAAAAAATGAAACTTTTCGGGGAACGAAAATCGAGCCCTGAAAAATGAAGTCTAAAACTCAGCAAAATCAAAGTCCGAAAAACAAAACAAATTGGTCCTAAGTGCTTCATATATTATTTTTTGACTTCCCAAAACTTGCAATTTAAAAAAAAAAAAAAACTTTTCGGGGCAAGAAAATCGAGCCCTGAAAAATGACGTCTTAAAATCAGCTAAATCAGAGTCCGAAAAAAAAAACAAATGGCTCATATGTGCTTAATATATTATTTTTTGACTACCCAAAACTTAAAATATCAAAAAAAATGAAACTTTTCGGGGAACGAAAGTCGAGCCCTGAAAAATGACGTCTAAAAATCAGCAACATCAGAGTCCGAAAAACAATACAAATGTATCCTAAGTGCTTCATATATTATTTTTTGACATCCCAAAACTTAAAATGTAAAAAAAAAAAGAACCTTTTCGGGGCACGAAAATCGAGCCCTGAAAAATGACGTCTTAAAATCAGCAAAATCAGAGTCCGAAAAACAAAACAAATGGCTCCTAAGTTCTTAATTTATTAAATTTTGACTTCCCAAAACTTAAAATGTCAAAAAAAATGAAACTTTTGTGGGCACGAAAGTCAAGCCCTGAAAAATGACGTCTAATAATCAGCAAAATCAGAATCAGAAAAACAATACAAATGTATCCTAAGTGCTGCATATATTATTTTTTGACATGCCAAAACTTAAAATGTAAAAAAAAATGAAACTTTTCGGGGAACGAAAATCGAGCCCTGTAAATGACGTCTTAAAATCAGCAAAATCAGAGTCCGAAAAACAAAACAAATAGCTCCTAAGTGCTTAATATATTATTTTTTGACTTTCCAAAATTTAAAATGTCAAAAAAAATGAAACTTTTCTAGGCACGAAAGTCGAGCCCTGAAAAATGACGTCTAAAAATCAGCAAAATCAGAGTCCGAAAAACAATACAAATGTCTCATAAGGGCTTAATATATTATTTTTTGAATTCCAAAAACTTAAAATTTCAAAAAAAATGAAACTTTTCGGGGCACGAAAATCGAGCCATGAAAAATGAAGTCTAAAACTCAGCAAAATCAAAGTCCGAAAAACAAAACAAATTGGTCCTAAGTGCTTCATATATTATTTTTTGACTTCCCAAAACTTGAAATTTAAAAAAAAAATAAAACTTTTCGGGGCAAGAAAATCGAGCCCTGAAAAATGACGTCTTAAAATCAGCTAAATCAGAGTCCGAAAAAAAAAACAAATGGCTCATATGTGCTTAATATATTATTTTTTTACTTCCCAAAACTTAAAATATCAAAAAAAATGAAACTTTTCGGGGAACGAAAGTCGAGCCCTGAAAAATGACGTCTAAAAATCAGCAACATCAGAGTCCGAAAAACAATACAAATGTATCCTAAGTGCTTCATATATTATTTTTTGACATCCCAAAACTTAAAATGTAAAAAAAAAAAGAACCTTTTCGGGGCACGAAAATCGAGCCCTGAAAAATGACGTCTTAAAATCAGCAAAATCAGAGTCCGAAAAACAAAACAAATGGCTCCTAAGTTCTTAATTTATTATATTTTGACTTCCCAAAACTTAAAATGTCAAAAAAAATGAAACTTTTCTGGGCACGAAAGTCAAGCCCTGAAAAATGACGTCTAATAATCAGCAAAATCAGAATCAGAAAAACAATACAAATGTATCCTAAGTGCTGCATATATTATTTTTTGACATGCCAAAACTTAAAATGTAAAAAAAAATGAAACTTTTCGGGGAACGAAAATCGAGCCCTGTAAATGACGTCTTAAAATCAGCAAAATCAGAGTCCGAAAAACAAAACAAATAGCTCCTAAGTGCTTAATATATTATTTTTTGACTTTCCAAAATTTAAAATGTCAAAAAAAATGAAACTTTTCTAGGCACGAAAGTCGAGCCCTGAAAAATGACGTCTAAAAATCAGCAAAATCAGAGTCCGAAAAATAATACAAATGTCTCCTAAGTGCTTAATATATTATTTTTTGACTTCCCAAAACTTGAAATTTCAAAAAAAATAAAACTTTTCGGGGCACGAAAATCGAGCCCTGAAACATGAAGTCTAAAAATCAGCAAAATCAGAGTCCGAAAAACAAAACAAATGGCTCCTAAGTGCTTAATATATTATTTTTTGACTTCCCAAAACTTAAAATGTAAAAAAAAATGAAATTTTTCTAGGCACGAAAGTCGAGCCCTGAAAAATTACCGCCTAAAAATCAGCAAAATCAGAGTCCGAAAAACAATACAAATGTCTCCTAAGTGCTTAATATATTATTTTTTGACTTCCCAAAACTTGAAATTTCAAAAAAAATGAAACTTTTCGGGGCACGAAAATCGAGCCCTGAAAAATGAAGTCTAAAAATCAGCAAAATCAAAGTCCGAAATACAAAACAAATTGGTCCTAAGTGCTTCATATATTATTTTTTGACTTCCCAAAACTTACAATTTAAAAAAAAAATGAAACTTTTCGGGGCACGAAAGTCGAGCCCTGAAAAATGACGTCAAAAAATCGACAAAATCAGAGTCCGAAAAAGAATACAAATGTATCCTAAGTGCTGCATTTATTATTTTTTGACTTCCCAAAACTTAAAATATCAAAAAAAATGAAACTTTTCGAGGAACGAAAGTCGAGCCCTGAAAAATGTCGTCTAAAAATCAACAACATCAGAGTCCGAAAAACAATACAAATTGGTCCTAAGTGCTTCATATATTATTTTTTGACTTCCCAAAACTTGAAATTTAAAAAAAAATGAAACTTTCGGGGCACGAAAATCGAGCCTGAAAAATGACGTCTTAAAATCAGCTAAATTAGAGTCCGAAAAACAAAACAAATGGCTCCTATGTGCTTAATATATTATTTTTTGACTTCCCAAAATTTAAAATGTCAAAAAAAATGAAACTTTTCGGGGAACGAAAATCGAGCCCTGAAAAATGAAGTCTAAAACTCAGCAAAATCAAAGTCCGAAAAACAAAACAAATTGGTCCTAAGTGCTTCATATATTATTTTTTGACTTCCCAAAACTTGCAATTTAAAAAAAAAAAAAACTTTTCGGGGCAAGAAAATCGAGCCCTGAAAAATGACGTCTTAAAATCAGCTAAATCAGAGTCCGAAAAACAAAACAAATGGCTCATATGTGCTTAATATATTATTTTTTGACTTCCCAAAACTTAAAATATCAAAAAAAATGAAACTTTTCGGGGAACGAAAGTCGAGCCCTGAAAAATGACGTCTAAAAATCAGCAACATCAGAGTCCGAAAAACAATACAAATGTATCCTAAGTGCTTCATATATTATTTTTTGACATCCCAAAACTTAAAATGTAAAAAAAAAAAGAACCTTTTCGGGGCACGAAAATCGAGCCCTGAAAAATGACGTCTTAAAATCAGCAAAATCAGAGTCCGAAAAACAAAACAAATGGCTCCTAAGTTCTTAATTTATTATATTTTGACTTCCCAAAACTTAAAATGTCAAAAAAAATGAAACTTTTCTGGGCACGAAAGTCAAGCCCTGAAAAATGACGTCTAATAATCAGTAAAATCAGAATCAGAAAAACAATACAAATGTATCCTAAGTGCTGCATATATTATTTTTTGACATGCCAAAACTTAAAATGTAAAAAAAAATGAAACTTTTCGGGGAACGAAAATCGAGCCCTGTAAATGACGTCTTAAAATCAGCAAAATCAGAGTCCGAAAAACAAAACAAATAGCTCCTAAGTGCTTAATATATTATTTTTTGACTTTCCAAAATTTAAAATGTCAAAAAAAATGAAACTTTTCTAGGCACGAAAGTCGAGCCCTGAAAAATGACGTCTAAAAATCAGCAAAATCAGAGTCCGAAAAACAATACAAATGTCTCATAAGGGCTTAATATATTATTTTTTGAATTCCAAAATTTAAAATTTCAAAAAAAATGAAACTTTTCGGGGCACGAAAATCGAGCCCTGAAAAATGAAGTCTAAAACTCAGCAAAATCAAAGTCCGAAAAACAAAACAAATGGCTGCTATGTGCTTAATATATTATTTTTTGACTTCCCAAAACTTAAAATGTCAAAAAAAATGAAACTTTCCGGGGCACGAAAGTCGAGCCCTGAAAAGTGTCGTCTAAAAATCATCAAAATCAGAGTCCGAAAAACAATACAAATGTCTCCTAAGTGCTTAATATATTATTTTTTGACTTCCCAAAACTTGAAATTTCAAAAAAAATGAAACTTTTCGGGGCACGAAAATCGAGCCCTGAAACATGAAGTCTAAAAATCAGCAAAATCAGAGTCCGAAAAACAAAACAAATGGCTCCTAAGTGCTTAATATATTATTTTTTGACTTCCCAAAACTTAAAATGTAAAAAAAAATGAAACTTTTCTAGGCACGAAAGTCGAGCCCTGAAAAATGACGTCTAAAAATCAGCAAAATCAGAGTCCGAAAAACAATACAAATGTCTCCTAAGTGCTTAATATATTATTTTTTGACTTCCCAAAACTTGAAATTTCAAAAAAATGAAACTTTTCGGGGCACGAAAGTCGATCCCTTAAAAATGACGTCTAAAAATCAGCAACATCAGAGTCCGAAAAACAATACAAATGTATCCTAAGTGCTTCATATATTATTTTTTGACATCCCAAAACTTAAAATGTAAAAAAAAATGAACCTTTTCGGGGCACGAAAATCGAGCCCTCAAAAATGACGTCTTAAAATCAGCAAAATCAGAGTCCGAAAAATAAAACAATTGGCTCCTAAGTGCTTAATATATTATTTTTTGACTTCCCAAAACTTGAAATTAAAAAAAAAATGAAACTTTTCGTGGCACGAAAATCGAGCCCTTAAAAATGAAGTCTAAAAATCAACAAAATCAGAGTCCGAAAAACAAAACAAATGGCTCCTATGTGCTTAATATATTATTTTTTGACTTCCCAAAACTTAAAATGTCAAAAAAAATGAAACTTTTCGGGGCACGAAAGTCGAGCCCTGAAAAATGACGTCTACAAGTCAGCAAAATCAGAGTCCGAAAATCAATACAAATGTCTCCTATGTGCTTAATATATTATTTTTTGAATTCCAAAAACTTAAAATTTCAAAAAAAATGAAACTTTTCGGGGCACGAATGTCGAGCCCTGAAAAATGACGTCAAAAAATCAGCAAAATCAGCAAAATCAGAGTCCGAAAAACAATACAAATGTATCCTAAGTGCTTCATATATTATTTTTTGACATCCCAAAACTTAAAATGTAAAAAAAAATGAACCTTTTCGGTGCACGAAAATCGAGCCCTGAAAAATGATGTCTTAAAATTAGCAAAATCAGAGTCCGAAAAACAAAACAAATGGATCATAAGTGCTTAATATATTTTTTTTTGACTTCCCAAAACTTGAAATTTCAAAAAAAATGAAACTTTTCGGGGCACGAAAATCGAGCCCTTAAAAAAGAAGTCTTAAAATCAGCAAAATCAGAGTCCGAAAAACAAAACAAATGGCTGCTATGTGTGCTTAATATATTATTTTTTGACTTCCCAAAACTTAAAATGTCAAAAAAAATGAAACTTTTCGGGGCACGAAAGTCGAGCCCTGAAAAATGACGTCTAAAAATCAGCAAAATCAGAGTCCGAAAAACAATACAAATGTCTCCTAAGTGCTTAATATATTATTTTTTGACTTTCCAAAACTTGAAATTTCAAAAAAAATGAAACTTTTCTGGGCACGAAAATCGAGCACTGAAAAATGAATTCTAAAAATCAGCAAAATCAAAGTCCGAAAAACAAAACAAATGGCTCCTAAGTGCTTAATATATTATTTTTTGACTTCCCAAAACTTAAAATGTCAAAAAAAATGAAACTTTTCTAGGCACGAAAGTCGAGCCCTGAAAAATGACGTCTAAAAATCTGCAAAATCAGAGTCCGAAAAACAAAACAAATTGGTCCTAAGTGCTTCATATATTATTTTTTGACTTCCCAAAACTTGCAATTTAAAAAAAAAAAAAAAACTTTTCGGGGCACGAAAATCGAGCCCTGAAAAATGACGTCTTAAAATCAGCTAAATCAGAGTCCGAAAAACAAAACAAATAGCTCATATGTGCTTAATATATGATTTTTTGACTTCACAAAACTTAAAATGTCAAAAAAAATGAAACTTTTCGGGGCACGAAAGTCGAGCCCTGAAAAATGACGTCTAAAAATCAGCAAAATCAGAGTCCGAAAAACAATACAAATGTCTCCTAAGTGCTTAATATATTATTTTTTGACTTCCCAAAACATTAAATTTCAAAAAAAATGAAACTTTTCTGGGCACGAAAATCGAGCCCTGAAAAATGACGTCTTAAAATCAGCTAAATCAGAGTCCGAAAAAGAAAACAAATGGCTCATATGTGCTTAATATATTATTTTTTGACTTCCCAAAACTTAAAATATCAAAAAAAATGAAACTTTTCGGGGAACGAAAGTCGAGCCCTGAAAAATGACGTCTAAAAATCAGCAACATCAGAGTCCGAAAAACAATACAAATGTATCCTAAGTGCTTCATATATTATTTTTTGACATCCCAAAACTTAAAATGTAAAAAAAAAAAGAACCTTTTCGGGGCACGAAAATCGAGCCCTGAAAAATGACGTCTTAAAATCAGCAAAATCAGAGTCCGAAAAACAAAACAAATGGCTCATAAGTTCTTAATTTATTATAATTTGACTTCCCAAAACTTCAAATGTCAAAAAAAATGAAACTTTCTGGGCACGAAAGTCAAGCCCTGAAAAATGACGTCTAATAATCAGCAAAATCAGAATCCGAAAAACAATACAAATGTATCCTAAGTGCTGCATATATTATTTTTTGACATGCCAAAACTTAAAATGTAAAAAAAAATGAAACTTTTCGGGGAACTAAAATCGAGCCCTGTAAATGACGTCTTAAAATCAGCAAAATCAGAGTCCGAAAAACAAAACAAATAGCTCCTAAGTGCTTAATATATTATTTTTTGACTTTCCAAAATTTAAAATGTCAAAAAAAATGAAACTTTTCTAGGCACGAAAGTCGAGCCCTGAAAAATGACGTCTAAAAATCAGCAAAATCAGAGTCCGAAAAACAATACAAATGTCTCATAAGGTCTTAATATATTATTTTTTGAATTCCAAAAACTTAAAATTTCAAAAAAAATGAAACTTTTCGGGGAACGAAAATCGAGCCCTGAAAAATGAAGTCTAAAACTCAGCAAAATCAAAGTCCGAAAAACAAAACAAATTGGTCCTAAGTGCTTCATATATTATTTTTTGACTTCCCAAAACTTGCAATTTAAAAAAAAAAAAAAACTTTTCGGGGCAAGAAAATCGAGCCCTGAAAAATGACGTCTTAAAATCAGCTAAATCAGAGTCCGAAAAACAAAACAAATGGCTCATATGTGCTTAATATATTATTTTTTGACTTCCCAAAACTTAAAATGTCAAAAAAATGAAACTTTTCGGGGCAAGAAAGTCGAGCTCTGAAAAATGACGTCTAAAAATCAGCAACATCAGAGTCCGAAAAACAATACAAATGTATCCTAAGTGCTTCATATATTATTTTTTGACATCCCAAAACTTAAAATGTAAAAAAAAATGAACCTTTTCGGGGCACGAAAATCCAGCCCTGAAAAATGAAGTCTAAAAATCAGAAAAATCAGAGTCCGAAAAACAAAATAAATGGCTCCTATGTGCTTAATATATTATTTTTTTACTTCCCAAAACTTAAAATGTCAAAAAAAATGAAACTTTTCGGGGCACGAAAGTCGAGCCCTGAAAAATGACGTCCAAAAATCAGCAACATCAGAGTCCGAAAAACAATACAAATGTATCCTAAGTGCTTCATATATTATTTTTTGACATCCCAAAACTTAAAATGTAAAAAAAAATGAACCTTTTCGGGGCACGAAAATAGAGCCCTGAAAAATGACGTCTTAAAATCAGCAAAATTAGAGTCCGAAAAACAAAACAAATGGCTCCTAAGTGCTTAATATATTATTTTTTGACTTCCCAAAACATGAAGTTTCAAAAAAAATGAAACTTTTCGGGGGCACGAAAATCGAGCCCTGAAAAATGAAGTCTAAAAATCAGCAAAATCAGAGTCCAAAAAACAAAACAAATGGCTCCTATGTGCTTAATATATTATTTTTTGACTTCCCAAAACTTAAAATGTAAAAAAAAATGAAACTTTTCAGGGCACGAAAGTCGAGCCCTGAAAAATGACGTCTACAAGTCAGCAAAATCAGAGTCCGAAAATCAATACAAATGTCTCCTATGTGCTTAATATATTATTTTTTGATTTCCAAAAACTAAAAATTTCAAAAAAAATGAAACTTTTCAGGGCACGAATGTCGAGCCCTGAAAAATGACGTCAAAAAATCAGCAAAATCAGAGTCCGAAAAACAATACAAATGTATCCTAAGTGCTGCATATATTATTTCTTGACATCCCAAAACTTAAAATGAAAAAAAAAATGAAACTTTTCGGGGCACGAAAATCGAGCCCTGAAAAATGAAGTCTAAAAATCAGCAAAATCAAAGTCCGAAATACAAAACAAATTGGTCCTAAGTGCTTCATATATTATTTTTTGACTTTCCAAAACTTGCAATTTAAAAAAAAAAAAAAAAACTTTTCGGGGCAAGAAAATCGAGCCCTGAAAAATGACGTCTTAAAATCAGCTAAATCAGAGTCCGAAAAACAAAACAAATGGCTCATATGTGCTTAATATATTATTTTTTGACTTCCCAAAACTTAAAATATCAAAAAAAATGAAACTTTTCGGGGAACGAAAGTCGAGCCCTGAAAAATGACGTCTAAAAATCAGCAACATCAGAGTCCGAAAAACAATACAAATGTATCCTAAGTGCTTCATATATTATTTTTTGACATCCCAAAACTTAAAATGTAAAAAAAAAAAAGAACCTTTTCGGGGCACGAAAATCGAGCCCTGAAAAATGACGTCTTAAAATCAGCAAAATCAGAGTCCGAAAAACAAAACAAATGGCTCATAAGTTCTTAATTTATTATATTTTGACTTCCCAAAACTTCAAATGTCAAAAAAAATGAAACTTTTCTGGGCACGAAAGTCAAGCCCTGAAAAATGACGTCTAATAATCAGCAAAATCAGAATCCGAAAAACAATACAAATGTATCCTAAGTGCTGCATATATTATTTTTTGACATGCCAAAACTTAAAATGTAAAAAAAAATGAAACTTTTCGGGGAACTAAAATCGAGCCCTGTAAATGACGTCTTAAAATCAGCAAAATCAGAGTCCGAAAAACAAAACAAATAGCTCCTAAGTGCTTAATATATTATTTTTTGACTTTCCAAAATTTAAAATGTCAAAAAAAATGAAACTTTTCTAGGCACGAAAGTCGAGCCCTGAAAAATGACGTCTAAAAATCAACAAAATCAGAGTCCGAAAAACAATACAAATGTCTCATAAGGGCTTAATATATTATTTTTTGAATTCCAAAAACTTAAAATTTCAAAAAAAATGAAACTTTTCGGGGAACGAAAATCGAGCCCTGAAAAATGAAGTCTAAAACTCAGCAAAATCAAAGTCCGAAAAACAAAACAAATTGGTCCTAAGTGCTTCATATATTATTTTTTGACTTCCCAAAACTTGCAATTTAAAAAAAAAAAAAAACTTTTCGGGGCAAGAAAATCGAGCCCTGAAAAATGACGTCTTAAAATCAGCTAAATCAGAGTCCCAAAAACAAAACAAATGGCTCATATGTGCTTAATATATTATTTTTTGACTTCCCAAAACTTAAAATATCAAAAAAAATGAAACTTTTCGGGGAACGAAAGTCGAGCCCTGAAAAATGACGTCTAAAAATCAGCAACATCAGAGTCCGAAAAACAATACAAATGTATCCTAAGTGCTTCATATATTATTTTTTGACATCCCAAAACTTAAAATGTAAAAAAAAAAAGAACCTTTTCGGGGCACGAAAATCGAGCCCTGAAAAATGACGTCTTAAAATCAGCAAAATCAGAGTCCGAAAAACAAAACAAATGGCTCCTAAGTTCTTAATTTATTATATTTTGACTTCCCAAAACTTAAAATGTCAAAAAAAATGAAACTTTTCTGGGCACGAAAGTCAAGCCCTGAAAAATGACGTCTAATAATCAGCAAAATCAGAATCAGAAAAACAATACAAATGTATCCTAAGTGCTGCATATATTATTTTTTGACATGCCAAAACTTAAAATGTAAAAAAAAATGAAACTTTTCGGGGAACGAAAATCGAGCCCTGTAAATGACGTCTTAAAATCAGCAAAATCAGAGTCCGAAAAACAAAACAAATAGCTCCTAAGTGCTTAATATATTATTTTTTGACTTTCCAAAATTTAAAATGTCAAAAAAAATGAAACTTTTCTAGGCACGAAAGTCGAGCCCTGAAAAATGACGTCTAAAAATCAGCTAAATCAGAGTCCGAAAAACAATACAAATGTCTCATAAGGGCTTAATATATTATTTTTTGAATTCCAAAAACTTAAAATTTCAAAAAAAATGAAACTTTTCGGGGCACGAAAATCGAGCCCTGAAAAATGAAGTCTAAAACTCAGCAAAATCAAAGTCCGAAAAACAAAACAAATGGCTGCTATGTGCTTAATATATTATTTTTTGACTTCCCAAAACTTAAAATGTCAAAAAAAATGAAACTTTCCGGGGCACGAAAGTCGAGCCCTGAAAAGTGACGTCTAAAAATCATCAAAATCAGAGTCCGAAAAACAATACAAATGTCTTCTAAGTGCTTAATATATTATTTTTTGACTTCCCAAAACTTGAAATTTCAAAAAAAATGAAACTTTTCGGGGCACGATTTTCGTGCCCCGAAACATGAAGTCTAAAAATCAGCAAAATCAGAGTCCGAAAAACAAAACAAATGGCTCCTAAGTGCTTAATATATTATTTTTTGACTTCCCAAAACTTAAAATGTAAAAAAAAATGAAACTTTTCTAGGCACGAAAGTCGAGCCCTGAAAAATGACGTCTAAAAATCAGCAAAATCAGAGTCCGAAAAACAATACAAATGTCTCCTAAGTTCTTAATATATTATTTTTTGACTTCCCAAAACTTGAAATTTCAAAAAAAATGAAACTTTTCGGGGCACGAAAATCGAGCCCTGAAAAATGAAGTCTAAAAATCAGCAAAATCAAAGTCCGAAATACAAAACAAATTGGTCCTAAGTGCTTCATATATTATTTTTTGACTTCCCAAAACTTACAATTTAAAAAAAAAATGAAACTTTTCGGGGGCACGAAAGTCGAGCCCTGAAAAATGACGTCAAAAAATCGACAAAATCAGATTCCGAAAAACAATACAAATGTATCCTAAGTGCTGCATTTATTATTTTTTGACATCCCAAAACTTAAAATGTAAAAAAAAATGAAACTTTTCGGCGCACGAAAATCGAGCCCTGTAAAATGACGTCTTAAAATCAGCAAAATCAGAGTCCGAAAAACAAAACAAATGGCTCCTAAGTTCTTAATTTATTATATTTTGATTTCCCAAAACTTAAAATGTCAAAAAAAATGAAACTTTTCTTGGCACGAAAGTTAAGCCCTGAAAAATGACGTCTAATAATCAGCAAAATCAGAATCCGAAAAACAATACAAATGTATCCTAAGTGCTGCATATATAATTTTTTGACATTCCAAAACTTAAAATGTAAAAAAAAATGAAACTTTTCGGGGAACGAAAATCGAGCCTTGTAAATGACGTCTTAAAATCAGCAAAATCAGAGTCCGAAAAACAAAACAAATAGCGCCTAAGTGCTTAATATATTATTTTTTGACTTTCCAAAATTTAAAATGTCAAAAAAAATGAAACTTTTCTAGGCACGAAAGTCGAGCCCTGAAAAATGACGTCTAAAAATCAGCTAAATCAGAGTCCGAAAAACAATACAAATGTCTCATAAGGGCTTAATATATTATTTTTTGAATTCCAAAAACTTAAAATTTCAAAAAAAATGAAACTTTTCGGGGCACGAAAATCGTGCCCTGAAAAATGAAGTCTAAAACTCAGCAAAATCAAAGTACGAAAAACAAAACAAATTGGTCCTAAGTGCTTCATATATTATTTTTTGACTTCCCAAAACTTGAAATTTAAAAAAAAATGAAACTTTCGGGGCACGAAAATCGAGCCTGAAAAATGACGTCTTAAAATCAGCTAAATTAGAGTCCGAAAAACAAAACAAATGGCTCCTATGTGCTTAATATATTATTTTTTGACTTCCCAAAACTTAAAATGTCAAAAAAATGAAACTTTTCGGGGCACGAAAGTCGATCCCTGAAAAATGACGTCTAAAAATCAGCAACATCAGAGTCCGAAAAACAATACAAATGTATCCTAAGTGCTTCATATATTATTTTTTGACATCCCAAAACTTAAAATGTTAAAAAAAATGAACCTTTTCGGGGCACGAAAATCGAGCCCTCAAAAATGACGTCTTAAAATCAGCAAAATCAGAGTCCGAAAAATAAAACAAATGGCTCCTAAGTGCTTAATATATTATTTTTTGACTTCCCAAAACTTGAAATTAAAAAAAAAATGAAACTTTTCGTGGCACGAAAATCGAGCCCTTAAAAATGAAGTCTAAAAATAATCAAAATCAGAGTCCGAAAAACAAAACAAATGGCTCCTATGTGCTTAATATATTATTTTTTGACTTCCCAAAACTTAAAATGTCAAAAAAAATGAAACTTTTCGGGGCACGAAAGTCGAGCCCTGAAAAATGACGTCTACAAGTCAGCAAAATCAGAGTCCGAAAATCAATACAAATGTCTCCTATGTGCTTAATATATTATTTTTTGAATTCCAAAAACTTAAAATTTCAAAAAAAATGAAACTTTTCGGGGCACGAATGTCGAGCCTTGAAAAATGACGTCAAAAAATCAGCAAAATCAGCAAAATCAGAGTCCGAAAAACAATACAAATGTATCCTAAGTGCTGCATATATTATTTCTTGACATCCCAAAACTTAAAATGTAAAAAAAAATGAAACTTTTCGGGGCACGAAAATCGAGCCCTGAAAAATGAAGTCTAAAAATCAGCAAAATCAAAGTCCGAAAAACAAAACAAATGGCTCCTATGTGCTTAATATATTATTTTTTGACTTCCCAAAACTTAAAATGTCAAAAAAAATGAAACTTTTCGGGGCACGAAAGTCGAGCCCTGAAAAATGTCGTTTAAAAATCAGCAACATCAGAGTCCGAAAAACAATACAAATGTATCCTAAGTGCTTCATATATTATTTTTTGACATCCCAAAACTTAAAATGTAAAAAAAAATGAACCTTTTCGGTGCACGAAAATCGAGCCCTGAAAAATGACGTCTTAAAATTAGCAAAATCAGAGTCCGAAAAACAAAACAAATGGATCATAAGTGCTTAATATATTTTTTTTTGACTTCCCAAAACTTGAAATTTCAAAAAAAATGAAACTTTTCGGGGCACGAAAATCGAGCCCTTAAAAAAGAAGTCTTAAAATCAGAAAAAATCAGAGTCCGAAAAACAAAACAAATGGCTGCTATGTGTGCTTAATATATAATTTTTTGACTTCCCAAAACTTAAACTGTCAAAAAAAATGAAACTTTTCGGGGCACGAAAGTCGAGCCCTGAAAAATGACGTCTAAAAATTAGCAAAATCAGAGTCCGAAAAACAATACAAATGTCTCCTAAGTGCTTAATATATTATTTTTTGACTTTCCAAAACTTGAAATTTCAAAAAAAATGAAACTTTTCTGGGCACGAAAATCGAGCACTGAAAAATGAAGTCTAAAAATCAGCAAAATCAAAGTCCGAAAAACAAAACAAATGGCTCCTAAGTGCTTAATATATTATTTTTTGACTTCCCAAAACTTAAAATGTCAAAAAAAATGAAACTTTTCCAGGCACGAAAGTCGAGCCCTGAAAAATGACGTCTAAAAATCAGCAAAATCAGAGTCCGAAAAACAAAACAAATTGGTCCTAAGTGCTTCATATATTATTTTTTGACTTCCCAAAACTTGAAATTTAAAAAAAAATGAAACTTTCGGGGCACGAAAATCGAGCCTGAAAAATGACGTCTTAAAATCAGCTAAATTAGAGTCCGAAAAACAAAACAAATGGCTCCTATGTGCTTAATATATTATTTTTTGACTTCCCAAAACTTAAAATGTCAAAAAAATGAAACTTTTCGGGGCACGAAAGTCGATCCCTGAAAAATGACGTCTAAAAATCAGCAACATCAGAGTCCGAAAAACAATACAAATGTATCCTAAGTGCTTCATATATTATTTTTTGACATCCCAAAACTTAAAATGTAAAAAAAAATGAACCTTTTCGGGGCACGAAAATCGAGCCCTCAAAAATGACGTCTTAAAATCAGCAAAATCAGAGTCCGAAAAATAAAACAAATGGATCATAAGTGCTTAATATATTTTTTTTTGACTTCCCAAAACTTGAAATTTCAAAAAAAATGAAACTTTTCGGGGCACGAAAATCGAGCCCTTAAAAAAGAAGTCTTAAAATCAGAAAAAATCAGAGTCCGAAAAACAAAACAAATGGCTGCTATGTGTGCTTAATATATAATTTTTTGACTTCCCAAAACTTAAAATGTCAAAAAAAATGAAACTTTTCGGGGCACGAAAGTCGAGCCCTGAAAAATGACGTCTAAAAATTAGCAAAATCAGAGTCCGAAAAACAATACAAATGTCTCCTAAGTGCTTAATATATTATTTTTTGACTTTCCAAAACTTGAAATTTCAAAAAAAATGAAACTTTTTTGGGCACGAAAATCGAGCACTGAAAAATGAAGTCTAAAAATCAGCAAAATCAAAGTCCGAAAAACAAAACAAATGGCTCCTAAGTGCTTAATATATTATTTTTTGACTTCCCAAAACTTAAAATGTCAAAAAAAATGAAACTTTTCTAGGCACGAAAGTCGAGCCCTGAAAAATGACGTCTAAAAATCAGCAAAATCAGAGTCCGAAAAACAAAACAAATTGGTCCTAAGTGCTTCATATATTATTTTTTGACTTCCCAAAACTTGCAATTTAAAAAAAAAATAAAACTTTTCGGGGGCACGAAAATCGAGCCCTGAAAAATGACGTCTTAAAATCAGCTAAATCAGAGTCCGAAAAACAAAACAAATAGCTCATATGTGCTTAATATATGATTTTTTGACTTCCCAAAACTTAAAATGTCAAAAAAAATGAAACTTTTCGGGGCACGAAAGTCGAGCCCTGAAAAATGACGTCTAAAAATCAGCAAAATCAGAGTCCGAAAAACAATACAAATGTCTCCTAAGTGCTTAATATATTATTTTTTGACTTCCCAAAACTTGAAATTTCAAAAAAAATGAAACTTTTCTGGGCACGAAAATCGAGCCCTGAAAAATGAAGTCTAAAAATCAGCAAAATCAAAGTCCGAAAAACAATACAAATGGCTCCTAAGTGCTTAATATATTATTTTTTGACTTCCCAAAACTTAAAATGTCAAAAAAAATGAAACTTTTCGGGGCACGAAAATCGAGCCCTGAAAAATGAAGTCTAAAAATCAGCAAAATCAAAGTCCGAAAAACAAAACAAATTGGTCCTAAGTGCTTCATATATTATTTTTTGACTTCCCAAAACTTCAAATTTAAAGAAACATGAAACTTTCGGGGCACGAAAATCGAGCCCTGAAAAATGACGTCTTAAAATCAGCTAAGTTAGAGTCCGAAAAACAAAACAAATGGCTCCTATGTGCTTAATATATTATTTTTTGACTTCCCAAAACTTAAAATGTCAAAAAAATGAAACTTTTCGGGGCAAGAAAGTCGAGCCCTGAAAAATGACGTCTAAAAATCAGCAACATCAGAGTCCGAAAAACAATACAAATGTATCCTAAGTGCTTCATATATTATTTTTTGACATCCCAAAACTTAAAATGTAAAAAAAAATGAACCTTTTCGGGGCACGAAAATAGAGCCCTGAAAAATGACGTCTTAAAATCAGCAAAATTAGAGTCCGAAAAACAAAACAAATGGCTCCTAAGTGCTTAATATATTATTTTTTGACTTCCCAAAACATGAAGTTTCAAAAAAAATGAAACTTTTCGGGGGCACGAAAATCGAGCCCTGAAAAATGAAGTCTAAAAATCAGCAAAATCAAAGTCCGAAATACAAAACAAATTGGTCCTAAGTGCTTCATATATTATTTTTTGACTTTCCAAAACTTGCAATTTAAAAAAAAAAATAAAACTTTTCGGGGCAAGAAAATCGAGCCCTGAAAAATGACGTCTTAAAATCAGCTAAATCAGAGTCCGAAAAACAAAACAAATGGCTCATATGTGCTTAATATATTATTTTTTGACTTCCCAAAACTTAAAATATCAAAAAAAATGAAACTTTTCGGGGAACGAAAGTCGAGCCCTGAAAAATGACGTCTAAAAATCAGCAACATCAGAGTCCGAAAAACAATACAAATGTATCCTAAGTGCTTCATATATTATTTTTTGACATCCCAAAACTTAAAATGTAAAAAAAAAAAGAACCTTTTCGGGGCACGAAAATCGAGCCCTGAAAAATGACGTCTTAAAATCAGCAAAATCAGAGTCCGAAAAACAAAACAAATGGCTCATAAGTTCTTAATTTATTATATTTTGACTTCCCAAAACTTCAAATGTCAAAAAAAATGAAACTTTTCGGGGCACGAAAGTCGAGCCCTGAAAAATGACGTCTAAAAATCAGCAACATCAGAGTCCGAAAAACAATACAAATGTATCCTAAGTGCTTCATATATTATTTTTTGACATCCCAAAACTTAAAATGTAAAAAAAAATGAACCTTTTCGGGGCACGAAAATCCAGCCCTGAAAAATGAAGTCTAAAAATCAGCAAAATCAGAGTCCGAAAAACAAAATAAATGGCTCCTATGTGCTTAATATATTATTTTTTTACTTCCCAAAACTTAAAATGTCAAAAAAAATGAAACTTTTCGGGGCACGAAAGTCGAGCCCTGAAAAATGACGTCTAAAAATCAGCAACATCAGAGTCCGAAAAACAATACAAATGTATCCTAAGTGCTTCATATATTATTTTTTGACATCCCAAAACTTAAAATGTAAAAAAAAATGAACCTTTTCGGGGCACGAAAATAGAGCCCTGAAAAATGACGTCTTAAAATCAGCAAAATTAGAGTCCGAAAAACAAAACAAATGGCTCCTAAGTGCTTAATATATTATTTTTTGACTTCCCAAAACATGAAGTTTCAAAAAAAATGAAACTTTTCGGGGGCACGAAAATCGAGCCCTGAAAAATGAAGTCTAAAAATCAGCAAAATCAAAGTCCGAAATACAAAACAAATTGGTCCTAAGTGCTTCATATATTATTTTTTGACTTTCAAAAACTTGCAATTTAAAAAAAAAAAAAAAAACTTTTCGGGGCAAGAAAATCGAGCCCTGAAAAATGACGTCTTAAAATCAGCTAAATCAGAGTCCGAAAAACAAAACAAATGGCTCCTAAGTGCTTAATATATTATTTTTTGACTTCCCAAAACTTAAAATGTCAAAAAAAATGAAACTTTTCTAGGCACGAAAGTCGAGCCCTGAAAAATGACGTCTAAAAATTAGCAAAATCAGAGTCCGAAAAACAATACAAATGTCTCCTAAGTGCTTAATATATTATTTTTTGACTTCCCAAAACTTGAAATTTAAAAAAAAAATGAAACTTTTCGGGGCACGAAAATCGAGCCCTGAAAAATGAAGTCTAAAAATCAGCAAAATCAAAGTCCGAAATACAAAACAAATTGGTCATAAGTGCTTCATATATTATTTTTTGACTTCCCAAAACTTGAAATTTGAAAAAAAAATAAAACTTTTCCGGGCACGAAAATCGAGCCCTGAAAAATGACGTCTTAAAATCAGCAAAATCAGAGTCCAAAAAACAAAACAAATGGCTCATATGTGCTTAATATATTATTTTTTGACTTCCCAAAACTTAAAATATCAAAAAAAATGAAACTTTTCGGGGCACGAAAGTCGAGACCTGAAAAATGAGGTCTAAAATCAGCAAAATCAGAGTCCGAAAAACAATACAAATGTATCCTAAGTGCTTCATATATTATTTTTTGACATCCCAAAACTTAAAATGTAAAAAAAAATGAACCTTTTCGGGGCACGAAAATCGAGCCCTGAAAAATGACGTCTTAAAATCAGCAAAATCATAGTCCAAAAAACAAAACAAATGGCTCCTAAGTGCTTAATATATTATTTTTTGACTTCCCAAAACTTAAAATGTCAAAAAAAATGAAACTTTTCTGGGCACGATAGTCGAGCCCTGAAAAATGACGTCTAAAAATTAGCAAAATCAGAGTCCGAAAAACAATACAAATGTCTCCTAAGTGCTTAATATATTATTTTTTGACTTCCCAAAACTTAAAATGTCAAAAAAAATTAAACTTTTCGGGGCACGAAAGTCGAGCCCTGAAAAATGACGTCTAAAAATCCGCAACATCAGAGTCCGAAAAACAATACAAATGTATCCTAAGTGCTTCATATATTATTTTTTAACATCCCAAAACATAAAATGTAAAAAAAAAAAGAACCTTTTCGGGGCACGAAAATCGAACCCTGAAAAATGACGTCTTAAAATCAGCAAAATCAGAGTCCGAAAAACAAAACAAATGGCTCCTAAGTTCTTAATTTATTATATTTTGACTTCCCAAAACTTAAAATGTCAAAAAAAATGAAACTTTTCTGGGCACGAAAGTCAAGCCCTGAAAAATGACGTCTAATAATCAGCAAAATCAGAATCCGAAAAACAATACAAATGTATCCTAAGTGCTGCATATATTATTTTTTGACATCCCAAAACTTAAAATGTAAAAAAAAATGAAACTTTTCGGGGCACGAAAATCGAGCCCTGTAAAATGACGTCTTAAAATCAGCAAAATCAGAGTCCGAAAAACAAAACAAATGGCTCCTAAGTGCTTAATATATTATTTTTTGACTTCCCAAAACTTAAAATGTCAAAAAAAATGAAACTTTTCTGGGCACGATAGTCGAGCCCTGAAAAATGACGTCTAAAAATCAGCAAAATAAGAGTCCGAAAAACAATACAAATGTCTCATAAGGGGTTAATATATTATTTTTTGAATTCCAAAAACTTAAAATTTCAAAAAAAATGAAACTTTTCGGGGCACGAAAATCGAGCCCTGAAAAATGAAGTCTAAAAATCAGCAAAATCAAAGTCCGAAAAACAAAACAAATTGGTCCTAAGTGCTTCACATATTATTTTCTGACTTTCCAAAACTTGAAATTTAAAAAAAATTAAACTTTCGGGGCACGAAAATCGAGCACTGAAAAATGACGTCTTTAAATCAGCTAAATTAGAGTCCGAAAAACAAAACAAATGGCTGATATTTGCTTAATATATTATTTTTTGACTTCCCAAAACTTAAAATGTCAAAAAAAATAAAACTTTTCGGGGCACGAAAGTCGAGCCCTGAAAAATGACGTCTAAAAATCAGCAACATCAGAGTCCGAAAAACAATACAAATGTATCCTAAGTGCTTCATATATTATTTTTTAACATCCCAAAACATAAAATGTAAAAAAAAAAAGAACCTTTTCGGGGCACGAAAATCGAACCCTGAAAAATGACGTCTTAAAATCAGCTAAATCAGAGTCCGAAAAACAAAACAAATGGCTCCTAAGTTCTTAATTTATTATATTTTGACTTCCCAAAACTTAAAATGTCAAAAAAAATGAAACTTTTCTGGGCACGAAAGTCAAGCCCTGAAAAATGACGTCTAATAATCAGCAAAATCAGAATCCGAAAAACAATACAAATGTATCCTAAGTGCTGCATATATTATTTTTTGACATCCCAAAACTTAAAATGTAAAAAAAAATGAAACTTTTCGGGGCACGAAAATCGAGCCCTGTAAAATGACGTCTTAAAATCAGCAAAATCAGAGTCCGAAAAACAAAACAAATGGCTCCTAAGTGCTTAATATATTATTTTTTGACTTCCCAAAACTTAAAATGTCAAAAAAAATGAAACTTTTCTGGGCACGATAGTCGAGCCCTGAAAAATGACGTCTAAAAATCAGCAAAATAAGAGTCCGAAAAACAATACAAATGTCTCATAAGGGGTTAATATATTATTTTTTGAATTCCAAAAACTTAAAATTTCAAAAAAAATGAAACTTTTCGGTGCACGAAAATCGAGCCCTAAAAAATGAAGTCTAAAAATCAGCAAAATCAAAGTCCGAAAAACAAAACAAATTGGTCCTAAGTGCTTCACATATTATTTTCTGACTTTCCAAAACTTGAAATTTAAAAAAAATTAAACTTTAGGGGAACGAAAATCGAGCACTGAAAAATGACGTCTTTAAATCAGCTAAATTAGAGTCCGAAAAACAAAACAAATGGCTGATATTTGCTTAATATATTATTTTTTGACTTCCCAAAACTTAAAATGTCAAAAAAAATAAAACTTTTCGGGGCACGAAAGTCGAGCCCTGAAAAATGACGTCTAAAAATCAGCAACATCAGAATCCGAAAAACAATACAAATGTATCCTAAGTGCTTCATATATTATTTTTTGACATCCCAAAATTTAAAATGTAAAAAAAAATGAACCTTTTCGGGACACGAAAATCGAGCCCTAAAAAATGACGTCTTAAAATCAGCAAAATCAGAGTCCGAAAAACAAAACAAATGGATCCTAAGTGCTTAATATATTATTTTTTGACTTCCCAAAACTTAAAATGTCAAAAAAAATGAAACTTTTCTAGGCACGAAAGTCGAGCCCTGAAAAATGACGTCTAAAAATTAGCAAAATCAGAGTCCGAAAAACCATAGAAATGTCTCCTAAGTGCTTAATATATTATTTTTTGACTTCCCAAAACTTGAAATTTAAAAAAAAAATGAAACTTTTCGGGGCACGAAAATCGAGCCCTGAAAAATGAAGTCTAAAAATCAGCAAAATCAAAGTCCCAAATACAAAACAAATTGGTCATAAGTGCTTCATATATTATTTTTTGACTTCCCAAAACTTGAAATTTGAAAAAAAAATAAAACTTTTCGGGGCACGAAAATCGAGCCCTGAAAAATGACGTCTTAAAATCAGCTAAATCAGAGTCCAAAAAACAAAACAAATGGCTCATATGTGCTTAATATATTATTTTTTGACTTCCCAAAACTTAAAATATCAAAAAAAATGAAACTTTTCGGGGCACGAAAGTCGAGCCCTGAAAAATGACGTCTAAAAATCAGCAACATCAGAGTCCGAAAAACAATACAAATGTATCCTAAGTGCTTCATATATTATTTTTTGACATCCCAAAACTTAAAATGTAAAAAAAAATTAACCTTTTCGGGGCACGAAAATCGAGCCCTGAAAAATGACGTCTTAAAATCAGCAAAATCATAGTCCGAAAAACAAAACAAATGGCTCCTAAGTGCTTAATATATTATTTTTTGACTTCACAAAACTTGAAATTTAAAAAAAAATGAAACTTTCGGGGCACGAAAATCGAGCCCTGAAAAATGACGTCTTAAAATCAGCAAAATTAGAGTCCGAAAAACAAAACAAATGGATCATAAGTGCTTAATATATTTTTTTTTTACTTCTCAAAACTTGAAATTTCAAAAAAAATGAAACTTTTCGGGGCACAAAAATCGAGCCCTTAAAAAAGAAGTCTAAAAATCAGCAAAATCAGAGTCCGAAAAACAAAACAAATGGCTGCTATGTGCTTAATATATTATTTTTTGACTTCTCAAAACTTAAAATGTCAAAAAAAATGAAACGTTTCGGGGCACGAAAGTCGAGCCCTGAAAAATGACGTCTAAAAATCAGCAAAATCAGAGTCCGAAAAACAATACAAATGTCTCCTAAGTGCTTATTATATTATTTTTTAACTTCCCAAAACTTGAAATTTCAAAAAAAATGAAACTTTTCGGGGCACGAAAATCGAGCCCTGAAAAATGAAGTCTAAAAATCAGCAAAATCAGAGTCCGAAAAACAAAACAAATGGCTCCTAAGTGCTTAATATATTATTTTTTGACTTCCCAAAACTTAAAATGTCAAAAAAAATGAAACTTTTCTAGGCACGAAAGTCGAGCCCTGAAAAATGACGTCTAAAAATCAGCAACATCAGAGTCCGAAAAACAATACAAATGTATCCTAAGTGCTTCATATATTATTTTTTGACATCCCAAAACATAAAATGTAAAAAAAAAAGAACCTTTTCGGGGGCACGAAAATCGAACCCTGAAAAATGACGTCTTAAAATCAGCAAAATCAGAGTCCGAAAAACAAAACAAATGGCTCCTAAGTTCTTAATTTATTATATTTTGACTTCCTAAAACTTAAAATGTCAAAAAAAATGAAACTTTTCTGGGCACGAAAGTCAAGCCCTGAAAAATGACGTCTAATAATCAGCAAAATCAGAATCCGAAAAACAATACAAATGTATCCTAAGTGCTGCATATATTATTTTTTGACATCCCAAAACTTAAAATGTAAAAAAAAATGAAACTTTTCGGGGCATGAAAATCGAGCCCTGTAAATGACGTCTTAAAATCAGCAAAATCAGAGTCCGAAAAACAAAACAAATAGCTCCTAAGTGCTAAATATATTATTTTTTGACTTCCCAAAACTTAAAATGTCAAAAAAAATGAAAATTTTCTGTGCACGAAAATCGAGCCCTGAAAAATGAAGTCTAAAAATCAGCAAAATCAAAGTCCGAAAAACAATACAAATGGCTCCTAAGTGCTTAATATATTATTTTTTGACTTCCCAAAACTTAAAATGTCAAAAAAAATGAAACTTTTCGGGGCACGAAAATCGAGCCCTGAAAAATGAAGTCTAAAAATCAGCAAAATCAAAGTCCGAAAAACAAAACAAATTGGTCCTAAGTGCTTCATATATTATTTTTTGACTTCCCAAAACTTCAAATTTAAAGAAACATGAAACTTTCGGGGCACGAAAATCGAGCCCTGAAAAATGACGTCTTAAAATCAGCTAAGTTAGAGTCCGAAAAACAAAACAAATGGCTCCTATGTGCTTAATATATTATTTTTTGACTTCCCAAAACTTAAAATGTCAAAAAAATGAAACTTTTCGGGGCAAGAAAGTCGAGCCCTGAAAAATGACGTCTAAAAATCAGCAACATCAGAGTCCGAAAAACAATACAAATGTATCCTAAGTGCTTCATATATTATTTTTTGACATCCCAAAACTTAAAATGTAAAAAAAAATGAACCTTTTCGGGGCACGAAAATAGAGCCCTGAAAAATGACGTCTTAAAATCAGCAAAATTAGAGTCCGAAAAACAAAACAAATGGCTCCTAAGTGCTTAATATATTATTTTTTGACTTCCCAAAACATGAAGTTTCAAAAAAAATGAAACTTTTCGGGGGCACGAAAATCGAGCCCTGAAAAATGAAGTCTAAAAATCAGCAAAATCAAAGTCCGAAATACAAAACAAATTGGTCCTAAGTGCTTCATATATTATTTTTTGACTTTCCAAAACTTGCAATTTAAAAAAAAAAATAAAACTTTTCGGGGCAAGAAAATCGAGCCCTGAAAAATGACGTCTTAAAATCAGCTAAATCAGAGTCCGAAAAACAAAACAAATGGCTCATATGTGCTTAATATATTATTTTTTGACTTCCCAAAACTTAAAATATCAAAAAAAATGAAACTTTTCGGGGAACGAAAGTCGAGCCCTGAAAAATGACGTCTAAAAATCAGCAACATCAGAGTCCGAAAAACAATACAAATGTATCCTAAGTGCTTCATATATTATTTTTTGACATCCCAAAACTTAAAATGTAAAAAAAAAAAGAACCTTTTCGGGGCACGAAAATCGAGCCCTGAAAAATGACGTCTTAAAATCAGCAAAATCAGAGTCCGAAAAACAAAACAAATGGCTCATAAGTTCTTAATTTATTATATTTTGACTTCCCAAAACTTCAAATGTCAAAAAAAATGAAACTTTTCGGGGCACGAAAGTCGAGCCCTGAAAAATGACGTCTAAAAATCAGCAACATCAGAGTCCGAAAAACAATACAAATGTATCCTAAGTGCTTCATATATTATTTTTTGACATCCCAAAACTTAAAATGTAAAAAAAAATGAACCTTTTCGGGGCACGAAAATCCAGCCCTGAAAAATGAAGTCTAAAAATCAGCAAAATCAGAGTCCGAAAAACAAAATAAATGGCTCCTATGTGCTTAATATATTATTTTTTTACTTCCCAAAACTTAAAATGTCAAAAAAAATGAAACTTTTCGGGGCACGAAAGTCGAGCCCTGAAAAATGACGTCTAAAAATCAGCAACATCAGAGTCCGAAAAACAATACAAATGTATCCTAAGTGCTTCATATATTATTTTTTGACATCCCAAAACTTAAAATGTAAAAAAAAATGAACCTTTTCGGGGCACGAAAATAGAGCCCTGAAAAATGACGTCTTAAAATCAGCAAAATTAGAGTCCGAAAAACAAAACAAATGGCTCCTAAGTGCTTAATATATTATTTTTTGACTTCCCAAAACATGAAGTTTCAAAAAAAATGAAACTTTTCGGGGGCACGAAAATCGAGCCCTGAAAAATGAAGTCTAAAAATCAGCAAAATCAAAGTCCGAAATACAAAACAAATTGGTCCTAAGTGCTTCATATATTATTTTTTGACTTTCAAAAACTTGCAATTTAAAAAAAAAAATAAAACTTTTCGGGGCAAGAAAATCGAGCCCTGAAAAATGACGTCTTAAAATCAGCTAAATCAGAGTCCGAAAAACAAAACAAATGGCTCCTAAGTGCTTAATATATTATTTTTTGACTTCCCAAAACTTAAAATGTCAAAAAAAATGAAACTTTTCTAGGCACGAAAGTCGAGCCCTGAAAAATGACGTCTAAAAATTAGCAAAATCAGAGTCCGAAAAACAATACAAATGTCTCCTAAGTGCTTAATATATTATTTTTTGACTTCCCAAAACTTGAAATTTAAAAAAAAAATGAAACTTTTCGGGGCACGAAAATCGAGCCCTGAAAAATGAAGTCTAAAAATCAGCAAAATCAAAGTCCGAAATACAAAACAAATTGGTCATAAGTGCTTCATATATTATTTTTTGACTTCCCAAAACTTGAAATTTGAAAAAAAAATAAAACTTTTCCGGGCACGAAAATCGAGCCCTGAAAAATGACGTCTTAAAATCAGCTAAATCAGAGTCCAAAAAACAAAACAAATGGCTCATATGTGCTTAATATATTATTTTTTGACTTCCCAAAACTTAAAATATCAAAAAAAATGAAACTTTTCGGGGCACGAAAGTCGAGACCTGAAAAATGAGGTCTAAAATCAGCAAAATCAGAGTCCGAAAAACAATACAAATGTATCCTAAGTGCTTCATATATTATTTTTTGACATCCCAAAACTTAAAATGTAAAAAAAAATGAACCTTTTCGGGGCACGAAAATCGAGCCCTGAAAAATGACGTCTTAAAATCAGCAAAATCATAGTCCAAAAAACAAAACAAATGGCTCCTAAGTGCTTAATATATTATTTTTTGACTTCCCAAAACTTAAAATGTCAAAAAAAATGAAACTTTTCTGGGCACGATAGTCGAGCCCTGAAAAATGACGTCTAAAAATTAGCAAAATCAGAGTCCGAAAAACAATACAAATGTCTCCTAAGTGCTTAATATATTATTTTTTGACTTCCCAAAACTTAAAATGTCAAAAAAAATTAAACTTTTCGGGGCACGAAAGTCGAGCCCTGAAAAATGACGTCTAAAAATCCGCAACATCAGAGTCCGAAAAACAATACAAATGTATCCTAAGTGCTTCATATATTATTTTTTAACATCCCAAAACATAAAATGTAAAAAAAAAAAGAACCTTTTCGGGGCACGAAAATCGAACCCTGAAAAATGACGTCTTAAAATCAGCAAAATCAGAGTCCGAAAAACAAAACAAATGGCTCCTAAGTTCTTAATTTATTATATTTTGACTTCCCAAAACTTAAAATGTCAAAAAAAATGAAACTTTTCTGGGCACGAAAGTCAAGCCCTGAAAAATGACGTCTAATAATCAGCAAAATCAGAATCCGAAAAACAATACAAATGTATCCTAAGTGCTGCATATATTATTTTTTGACATCCCAAAACTTAAAATGTAAAAAAAAATGAAACTTTTCGGGGCACGAAAATCGAGCCCTGTAAAATGACGTCTTAAAATCAGCAAAATCAGAGTCCGAAAAACAAAACAAATGGCTCCTAAGTGCTTAATATATTATTTTTTGACTTCCCAAAACTTAAAATGTCAAAAAAAATGAAACTTTTCTGGGCACGATAGTCGAGCCCTGAAAAATGACGTCTAAAAATCAGCAAAATAAGAGTCCGAAAAACAATACAAATGTCTCATAAGGGGTTAATATATTATTTTTTGAATTCCAAAAACTTAAAATTTCAAAAAAAATGAAACTTTTCGGGGCACGAAAATCGAGCCCTGAAAAATGAAGTCTAAAAATCAGCAAAATCAAAGTCCGAAAAACAAAACAAATTGGTCCTAAGTGCTTCACATATTATTTTCTGACTTTCCAAAACTTGAAATTTAAAAAAAATTAAACTTTCGGGGCACGAAAATCGAGCACTGAAAAATGACGTCTTTAAATCAGCTAAATTAGAGTCCGAAAAACAAAACAAATGGCTGATATTTGCTTAATATATTATTTTTTGACTTCATAAAACTTAAAATGTCAAAAAAAATAAAACTTTTCGGGGCACGAAAGTCGAGCCCTGAAAAATGACGTCTAAAAATCAGCAACATCAGAGTCCGAAAAACAATACAAATGTATCCTAAGTGCTTCATATATTATTTTTTAACATCCCAAAACATAAAATGTAAAAAAAAAAAGAACCTTTTCGGGGCACGAAAATCGAACCCTGAAAAATGACGTCTTAAAATCAGCTAAATCAGAGTCCGAAAAACAAAACAAATGGCTCCTAAGTTCTTAATTTATTATATTTTGACTTCCCAAAACTTAAAATGTCAAAAAAAATGAAACTTTTCTGGGCACGAAAGTCAAGCCCTGAAAAATGACGTCTAATAATCAGCAAAATCAGAATCCGAAAAACAATACAAATGTATCCTAAGTGCTGCATATATTATTTTTTGACATCCCAAAACTTAAAATGTAAAAAAAAATGAAACTTTTCGGGGCACGAAAATCGAGCCCTGTAAAATGACGTCTTAAAATCAGCAAAATCAGAGTCCGAAAAACAAAACAAATGGCTCCTAAGTGCTTAATATATTATTTTTTGACTTCCCAAAACTTAAAATGTCAAAAAAAATGAAACTTTTCTGGGCACGATAGTCGAGCCCTGAAAAATGACGTCTAAAAATCAGCAAAATAAGAGTCCGAAAAACAATACAAATGTCTCATAAGGGGTTAATATATTATTTTTTGAATTCCAAAAACTTAAAATTTCAAAAAAAATGAAACTTTTCGGTGCACGAAAATCGAGCCCTAAAAAATGAAGTCTAAAAATCAGCAAAATCAAAGTCCGAAAAACAAAACAAATTGGTCCTAAGTGCTTCACATATTATTTTCTGACTTTCCAAAACTTGAAATTTAAAAAAAATTAAACTTTAGGGGAACGAAAATCGAGCACTGAAAAATGACGTCTTTAAATCAGCTAAATTAGAGTCCGAAAAACAAAACAAATGGCTGATATTTGCTTAATATATTATTTTTTGACTTCCCAAAACTTAAAATGTCAAAAAAAATAAAACTTTTCGGGGCACGAAAGTCGAGCCCTGAAAAATGACGTCTAAAAATCAGCAACATCAGAATCCGAAAAACAATACAAATGTATCCTAAGTGCTTCATATATTATTTTTTGACATCCCAAAATTTAAAATGTAAAAAAAAATGAACCTTTTCGGGACACGAAAATCGAGCCCTAAAAAATGACGTCTTAAAATCAGCAAAATCAGAGTCCGAAAAACAAAACAAATGGATCCTAAGTGCTTAATATATTATTTTTTGACTTCCCAAAACTTAAAATGTCAAAAAAAATGAAACTTTTCTAGGCACGAAAGTCGAGCCCTGAAAAATGACGTCTAAAAATTAGCAAAATCAGAGTCCGAAAAACAATAGAAATGTCTCCTAAGTGCTTAATATATTATTTTTTGACTTCCCAAAACTTGAAATTTAAAAAAAAAATGAAACTTTTCGGGGCACGAAAATCGAGCCCTGAAAAATGAAGTCTAAAAATCAGCAAAATCAAAGTCCCAAATACAAAACAAATTGGTCATAAGTGCTTCATATATTATTTTTTGACTTCCCAAAACTTGAAATTTGAAAAAAAAATAAAACTTTTCGTGGCACGAAAATCGAGCCCTGAAAAATGACGTCTTAAAATCAGCTAAATCAGAGTCCAAAAAACAAAACAAATGGCTCATATGTGCTTAATATATTATTTTTTGACTTCCCAAAACTTAAAATATCAAAAAAAATGAAACTTTTCGGGGCACGAAAGTCGAGCCCTGAAAAATGACGTCTAAAAATCAGCAACATCAGAGTCCGAAAAACAATACAAATGTATCCTAAGTGCTTCATATATTATTTTTTGACATCCCAAAACTTAAAATGTAAAAAAAAATTAACCTTTTCGGGGCACGAAAATCGAGCCCTGAAAAATGACGTCTTAAAATCAGCAAAATCATAGTCCGAAAAACAAAACAAATGGCTCCTAAGTGCTTAATATATTATTTTTTGACTTCACAAAACTTGAAATTTCAATAAAAATGAAACTCTTCGGGGCACGAAAATCGAGCCCTGAAAAATGAAGTTTAAAAATTAGCAAAATCAGAGTCCGAAAATCAATACAAATGTCTCCTATGTGCTTAATATATTATTTTTTGAATTCCAAAAACTTAAAATTTCAAAAAAAATGAAACTTTTCGGGGCACGAAAATAGAGCCCTGAGAAATGAAGTCTAAAAATCAGCAAAATCAAAGTCCGAAAAACAAAACAAATTGGTCCTAAGTGCTTCATATATTATTTTTTGACTTCCCAAAACTTGAAATTTAAAAAAAATGAAACTTTCGGGGCACGAAAATCGAGCCCTGAAAAATGACGTCTTAAAATCAGCAAAATTAGAGTCCGAAAAACAAAACAAATGGATCATAAGTGCTTAATATATTTTTTTTTTACTTCTCAAAACTTGAAATTTCAAAAAAAATGAAACTTTTCGGGGCACAAAAATCGAGCCCTTAAAAAAGAAGTCTAAAAATCAGCAAAATCAGAGTCCGAAAAACAAAACAAATGGCTGCTATGTGCTTAATATATTATTTTTTGACTTCTCAAAACTTAAAATGTCAAAAAAAATGAAACGTTTCGGGGCACGAAAGTCGAGCCCTGAAAAATGACGTCTAAAAATCAGCAAAATCAGAGTCCGAAAAACAATACAAATGTCTCCTAAGTGCTTATTATATTATTTTTTAACTTCCCAAAACTTGAAATTTCAAAAAAAATGAAACTTTTCGGGGCACGAAAATCGAGCCCTGAAAAATGAAGTCTAAAAATCAGCAAAATCAGAGTCCGAAAAACAAAACAAATGGCTCCTAAGTGCTTAATATATTATTTTTTGACTTCCCAAAACTTAAAATGTCAAAAAAAATGAAACTTTTCTAGGCACGAAAGTCGAGCCCTGAAAAATGACGTCTAAAAATCAGCAACATCAGAGTCCGAAAAACAATACAAATGTATCCTAAGTGCTTCATATATTATTTTTTGACATCCCAAAACATAAAATGTAAAAAAAAAAGAACCTTTTCGGGGGCACGAAAATCGAACCCTGAAAAATGACGTCTTAAAATCAGCAAAATCAGAGTCCGAAAAACAAAACAAATGGCTCCTAAGTTCTTAATTTATTATATTTTGACTTCCTAAAACTTAAAATGTCAAAAAAAATGAAACTTTTCTGGGCACGAAAGTCAAGCCCTGAAAAATGACGTCTAATAATCAGCAAAATCAGAATCCGAAAAACAATACAAATGTATCCTAAGTGCTGCATATATTATTTTTTGACATCCCAAAACTTAAAATGTAAAAAAAAATGAAACTTTTCGGGGCATGAAAATCGAGCCCTGTAAATGACGTCTTAAAATCAGCAAAATCAGAGTCCGAAAAACAAAACAAATAGCTCCTAAGTGCTAAATATATTATTTTTTGACTTCCCAAAACTTAAAATGTCAAAAAAAATGAAACTTTTCTGGGCACGATAGTCGAGCCCTGAAAAATGACGTCTAAAAATCAGCAAAATAAGAGTCCGAAAAACAATACAAATGTCTCATAAGGGCTTAATATATTATTTTTTGAATTCCAAAAACTTAAAATTTCAAAAAAAATGAAACTTTTCTAGGCACGAAAGTCGAGCCCTGAAAAATGACGTCTAAAAATCAGCAACATCAGAGTCCGAAAAACAATACAAATGTATCCTAAGTGCTTCATATATTATTTTTTGACATCCCAAAACATAAAATGTAAAAAAAAAAGAACCTTTTCGGGGGCACGAAAATCGAACCCTGAAAAATGACGTCTTAAAATCAGCAAAATCAGAGTCCGAAAAACAAAACAAATGGCTCCTAAGTTCTTAATTTATTATATTTTGACTTCCTAAAACTTAAAATGTCAAAAAAAATGAAACTTTTCTGGGCACGAAAGTCAAGCCCTGAAAAATGACGTCTAATAATCAGCAAAATCAGAATCCGAAAAACAATACAAATGTATCCTAAGTGCTGCATATATTATTTTTTAACTTCCCAAAACTTGAAATTTCAAAAAAAATGAAACTTTTCGGGGCACGAAAATCGAGCCCTGAAAAATGAAGTCTAAAAATCAGCAAAATCAGAGTCCGAAAAACAAAACAAATGGCTCCTAAGTGCTTAATATATTATTTTTTGACTTCCCAAAACTTAAAATGTCAAAAAAAATGAAACTTTTCTAGGCACGAAAGTCGAGCCCTGAAAAATGACGTCTAAAAATCAGCAACATCAGAGTCCGAAAAACAATACAAATGTATCCTAAGTGCTTCATATATTATTTTTTGACATCCCAAAACATAAAATGTAAAAAAAAAAGAACCTTTTCGGGGGCACGAAAATCGAGCCCTCAAAAATGACTTCTTAAAATCAGCAAAATCAGAGTCCGAAAAACAAAACAAATGGCTCCTAAGTGCTTAATATATTATTTTTTGACTTCCCAAAACTTGAAATTTAAAGAAAAATGAAACTTCGGGGCACGAAAATCGAGCCCTGAAAAATGAAGTCTAAAAATCAGCAAAATCAGAGTCCGAAAAACAAAACAAATGGCTCCTATGTGCTTAATATATTATTTTTTGACTTCCAAAAACTTAAAATGTAAAAAAAAAATGAAACTTTTCGGGGCACGAAAGTCGAGCCCTGAAAAATGACGTCTACAAGTCAGCAAAATCAGAGTCCGAAAATCAATACAAATGTCTCCTATGTGCTTAATATATTATTTTTTAAATTCCAAAAACTTAAAATTTCAAAAAAAATGAAAGTTTTCGGGGCACGAAAGTCGAGCCCTGAAAAATGACGTCAAAAAATCGGCAAAATCAGAGTCCGAAAAACAATACAAATGTATCCTAAGTGCTGCATATATTATTTTTTGACATCCCAAAACTTAAAATGTAAAAAAAAATGAAACTTTTCGGGGCACGAAAATCGAGCCCTGTAAAATGACGTCTTAAAATCAGCAAAATCAGAGTCCGAAAAACAAAACAAATGGCTCCTAAGTGCTAAATATATTATTTTTTGACTTCCCAAAACTTAAAATGTCAAAAAAAATGAAACTTTTCTGGGCACGATAGTCGAGCCCTGAAAAATGACGTCTAAAAATCAGCAAAATAAGAGTCCGAAAAACAATACAAATGTCTCATAAGGGCTTAATATATTATTTTTTGAATTCCAAAAACTTAAAATTTCAAAAAAAATGAAACTTTTCGGGGCTTGAAAATCGAGCCCTGAAAAATGAAGTCTAAAAATCAGCAAAATCAAAGTCCGAAAAACAAAACAAATTGGTCCTAAGTGCTTCACATATAATTTTTTGACTTTCCAAAACTTGAAATTTAAAAAAAAATGAAACTTTCGGGGCACGAAAATCGAGCCCTAAAAAATGACGTCTTTAAATCAGCTAAATTAGAGTCCGAAAAACAAAACAAATGGCTCATATTTGCTTAATATATTATTTTTTGACTTCCCAAAACTTAAAATGTCAAAAAAAATGAAACTTTTCGGGGCACGAAAGTCGAGCCCTGAAAAATGACGTCTAAAAATCTGCAACATCAGAGTCCGAAAAACAATACAAATGTATCCTAAGTGCTTCATATATTATTTTTTGACATCCCAAAACTTAAAATGTAAAAAAAAATGAACCTTTTCGGGGCACGAAAATCGAGCCCTAAAAAATGACGTCTTAAAATCAGCAAAATCAGAGTCCGAAAAACAAAACAAATGGATCCTAAGTGCTTAATATATTATTTTTTGACTTCCCAAAACTTAAAATGTCAAAAAAAATGAAACTTTTCTAGGCACGAAAGTCGAGCCCTGAAAAATGACGTCTAAAAATTAGCAAAATCAGAGTCCGAAAAACAATACAAATGTCTCCTAAGTGCTTAATATATTATTTTTTGACTTCCCAAAACTTAAAATGTCAAAAAAAATTAAACTTTTCGGGGCACGAAAGTCGAGCCCAGAAAAATGACGTCTAAAAATCAGCAACATCAGAGTCCGAAAAACAATACAAATGTATCCTAAGTGCTTCATATATTATTTTTTGACATCCCAAAACATAAAATGTAAAAAAAAAAAAGAACCTTTTCGGGGCACGAAAATCGAACCCTGAAAAATGACGTCTTAAAATCAGCAAAATCAGAGTCCGAAAAACAAAACAAATGGCTCCTAAGTGCTTAATATATTATTTTTTGACTTCCCAAAACTTAAAATGTCAAAAAAAATGAAACTTTTCTGGGCACGATAGTCGAGCCCTGAAAAATGACGTCTAAAAATCAGCAAAATAAGAGTCCGAAAAACAATACAAATGTATCATAAGGGGTTAATATATTATTTTTTGAATTCCAAAAACTTAAAATTTCAAAAAAAATGAAACTTTTCGGGGCACGAAAATCGAGCCCTGAAAAATGAAGTCTAAAAATCAGCAAAATCAAAGTCCGAAAAACAAAACAAATTGGTCCTAAGTGCTTCACATATTATTTTCTGACTTTCCAAAACTTGAAATTTAAAAAAAATTAAACTTTCTGGGCACGAAAATCGAGCACTGAAAAATGACGTCTTTAAATCAGCTAAATTAGAGTCCGAAAAACAAAACAAATGGCTGATATTTGCTTAATATATTATTTTTTGACTTCCCAAAACTTAAAATGTCAAAAAAAAATAAAACTTTTCAGGGCACGAAAGTCGAGCCCTGAAAAATGACGTCTAAAAATCAGCAACATCAGAATCCGAAAAACAATACAAATGTATCCTAAGTGCTTCATATATTATTTTTTGACATCCCAAAACTTAAAATGTAAAAAAAAATGAACCTTTTCGGGGCACGAAAATCGAGCCCTAAAAAATGACGTCTTAAAATCAGCAAAATCAGAGTCCGAAAAACAAAACAAATAGCTCCTAAGTGCTTAATATATTATTTTTTGACTTTCCAAAATTTAAAATGTCAAAAAAAATGAAACTTTTCTGGGCACGAAAGTCGAGCCCTGAAAAATGACGTCTAAAAATCAGCAAAATCAGAGTCCGAAAAACAATACAAATGTCTCATAAGTGCTTAATATATTATTTTTTGACTTCCCAAAACTTGAAATTTAAAAAAAAAATGAAACTTTTCGCGGCACGAAAATCGAGCCCTGAAAAATGAAGTCTAAAAATCAGCAAAATCAAAGTCCGAAATACAAAACAAATTGGTCATAAGTGCTTCATATATTACTTTTTGACTTCCCAAAACTTGAAATTTAAAAAAAAATGAAACTTTCGGGGCACGAAAGTCGAGCCCTGAAAAATGACGTCTACAAGTCAGCAAAATCAGAGTCCGAAAAATAATACAAATGTCTCATAAGGGCTTAATATATTATTTTTTGAATTCCAAAAACTTAAAATTTAAAAAAAAATGAAACTTTTCGGGGCACGAAAATCGAGCCCTGAAAAATGACGTCTAAAAATCAGCAAAATCAAAGTCCGAAAAACAAAACAGATTGGTCCTAAGTGCTTCACATATTATTTTTTGACTTTCAAAAACTTGAAATTTAAAAAAAATGAAACTTTCGGGGCACGAAAATCGAGCCCTGAAAAATGACGTCTTTAAATCAGCTAAATTAGAGTCCGAAAAACAAAACAAATGGCTCATATTTGCTTAATATATTATTTTTTGACTTCCCAAAACTTAAAATGTCAAAAAAAATGAAACTTTTCGGGGCACGAAAATCGAGCCCTGAAAAATGACGTCTAAAAATCAGCAACATCAGAGTCCGAAAAACAATACAAATGTATCCTAAGTGCTTCATATATTATTTTTTGACATCCCAAAACTTAAAATATAAAAAAAAATGAACCTTTTCGGGGCACGAAAATCGAGCCCTAAAAAATGACGTCTTAAAATCAACAAAATCAGAGTCCGAAAAACAAAACAAATGGATCCTAAGTGCTTAATATATTATTTTTTGACTTCCCAAAACTTAAAATGTCAAAAAAAATGAAACTTTTCTAGGCACGAAAGTCGAGCCCTGAAAAATGACGTCTAAAAATTAGCAAAATCAGAGTCCGAAAAACAATACAAATGTCTCCTAAGTGCTTAATATATTATTTTTTGACTTCCCAAAACTTGAAATTTAAAAAAAAAATGAAACTTTTCGGGGCACGAAAATCGAGCCCTGTAAAAATCAGCAAAATCAAAGTCCGAAATACAAAACAAATTGGTCATAAGTGCTTCATATATTATTTTTTGACTTCCCAAAACTTGAAATTTGAAAAAAAAATAAAACTTTTCGGGGCACGAAAATCGAGCCCTGAAAAATGACGTCTTAAAATCAGCTAAATCAGAGTCCAAAAAACAAAACAAATGGCTCATATGTGCTTAATATATTATTTTTTGACTTCCCAAAACTTAAAATATCAAAAAAAATGAAACTTTTCGGGGCACGAAAGTCGAGACCTGAAAAATGAGGTCTAAAAATCAGCAAAATCAGAGTCCGAAAAACAATACAAATGTATCCTAAGTGCTTCATATATTATTTTTTGACATCCCAAAACTTCAAATGTAAAAAAAAATGAACCTTTTCGGGGCACGAAAATCGAGCCCTGAAAAATGACGTCTTAAAATCAGCAAAATCATAGTCCGAAAAACAAAACAAATGGCTCCTAAGTGCTTAATATATTATTTTTTGACTTCCCAAAACTTGAAATTTCAATAAAAATGAAACTTTTCGGGGCACGAAAATCGAGCCCTGAAAAATGAAGTCTAAAAATTAGCAAAATCAGAGTCCGAAAATCAATACAAATGTCTCCTATGTGCTTAATATATTATTTTTTGAATTCCAAAAACTAAAAATTTCAAAAAAAATGAAACTTTTCGGGGCACGAAAGTCGAGCCCTGAAAAATGACGTCAAAAAATCGGCAAAATCAGAGTCCGAAAAACAATACAAATGTATCCTAAGTGCTGCATATATATTTTTTGACATCCCAAAAAAAAATGAAACTTTTCGGGGCACGAAAATCGAGCACTGTAAAATGACGTCTTAAAATCAGCAAAACCAGAGTCCGAAAAACAAAACAAATGGCTCCTAAGTGCTTAATATATTATTTTTTGACTTCCCAAAACTTAAAATGTCAAAAAAAATGAAACTTCTCTTGGCACGAAAGTCGAGCCCTGAAAAATGACGTCTAAAAATCAGCAAAATCAGAGTCCGAAAAACAATACAAATGTCTAATAAGGGCTTAATATATTATTTTTTGAATTCCAAAAACTTAAAATTTCAAAAAAAATGAAACTTTTCGGGGCACGAAAATAGAGCCCTGAAAAATGAAGTCTAAAAATCAGCAAAATCAAAGTCCGAAAAACAAAACAAATTGGTCCTAAGTGCTTCATATATTATTTTTTGACTTCCCAAAACTTGAAATTTAAAAAAAAATGAAACTTTCGGGGCACGAAAATCGAGCCCTGAAAAATGACGTCTTAAAATCAGCTAAATTAGAGTCCGAAAAACAAAACAAATGGATCATAAGTGCTTAATATATTTTTTTTTGACTACTCAAAACTTGAAATTTCAAAAAAAATGAAACTTTTCGGGGCACGAAAATCGAGCCCTGAAAAATGAAGTCTAAAAATCAGCAAAATCAAAGTCCGAAATACAAAACAAATTGGTCTTAAGTGCTTCATATATTATTTTTTGACTTCCCAAAACTTGAAATTTGAAAAAAAAATAAAACTTTTCGGGGCACGAAAATCGAGCCCTGAAAAATGACGTCTTAAAATCAGCTAAATCAGAGTCCAAAAAACAAAACAAATGGCTCATATGTGCTTAATATATTATTTTTTGACTTCCCAAAACTTAAAATATCAAAAAAAATGAAACTTTTCGGGGCACGAAAGTCGAGACCTGAAAAATGAGGTCTAAAAATCAGCAAAATCAGAGTCCGAAAAACAATACAAATGTATCCTAAGTGCTTCATATATTATTTTTTGACATCCCAAAACTTCAAATGTAAAAAAAAATGAACCTTTTCGGGGCACGAAAATCGAGCCCTGAAAAATGACGTCTTAAAATCAGCAAAATCATAGTCCGAAAAACAAAACAAATGGCTCCTAAGTGCTTAATATATTATTTTTTGACTTCCCAAAACTTGAAATTTCAATAAAAATGAAACTTTTCGGGGCACGAAAATCGAGCCCTGAAAAATGAAGTCTAAAAATTAGCAAAATCAGAGTCCGAAAATCAATACAAATGTCTCCTATGTGCTTAATATATTATTTTTTGAATTCCAAAAACTAAAAATTTCAAAAAAAATGAAACTTTTCGGGGCACGAAAGTCGAGCCCTGAAAAATGACGTCAAAAAATCGGCAAAATCAGAGTCCGAAAAACAATACAAATGTATCCTAAGTGCTGCATATATATTTTTTGACATCCCAAAAAAAAATGAAACTTTTCGGGGCATGAAAATCGAGCACTGTAAAATGACGTCTTAAAATCAGCAAAACCAGAGTCCGAAAAACAAAACAAATGGCTCCTAAGTGCTTAATATATTATTTTTTGACTTCCCAAAACTTAAAATGTCAAAAAAAATGAAACTTCTCTGGGCACGAAAGTCGAGCCCTGAAAAATGACGTCTAAAAATCAGCAAAATCAGAGTCCGAAAAACAATACAAATGTCTAATAAGGGCTTAATATATTATTTTTTGAATTCCAAAAACTTAAAATTTCAAAAAAAATGAAACTTTTCGGGGCACGAAAATAGAGCCCTGAAAAATGAAGTCTAAAAATCAGCAAAATCAAAGTCCGAAAAACAAAACAAATTGGTCCTAAGTGCTTCATATATTATTTTTTGACTTCCCAAAACTTGAAATTTAAAAAAAAATGAAACTTTCGGGGCACGAAAATCGAGCCCTGAAAAATGACGTCTTAAAATCAGCTAAATTAGAGTCTGAAAAACAAAACAAATGGATCATAAGTGCTTAATATATTTTTTTTTGACTTCTCAAAACTTGAAATTTCAAAAAAAATGAAACTTTTCGGGGCACGAAAATCGAGCCCTGAAAAATGAAGTCTAAAAATTAGCAAAATCAGAGTCCGAAAATCAATACAAATGTCTCCTATGTGCTTAATATATTATTTTTTGAATTCCAAAAACTTAAAATTTCAAAAAAAATGAAACTTTTCGGGGCACGAAAGTCGAGCCCTGAAAATTGACGTCTAAAAATCAGCAAAATCAGAGTCCGAAAAACAATACAAATGTCTCCTAAGTGCTTAATATATTATTTTTTGACTTCCCAAAACTTGAAATTTCAAAAAAAATGAAACTTTTCGGGGCACGAAAATCGAGCCCTGAAAAATGAAGTCTAAAAATCAGCAAAATCAGAGTCCGAAAAACAAAACAAATGGCTCCTAAGTGCTTAATATATTATTTTTTGACTTCCCAAAACTTAAAATGTCAAAAAAAATGAAACTTTTCTAGGCACGAAAGTCGAGCCCTGAAAAATGACGTCTAAAAATCAGCAACATCAGAGTCCGAAAAACAATACAAATGTATCCTAAGTGCTTCGTATATTATTTTTTGACATCCCAAAACATAAAATGTAAAAAAAAAAGAACCTTTTCGGGGCACGAAAATCGAACCCTGAAAAATGACATCTTAAAATCAGCAAAATCAGAGTCCGAAAAACAAAACAAATGGCTCCTAAGTTCTTAATTTATTATATTTTGACTTCCCAAAACTTAAAATGTCAACAAAAATGAAACTTTTCTGGGCACGAAAGTCAAGCCCTGAAAAATGTCGTCTACTAATCAGCAAAATCAGAATCCGAAAAACAATACAAATGTATCCTAAGTGCTGCATATATTATTTTTTGACATCCCAAAACTAAAAATGTAAAAAAAAATGAAACTTTTCGGGGCATGAAAATCGAGCCCTGTAAATGACGTCTTAAAATCAGCAAAATCAGAGTCCGAAAAACAAAAAAAATAGCTCCTAAGTGCTTAATATATTATTTTTTGACTTTCCAAAATTTAAAATATCAAAAAAAATGAAACTTTTCTGGGCACGAAAGTCGAGCCCTGAAAAATGACGTCTAAAAATCAGCAAAATCAGAGTCCGAAAAACAATACAAATGTCTCATAAGGGCTTAATATATTATTTTTTGAATTCCAAAAACTTAAAATTTCAAAAAAAATGAAGTCTAAAAATCAGCAAAATCAAAGTCCGAAAAACAAAACAGATTGGTCCTAAGTGCTTCACATATTATTTTTTGACTTTCCAAAACTTGAAATTTAAAAAAAATGAAACTTTCGGGGCACGAAAATCGAGCCCTGAAAAATGACGTCTTTAAATCAGCTAAATTAGAGTCCGAAAAACAAAACAAATGGCTCATATTTGCTTAATATATTATTTTTTGACTTCCCAAAACTTAAAATGTCAAAAAAAATGAAACTTTTCGGGGCACGAAAATCGAGCCCTGAAAAATGACGTCTAAAAATCAGCAACATCAGAGTCCGAAAAACAATACAAATGTATCCTAAGTGCTTCATATATTATTTTTTGACATCCCAAAACTTAAAATGTAAAAAAAAATGAACCTTTTCGGGGCACGAAAATCGAGCCCTAAAAAATGACGTCTTAAAATCAACAAAATCAGAGTCCGAAAAACAAAACAAATGGATCCTAAGTGCTTAATATATTATTTTTTGACTTCCCAAAACTTAAAATGTCAAAAAAAATGAAACTTTTCTAGGCACGAAAGTCGAGCCCTGAAAAATGACGTCTAAAAATTAGCAAAATCAGAGTCCGAAAAACAATACAAATGTCTCCTAAGTGCTTAATATATTATTTTTTGACTTCCCAAAACTTGAAATTTAAAAAAAAAATGAAACTTTTCGGGGCACGAAAATCGAGCCCTGAAAAATGAAGTCTAAAAATCAGCAAAATCAAAGTCCGAAATACAAAACAAATTGGTCATAAGTGCTTCATATATTATTTTTTGACTTCCCAAAACTTGAAATTTGAAAAAAAAATAAAACTTTTCGGGGCACGAAAATCGAGCCCTGAAAAATGACGTCTTAAAATCAGCTAAATCAGAGTCCAAAAAACAAAACAAATGGCTCATATGTGCTTAATATATTATTTTTTGACTTCCCAAAACTTAAAATATCAAAAAAAATGAAACTTTTCGGGGCACGAAAGTCGAGACCTGAAAAATGAGGTCTAAAAATCAGCAAAATCAGAGTCCGAAAAACAATACAAATGTATCCTAAGTGCTTCATATATTATTTTTTGACATCCCAAAACTTCAAATGTAAAAAAAAATGAACCTTTTCGGGGCACGAAAATCGAGCCCTGAAAAATGACGTCTTAAAATCAGCAAAATCATAGTCCGAAAAACAAAACAAATGGCTCCTAAGTGCTTAATATATTATTTTTTGACTTCCCAAAACTGGAAATTTCAATAAAAATGAAACTTTTCGGGGCACGAAAATCGAGCCCTGAAAAATGAAGTCTAAAAATTAGCAAAATCAGAGTCCGAAAATCAATACAAATGTTTCCTATGTGCTTAATATATTATTTTTTGAATTCCAAAAACTAAAAATTTCAAAAAAAATGAAACTTTTCGGGGCACGAAAGTCGAGCCCTGAAAAATGACGTCAAAAAATCGGCAAAATCAGAGTCCGAAAAACAATACAAATGTATCCTAAGTGCTGCATATATATTTTTTGACATCCCAAAAAAAAATGAAACTTTTCGGGGCACGAAAATCGAGCACTGTAAAATGACGTCTTAAAATCAGCAAAACCAGAGTCCGAAAAACAAAACAAATGGCTCCTAAGTGCTTAATATATTATTTTTTGACTTCCCAAAACTTAAAATGTCAAAAAAAATGAAACTTCTCTGGGCACGAAAGTCGAGCCCTGAAAAATGACGTCTAAAAATCAGCAAAATCAGAGTGCGAAAAACAATACAAATGTCTAATAAGGGCTTAATATATTATTTTTTGAATTCCAAAAACTTAAAATTTCAAAAAAAATGAAACTTTTCGGGGCACGAAAATAGAGCCCTGAAAAATGAAGTCTAAAAATCAGCAAAATCAAAGTCCGAAAAACAAAACAAATTGGTCCTAAGTGCTTCATATATTATTTTTTGACTTCCCAAAACTTGAAATTTAAAAAAAAATGAAACTTTCGGGGCACGAAAATCGAGCCCTGAAAAATGACGTCTTAAAATCAGCTAAATTAGAGTCCGAAAAACAAAACAAATGGATCATAAGTGCTTAATATATTTTTTTTTGACTTCTCAAAACTTGAAATTTCAAAAAAAATGAAACTTTTCGGGGCACGAAAATCGAGCCCTGAAAAATGAAGTCTAAAAATCAGCAAAATCAAAGTCCGAAATACAAAACAAATTGGTCATAAGTGCTTCATATATTATTTTTTGACTTCCCAAAACTTGAAATTTGAAAAAAAAAAAAAACTTTTCGGGGCACGAAAATCGAGCCCTGAAAAATGACGTCTTAAAATCAGCTAAATCAGAGTCCAAAAAACAAAACAAATGGCTCATATGTGCTTAATATATTATTTTTTGACTTCCCAAAACTTAAAATATCAAAAAAAATGAAACTTTTCGGGGCACGAAAGTCGAGACCTGAAAAATGAGGTCTAAAAATCAGCAAAATCAGAGTCCGAAAAACAATACAAATGTATCCTAAGTGCTTCATATATTATTTTTTGACATCCCAAAACTTCAAATGTAAAAAAAAATGAACATTTTCGGGGCACGAAAATCGAGCCCTGAAAAATGACGTCTTAAAATCAGCAAAATCATAGTCCGAAAAACAAAACAAATGGCTCCTAAGTGCTTAATATATTATTTTTTGACTTCCCAAAACTTGAAATTTCAATAAAAATGAAACTTTTCGGGGCACGAAAATCGAGCCCTGAAAAATGAAGTCTAAAAATTAGCAAAATCAGAGTCCGAAAATCAATACAAATGTCTCCTATGTGCTTAATATATTATTTTTTGAATTCCAAAAACTAAAAATTTCAAAAAAAATGAAACTTTTCGGGGCACGAAAGTCGAGCCCTGAAAAATGACGTCAAAAAATCGGCAAAATCAGAGTCCGAAAAACAATACAAATGTATCCTAAGTGCTGCATATATATTTTTTGACATCCCAAAAAAAAATGAAACTTTTCGGGGCACGAAAATCGAGCACTGTAAAATGACGTCTTAAAATCAGCAAAACCAGAGTCCGAAAAACAAAACAAATGGCTCCTAAGTGCTTAATATATTATTTTTTGACTTCCCAAAACTTAAAATGTCAAAAAAAATGAAACTTCTCTGGGCACGAAAGTCGAGCCCTGAAAAATGACGTCTAAAAATCAGCAAAATCAGAGTCCGAAAAACAATACAAATGTCTAATAAGGGCTTAATATATTATTTTTTGAATTCCAAAAACTTAAAATTTCAAAAAAAATGAAACTTTTCGGGGCACGAAAATAGAGCCCTGAAAAATGAAGTCTAAAAATCAGCAAAATCAAAGTCCGAAAAACAAAACAAATTGGTCCTAAGTGCTTCATATATTATTTTTTGACTTCCCAAAACTTGAAATTTAAAAAAAAATGAAACTTTCGGGGCACGAAAATCGAGCCCTGAAAAATGACGTCTTAAAATCAGCTAAATTAGAGTCCGAAAAACAAAACAAATGGATCATAAGTGCTTAATATATTTTTTTTTGACTTCTCAAAACTTGAAATTTCAAAAAAAATGAAACTTTTCGGGGCACGAAAATCGAGCCCTGAAAAATGAAGTCTAAAAATTAGCAAAATCAGAGTCCGAAAATCAATACAAATGTCTCCTATGTGCTTAATATATTATTTTTTGAATTCCAAAAACTTAAAATTTCAAAAAAAATGAAACTTTTCGGGGCACGAAAGTCGAGCCCTGAAAATTGACGTCTAAAAATCAGCAAAATCAGAGTCCGAAAAACAATACAAATGTCTCCTAAGTGCTTAATATATTATTTTTTGACTTCCCAAAACTTGAAATTTCAAAAAAAATGAAACTTTTCGGGGCACGAAAATCGAGCCCTGAAAAATGAAGTCTAAAAATCAGCAAAATCAGAGTCCGAAAAACAAAACAAATGGCTCCTAAGTGCTTAATATATTATTTTTTGACTTCCCAAAACTTAAAATGTCAAAAAAAATGAAACTTTTCTAGGCACGAAAGTCGAGCCCTGAAAAATGACGTCTAAAAATCAGCAACATCAGAGTCCGAAAAACAATACAAATGTATCCTAAGTGCTTCGTATATTATTTTTTGACATCCCAAAACATAAAATGTAAAAAAAAAAGAACCTTTTCGGGGCACGAAAATCGAACCCTGAAAAATGACATCTTAAAATCAGCAAAATCAGAGTCCGAAAAACAAAACAAATGGCTCCTAAGTTCTTAATTTATTATATTTTGACTTCCCAAAACTTAAAATGTCAACAAAAATGAAACTTTTCTGGGCACGAAAGTCAAGCCCTGAAAAATGTCGTCTACTAATCAGCAAAATCAGAATCCGAAAAACAATACAAATGTATCCTAAGTGCTGCATATATTATTTTTTGACATCCCAAAACTAAAAATGTAAAAAAAAATGAAACTTTTCGGGGCATGAAAATCGAGCCCTGTAAATGACGTCTTAAAATCAGCAAAATCAGAGTCCGAAAAACAAAAAAAATAGCTCCTAAGTGCTTAATATATTATTTTTTGACTTTCCAAAATTTAAAATATCAAAAAAAATGAAACTTTTCTGGGCACGAAAGTCGAGCCCTGAAAAATGACGTCTAAAAATCAGCAAAATCAGAGTCCGAAAAACAATACAAATGTCTCATAAGGGCTTAATATATTATTTTTTGAATTCCAAAAACTTAAAATTTCAAAAAAAATGAAGTCTAAAAATCAGCAAAATCAAAGTCCGAAAAACAAAACAGATTGGTCCTAAGTGCTTCACATATTATTTTTTGACTTTCCAAAACTTGAAATTTAAAAAAAATGAAACTTTCGGGGCACGAAAATCGAGCCCTGAAAAATGACGTCTTTAAATCAGCTAAATTAGAGTCCGAAAAACAAAACAAATGGCTCATATTTGCTTAATATATTATTTTTTGACTTCCCAAAACTTAAAATGTCAAAAAAAATGAAACTTTTCGGGGCACGAAAATCGAGCCCTGAAAAATGACGTCTAAAAATCAGCAACATCAGAGTCCGAAAAACAATACAAATGTATCCTAAGTGCTTCATATATTATTTTTTGACATCCCAAAACTTAAAATGTAAAAAAAAATGAACCTTTTCGGGGCACGAAAATCGAGCCCTAAAAAATGACGTCTTAAAATCAACAAAATCAGAGTCCGAAAAACAAAACAAATGGATCCTAAGTGCTTAATATATTATTTTTTGACTTCCCAAAACTTAAAATGTCAAAAAAAATGAAACTTTTCTAGGCACGAAAGTCGAGCCCTGAAAAATGACGTCTAAAAATTAGCAAAATCAGAGTCCGAAAAACAATACAAATGTCTCCTAAGTGCTTAATATATTATTTTTTGACTTCCCAAAACTTGAAATTTAAAAAAAAAATGAAACTTTTCGGGGCACGAAAATCGAGCCCTGAAAAATGAAGTCTAAAAATCAGCAAAATCAAAGTCCGAAATACAAAACAAATTGGTCATAAGTGCTTCATATATTATTTTTTGACTTCCCAAAACTTGAAATTTGAAAAAAAAATAAAACTTTTCGGGGCACGAAAATCGAGCCCTGAAAAATGACGTCTTAAAATCAGCAAAATCAGAGTCCAAAAAACAAAACAAATGGCTCATATGTGCTTAATATATTATTTTTTGACTTCCCAAAACTTAAAATATCAAAAAAAATGAAACTTTTCGGGGCACGAAAGTCGAGACCTGAAAAATGAGGTCTAAAAATCAGCAAAATCAGAGTCCGAAAAACAATACAAATGTATCCTAAGTGCTTCATATATTATTTTTTGACATCCCAAAACTTAAAATGTAAAAAAAAATGAACCTTTTCGGGGCACGAAAATCGAGCCCTGAAAAATGACGTCTTAAAATCAGCAAAATCATAGTCCGAAAAACAAAACAAATGGCTCCTAAGTGCTTAATATATTATTTTTTGACTTCCCAAAACTTGAAATTTCAATAAAAATGAAACTTTTCGGGGCACGAAAATCGAGCCCTGAAAAATGAAGTCTAAAAATTAGCAAAATCAGAGTCCGAAAATCAATACAAATGTCTCCTATGTGCTTAATATATTATTTTTTGAATTCCAAAAACTTAAAATTTCAAAAAAAATGAAACTTTTCGGGGCACGAAAGTCGAGCCCTGAAAAATGACGTCAAAAAATCGGCAAAATCAGAGTCCGAAAAACAATACAAATGTATCCTAAGTGCTGCATATATATTTTTTGACATCCCAAAACTTAAAATGAAAAAAAAATGAAACTTTTCGGGGCACGAAAATCGAGCCCTGTAAAATGACGTCTTAAAATCAGCAAAACCAGAGTCCGAAAAACAAAACAAATGGCTCCTAAGTGCTTAATATATTATTTTTTGACTTCCCAAAACTTAAAATGTCAAAAAAAATGAAACTTCTCTGGGCACGAAAGTCGAGCCCTGAAAAATGACGTCTAAAAATCAGCAAAATCAGAGTCCGAAAAACAATACAAATGTCTAATAAGAGCTTAATATATTATTTTTTGAATTCCAAAAACTTAAAATTTCAAAAAAAATGAAACTTTTCGGGGCACGAAAATAGAGCCCTGAAAAATGAAGTCTAAAAATCAGCAAAATCAAAGTCCGAAAAACAAAACAAATTGGTCCTAAGTGCTTCATATATTATTTTTTGACTTCCCAAAACTTGAAATATAAAAAAAAATGAAACTTTCGGGGCACGAAAATCGAGCCCTGAAAAATGACGTCTTAAAATCAGCTAAATTAGAGTCCGAAAAACAAAACAAATGGATCATAAGTGCTTAATATATTTTTTTTTTGACTTCTCAAAACTTGAAATTTCAAAAAAAATGAAACTTTTCGGGGCACGAAAATCGAGCCCTTAAAAAAGAAGTCTAAAAATCAGCAAAATCAGAGTCCGAAAAACAAAACAAATGGCTGCTATGTGCTTAATATATTATTTTTTGACTTCCCAAAACTTAAAATGTCAAAAAAAATGAAACTTTTCGGGGCACGAAAGTCGAGCCCTGAAAAATGACGTCTAAAAATCAGCAAAATCAGAGTCCGAAAAACAATAAAAATGTCTCCTAAGTGCTTAATATATTATTTTTTGACTTCCCAAAACTTGAAATTTCAAAGAAAATGAAACTTTTCGGGGCACGGAAATCGAGCCCTGAAAAATGAAGTCTAAAAATCAGCAAAATCAGAGTCCGAAAAACAAAACAAATGGCTCCTAAGTGCTTAATATATTATTTTTTGACTTCCCAAAACTTAAAATGTCAAAAAAAATGAAACTTTTCTAGGCACGAAAGTCGAGCCCTGAAAAATGACGTCTAAAAATCAGCAACATCAGAGTCCGAAAAACAATACAAATGTATCCTAAGTGCTTCATATATTATTTTTTGACATCCCAAAACATAAAATGTAAAAAAAAAAGAACCTTTTCGGGGCACGAAAATCGAACCCTGAAAAATGACATCTTAAAATCAGCTAAATCAGAGTCCGAAAAATAAAACAAATGGCTCCTAAGTTCTTAATTTATTATATTTTGACTTCCCAAAACTTAAAATGTCAACAAAAATGAAACTTTTCTGGGCACGAAAGTCAAGCCCTGAAAAATGACGTCTACTAATCAGCAAAATCAGAATCCGAAAAACAATACAAATGTATCCTAAGTGCTGCATATATTATTTTTTGACATCCCAAAACTTAAAATGTAAAAAAAAACGAAACTTTTCGGGGCATGAAAATCGAGCCCTGTAAATGACGTCTTAAAATCAGCAAAATCAGAGTCCGAAAAAGAAAACAAATAGCTCCTAAGTGCTTAATATATTATTTTTTGACTTTCCAAAATTTAAAATGTCAAAAAAAATGAAACTTTTCTGGGCACGAAAGTCGAGCCCTGAAAAATGACGTCTAAAAATCAGCAAAATCAGAGTCCGAAAAATAATACAAATGTCTCATAAGGGCTTAATATATTATTTTTTGAATTCCAAAAACTTAAAATTTCAAAAAAAATGAAACTTTTCGTGGCACGAAAATCGAGCCCTGAAAAATGAAGTCTAAAACTCAGCAAAATCAAAGTCCGAAAAACAAAACAAATTGGTCCTAAGTGCTTCATATATTACTTTTTGACTTCCCAAAACTTGAAATTTAAAAAAAAATGAAAATTTCGGGGGCACGAAAAAGGAGCCCTGAAAAATGACGTCTTAAAATCAGCTAAATTAGAGTCCGAAAAACAAAACAAATGGCTCATATGTGCTTAATATATTATTTTTTGACTTCCCAAAACTTAAAATGTCAAAAAAAATGAAACTTTTCTGGGCACGATAGTCGAGCCCTGAAAAATGACGTCTAAAAATTAGCAAAATAAGAGTCCGAAAAACAATACAAATGTCTCATAAGGGCTTAATATATTATTTTTTGAATTCCAAAAACTTAAAATTTCAAAAAAAACGAAACTTTTCGGGGCACGAAAATCGAGCCCTGTAAAATGACGTCTTAAAATCAGCAAAACCAGAGTCCGAAAAACAAAACAAATGGCTCCTAAGTGCTTAATATATTATTTTTTGACTTCCCAAAACTTAAAATGTCAAAAAAAATGAAACTTCTCTGGGCACGAAAGTCGAGCCCTGAAAAATGACGTCTAAAAATCAGCAAAATCAGAGTCCGAAAAACAATACAAATGTCTAATAAGAGCTTAATATATTATTTTTTGAATTCCAAAAACTTAAAATTTCAAAAAAAATGAAACTTTTCGGGGCACGAAAATAGAGCCCTGAAAAATGAAGTCTAAAAATCAGCAAAATCAAAGTCCGAAAAACAAAACAAATTGGTCCTAAGTGCTTCATATATTATTTTTTGACTTCCCAAAACTTGAAATATAAAAAAAAATGAAACTTTCGGGGCACGAAAATCGAGCCCTGAAAAATGACGTCTTAAAATCAGCTAAATTAGAGTCCGAAAAACAAAACAAATGGATCATAAGTGCTTAATATATTTTTTTTTGACTTCTCAAAACTTGAAATTTCAAAAAAAATGAAACTTTTCGGGGCACGAAAATCGAGCCCTTAAAAAAGAAGTCTAAAAATCAGCAAAATCAGAGTCCGAAAAACAAAACAAATGGCTGCTATGTGCTTAATATATTATTTTTTGACTTCCCAAAACTTAAAATGTCAAAAAAAATGAAACTTTTCGGGGCACGAAAGTCGAGCCCTGAAAAATGACGTCTAAAAATCAGCAAAATCAGAGTCCGAAAAACAATAAAAATGTCTCCTAAGTGCTTAATATATTATTTTTTGACTTCCCAAAACTTGAAATTTCAAAGAAAATGAAACTTTTCGGGGCACGGAAATCGAGCCCTGAAAAATGAAGTCTAAAAATCAGCAAAATCAGAGTCCGAAAAACAAAACAAATGGCTCCTAAGTGCTTAATATATTATTTTTTGACTTCCCAAAACTTAAAATGTCAAAAAAAATGAAACTTTTCTAGGCACGAAAGTCGAGCCCTGAAAAATGACGTCTAAAAATCAGCAACATCAGAGTCCGAAAAACAATACAAATGTATCCTAAGTGCTTCATATATTATTTTTTGACATCCCAAAACATAAAATGTAAAAAAAAAAGAACCTTTTCGGGGCACGAAAATCGAACCCTGAAAAATGACATCTTAAAATCAGCTAAATCAGAGTCCGAAAAATAAAACAAATGGCTCCTAAGTTCTTAATTTATTATATTTTGACTTCCCAAAACTTAAAATGTCAACAAAAATGAAACTTTTCTGGGCACGAAAGTCAAGCCCTGAAAAATGACGTCTACTAATCAGCAAAATCAGAATCCGAAAAACAATACAAATGTATCCTAAGTGCTGCATATATTATTTTTTGACATCCCAAAACTTAAAATGTAAAAAAAAACGAAACTTTTCGGGGCATGAAAATCGAGCCCTGTAAATGACGTCTTAAAATCAGCAAAATCAGAGTCCGAAAAAGAAAACAAATAGCTCCTAAGTGCTTAATATATTATTTTTTGACTTTCCAAAATTTAAAATGTCAAAAAAAATGAAACTTTTCTGGGCACGAAAGTCGAGCCCTGAAAAATGACGTCTAAAAATCAGCAAAATCAGAGTCCGAAAAATAATACAAATGTCTCATAAGGGCTTAATATATTATTTTTTGAATTCCAAAAACTTAAAATTTCAAAAAAAATGAAACTTTTCGTGGCACGAAAATCGAGCCCTGAAAAATGAAGTCTAAAACTCAGCAAAATCAAAGTCCGAAAAACAAAACAAATTGGTCCTAAGTGCTTCATATATTACTTTTTGACTTCCCAAAACTTGAAATTTAAAAAAAAATGAAAATTTCGGGGGCACGAAAAAGGAGCCCTGAAAAATGACGTCTTAAAATCAGCTAAATTAGAGTCCGAAAAACAAAACAAATGGCTCATATGTGCTTAATATATTATTTTTTGACTTCCCAAAACTTAAAATGTCAAAAAAAATGAAACTTTTCTGGGCACGATAGTCGAGCCCTGAAAAATGACGTCTAAAAATTAGCAAAATAAGAGTCCGAAAAACAATACAAATGTCTCATAAGGGCTTAATATATTATTTTTTGAATTCCAAAAACTTAAAATTTCAAAAAAAACGAAACTTTTCGGGGCACGAAAATCGAGCCCTGAAAAATGAAGTCTAAAAATCAGCAAAATCAAAGTCCGAAAAACAAAACAAATTGGTCCTAAGTGCTTCACATATTATTTTTTGACTTTCCAAAACTTGAAATTTAAAAAAAATGAAACTTTCGGGGCACGAAAATCGAGCCCTGAAAAATGACGTCTTTAAATCAGCTAAATTAGAGTCCGAAAAACAAAACAAATGGCTCATATTTGCTTAATATATTATTTTTTGACTTCCCAAAACTTAAAATATCAAAAAAAATGAAACTTTTCGGGGCACGAAAGTCGAGACCTGAAAAATGAGGTCTAAAAATCAGCAAAATCAGAGTCCGAAAAACAATACAAATGTATCCTAAGTGCTTCATATATTATTTTTTGACATCCCAAAACTTAAAATGTAAAAAAAAATGAACCTTTTCGGGGCACGAAAATCGAGCCCTGAAAAATGACGTCTTAAAATCAGCAAAATCATAGTCCGAAAAACAAAACTAATGGCTCCTAAGTGCTTAATATATTATTTTTTGACTTCCCAAAACTTGAAATTTCAATAAAAATGAAACTTTTCGGGGCACGAAAATCGAGCCCTGAAAAATGAAGTCTAAAAATTAGCAAAATCAGAGTCCGAAAATCAATACAAATGTCTCCTATGTGCTTAATATATTATTTTTTGACTTCCCAAAACTTAAAATATAAGAAAAAAAATGAAACTTTTCGGGGCACGAAAGTCGAGCCCTGAAAAATGACGTCAAAAAATCGGCAAAATCAGAGTCCGAAAAACAATACAAATGTATCCTAAGTGCTGCATATATTATTTTTTGACATCCCAAAACTTAAAATGAAAAAAAAATGAAACTTTTCGGGGCACGAAAATCGAGCCCTGTAAAATGACGTCTTAAAATCAGCAAAACCAGAGTCCGAAAAACAAAACAAATGGCTCCTAAGTTCTTAATTTATTATATTTTGACTTCCCAAAACTTAAAATGTCAACAAAAATGAAACTTTTCTGGGCACGAAAGTCAAGCCCTGAAAAATGACGTCTACTAATCAGCAAAATCAGAATCCGAAAAACAATACAAATGTATCCTAAGTGCTGCATATATTATTTTTTGACATCCCAAAACTTAAAATGTAAAAAAAAACGAAACTTTTCGGGGCATGAAAATCGAGCCCTGTAAATGACGTCTTAAAATCAGCAAAATCAGAGTCCGAAAAAGAAAACAAATAGCTCCTAAGTGCTTAATATATTATTTTTTGACTTTCCAAAATTTAAAATGTCAAAAAAAATGAAACTTTTCTGGGCACGAAAGTCGAGCCCTGAAAAATGACGTCTAAAAATCAGCAAAATCAGAGTCCGAAAAATAATACAAATGTCTCATAAGGGCTTAATATATTATTTTTTGAATTCCAAAAACTTAAAATTTCAAAAAAATGAAACTTTTCGTGGCACGAAAATCGAGCCCTGAAAAATGAAGTCTAAAACTCAGCAAAATCAAAGTCCGAAAAACAAAACAAATTGGTCCTAAGTGCTTCATATATTACTTTTTGACTTCCCAAAACTTGAAATTTAAAAAAAAATGAAAATTTCGGGGGCACGAAAAATGAGCCCTGAAAAATGACGTCTTAAAATCAGCTAAATTAGAGTCCGAAAAACAAAACAAATGGCTCATATGTGCTTAATATATTATTTTTTGACTTCCCAAAACTTAAAATGTCAAAAAAAATGAAACTTTTCTGGGCACGATAGTCGAGCCCTGAAAAATGACGTCTAAAAATTAGCAAAATAAGAGTCCGAAAAACAATACAAATGTCTCATAAGGGCTTAATATATTATTTTTTGAATTCCAAAAACTTAAAATTTCAAAAAAAACGAAACTTTTCGGGGCACGAAAATCGAGCCCTGAAAAATGAAGTCTAAAAATCAGCAAAATCAAAGTCCGAAAAACAAAACAAATTGGTCCTAAGTGCTTCACATATTATTTTTTGACTTTCCAAAACTTGAAATTTAAAAAAAATGAAACTTTCGGGGCACGAAAATCGAGCCCTGAAAAATGACGTCTTTAAATCAGCTAAATTAGAGTCCGAAAAACAAAACAAATGGCTCATATTTGCTTAATATATTATTTTTTGACTTCCCAAAACTTAAAATATCAAAAAAAATGAAACTTTTCGGGGCACGAAATTCGAGACCTGAAAAATGATGTCTAAAAATCAGCAAAATCAGAGTCCGAAAAACAATACAAATGTATCCTAAGTGCTTCATATATTATTTTTTGACATCCCAAAACTTAAAATGTAAAAAAAAATGAACCTTTTCGGGGCACGAAAATCGAGCCCTGAAAAATGACGTCTTAAAATCATCAAAATCATAGTCCGAAAAACAAAACTAATGGCTCCTAAGTGCTTAATATATTATTTTTTGACTTCCCAAAACTTGAAATTTCAATAAAAATGAAACTTTTCGGGGCACGAAAATCGAGCCCTGAAAAATGAAGTCTAAAAATTAGCAAAATCAGAGTCCGAAAATCAATACAAATGTCTCCTATGTGCTTAATATATTATTTTTTGACTTCCCAAAACTTAAAATATAAAAAAAAAAATGAAACTTTTCGGGGCACGAAAGTCGAGCCCTGAAAAATGACGTCAAAAAATCGGCAAAATCAGAGTCCGAAAAACAATACAAATGTATCCTAAGTGCTGCATATATTATTTTTTGACATCCCAAAACTTAAAATGAAAAAAAAATGAAACTTTTCGGGGCACGAAAATCGAGCCCTGTAAAATGACGTCTTAAAATCAGCAAAACCAGAGTCCGAAAAACAAAACAAATGGCTCCTAAGTGCTTAATATATTATTTTTTGACTTCCCAAAACTTAAAATGTCAAAAAAAATAAAACATCTCTGGGCACGAAAGTCGAGCCCTGAAAAATGACGTCTAAAAATCAGCAAAATCAGAGTCCGAAAAACAATACAAATGTCTCATAAGGGCTTAATATATTATTTTTTGAATTCCAAAAACTTAAAATTTCAAAAAAAATGAAACTTTTCGGGGCACGAAAATAGAGCCCTGAAAAATGAAGTCTAAAAATCAGCAAAATCAAAGTCCGAAAAACAAAACAAATTGGTCCTAAGTGCTTCATATATTATTTTTTGACTTCCCAAAACTTGAAATTTAAAAAAAAATGAAACTTTCGGGGCACGAAAATCGAGCCCTGAAAAATGACGTCTTAAAATCAGCTAAATTAGAGTCCGAAAAACAAAACAAATGGATCATAAGTGCTTAATATATTTTTTTTTGACTTCTCAAAACTTGAAATTTCAAAAAAAATAAAACTTTTCGGGGCACGAAAATCGAGCCCTTAAAAAAGAAGTCTAAAAATCAGCAAAATAAGAGTCCGAAAAACAAAACAAATGGCTGCTATATGCTTAATATATTATTTTTTGACTTCTCAAAACTTAAAATGTCAAAAAAAATGAAACTTTTCGGGGCACGAAAGTCGAGCCCTGAAAAATGACGTCTAAAAATCAGCAAAATCAGAGTCCGAAAAACAATACAAATGTCTCCTAAGTGCTTAATATATTATTTTTTGACTTCCCAAAACTTGAAATTTCAAAAAAAATGAAACTTTTCGGGGCACGAAAATCGAGCCCTGAAAAATGAAGTCTAAAAATCAGCAAAATCAGAGTCCGAAAAACAAAACAAATGGCTCCTAAGTGCTTAATATATTATTTTTTTACTTCCAAAAACTTAAAATGTCAAAAAAAATGAAACTTTTCTAGGCACGAAAGTCGAGACCTGAAAAATGACGTCTAAAAATCAGCAACATCAGAGTCCGAAAAACAATACAAATGTATCCTAAGTGCTTCATATATTATTTTTTGACATCCCAAAACATAAAATGTAAAAAAAAAAAGAACCTTTTCGGGGCACGAAAATCGAACCCTGAAAAATGACGTCTTAAAATCAGCAAAATCAGAGTCCGAAAAACAAAACAAATGGCTCCTAAGTTCTTAATTTATTATATTTTGACTTCCCAAAACTTAAAATGTCAAAAAAAATGAAACTTTTCTGGGCACGAAAGTCAAGCCCTGAAAAATGACGTCTACTAATCAGCAAAATCAGAATCCGAAAAACAATACAAATGTATCCTAAGTGCTGCATATATTATTTTTTGACATCCCAAAACTTAAAATGTAAAAAAAAACGAAACTTTTCGGGGCATGAAAATCGAGCCCTGTAAATGACGTCTTAAAATCAGCAAAATCAGAGTCCGAAAAAGAAAACAAATAGCTCCTAAGTGCTTAATATATTATTTTTTGACTTTCCAAAATTTAAAATGTCAAAAAAAATGAAACTTTTCTGGGCACGAAAGTCGAGCCCTGAAAAATGACGTCTAAAAATCAGCAAAATCAGAGTCCGAAAAATAATACAAATGTCTCATAAGGGCTTAATATATTATTTTTTGAATTCCAAAAACTTAAAATTTCAAAAAAAATGAAACTTTTCGTGGCACGAAAATCGAGCCCTGAAAAATGAAGTCTAAAACTCAGCAAAATCAAAGTCCGAAAAACAAAACAAATTGGTCCTAAGTGCTTCATATATTACTTTTTGACTTCCCAAAACTTGAAATTTAAAAAAAAATGAAAATTTCGGGGGCACGAAAAATGAGCCCTGAAAAATGACGTCTTAAAATCAGCTAAATTAGAGTCCGAAAAACAAAACAAATGGCTCATATGTGCTTAATATATTATTTTTTGACTTCCCAAAACTTAAAATGTCAAAAAAAATGAAACTTTTCTGGGCACAATAGTCGAGCCCTGAAAAATGACGTCTAAAAATTAGCAAAATAAGAGTCCGAAAAACAATACAAATGTCTCATAAGGGCTTAATATATTATTTTTTGAATTCCAAAAACTTAAAATTTAAAAAAAAACGAAACTTTTCGGGGCACGAAAATCGAGCCCTGAAAAATGAAGTCTAAAAATCAGCAAAATCAAAGTCCGAAAAACAAAACAAATTGGTCCTAAGTGCTTCACATATTATTTTTTGACTTCCCAAAACTTGAAATTTAAAAAAAAATGAAACTTTCGGGGCACGAAAATCGAGCCCTGAAAAATGACGTCTTAAAATCAGCTAAATTAGAGTCCGAAAAACAAAACAAATGGATCATAAGTGCTTAATATATTTTTTTTTGAATTCTCAAAACTTGAAATTTCAAAAAAAATGAAACTTTTCGGGGCACGAAAATCGAGCCCTTAAAAAAGAAGTCTAAAAATCAGCAAAGTCAGAGTCCGAAAAACAAAACAAATGGCTGCTATGTGCTTAATATATTATTTTTTGACTTCCCAAAACTTAAAATGTCAAAAAAAATGAAACTTTTCGGGGCACGAAAGTCGAGCCCTGAAAAATGACGTCTAAAAATCAGCAAAATCAGAGTCCGAAAAACAATACAAATGTCTCCTAAGTGCTTAATATATTATTTTTTGACTTCCCAAAACTTGAAATTTCAAAAAAAATGAAACTTTTCGGGGCACGAAAATCGAGCCCTGAATAATGAAGTCTAAAAATCAGCAAAATCAGAGTCCGAAAAACAAAACAAATGGCTCCTAAGTGCTTAATATATTATTTTTTGACTTCCCAAAACTTAAAATGTCAAAAAAAATGAAACTTTTCTTGGCACGAAAGTCGAGCCCTGAAAAATGACGTCTAAAAATCAGCAACATCAGAGTCCGAAAAACAATACAAATGTATCCTAAGTGCTTCATATATTATTTTTTGACATCCCAAAACATAAAATGTAAAAAAAAAAGAACCTTTTCGGGGCACAAAAATCGAACCCTGAAAAATGACATCTTAAAATCAGCAAAATCAGAGTCCGAAAAACAAAACAAATAGCTCCTAAGTGCTTAATATATTATTTTTTGACTTTCCAAAATTTAAAATGTCAAAAAAAATGAAACTTTTCTGGGCACGAAAGTCGAGCCCTGAAAAATGACGTCTAAAAATCAGCAAAATCAGAGTCCGAAAAACAATACAAATGTCTCATAAGGGCTTAATATATTATTTTTTGAATTCCAAAAACTTAAAATTTCAAAAAAAATGAAACTTTTCGGGGCACGAAAATCGAGCCCTGAAAAATGAAGTCTAAAACTCAGCAAAATCAAAGTCCGAGAAACAAAACAAATTGGTCCTAAGTGCTTCATATATTACTTTTTGACTTCCCAAAACTTGAAATTTAAAAAAAAATGAAACTTTCGGGGGCACGAAAAATGAGCCCTGAAAAATGACGTCTTAAAATCAGCTAAATTAGAGTCCGAAAACAAAACAAATGGCTCATATGTGCTTAATATATTATTTTTTGACTTCCCGAAACTTAAAATGTCAAAAAAATGAAACTTTTCGGGGCACGAAAGTCGAGCCCTGAAAAATGATGTCTAAAATCAGCAACATCAGAGTCCGAAAAACAATACAAATGTATCCTAAGTGCTTCATATATTATTTTTTGACATCCCAAAACTTAAAATGTAAAAAAAAATGAACCTTTTCGGGGCACGAAAATCAAGCCCTCAAAAATGACTTCTTAAAATCAGCAAAATCAGAGTCCGAAAAACAAAACAAATGGCTCCTAAGTGCTTAATATATTATTTTTTGACTTCCCAAAACTTGAAATTTCAAAAAAAATGAAACTTCGGGGCACGAAAATCGAGCCCTGAAAAATGAATTCTAAAAATCAGCAAAATCAGAGTCCGAAAAACGAAACAAATGGCTCCTATGTGCTTAATATATTATTTTTTGACTTCCCAAAACTTAAAATGTAAAAAAAAATGAAACTTTTCGGGGCACGAAAGTCGAGCCTTGAAAAATGACGTCTACAAGTTAGCAAAATCAGAGTCCGAAAATCAATACAAATGTCTCCTATGTGCTTAATATATTATTTTTTGAATTCCAAAAACTTAAAATTTCAAAAAAAATGAAAGTTTTCGGGGCACGAAAGTCGAGCCCTGAAAAATGACGTCAAAAAATCGGCAAAATCAGAGTCCGAAAAACAATACAAATGTATCCTAAGTGCTGCATATATTATTTTTTGACATCCCAAAACTTAAAATGTAAAAAAAAATGAAACTTTTCGGGGCACGAAAATCGAGCCCTGTAAAATGACGTCTTAAAATCAGCAAAATCAGAGTCCGAAAAACAAAACAAATGGCTCCTAAGTGCTTAATATATTATTTTTTGACTTCCCAAAACTTAAAATGTCAAAAAAAATGAAACTTTTCTTGGCACGATAGTCGAGCCCTGAAAAATGACGTCTAAAAATCAGCAAAATAAGAGTCCGAAAAACAATACAAATGTCTCATAAGGGCTTAATATATTATTTTTTGAATTCCAAAAACTTAAAATTTCAAAAAAAATGAAACTTTTCGGGGCACGAAAATCGAGCCCTGAAAAATGAAGTCTAAAAATCAGCAAAATCAAAGTCCGAAAAACAAAACAAATTGGTCCTAAGTGCTTCACATATTATTTTTTGACTTTCCAAAACTTGAAATTTAAAAAAAATGAAACTTTCGGGGCACGAAAATCGAGCCCTGAAAAATGAAGTCTAAAAATCAGCAAAATCAGAGTTCGAAAAACAAAACAAATGGATCCTAAGTGCTTAATATATTATTTTTTGACTTCCCAAAACTTAAAATGTCAAAAAAAATGAACCTTTTCTAGGCACGAAAGTCGAGCCTTGAAAAATGACGTCTAAAAATTAGCAAAATCAGAGTCCGAAAAACAATACAAATGTCTCCTAAGTGCTTCATATATTATTTTTTGACTTCCCAAAACTTGAAATTTAAAAAAAAAATGAAACTTTTCGGGGCACGAAAATCGAGCCCTGAAAAATGAAGTCTAAAAATCAGCAAAATCAAAGTCCGAAAAACAAAACAAATTGGTCCTAAGTGCTTCACATATTATTTTTTGACTTTCCAAAACTTGAAATTTAAAAAAAATGAAACTTTCGGGGCACGAAAATCGAGCCCTGAAAAATGACGTCTTTAAATCAGCTAAATTAGAGTCCGAAAAATAAAACAAATGGCTCATATTTGCTTAATATATTATTTTTTGACTTCCCAAAACTTAAAATATCAAAAAAAATGAAACTTTTCGGGGCACGAAAGTCGAGACCTGAAAAATGAGGTCTAAAAATCAGCAAAATCAGAGTCCGAAAAACAATACAAATGTATCCTAAGTGCTTCATATATTATTTTTTGACATCCCAAAACTTAAAATGTAAAAAAAAATGAACCTTTTCGGGGCACGAAAATCGAGCCCTGAAAAATGAAATCTAAAAATCAGCAAAATCAGAGTCCGAAAAACAAAACAAATGGCTCCTAAGTGCTTAATATATTATTTTTTGACTTCCAAAAACTTAAAATGTCAAAAAAAATGAAACTTTTCTAGGCACGAAAGTCGAGCCCTGAAAAATGACGTCTAAAAATCAGCAACATCAGAGTCCGAAAAACAATACAAATGTATCCTAAGTGCTTCATATATTATTTTTTGACATCCCAAAACATAAAATGTAAAAAAAAAAAAGAACCTTTTCGGGGCACGAAAATCGAACCCTGAAAAATGACGTCTTAAAATCAGCAAAATCAGAGTCCGAAAAACAAAAAAAATGGCTCCTAAGTTCTTAATTTATTATATTTTGACTTCCCAAAACTTAAAATGTCAAAAAAAATGAAACTTTTCTGGGCACGAAAGTCAAGCCCTGAAAAATGACGTCTACTAATCAGCAAAATCAGAATCCGAAAAACAATACAAATGTATCCTAAGTGCTGCATATATTATTTTTTGACATCCCAAAACTTAAAATGTAAAAAAAAACGAAACTTTTCGGGGCATGAAAATCGAGCCCTGTAAATGACGTCTTAAAATCAGCAAAACCAGAGTCCGAAAAAGAAAACAAATAGCTCCTAAGTGCTTAATATATTATTTTTTGACTTTCCAAAATTTAAAATGTCAAAAAAAATGAAACTTTTCTGGGCATGAAAGTCGAGCCCTGAAAAATGACGTCTAAAAATCAGCAAAATCAGAGTCCGAAAAATAATACAAATGTCTCATAAGGGCTTAATATATTATTTTTTGAATTCCAAAAACTTAAAATTTCAAAAAAAATGAAACTTTTCAGGGCACGAAAATCGAGCCCTGAAAAATGAAGTCTAAAACTCAGCAAAATCAAAGTCCGAAAAACAAAACAAATTGGTCCTAAGTGCTTCATATATTACTTTTTGACTTCCCAAAACTTGAAATTTAAAAAAAAATAAAACTTTCGGGGGCACGAAAAATGAGCCCTGAAAAATGACGTCTTAAAATCAGCTAAATTAGAGTCCGAAAAACAAAACAAATGGCTCATATGTGCTTAATATATTATTTTTTGACTTCCCAAAACTTAAAATGTCAAAAAAAATAAAACTTTTCTGGGCACGATAGTCGAGCCCTGAAAAATGACGTCTAAAAATTAGCAAAATAAGAGTCCGAAAAACAATACAAATGTCTCATAAGGGCTTAATATATTATTTTTTGAATTCCAAAAACTTAAAATTTCAAAAAAAACGAAACTTTTCGGGGCACGAAAATCGAGCCCTGAAAAATGAAGTCTAAAAATCAGCAAAATCAAAGTCCGAAAAACAAAACAAATTGGTCCTAAGTGCTTCACATATTATTTTTTGACTTTCCAAAACTTGAAATTTAAAAAAAATGAAACTTTCGGGGCACGAAAATCGAGCCCTGAAAAATGACGTCTTTAAATCAGCTAAATTAGAGTCCGAAAAACAAAACAAATGGCTCATATTTGCTTAATATATTATTTTTTAACTTCCCAAAACTTAAAATATCAAAAAAAATGAAACTTTTCGGGGCACGAAAGTCGAGACCTGAAAAATGAGGTCTAAAAATCAGCAAAATCAGAGTCCGAAAAACAATACAAATGTATCCTAAGTGCTTCATATATTATTTTTTGACATCCCAAAACTTAAAATGTAAAAAAAAATGAACCTTTTCGGGGCACGAAAATCGAGCCCTGAAAAATGACGTCTTAAAATCAGCAAAATCATAGTCCGAAAAACAAAACAAATGGCTCCTAAGTGCTTAATATATTATTTTTTGACTTCCCAAAACTTGAAATTTCAATAAAAATGAAACTTTTCGGGGCACGAAAATCGAGCCCTGAAAAATGAAGTCTAAAAATTAGCAAAATCAGAGTCCGAAAATCAATACAAATGTCTCCTATGTGCTTAATATATTATTTTTTGAATTCCCAAAACTTAAAATATAAAAAAAAAATGAAACTTTTCGGGGCACGAAAGTCGAGCCCTAAAAAATGACGTCAAAAAATCGGCAAAATCAGAGTCCGAAAAACAATACAAATGTATCCTAAGTGCTGCATATATTATTTTTTGACATCCCAAAACTTAAAATGAAAAAAAAATGAAACTTTTCGGGGCACGAAAATCAAGCCCTGTAAAATGACGTCTTAAAATCAGCAAAACCAGAGTCCGAAAAACAAAACAAATGGCTCCTAAGTGCTTAATATATTATTTTTTGACTTCCCAAAACTTAAAATGTCAAAAAAAATGAAACTTCTCTGGGCACGAAAGTCGAGCCCTGAAAAATGACGTCTAAAAATCAGCAAAATCAGAGTCCGAAAAACAATACAAATGTCTCATAAGGGCTTAATATATTATTTTTTGAATTCCAAAAACTTAAAATTTCAAAAAAAATGAAACTTTTCGGGGCACGAAAATAGAGCCCTGAAAAATGAAGTCTAAAAATCAGCAAAATCAAAGTCCGAAAAACAAAACAAATTGGTCCTAAGTGCTTAATATATTATTTTTTGACTTCCCAAAACTTGAAATTTAAAAAAAAATGAAACTTTCGGGGCACGAAAATCGAGCCCTGAAAAATGACGTCTTAAAATCAGCTAAATTAGAGTCCGAAAAACAAAACAAATGGATCATAAGTGCTTAATATATTTTTTTTTGACTTCTCAAAACTTGAAATTTCAAAAAAAAAGAAACTTTTCGGGGCACGAAAATCGAGCCCTTAAAAAAGAAGTCTAAAAATCAGCAAAATCAGAGTCCGAAAAACAAAACAAATGGCTGCTATGTGCTTAATATATTATTTTTTGACTTCCCAAAACTTAAAATGTCAAAAAAAATGAAACTTTTCGGGGCACGAAAGTCGAGCCCTGAAAAATGACGTCTAAAAATCAGCAAAATCAGAGTCCGAAAAACAATACAAATGTCTCATAAGTGCTTAATATATTTTTTTTTGACTTCTCAAAACTTGAAATTTCAAAAAAAATGAAACTTTTCGGGGCACGAAAATCGAGCCCTTAAAAAAGAAGTCTAAAAATCAGCAAAATCAGAGTCCGAAAAACAAAACAAATGGCTTCTATGTGCTTAATATATTATTTTTTGACTTCCCAAAACTTAAAATGTCAAAAAAAATGAAACTTTCCGGGGCACGAAAGTCGAGCCCTGAAAAATGACGTCTAAAAATCAGCAAAATCAGAGTCCGAAAAACAATACAAATGTCTCCTAAGTGCTTAATATATTATTTTTTGACTTCCCAAAACCTGAAATTTCAAAAAAAATGAAACTTTTCGGGGCACGAAAATCGAGCCCTGAAAAACGAAGTCTAAAAATCAGCAAAATCAGAGTCCGAAAAACAAAACAAATGGCTCCTAAGTGCTTAATATATTATTTTTTGACTTCCCAAAACTTAAAATGTCAAAAAAAATGAAACTTTTCTAGGCACGAAAGTCGAGCCCTGAAAAATGACGTCTAAAAATCAGCAACATCAGAGTCCGAAAAACAATACAAATGTATCCTAAGTGCTTCATATATTATTTTTTGACATCCCAAAACATAAAATGTAAAAAAAAAAGAACCTTTTCGGGGCACGAAAATCGAACCCTGAAAAATGACATCTTAAAATCAGCAAAATCAGAGTCCGAAAAACAAAACAAATGGCTCCTAAGTTCTTAATTTATTATATTTTGACTTCCCAAAACTTAAAATGTCAACAAAAATGAAACTTTTCTGGGCACGAAAGTCAAGCCCTGAAAAATGACGTCTACTAATCAGCAAAATCAGAATCCGAAAAACAATACAAATGTATCCTAAGTGCTGCATATATTATTTTTTGACATCCCAAAACTTAAAATGTAAAAAAAAATGAAACTTTTCGGGGCATGAAAATCGATCCCTGTAAATGACGTCTTAAAATCAGCAAAATCAGAGTCCGAAAAACAAAACAAATAGCTCCTAAGTGCTTAATATATTATTTTTTGACTTTCCAAAATTTAAAATGTCAAAAAAAATGAAACTTTTCTGGGCACAAAAGTCGAGCCCTGAAAAATGACGTCTAAAAATCAGCAAAATCAGGGTCCGAAAAACAATACAAATGTCTCATAAGGGCTTAATATATTATTTTTTGAATCCCAAAAACTTAAAATTTCAAAAAAAATGAAACTTTTCGGGGCACGAAAATCGATCCCTGAAAAATGAAGTCTAAAACTCAGCAAAATCAAAGTCCGAGAAACAAAACAAATTGGTCCTAAGTGCTTCATATATTACTTTTTGACTTCCCAAAACTTGAAATTTAAAAAAAAATGAAACTTTCGGGGGCACGAAAAATGAGCACTGAAAAATGACGTCTTAAAATCAGCTAAATTAGAGTCCGAAAAACAAAACAAATGGCTCATATGTGCTTAATATATTATTTTTTGACTTCCCGAAACTTAAAATGTCAAAAAAATGAAACTTTTCGGGGCACGAAAGTCGAGCCCTGAAAAATGATGTCTAAAAATCAGCAACATCAGAGTCCGAAAAACAATACAAATGTATCCTAAGTGCTTCATATATTATTTTTTGACATCCCAAAACTTAAAATGTAAAAAAAAATGAACCTTTTCGGGGCACGAAAATCAAGCCCTCAAAAATGACTTCTTAAAATCAGCAAAATCAGAGTCCGAAAAACAAAACAAATGGCTCCTATGTGCTTAATATATTATTTTTTGACTTCCCAAAACTTAAAATGTAAAAAAAAATGAAACTTTTCGGGGCACGAAAGTCGAGCATTGAAAAATGACGTCTACAAGTTAGCAAAATCAGAGTCCGAAAATCAATACAAATGTCTCCTATGTGCTTAATATATTATTTTTTGAATTCCAAAAACTTAAAATTTCAAAAAAAATGAAAGTTTTCGGGGCACGAAAGTCGAGCCCTGAAAAATGACGTCAAAAAATCGGCAAAATCAGAGTCCGAAAAACAATACAAATGTATCCTAAGTGCTGCATATATTATTTTTTGACATCCCAAAACTTAAAATGTAAAAAAAAATGAAACTTTTCGGGGCACGAAAATCGAGCCCTGTAAAATGACGTCTTAAAATCAGCAAAATCAGAGTCCGAAAAACAAAACAAATGGCTCCTAAGTGCTTAATATATTATTTTTTGACTTCCCAAAACTTAAAATGTCAAAAAAAATGAAACTTTTCTGGGCACGATAGTCGAGCCCTGAAAAATGACGTCTAAAAATCAGCAAAATAAGAGTCCGAAAAACAATACAAATGTCTCATAAGGGCTTAATATATTATTTTTTGAATTCCAAAAACTTAAAATTTCAAAAAAAATGAAACTTTTCTGGGCACGAAAATCGAGCCCTGAAAAATGAAGTCTAAAAATCAGCAAAATCAAAGTCCGAAAAACAAAACAAATTGGTCCTAAGTGCTTCACATATTATTTTTTGACTTTCCAAAACTTGAAATTTAAAAAAAATGAAACTTTCGGGGCACGAAAATCGAGCCCTGAAAAATGAAGTCTAAAAATCAGCAAAATCAGAGTCCGAAAAACAAAACAAATGGATCCTAAGTGCTTAATATATTATTTTTTGACTTCCCAAAACTTAAAATGTCAAAAAAAATGAACCTTTTCTAGGCACGAAAGTCGAGCCTTGAAAAATGACGTCTAAAAATTAGCAAAATCAGAGTCCGAAAAACAATACAAATGTCTCCTAAGTGCTTCATATATTATTTTTTGACTTCCCAAAACTTGAAATTTAAAAAAAAAATGAAACTTTTCGGGGCACGAAAATCGAGCCCTGAAAAATGAAGTCTAAAAATCAGCAAAATCAAAGTCCGAAAAACAAAACAAATTGGTCCTAAGTGCTTCACATTTTATTTTTTGACTTTCCAAAACTTGAAATTTAAAAAAAATGAAACTTTCGGGGCACGAAAATCGAGCCCTGAAAAATGACGTCTTTAAATCAGCTAAATTAGAGTCCGAAAAATAAAACAAATGGCTCATATTTGCTTAATATATTATTTTTTGACTTCCCAAAACTTAAAATATCAAAAAAAATGAAACTTTTCGGGGCACGAAAGTCGAGACCTGAAAAATGAGGTCTAAAAATCAGCAAAATCAGAGTCCGAAAAACAATACAAATGTATCCTAAGTGCTTCATATATTATTTTTTGACATCCCAAAACTTAAAATGTAAAAAAAAATGAACCTTTTCGGGGCACGAAAATCGAGCCCTGAAAAATGACGTCTTAAAATCAGCAAAATCATAGTCCGAAAAACAAAACAAATGGCTCCTAAGTGCTTAATATATTATTTTTTGACTTCCCAAAACTTGAAATTTCAATAAAAATGAAACTTTTCGGGGCACGAAAATCGAGCCCTGAAAAATGAAGTCTAAAAATTAGCAAAATCAGAGTCCGAAAATCAATACAAATGTCTCCTATGTGCTTAATATATTATTTTTTGACTTCCCAAAACTTAAAATATCAAAAAAAATGAAACTTTTCGGGGCACGAAAGTCGAGCCCTGAAAAATGACGTCAAAAAATCGGCAAAATCAGAGTCCGAAAAACAATACAAATGTATCCTAAGTGCTGCATATATTATTTTTTGACATCCCAAAACTTAAAATGAAAAAAAAATGAAACTTTTCGGGGCACGAAAATCGAGCCCTGTAAAATGACGTCTTAAAATCAGCAAAACCAGAGTCCGAAAAACAAAACAAATGGCTCCTAAGTGCTTAATTTATTATTTTTTGACTTCCCAAAACTTAAAATGTCAAAAAAAATGAAACTTCTCTGGGCACGAAAGTCGAGCCCTGAAAAATGACGTCTAAAAATCAGCAAAATCAGAGTCCGAAAAACAATACAAATGTCTCATAAGGGCTTAATATATTATTTTTTGAATTCCAAAAACTTAAAATTTCAAAAAAAATGAAACTTTTCGGGGCACGAAAATAGAGCCCTGAAAAATGAAGTCTAAAAATCAGCAAAATCAAAGTCCGAAAAACAAAACAAATTGGTCCTAAGTGCTTCATATATTATTTTTTGACTTCCCAAAGCTTAAAATTTAAAAAAAAATGAAACTTTCGGGGCACGAAAATCGAGCCCTGAAAAATGACGTCTTAAAATCAGCTAAATTAGAGTCCGAAAAACAAAACAAATGGATCATAAGTGCTTAATATATTTTTTTTTGACTTATCAAAACTTGAAATTTCAAAAAAAAAGAAACTTTTCGGGGCATGAAAATCGAGCCCTTAAAAAAGAAGTCTAAAAATCAGCAAAATCAGAGTCCGAAAAACAAAACAAATGGCTGCTATGTGCTTAATATATTATTTTTTGACTTCCCAAAACTTAAAATGTCAAAAAAAATGAAACTTTTCGGGGCACGAAAGTCGAGCCCTGAAAAATGACGTCTAAAAATCAACAAAATCAGAGTCCGAAAAACAATACAAATGTCTCCTAAGTGCTTAATATATTATTTTTTGACTTCCCAAAACTTGAAATTTCAAAAAAAATGAAACTTTTCGGGGCACGAAAATCGAGCCCTGAAAAATGAAGTCTAAAAATCAGCAAAATCAGAGTCCGAAAAACAAAACAAATGGCTCCTAAGTGCTTAATATATTATTTTTTGACTTCCCAAAACTTAAAATGTCAAAAAAAATGAAACTTTTCTAGGCACGAAAGTCGAGCCCTGAAAAATGACGTCTAAAAATCAGTAACATCAGAGTCCGAAAAACAATACAAATGTATCCTAAGTGCTTCATATATTATTTTTTGACATCCCAAAACATAAAATGTAAAAAAAAAAGAACCTTTTCGGGGCACGAAAATCGAACCCTGAAAAATGACATCTTAAAATCAGCAAAATCAGAGTCCGAAAAACAAAACAAATGGCTCCTAAGTTCTTAATTTATTATATTTTGACTTCCCAAAACTTAAAATGTCAACAAAAATGAAACTTTTCTGGGCACGAAAGTCAAGCCCTGAAAAATGACGTCTACTAATCAGCAAAATCAGAATCCGAAAAACAATACAAATGTATCCTAAGTGCTGCATATATTATTTTTTGACATCCCAAAACTTAAAATGTAAAAAAAAATGAAACTTTTCGGGGCATGAAAATCGATCCCTGTAAATGACGTCTTAAAATCAGCAAAATAAGAGTCCGAAAAACAAAACAAATAGCTCCTAAGTGCTTAATATATTATTTTTTGACTTTCCAAAATTTAAAATGTCAAAAAAAATGAAACTTTTCTGGGCACAAAAGTCGAGCCCTGAAAAATGACGTCTAAAAATCAGCAAAATCAGAGTCCGAAAAACAATACAAATGTCTCATAAGGGCTTAATATATTATTTTTTGAATTCCAAAAACTTAAAATTTCAAAAAAAATGAAACTTTTCGGGGCACGAAAATCGAGCCCTGAAAAATGAAGTCTAAAACTCAGCAAAATCAAAGTCCGAGAAACAAAACAAATTGGTCCTAAGTGCTTCATATATTACTTTTTGACTTCCCAAAACTTGAAATTTAAAAAAAAATGAAACTTTCGGGGGCACGAAAAATGAGCCCTGAAAAATGACGTCTTAAAATCAGCTAAATTAGAGTCCGAAAAACAAAACAAATGGCTCATATGTGCTTAATATATTATTTTTTGACTTCCCGAAACTTAAAATGTCAAAAAAATGAAACTTTTCGGGGCACGAAAGTCGAGCCCTGAAAAATGATGTCTAAAAATCAGCAACATCAAAGTCCGAAAAACAATACAAATGTATCATAAGTGCTTCATATATTATTTTTTGACATCCCAAAACTTAAAATGTAAAAAAAAATGAACCTTTTCGGGGCACGAAAATCAAGCCCTCAAAAATGACTTCTTAAAATCAGCAAAATCAGAGTCCGAAAAACAAAACAAATGGCTCCTATGTGCTTAATATATTATTTTTTGACTTCCCAAAACTTAAAATGTAAAAAAAAATGAAACTTTTCGGGGCACGAAAGTCGAGCCTTGAAAAATGACGTCTACAAGTTAGCAAAATCAGAGTCCGAAAATCAATACAAATGTCTCCTATGTGCTTAATATATTATTTTTTGAATTCCAAAAACTTAAAATTTCAAAAAAAATGAAAGTTTTCGGGGCACGAAAGTCGAGCCCTGAAAAATGACGTCAAAAAATCGGCAAAATCAGAGTCCGAAAAACAATACAAATGTATCCTAAGTGCTGCATATATTATTTTTTGACATCCCAAAACTTAAAATGTAAAAAAAAATGAAACTTTTCGGGGCACGAAAATCGAGCCCTGTAAAATGATGTCTTAAAATCAGCAAAATCAGAGTCCGAAAAACAAAACAAATGGCTCCTAAGTGCTTAATATATTATTTTTTGACTTCCCAAAACTTAAAATGTCAAAAAAAATGAAACTTTTCTGGGCACGATAATCGAGCCCTGAAAAATGACGTCTAAAAATCAGCAAAATAAGAGTCCGAAAAACAATACAAATGTCTCATAAGGGCTTAATATATTATTTTTTGAATTCCAAAAACTTAAAATTTCAAAAAAAATGAAACTTTTCTGGGCACGAAAATCGAGCCCTGAAAAATGAAGTCTAAAAATCAGCAAAATCAAAGTCCGAAAAACAAAACAAATTGGTCCTAAGTGCTTCACATATTATTTTTTGACTTTCCAAAACTTGAAATTTAAAAAAAATGAAACTTTCGGGGCACGAAAATCGAGCCCTGAAAAATGAAGTCTAAAAATCAGCAAAATCAGAGTCCGAAAAACAAAACAAATGGATCCTAAGTGCTTAATATATTATTTTTTGACTTCCCAAAACTTAAAATGTCAAAAAAAATGAACCTTTTCTAGGCACGAAAGTCGAGCCTTGAAAAATGACGTCTAAAAATTAGCAAAATCAGAGTCCGAAAAACAATACAAATGTCTCCTAAGTGCTTCATATATTATTTTTTGACTTCCCAAAACTTGAAATTTAAAAAAAAAATGAAACTTTTCGGGGCACGAAAATCGAGCCCTGAAAAATGAAGTCTAAAAATCAGCAAAATCAAAGTCCGAAAAACAAAACAAATTGGTCCTAAGTGCTTCACATTTTATTTTTTGACTTTCCAAAACTTGAAATTTAAAAAAAATGAAACTTTCGGGGCACGAAAATCGAGCCCTGAAAAATGACGTCTTTAAATCAGCTAAATTAGAGTCCGAAAAATAAAACAAATGGCTCATATTTGCTTAATATATTATTTTTTGACTTCCCAAAACTTAAAATATCAAAAAAAATGAAACTTTTCGGGGCACGAAAGTCGAGACCTGAAAAATGAGGTCTAAAAATCAGCAAAATCAGAGTCCGAAAAACAATACAAATGTATCCTAAGTGCTTCATATATTATTTTTTGACATCCCAAAACTTAAAATGTAAAAAAAAATGAACCTTTTCGGGGCACGAAAATCGAGCCCTGAAAAATGACGTCTTAAAATCAGCAAAATCATAGTCCGAAAAACAAAACAAATGGCTCCTAAGTGCTTAATATATTATTTTTTGACTTCCCAAAACTTGAAATTTCAATAAAAATGAAACTTTTCGGGGCACGAAAATCGAGCCCTGAAAAATGAAGTCTAAAAATTAGCAAAATCAGAGTCCGAAAATCAATACAAATGTCTCCTATGTGCTTAATATATTATTTTTTGAATTCCCAAAACTTAAAATATCAAAAAAAATGAAACTTTTCGGGGCACGAAAGTCGAGCCCTGAAAAATGACGTCAAAAAATCGGCAAAATCAGAGTCCGAAAAACAATACAAATGTATCCTAAGTGCTGCATATATTATTTTTTGACATCCCAAAACTTAAAATGAAAAAAAAATGAAACTTTTCGGGGCACGAAAATCTAGCCCTGTAAAATGACGTCTTAAAATCAGCAAAACCAGAGTCCGAAAAACAAAACAAATGGCTCCTAAGTGCTTAATTTATTATTTTTTGACTTCCCAAAACTTAAAATGTCAAAAAAAATGAAACTTCTCTGGGCACGAAAGTCGAGCCCTGAAAAATGACGTCTAAAAATCAGCAAAATCAGAGTCCGAAAAACAATACAAATGTCTCATAAGGGCTTAATATATTATTTTTTGAATTCCAAAAACTTAAAATTTCAAAAAAAATGGAACTTTTCGGGGCACGAAAATAGAGCCCTGAAAAATGAAGTCTAAAAATCAGCAAAATCAAAGTCCGAAAAACAAAACAAATTGGTCCTAAGTGCTTCATATATTATTTTTTGACTTCCCAAAACTTAAAATTTAAAAAAAAATGAAACTTTCGGGGCACGAAAATCGAGCCCTGAAAAATGACGTCTTAAAATCAGCTAAATTAGAGTCCGAAAAACAAAACAAATGGATCATAAGTGCTTAATATATTTTTTTTTGACTTCTCAAAACTTGAAATTTCAAAAAAAAAGAAACTTTTCGGGGCATGAAAATCGAGCCCTTAAAAAAGAAGTCTAAAAATCAGCAAAATCAGAGTCCGAAAAACAAAACAAATGGCTGCTATGTGCTTAATATATTATTTTTTGACTTCCCAAAACTTAAAATGTCAAAAAAAATGAAACTTTTCGGGGCACGAAAGTCGAGCCCTGAAAAATGACGTCTAAAAATCAGCAAAATCAGAGTCCGAAAAACAATACAAATGTCTCCTAAGTGCTTAATATATTATTTTTTGACTTCCCAAAACTTGAAATTTCAAAGAAAATGAAACTTTTCGGGGCACGAAAATCGAGCCCTGAAAAATGAAGTCTAAAAATCAGCAAAATCAGAGACCGAAAAACAAAACAAATGGCTCCTAAGTGCTTAATATATTATTTTTTGACTTCCCAAAACTTAAAATGTCAAAAAAAATGAAACTTTTCTAGGCACGAAAGTCGAGCCCTGAAAAATGACGTCTAAAAATCAGCAACATCAGAGTCCGAAAAACAATACAAATGTATCCTAAGTGCTTCATATATTATTTTTTGACATCCCAAAACATAAAATGTAAAAAAAAAAGAACCTTTTCGGGGCACGAAAATCGAACCCTGAAAAATGACATCTTAAAATCAGCAAAATCAGAGTCCGAAAAACAAAACAAATGGCTCCTAAGTTCTTAATTTATTATATTTTGACTTCCCAAAACTTAAAATGTCAACAAAAATGAAACTTTTCTGGGCACGAAAGTCAAGCCCTGAAAAATGACGTCTACTAATCAGCAAAATCAGAATCCGAAAAACAATACAAATGTATCCTAAGTGCTGCATATATTATTTTTTGACATCCCAAAACTTAAAATGTAAAAAAAAATGAAACTTTTCGGGGAATGAAAATCGATCCCTGTAAATGACGTCTTAAAATCAGCAAAATCAGAGTCCGAAAAACAAAACAAATAGCTCCTAAGTGCTTAATATATTATTTTTTGACTTTCCAAAATTTAAAATGTCAAAAAAAATGAAACTTTTCTGGGCACGAAAGTCGAGCCCTGAAAAATGACGTCTAAAAATCAGCAAAATCAGAGTCCGAAAAACAATACAAATGTCTCATAAGGGCTTAATATATTATTTTTTGAATTCCAAAAACTTAAAATTTCAAAAAAAAGTAACTTTTCGGGGCACGAAAATCGAGCCCTGAAAAATGAAGTCTAAAACTCAGCAAAATCAAAGTCCGAGAAACAAAACAAATTGGTCCTAAGTGCTTCATATATTACTTTTTGACTTCCCAAAACTTTAAATTTAAAAAAAAATGAAACTTTCGGGGGGCACGAAAAATGAGCCCTGAAAAATGACGTCTTAAAATCAGCTAAATTAGAGTCCGAAAAACAAAACAAATGGCTCATATGTGCTTAATATATTATTTTTTGACTTCCCGAAACTTAAAATGTCAAAAAAATGAAACTTTTCGGGGCACGAAAGTCGAGCCCTGAAAAATGATGTCTAAAAATCAGCAACATCAGAGTCCGAAAAACAATACAAATGTATCCTAAGTGCTTCATATATTATTTTTTGACATCCCAAAACTTAAAATGTAAAAAAAAATGAACCTTTTCGGGGCACGAAAATCAAGCCCTCAAAAATGACTTCTTAAAATCAGCAAAATCAGAGTTCGGAAAACAAAACAAATGGCTCCTAAGTGCTTAATATATTATTTTTTGACTTCCCAAAACTTGAAATTTCAAAAAAAATGAAACTTCGGGGCACGAAAATCGAGCCCTGAAAAATGAAGTCTAAAAATCAGCAAAACAAGAGTCCGAAAAACAAAACAAATGGCTCCTATGTGCTTAATATATTATTTTTTGACTTCCCAAAACTTAAAATGTAAAAAAAAATGAAACTTTTCGGGGCAAGAAAGTCGAGCCTTGAAAAATGACGTCTACAAGTTAGCAAAATCAGAGTCCGAAAATCAATACAAATGTCTCCTATGTGCTTAATATATTATTTTTTGAATTCCAAAAACTTAAAATTTCAAAAAAAATGAAAGTTTTCGGGGCACGAAAGTCGAGCCCTGAAAAATGACGTCAAAAAATCGGCAAAATCAGAGTCCGAAAAACAATACAAATGTATCCTAAGTGCTGCATATATTATTTTTTGACATCCCAAAACTTAAAATGTAAAAAAAAATGAAACTTTTCGGGGCACGAAAATCGAGCCCTGTAAAATGACGTCTTAAAATCAGCAAAATCAGAGTCCGAAAAACAAAACAAATGGCTCCCAAGTGCTTAATATAGTATTTTTTTACTTCCCAAAACTTAAAATGTTAAAAAAAATGAAACTTTTCTGGGCACGATAGTCGAGCCCTGAAAAATGACGTCTAAAAATCAGCAAAATAAGAGTCCGAAAAACAATACAAATGTCTCATAAGGGCTTAATATATTATTTTTTGAATTCCAAAAACTTAAAATTTCAAAAAAAATGAAACTTTTCGGGGCACGAAAATCGAGCCCTGAAAAATGAAGTCTAAAAATCAGCAAAATCAAAGTCCGAAAAACAAAACAAATGGATCCTAAGTGCTTAATATATTATTTTTTGACTTCCCAAAACTTAAAATGTCAAAAAAAATGAAACTTTTCTAGGCACGAAAGTCGAGCCCTGAAAAATGACGTCTAAAAATTAGCAAAATCAGAGTCCGAAAAACAATACAAATGTCTCCTAAGTGCTTAATATATTATTTTTTGACTTCCCAAAACTTGAAATTTAAAAAAAAAATGAAACTTTTCGGGGCACGAAAATCGAGCCCTGAAAAATGAAGTCTAAAAATCAGCAAAACAAAGTCCGAAATACAAAACAAATTGGTCATAAGTGCTTCATATATTATTTTTTGACTTCCCAAAACTTGAAATTTGAAAAAAAAATAAAACTTTCCGGGGCACGAAAATCGAGCCCTGAAAAATGACGTCTTAAAATCAGCTAAATCAGAGTCCAAAAAACAAAACAAATGGCTCATATGTGCTTAATATATTATTTTTTGACTTCCCAAAACTTAAAATATCAAAAAAAATGAAACTTTTCGGGGCACGAAAATCGAGCCCTGAAAAATGAAGTCTAAAAATCAGCAAAATCAAAGTCCGAAAAACAAAACAAATTGGTCCTAAGTGCTTCACATATTATTTTTTGACTTTCCAAAACTTGAAATTTAAAAAAAATGAAACTTTCGGGGCACGAAAATCGAGCCCTGAAAAATGAAGTCTAAAAATCAGCAAAATCAGAGTCCGAAAAACAAAACAAATGGATCCTAAGTGCTTAATATATTATTTTTTGACTTCCCAAAACTTAAAATGTCAAAAAAAATGAACCTTTTCTAGGCACGAAAGTCGAGCCTTGAAAAATGACGTCTAAAAATTAGCAAAATCAGAGTCCGAAAAACAATACAAATGTCTCCTAAGTGCTTCATATATTATTTTTTGACTTCCCAAAACTTGAAATTTAAAAAAAAAATGAAACTTTTCGGGGCACGAAAATCGAGCCCTGAAAAATGAAGTCTAAAAATCAGCAAAATCAAAGTCCGAAAAACAAAACAAATTGGTCCTAAGTGCTTCACATTTTATTTTTTGACTTTCCAAAACTTGAAATTTAAAAAAAATGAAACTTTCGGGGCACGAAAATCGAGCCCTGAAAAATGACGTCTTTAAATCAGCTAAATTAGAGTCCGAAAAATAAAACAAATGGCTCATATTTGCTTAATATATTATTTTTTGACTTCCCAAAACTTAAAATATCAAAAAAAATGAAACTTTTCGGGGCACGAAAGTCGAGACCTGAAAAATGAGGTCTAAAAATCAGCAAAATCAGAGTCCGAAAAACAATACAAATGTATCCTAAGTGCTTCATATATTATTTTTTGACATCCCAAAACTTAAAATGTAAAAAAAAATGAACCTTTTCGGGGCACGAAAATCGAGCCCTGAAAAATGACGTCTTAAAATCAGCAAAATCATAGTCCGAAAAACAAAACAAATGGCTCCTAAGTGCTTAATATATTATTTTTTGACTTCCCAAAACTTGAAATTTCAATAAAAATGAAACTTTTCGGGGCACGAAAATCGAGCCCTGAAAAATGAAGTCTAAAAATTAGCAAAATCAGAGTCCTAAAATCAATACAAATGTCTCCTATGTGCTTAATATATTATTTTTTGAATTCCAAAAACTTAAAATTTCAAAAAAAATGAAACTTTTCGGGGCACGAAAGTCGAGCCCTGAAAAATGACGTCAAAAAATCGGCAAAATCAGAGTCCGAAAAACAATACAAATGTATCCAAAGTGCTGCATATATTATTTTTTTACATCCCAAAACTTAAAATGAAAAAAAAATGAAACTTTTCGGGGCACAAAAATCGAGCCCTGTAAAATGACGTCTTAAATTCAGCAAAACCAGAGTCCGAAAAACAAAACAAATGGCTCCTAAGTGCTTAATATATTATTTTTTGACTTCCCAAAACTTGAAATTTCAAAAAAAATGAAACTTTTCGGGGCACGAAAATCGAGCCCTGAAAAATGAAGTCTAAAAATCAGCAAAATCAAAGTCCGAATTACAAAACAAATTGGTCCTAAGTGCTTCATATATTATTTTTTGACTTCCCAAAACTTGCAATTTAAAAAAAAAAAAAAACTTTTCGGGGCACGAAAATCGAGCCCTGAAAAATGACGTCTTAAAATCAGCTAAATTAGAGTCCGAAAAACAAAACAAATGGATCATAAGTGCTTAATATATTTTTTTTTGACTTCTCAAAACTTGAAATTTCAAAAAAAATGAAACTTTTCGGGGCACGAAAATCGAGCCCTTAAAAAAGAAGTCTAAAAATCAGCAAAATCAGAGTCCGAAAAACAAAACAAATGGCTGCTATGTGCTTAATATATTATTTTTTGACTTCCCAAAACTTAAAATGTCAAAAAAAATGAAACTTTTCGAAGCACGAATGTCGAGCCCTGAAAAATGACGTCTAAAAATCAGCAAAATCAGAGTCCGAAAAACAATACAAATGTCTCCTAAGTGCTTAATACATTATTTTTTGACTTCCCAAAACTTGAAATTTCAAAAAAAATGAAACTTTTCGGGGCACGAAAATCGAGCCCTGAAAAATGAAGTCTAAAAATCAGCAAAATCAGAGTCCGAAAAACAAAACAAATGGCTCATATGTGCTTAATATATTATTTTTTGACTTCCCAAAACTTAAAATATCAAAAAAAATGAAACTTTTCGGGGAACGAAAGTCGAGCCCTGAAAAATGAGGTCTAAAAATCAGCAAAATCAGAGTCCGAAAAACAATACAAATGTATCCTAAGTGCTTCATATATTATTTTTTGACATCCCAAAACTTAAAATGTAAAAAAAAATGAACCTTTTCGGGGCACGAAAATCGAGCCCTAAAAAATGACTTCTTAAAATCAGCAAAATCAGAGTCCGAAAAACAAAACAAATGGCTCCTAAGTGCTTAATATATTATTTTTTGACATCCCAAAACTTAAAATGTAAAAAAAAATGAAACTTTTCGGGGCTCGAAAATCGAGCCCTGTAAAATGACGTCTTAAAATCAGCAAAATCAGAGTCCGAAAAACAAAACAAATGGCTCCTAAGTGCTTAATATATTATTTTTTGACTTCCCAAAACTTAAAATGTCAAAAAAAATGAAACTTTTCTGGGCACGAAAGTCGAGCCCTGAAAAATGACGTCTAAAAATCAGCAAAATCAGAGTCCGAAAAACAATAATAATGTCTCCTAAGTGCTTAATATATTATTTTTTGACTTCCCAAAACTTGAAATTTCAAAACAAATGAAACTTTTCGGGGCACGAAAATCGAGCCCTGAAAAATGAAGTCTAAAAATCAGCAAAATCAAAGTCCGAAATACAAAACAAATTGGTCCTAAGTGCTTCATATATTATTTTTTGACTTCCCAAAACTTGCAATTTGAAAAAAAAATAAAACTTTTCGGGAGCCCTGAAAAATGACGTCTTAAAATCAGCTAAATCAGAGTCCGAAAAACAAAACAAATGGCTCATATGTGCTTAATATATTATTTTTTGACTTCCCAAAACTTAAAATATAAAAAAAAATGAAACTTTTCGGGGAACGAAAGTCGAGCCCTTAAAAATGACGTCTAAAAATCAGGAAAATCAGAGTCCGAAATACAAAACAAATGGCTCCTATGTGCTTAATATATTATTTTTTGACTTCCCAAAACATAAAATGTCAAAAAAATGAAAGTTTTCGGGGCACGAAAGTCGAGCCCTGAAAAATGACGTCTAAAAATCAGCAACATCAGAGTCCGAAAAACAATACAAATGTATCCTAAGTGCTTCATATATTATTTTTTGACATCCCAAAACTTAAAATGTAAAAAAAAATGAACCTTTTCGGGGAACGAAAATCGAGCCCTGAAAAATGACGTCTTAAAATCAGCAAAATCAGAGTCCGAAAAACAAAACAAATGGCTCCTAAGTGCTTAATATATTATTTTTTGACTTCCCAAAACTTGAAATTTAAAAAAAAATGAAACTTTTCGTGGCACGAAAATCGAGCCCTTAAAAATGAAGTCGAAAAATCAGCAAAATCAGAGTCCGAAAAACAAAACAAATGGCTCCTATGTGCTTAATATATTATTTTTTAACTTCCCAAAACTTAAAATGTCAAAAAAAATGAAACTTTTCGGGGCACGAAAGTCGAGCCCTGAAAAATGACGTCTAAAAATCAGCAACATTTGAGTCCTAAAAACAATACAAATGTATCCTAAGTGCTCCATATATTATTTTTTGACATCCCAAAACTTAAAATGTAAAAAAAATGAACCTTTTCGGGGCACGAAAATCGAGCCCTGAAAAATGACTTCTTAAAATCAGCAAAATCAGAGTCCGAAAAACAAAACAAATGGCTCCCAAGTGCTTAATATAGTATTTTTTTACTTCCCAAAACTTAAAATGTTAAAAAAAATGAAACTTTTCTGGGCACGATAGTCGAGCCCTGAAAAATGACGTCTAAAAATCAGCAAAATAAGAGTCCGAAAAACAATACAAATGTCTCATAAGGGCTTAATATATTATTTTTTGAATTCCAAAAACTTAAAATTTCAAAAAAAATGAAACTTTTCGGGGCACGAAAATCGAGCCCTGAAAAATGAAGTCTAAAAATCAGCAAAATCAAAGTCCGAAAAACAAAACAAATGGATCCTAAGTGCTTAATATATTATTTTTTGACTTCCCAAAACTTAAAATGTCAAAAAAAATGAAACTTTTCTAGGCACGAAAGTCGAGCCCTGAAAAATGACGTCTAAAAATTAGCAAAATCAGAGTCCGAAAAACAATACAAATGTCTCCTAAGTGCTTAATATATTATTTTTTGACTTCCCAAAACTTGAAATTTAAAAAAAAAATGAAACTTTTCGGGGCACGAAAATCGAGCCCTGAAAAATGAAGTCTAAAAATCAGCAAAACAAAGTCCGAAATACAAAACAAATTGGTCATAAGTGCTTCATATATTATTTTTTGACTTCCCAAAACTTGAAATTTGAAAAAAAAATAAAACTTTCCGGGGCACGAAAATCGAGCCCTGAAAAATGACGTCTTAAAATCAGCTAAATCAGAGTCCAAAAAACAAAACAAATGGCTCATATGTGCTTAATATATTATTTTTTGACTTCCCAAAACTTAAAATATCAAAAAAAATGAAACTTTTCGGGGCACGAAAATCGAGCCCTGAAAAATGAAGTCTAAAAATCAGCAAAATCAAAGTCCGAAAAACAAAACAAATTGGTCCTAAGTGCTTCACATATTATTTTTTGACTTTCCAAAACTTGAAATTTAAAAAAAATGAAACTTTCGGGGCACGAAAATCGAGCCCTGAAAAATGAAGTCTAAAAATCAGCAAAATCAGAGTCCGAAAAACAAAACAAATGGATCCTAAGTGCTTAATATATTATTTTTTGACTTCCCAAAACTTAAAATGTCAAAAAAAATGAACCTTTTCTAGGCACGAAAGTCGAGCCTTGAAAAATGACGTCTAAAAATTAGCAAAATCAGAGTCCGAAAAACAATACAAATGTCTCCTAAGTGCTTCATATATTATTTTTTGACTTCCCAAAACTTGAAATTTAAAAAAAAAATGAAACTTTTCGGGGCACGAAAATCGAGCCCTGAAAAATGAAGTCTAAAAATCAGCAAAATCAAAGTCCGAAAAACAAAACAAATTGGTCCTAAGTGCTTCACATTTTATTTTTTGACTTTCCAAAACTTGAAATTTAAAAAAAATGAAACTTTCGGGGCACGAAAATCGAGCCCTGAAAAATGACGTCTTTAAATCAGCTAAATTAGAGTCCGAAAAATAAAACAAATGGCTCATATTTGCTTAATATATTATTTTTTGACTTCCCAAAACTTAAAATATCAAAAAAAATGAAACTTTTCGGGCCACGAAAGTCGAGACCTGAAAAATGAGGTCTAAAAATCAGCAAAATCAGAGTCCGAAAAACAATACAAATGTATCCTAAGTGCTTCATATATTATTTTTTGACATCCCAAAACTTAAAATGTAAAAAAAAATGAACCTTTTCGGGGCACGAAAATCGAGCCCTGAAAAATGACGTCTTAAAATCAGCAAAATCATAGTCCGAAAAACAAAACAAATGGCTCCTAAGTGCTTAATATATTATTTTTTGACTTCCCAAAACTTGAAATTTCAATAAAAATGAAACTTTTCGGGGCACGAAAATCGAGCCCTGAAAAATGAAGTCTAAAAATTAGCAAAATCAGAGTCCTAAAATCAATACAAATGTCTCCTATGTGCTTAATATATTATTTTTTGAATTCCAAAAACTTAAAATTTCAAAAAAAATGAAACTTTTCGGGGCACGAAAGTCGAGCCCTGAAAAATGACGTCAAAAAATCGGCAAAATCAGAGTCCGAAAAACAATACAAATGTATCCAAAGTGCTGCATATATTATTTTTTTACATCCCAAAACTTAAAATGAAAAAAAAATGAAACTTTTCGGGGCACAAAAATCGAGCCCTGTAAAATGACGTCTTAAATTCAGCAAAACCAGAGTCCGAAAAACAAAACAAATGGCTCCTAAGTGCTTAATATATTATTTTTTGACTTCCCAAAACTTGAAATTTCAAAAAAAATGAAACTTTTCGGGGCACGAAAATCGAGCCCTGAAAAATGAAGTCTAAAAATCAGCAAAATCAAAGTCCGAATTACAAAACAAATTGGTCCTAAGTGCTTCATATATTATTTTTTGACTTCCCAAAACTTGCAATTTAAAAAAAAAAAAAAACTTTTCGGGGCACGAAAATCGAGCCCTGAAAAATGACGTCTTAAAATCAGCTAAATTAGAGTCCGAAAAACAAAACAAATGGATCATAAGTGCTTAATATATTTTTTTTTGACTTCTCAAAACTTGAAATTTCAAAAAAAATGAAACTTTTCGGGGCACGAAAATCGAGCCCTTAAAAAAGAAGTCTAAAAATCAGCAAAATCAGAGTCCGAAAAACAAAACAAATGGCTGCTATGTGCTTAATATATTATTTTTTGACTTCCCAAAACTTAAAATGTCAAAAAAAATGAAACTTTTCGAAGCACGAATGTCGAGCCCTGAAAAATGACGTCTAAAAATCAGCAAAATCAGAGTCCGAAAAACAATACAAATGTCTCCTAAGTGCTTAATACATTATTTTTTGACTTCCCAAAACTTGAAATTTCAAAAAAAATGAAACTTTTCGGGGCACGAAAATCGAGCCCTGAAAAATGAAGTCTAAAAATCAGCAAAATCAGAGTCCGAAAAACAAAACAAATGGCTCATATGTGCTTAATATATTATTTTTTGACTTCCCAAAACTTAAAATATCAAAAAAAATGAAACTTTTCGGGGAACGAAAGTCGAGCCCTGAAAAATGAGGTCTAAAAATCAGCAAAATCAGAGTCCGAAAAACAATACAAATGTATCCTAAGTGCTTCATATATTATTTTTTGACATCCCAAAACTTAAAATGTAAAAAAAAATGAACCTTTTCGGGGCACGAAAATCGAGCCCTAAAAAATGACTTCTTAAAATCAGCAAAATCAGAGTCCGAAAAACAAAACAAATGGCTCCTAAGTGCTTAATATATTATTTTTTGACATCCCAAAACTTAAAATGTAAAAAAAAATGAAACTTTTCGGGGCTCGAAAATCGAGCCCTGTAAAATGACGTCTTAAAATCAGCAAAATCAGAGTCCGAAAAACAAAACAAATGGCTCCTAAGTGCTTAATATATTATTTTTTGACTTCCCAAAACTTAAAATGTCAAAAAAAATGAAACTTTTCTGGGCACGAAAGTCGAGCCCTGAAAAATGACGTCTAAAAATCAGCAAAATCAGAGTCCGAAAAACAATAATAATGTCTCCTAAGTGCTTAATATATTATTTTTTGACTTCCCAAAACTTGAAATTTCAAAACAAATGAAACTTTTCGGGGCACGAAAATCGAGCCCTGAAAAATGAAGTCTAAAAATCAGCAAAATCAAAGTCCGAAATACAAAACAAATTGGTCCTAAGTGCTTCATATATTATTTTTTGACTTCCCAAAACTTGCAATTTGAAAAAAAAATAAAACTTTTCGGGAGCCCTGAAAAATGACGTCTTAAAATCAGCTAAATCAGAGTCCGAAAAACAAAACAAATGGCTCATATGTGCTTAATATATTATTTTTTGACTTCCCAAAACTTAAAATATAAAAAAAAATGAAACTTTTCGGGGAACGAAAGTCGAGCCCTTAAAAATGACGTCTAAAAATCAGGAAAATCAGAGTCCGAAATACAAAACAAATGGCTCCTATGTGCTTAATATATTATTTTTTGACTTCCCAAAACATAAAATGTCAAAAAAATGAAAGTTTTCGGGGCACGAAAGTCGAGCCCTGAAAAATGACGTCTAAAAATCAGCAACATCAGAGTCCGAAAAACAATACAAATGTATCCTAAGTGCTTCATATATTATTTTTTGACATCCCAAAACTTAAAATGTAAAAAAAAATGAACCTTTTCGGGGAACGAAAATCGAGCCCTGAAAAATGACGTCTTAAAATCAGCAAAATCAGAGTCCGAAAAACAAAACAAATGGCTCCTAAGTGCTTAATATATTATTTTTTGACTTCCCAAAACTTGAAATTTAAAAAAAAATGAAACTTTTCGTGGCACGAAAATCGAGCCCTTAAAAATGAAGTCGAAAAATCAGCAAAATCAGAGTCCGAAAAACAAAACAAATGGCTCCTATGTGCTTAATATATTATTTTTTAACTTCCCAAAACTTAAAATGTCAAAAAAAATGAAACTTTTCGGGGCACGAAAGTCGAGCCCTGAAAAATGACGTCTAAAAATCAGCAACATTTGAGTCCTAAAAACAATACAAATGTATCCTAAGTGCTCCATATATTATTTTTTGACATCCCAAAACTTAAAATGTAAAAAAAATGAACCTTTTCGGGGCACGAAAATCGAGCCCTGAAAAATGACTTCTTAAAATCAGCAAAATCAGAGTCCGAAAAACAAAACAAATGGCTCCTAAGTACTTAATATATTATTTTTCGACTTACCAAAACTTGAAATTTCAAAAAAAATTAAACTTTTGGGGCCACGAAAATCGAGCCCTGAAAAATGAAGTCTAAAAATCAGCAAAATCAGAGTCCGAAAAACAAAACAAATGGCTCCTATGTGCTTAATATATTATTTTTTGACTTCCAAAAACTTAAAATGTAAAAAAAAATGAAACTTTTCGGGGCACGAAAGTCGAGCCCTGAAAAATGACGTCTACAAGTCAGCAAAATCAGAGTCCCAAAATCAATACAAATGTCACCTATTTGCTTAATATATTATTTTTTGAATTCCAAAAACTTAAAATTTCAAAAAAAATGAAACTTTTCGGGGCACGAAAGTCGAGCCCTGAAAAATGACGTCAAAAAATCGGCAAAATCAGAGTCCGAAAAACAATACAAATGTATCCTAAGTCCTGCATATATTATTTTTTGACATCCCAAAACTTAAAATGTAAAAAAAAATGAAACTTTTCGGGGCACGAAAATCGAGCCCTGTAAAATGACGTCTTAAAATCAGCAAAATCAGAGTCCGAAAAACAAAACAAATGGCTCCTAAGTGCTAAATATATTATTTTTTGACTTCCCAAAACTTAAAATGTCAAAAAAAATGAAACTTTTCTAGGCACGAAAGTCGAGCCCTGAAAAATGACGTCTAAAAATCAGCAAAATCAGAGTCCGAAAAACAATACAAATGTCTCATAAGGGCTTAATATATTATTTTTTGAATTCCAAAAACTTAAAATTTCAAAAAAAATGAAACTTTTCGGGGCACGAAAATCGAGCCCTGAAAAATGAAGTCTAAAAATCAGCAAAATCAAAGTCCGAAAAACAAAACAAATTAGTCCTAAGTGCTTCACATATTATTTTTTGACTTCCCAAAACTTGAAATTTAAAAAAAATGAAACTTTCGGGGCACGAAAATCGAGCCGTGAAAAATGACGTCTTTAAATCAGCTAAATTAGAGTTCGAAAAACAAAACAAATGGCTCATATTTGCTTAATATATTATTTTTTGTCTTCCCAAAACTTAAAATGTCAAAAAAAATGAAACTTTTCGGGGCACGAAAGTCGAGCCCTGAAAAATGACGTCTAAAAATCAGCAAAATCAGAGTCCGAAAAACAATACAAATGTCTCCTAAGTGCTTAATATATTATTTTTTGACTTCCCAAAACTTGAAATTTAAAAAAAAATGAAACTTTTCGGGGCACGAAAATCGAGCCCTGAAAAATGACGTCTAAAAATCAGCAACATCAGAGTCCGGAAAACAATACAAATGTATCCTAAGTGCTTCATATATTATTTTTTGACATCCCAAAACTTAAAATGTAAAAAAAAATGAACCTTTTCGGGGCACGAAAATCGAGCCCTAAAAAATGACGTCTTAAAATCAGCAAAATCAGAGTCCGAAAAACAAAACAAATGGCTCCTAAGTGCTAAATATATTATTTTTTGACTTCCCAAAACTTAAAATGTCAAAAAAAATGAAACTTTTCTGGGCACGAAAGTCGAGCCCTGAAAAATGACGTCTAAAAATCAGCAAAATCAGAGTCCGAAAAACAATACAAATTGTCTCATAAGCGCTTAATATATTATTTTTTGAATTCCAAAAACTTAAAATTTCAAAAAAAATGAAACTTTTCGGGGCACGAAAGTCGAGCCCTGAAAAATGACGTCTAAAAATCAGCAACATCAGAGTCTGAAAAACAATACAAATGTATCCTACGTGCTTCATATATTATTTTTTGACATCCCAAATATTTAAATGTAAAAAAAAATGAACCTTTTCGGGGCACGAAAATCGAGCCCTCAAAAATGACGTCTTAAAATCAGCAAAATCAGAGTCCGAAAAACAAAACAAATGGCTCCTAAGTGCATAATATATTATTTTTTGACTTCCCAACACTTAAAATGTCAAAAAAAAATGAAACTTTTCTAGGCACGAAAGTCGAGCCCTGAAAAATGGCGTCTAAAAATCAGCAAAATCAGAGTCCGAAAAACAATACAAATGTCTCCTACGTGCTTCATATATTATTTTTTGACATCCCAAATATTTAAATGTAAAAAAAAATGAACCTTTTCGGGGCACGAAAATCGAGCCCTCAAAAATGACGTCTTAAAATCAGCAAAATCAGAGTCCGAAAAACAAAACAAATGGCTCCTAAGTGCATAATATATTATTTTTTGACTTCCCAACACTTAAAATGTCAAAAAAAAATGAAACTTTTCTAGGCACGAAAGTCGAGCCCTGAAAAATGGCGTCTAAAAATCAGCAAAATCAGAGTCCGAAAAACAATACAAATGTCTCCTAAGTGCTTAATATATTATTTTTTGACTTCCCAAAACTTGAAATTTAAAAAAAAATGAAACTTTTCGGGGCACGAAAATCGAGCCCAGAAAAATGAAGTCTAAAAATCAGCAAAATCAAAGTCCGAAATACAAAACAAATTGGTCCTAAGTGCTTCATATATTATTTTTTGACTTCCCAAAACTTGCAATTTAAAAAAAAAAAAAAAACTTTTCGGGGCACGAAAATCGAGCCCTGAAAAATGACGTCTTAAAATCAGCTAAATCAGAGTCCGAAAAACAAAACAAATGGCTCATATGTGCTTAATATATTATTTTTTGACTTCCCAAAACTTAAAATATCAAAAAAAATGAAACTTTTCGGGGAACGAAAGTCGAGCCCTGAAAAATGACGTCTAAAAATCAGCAAAATCAGAGTCGGAAATACAAAACAAATGGCTCCTATGTGCTTAATATATTATTTTTTGACTTCCCAAAACTTAAAATGTCAAAAAAATGAAAGTTTTCGGGGCACGAAAGTCGAGCCCTGAAAAATGACGTCTAAAAATCAGCAACATCAGAGTCCGAAAAACAATACAAATGTATCCTAAGTGCTTCATATATTATTTTTTGACATCCCAAAACTTAAAATGTAAAAAAAAATGAACCTTTTCGGGGCACGAAAATCGAGCCCTGAAAAATGACGTCTTAAAATCAGCAAAATCAGAGTCCGAAAAACAAAACAAATGGCTCCTAAGTGCTTAATATATTATTTTTTGACTTCCCAAAACTTGAAATTTCAAAAAAAATGAAACTTTTGGTGGCACGAAAATCGAGCCCTTAAAAATGAAGTCTAAAAATCAGCAAAATCAGAGTCCGAAAAACAAAACAAATGGCTCCTATGTGCTTAATATATTATTTTTTGACTTCCCAAAACTTAAAATGTCAAAAAAAATGAAACTTTTCGGGGCACGAAAGTCGAGCCCTGAAAAATGACGTCTAAAAATCCGCAACATCAGAGTCCGAAAAACAATACAAATGTATCCTAAGTGCTTCATATATGATTTTTTGACATCCCAAAACTTAAAATGTAAAAAAAAATGAACCTTTTCGGGGCACGAAAATCGAGCCCTGAAAAATGACGTCTTAAAATCAGCAAAATCAGAGTCCGAAAAACAAAACAAATGGCTCCTAAGTGCTTAATATATTATTTTTTGACTTCCCAAAACTTGAAATTTCAAAAAAAATGAAACTTTTCGTGGCACGAAAATCGAGCCCTTAAAAATGAAGTCTAAAAATCAGCAAAATCAGAGTCCGAAAAACAAAACAAATGGCTCCTATGTGCTTTATATATTATTTTTTGAATTCCCAAAACTTAAAATGTCAAAAAAAATGAAACTTTTCGGGGCACGAAAGTCGAGCCCTGAAAAATGACGTCTAAAAATCAGCAACATCAGAGTCCGAAAAACAATACAAATGTATCCTAAGTGCTTCATATATTATTTTTTGACATCCAAAAACTTAAAAATGTAAAAAAAAATGAACCTTTTCGGGGCACGAAAATCGAGCCCTGAAAAATGACGTCTTAAAATCAGGAAAATCAGAGTCCGAAAAACAAAACAAATGGCTCCTAAGTGCTTAATATATTATTTTTTGACTTCCCAAAACTTGAAATTACAAAAAAAATGAAACTTTTCGTAGCACGAAAATCGAGCCCTTAAAAATGAAGTCTAAAAATCAGCAAAATCAGAGTCCGAAAAACAAAACAAATAGCTCCTATGTGCTTAATATATTATTTTTTGACTTCCCAAAACTTAAAATGTCAAAAAAAATGAAACTTTTCGGGGCACGAAAGTCGAGCCCTGAAAAATGACGTCTAAAAATCAGCAACATCAGAGTCCGAAAAACAATACAAATGTATCCTAAGTGCTTCATATATTATTTTTTGACATCCCAAAACTTAAAATGTAAAAAAAAATGAACCTTTTCGGGGCACGAAAATCGAGCCCTGAAAAATGACGTCTTAAAATCAGGAAAATCAGAGTCCGAAAAACAAAACAAATGGCTCCTAAGTGCTTAATATATTATTTTTTGACTTCCCAAAACTTGAAATTTCAAAAAAAATGAAACTTTTCGTAGCACGAAAATCGAGCCCTTAAAAATGAAGTCTAAAAATCAGCAAAATCAGAGTCCGAAAAACAAAACAAATGGCTCCTATGTGCTTAATATATTATTTTTTGACTTCCCAAAACTTAAAATGTCAAAAAAAATGAAACTTTTCGGGGCACGAAAGTCGAGCCCTGAAAAATGACGTCTAAAAATCAGCAACATCAGAGTCCGAAAAACAATACAAATGTATCCTAAGTGCTTCATATATTATTTTTTGACATCCCAAAACTTAAAATGTAAAAAAAAATGAACCTTTTCGGGGCACGAAAATCGAGCCCTGTAAAATGACGTCTTAAAATCAGCAAAATCAGAGTCCGAAAAACAAAACAAATGGCTCCTAAGTGCTTATTATATTATTTTTTGACTTCCCAAAACTTAAAATGTCAAAAAAAATGAAACTTTTCGAAGCACGAATGTCGAGCCCTGAAAAATGACGTCTAAAAATCAGCAAAATCAGAGTCCGAAAAACAATACAAATGTCTCCTAAGTGCTTAATACATTATTTTTTTACTTCCCAAAACTTGAAATTTCAAAAAAAATTAAACTTTTCGGGGCACGAAAATCGAGCCCTGAAAAATGAAGTCTAAAAATCAGCAAAATCAGAGTCCGAAAAACAAAACAAATGGCTCATATGTGCTTAATATATTATTTTTTGACTTCCCAAAACTTAAAATATCAAAAAAAATGAAACTTTTCGTGGAACGAAAGTCGAGCCCTGAAAAATGAGGTCTAAAAATCAGCAAAATCAGAGTCCAAAAAACAATACAAATGTCTCCTAAGTGCTTAATACATTATTTTTTGACTTCCCAAAACTTGAAATTTCAAAAAAAATGAAACTTTTCGGGGCACGAAAATCGAGCCCTGAAAAATGAAGTCTAAAAATCAGCAAAATCAGAGTCCGAAAAACAAAACAAATGGCTCATATGTGCTTAATATATTATTTTTTGACTTCCCAAAACTTAAAATATCAAAAAAAATGAAACTTTTCGGGGAACGAAAGTCGAGCCCTGAAAAATGAGGTCTAAAAATCAGCAAAATCAGAGTCCGAAAAACAATACAAATGTATCCTAAGTGCTTCATATATTATTTTTTGACATCCCAAAACTTAAAATGTAAAAAAAAATGAACCTTTTCGGGGCACGAAAATCGAGCCCTAAAAAATGACTTCTTAAAATCAGCAAAATCAGAGTCCGAAAAACAAAACAAATGGCTCCTAAGTGCTTAATATATTATTTTTTGACATCCCAAAACTTAAAATGTAAAAAAAAATGAAACTTTTCGGGGCTCGAAAATCGAGCACTGTAAAATGACGTCTTAAAATCAGCAAAATCAGAGTCCGAAAAACAAAACAAATGGCTCCTAAGTGCTTAATATATTATTTTTTGACTTCCCAAAACTTAAAATGTCAAAAAAAATGAAACTTTTCTGGGCACGAAAGTCGAGCCCTGAAAAATGACGTCTAAAAATCAGCAAAATCAGAGTCCGAAAAACAATACAAATGTCTCCTAAGTGCTTAATATATTATTTTTTGACTTCCCAAAACTTGAAATTTCAAAACAAATGAAACTTTTCGGGGCACGAAAATCGAGCCCTGAAAAATGAAGTCTAAAAATCAGCAAAATCAAAGTCCGAAATACAAAACAAATTGGTCCTAAGTGCTTCATATATTATTTTTTGACTTCCCAAAACTTGCAATTTGAAAAAAAAATAAAACTTTTCGGGAGCCCTGAAAAATGACGTCTTAAAATCAGCTAAATCAGAGTCCGAAAAACAAAACAAATGGCTCATATGTGCTTAATATATTATTTTTTGACTTCCCAAAACTTAAAATATAAAAAAAAATGAAACTTTTCGGGGAACGAAAGTCGAGCCCTTAAAAATGACGTCTAAAAATCAGGAAAATCAGAGTCCGAAATACAAAACAAATGGCTCCTATGTGCTTAATATATTATTTTTTGACTTCCCAAAACATAAAATGTCAAAAAAATGAAAGTTTTCGGGGCACGAAAGTCGAGCCCTGAAAAATGACGTCTAAAAATCAGCAACATCAGAGTCCGAAAAACAATACAAATGTATCCTAAGTGCTTCATATATTATTTTTTGACATCCCAAAACTTAAAATGTAAAAAAAAATGAACCTTTTCGGGGAACGAAAATCGAGCCCTGAAAAATGACGTCTTAAAATCAGCAAAATCAGAGTCCGAAAAACAAAACAAATGGCTCCTAAGTGCTTAATATATTATTTTTTGACTTCCCAAAACTTGAAATTTAAAAAAAAATGAAACTTTTCGTGGCACGAAAATCGAGCCCTTAAAAATGAAGTCGAAAAATCAGCAAAATCAGAGTCCGAAAAACAAAACAAATGGCTCCTATGTGCTTAATATATTATTTTTTAACTTCCCAAAACTTAAAATGTCAAAAAAAATGAAACTTTTCGGGGCACGAAAGTCGAGCCCTGAAAAATGACGTCTAAAAATCAGCAACATTTGAGTCCTAAAAACAATACAAATGTATCCTAAGTGCTCCATATATTATTTTTTGACATCCCAAAACTTAAAATGTAAAAAAAATGAACCTTTTCGGGGCACGAAAATCGAGCCCTGAAAAATGACTTCTTAAAATCAGCAAAATCAGAGTCCGAAAAACAAAACAAATGGCTCCTAAGTACTTAATATATTATTTTTCGACTTACCAAAACTTGAAATTTCAAAAAAAATTAAACTTTTGGGGCCACGAAAATCGAGCCCTGAAAAATGAAGTCTAAAAATCAGCAAAATCAGAGTCCGAAAAACAAAACAAATGGCTCCTATGTGCTTAATATATTATTTTTTGACTTCCAAAAACTTAAAATGTAAAAAAAAATGAAACTTTTCGGGGCACGAAAGTCGAGCCCTGAAAAATGACGTCTACAAGTCAGCAAAATTAGAGTCCCAAAATCAATACAAATGTCACCTATTTGCTTAATATATTATTTTTTGAATTCCAAAAACTTAAAATTTCAAAAAAAATGAAACTTTTCGGGGCACGAAAGTCGAGCCCTGAAAAATGACGTCAAAAAATCGGCAAAATCAGAGTCCGAAAAACAATACAAATGTATCCTAAGTCCTGCATATATTATTTTTTGACATCCCAAAACTTAAAATGTAAAAAAAAATGAAACTTTTCGGGGCACGAAAATCGAGCCCTGTAAAATGACGTCTTAAAATCAGCAAAATCAGAGTCCGAAAAACAAAACAAATGGCTCCTAAGTGCTAAATATATTATTTTTTGACTTCCCAAAACTTAAAATGTCAAAAAAAATGAAACTTTTCTAGGCACGAAAGTCGAGCCCTGAAAAATGACGTCTAAAAATCAGCAAAATCAGAGTCCGAAAAACAATACAAATGTCTCATAAGGGCTTAATATATTATTTTTTGAATTCCAAAAACTTAAAATTTCAAAAAAAATGAAACTTTTCGGGGCACGAAAATCGAGCCCTGAAAAATGAAGTCTAAAAATCAGCAAAATCAAAGTCCGAAAAACAAAACAAATTAGTCCTAAGTGCTTCACATATTATTTTTTGACTTCCCAAAACTTGAAATTTAAAAAAAATGAAACTTTCGGGGCACGAAAATCGAGCCGTGAAAAATGACGTCTTTAAATCAGCTAAATTAGAGTTCGAAAAACAAAACAAATGGCTCATATTTGCTTAATATATTATTTTTTGTCTTCCCAAAACTTAAAATGTCAAAAAAAATGAAACTTTTCGGGGCACGAAAGTCGAGCCCTGAAAAATGACGTCTAAAAATCAGCAAAATCAGAGTCCGAAAAACAATACAAATGTCTCCTAAGTGCTTAATATATTATTTTTTGACTTCCCAAAACTTGAAATTTAAAAAAAAATGAAACTTTTCGGGGCACGAAAATCGAGCCCTGAAAAATGACGTCTAAAAATCAGCAACATCAGAGTCCGGAAAACAATACAAATGTATCCTAAGTGCTTCATATATTATTTTTTGACATCCCAAAACTTAAAATGTAAAAAAAAATGAACCTTTTCGGGGCACGAAAATCGAGCCCTAAAAAATGACGTCTTAAAATCAGCAAAATCAGAGTCCGAAAAACAAAACAAATGGCTCCTAAGTGCTAAATATATTATTTTTTGACTTCCCAAAACTTAAAATGTCAAAAAAAATGAAACTTTTCTGGGCACGAAAGTCGAGCCCTGAAAAATGACGTCTAAAAATCAGCAAAATCAGAGTCCGAAAAACAATACAAATTGTCTCATAAGCGCTTAATATATTATTTTTTGAATTCCAAAAACTTAAAATTTCAAAAAAAATGAAACTTTTCGGGGCACGAAAGTCGAGCCCTGAAAAATGACGTCTAAAAATCAGCAACATCAGAGTCTGAAAAACAATACAAATGTATCCTAAGTGCTTCATATATTATTTTTTGACATCCCAAATATTTAAATGTAAAAAAAATGAACCTTTTCGGGGCACGAAAATCGAGCCCTCAAAAATGACGTCTTAAAATCAGCAAAATCAGAGTCCGAAAAACAAAACAAATGGCTCCTAAGTGCATAATATATTATTTTTTGACTTCCCAACACTTAAAATGTCAAAAAAAAATGAAACTTTTCTAGGCACGAAAGTCGAGCCCTGAAAAATGGCGTCTAAAAATCAGCAAAATCAGAGTCCGAAAAACAATACAAATGTCTCCTAAGTGCTTAATATATTATTTTTTGACTTCCCAAAACTTGAAATTTAAAAAAAAATGAAACTTTTCGGGGCACGAAAATCGAGCCCAGAAAAATGAAGTCTAAAAATCAGCAAAATCAAAGTCCGAAATACAAAACAAATTGGTCCTAAGTGCTTCATATATTATTTTTTGACTTCCCAAAACTTGCAATTTAAAAAAAAAAAAAAAACTTTTCGGGGCACGAAAATCGAGCCCTGAAAAATGACGTCTTAAAATCAGCTAAATCAGAGTCCGAAAAACAAAACAAATGGCTCATATGTGCTTAATATATTATTTTTTGACTTCCCAAAACTTAAAATATCAAAAAAAATGAAACTTTTCGGGGAACGAAAGTCGAGCCCTGAAAAATGACGTCTAAAAATCAGCAAAATCAGAGTCGGGAATACAAAACAAATGGCTCCTATGTGCTTAATATATTATTTTTTGACTTCCCAAAACTTAAAATGTCAAAAAAATGAAAGTTTTCGGGGCACGAAAGTCGAGCCCTGAAAAATGACGTCTAAAAATCAGCAACATCAGAGTCCGAAAAACAATACAAATGTATCCTAAGTGCTTCATATATTATTTTTTGACATCCCAAAACTTAAAATGTAAAAAAAAATGAACCTTTTCGGGGCACGAAAATCGAGCCCTGAAAAATGACGTCTTAAAATCAGCAAAATCAGAGTCCGAAAAACAAAACAAATGGCTCCTAAGTGCTTAATATATTATTTTTTGACTTCCCAAAACTTGAAATTTCAAAAAAAATGAAACTTTTGGTGGCACGAAAATCGAGCCCTTAAAAATGAAGTCTAAAAATCAGCAAAATCAGAGTCCGAAAAACAAAACAAATGGCTCCTATGTGCTTAATATATTATTTTTTGACTTCCCAAAACTTAAAATGTCAAAAAAAATGAAACTTTTCGGGGCACGAAAGTCGAGCCCTGAAAAATGACGTCTAAAAATCCGCAACATCAGAGTCCGAAAAACAATACAAATGTATCCTAAGTGCTTCATATATGATTTTTTGACATCCCAAAACTTAAAATGTAAAAAAAAATGAACCTTTTCGGGGCACGAAAATCGAGCCCTGAAAAATGACGTCTTAAAATCAGCAAAATCAGAGTCCGAAAAACAAAACAAATGGCTCCTAAGTGCTTAATATATTATTTTTTGACTTCCCAAAACTTGAAATTTCAAAAAAAATGAAACTTTTCGTGGCACGAAAATCGAGCCCTTAAAAATGAAGTCTAAAAATCAGCAAAATCAGAGTCCGAAAAACAAAACAAATGGCTCCTATGTGCTTTATATATTATTTTTTGAATTCCCAAAACTTAAAATGTCAAAAAAAATGAAACTTTTCGGGGCACGAAAGTCGAGCCCTGAAAAATGACGTCTAAAAATCAGCAACATCAGAGTCCGAAAAACAATACAAATGTATCCTAAGTGCTTCATATATTATTTTTTGACATCCAAAAACTTAAAAATGTAAAAAAAAATGAACCTTTTCGGGGCACGAAAATCGAGCCCTGAAAAATGACGTCTTAAAATCAGGAAAATCAGAGTCCGAAAAACAAAACAAATGGCTCCTAAGTGCTTAATATATTATTTTTTGACTTCCCAAAACTTGAAATTACAAAAAAAATGAAACTTTTCGTAGCACGAAAATCGAGCCCTTAAAAATGAAGTCTAAAAATCAGCAAAATCAGAGTCCGAAAAACAAAACAAATAGCTCCTATGTGCTTAATATATTATTTTTTGACTTCCCAAAACTTAAAATGTCAAAAAAAATGAAACTTTTCGGGGCACGAAAGTCGAGCCCTGAAAAATGACGTCTAAAAATCAGCAACATCAGAGTCCGAAAAACAATACAAATGTATCCTAAGTGCTTCATATATTATTTTTTGACATCCCAAAACTTAAAATGTAAAAAAAAATGAACCTTTTCGGGGCACGAAAATCGAGCCCTGAAAAATGACGTCTTAAAATCAGGAAAATCAGAGTCCGAAAAACAAAACAAATGGCTCCTAAGTGCTTAATATATTATTTTTTGACTTCCCAAAACTTGAAATTTCAAAAAAAATGAAACTTTTCGTAGCACGAAAATCGAGCCCTTAAAAATGAAGTCTAAAAATCAGCAAAATCAGAGTCCGAAAAACAAAACAAATGGCTCCTATGTGCTTAATATATTATTTTTTGACTTCCCAAAACTTAAAATGTCAAAAAAAATGAAACTTTTCGGGGCACGAAAGTCGAGCCCTGAAAAATGACGTCTAAAAATCAGCAACATCAGAGTCCGAAAAACAATACAAATGTATCCTAAGTGCTTCATATATTATTTTTTGACATCCCAAAACTTGAAATTTCAAAACAAATGAAACTTTTCGGGGCACGAAAATCGAGCCCTGAAAAATGAAGTCTAAAAATCAGCAAAATCAAAGTCCGAAATACAAAACAAATTGGTCCTAAGTGCTTCATATATTATTTTTTGACTTCCCAAAACTTGCAATTTGAAAAAAAAATAAAACTTTTCGGGAGCCCTGAAAAATGACGTCTTAAAATCAGCTAAATCAGAGTCCGAAAAACAAAACAAATGGCTCATATGTGCTTAATATATTATTTTTTGACTTCCCAAAACTTAAAATATAAAAAAAAATGAAACTTTTCGGGGAACGAAAGTCGAGCCCTGAAAAATGACGTCTTAAAATCAGCAAAATCAGAGTCCGAAAAACAAAACAAATGGCTCCTATGTGCTTAATATATTATTTTTTGAATTCCCAAAACTTAAAATGTCAAAAAAAATGAAACTTTTCGGGGCACGAAAGACGAGCCCTGAAAAATGACGTCTAAAAATCAGCAACATCAGAGTCCGAAAAACAATACAAATGTATCCTAAGTGCTTCATATATTATTTTTTGACATCCCAAAACTTAAAATGTAAAAAAAAATGAACCTTTTCGGGGCACGAAAATCGAGCCCTGAAAAATGACTTCTTAAAATCAGCAAAATCAGAGTCCGAAAAACAAAACAAATGGCTCATAAGTACTTAATATATTATTTTTCGACTTACCAAAACTTGAAATTTCAAAAAAAATTAAACTTTTGGGGCCACGAAAATCGAGCCCTGAAAAATGAAGTCTAAAAATCAGCAAAATCAGAGTCCGAAAAACAAAACAAATGGCTCCTATGTGCTTAATATATTATTTTTTGACTTCCAAAAACTTAAAATGTAAAAAAAAATGAAACTTTTCGGGGCACGAAAGTCGAGCCCTGAAAAATGACGTCTACAAGTCAGCAAAATCAGAGTCCCAAAATCAATACAAATGTCACCTATTTGCTTAATATATTATTTTTTGAATTCCAAAAACTTAAAATTTCAAAAAAAATGAAACTTTTCGGGGCACGAAAGTCGAGCCCTGAAAAATGACGTCAAAAAATCGGCAAAATCAGAGTCCGAAAAACAATACAAATGTATCCTAAGTCCTGCATATATTATTTTTTGACATCCCAAAACTTAAAATGTAAAAAAAAATGAAACTTTTCGGGGCACGAAAATCGAGCCCTGTAAAATGACGTCTTAAAATCAGCAAAATCAGAGTCCGAAAAACAAAACAAATGGCTCCTAAGTGCTAAATATATTATTTTTTGACTTCCCAAAACTTAAAATGTCAAAAAAAATGAAACTTTTCTAGGCACGAAAGTCGAGCCCTGAAAAATGACGTCTAAAAATCAGCAAAATCAGAGTCCGAAAAACAATACAAATGTCTCATAAGGGCTTAATATATTATTTTTTGAATTCCAAAAACTTAAAATTTCAAAAAAAATGAAACTTTTCGGGGCACGAAAATCGAGCCCTGAAAAATGAAGTCTAAAAATCAGCAAAATCAAAGTCCGAAAAACAAAACAAATTAGTCCTAAGTGCTTCACATATTATTTTTTGACTTCCCAAAACTTGAAATTTAAAAAAAATGAAACTTTCGGGGCACGAAAATCGAGCCGTGAAAAATGACGTCTTTAAATCAGCTAAATTAGAGTTCGAAAAACAAAACAAATGGCTCATATTTGCTTAATATATTATTTTTTGTCTTCCCAAAACTTAAAATGTCAAAAAAAATGAAACTTTTCGGGGCACGAAAGTCGAGCCCTGAAAAATGACGTCTAAAAATCAGCAAAATCAGAGTCCGAAAAACAATACAAATGTCTCCTAAGTGCTTAATATATTATTTTTTGACTTCCCAAAACTTGAAATTTAAAAAAAAATGAAACTTTTCGGGGCACGAAAATCGAGCCCTGAAAAATGACGTCTAAAAATCAGCAACATCAGAGTCCGGAAAACAATACAAATGTATCCTAAGTGCTTCATATATTATTTTTTGACATCCCAAAACTTAAAATGTAAAAAAAAATGAACCTTTTCGGGGCACGAAAATCGAGCCCTAAAAAATGACGTCTTAAAATCAGCAAAATCAGAGTCCGAAAAACAAAACAAATGGCTCCTAAGTGCTAAATATATTATTTTTTGACTTCCCAAAACTTAAAATGTCAAAAAAAATGAAACTTTTCTGGGCACGAAAGTCGAGCCCTGAAAAATGACGTCTAAAAATCAGCAAAATCAGAGTCCGAAAAACAATACAAATTGTCTCATAAGCGCTTAATATATTATTTTTTGAATTCCAAAAACTTAAAATTTCAAAAAAAATGAAACTTTTCGGGGCACGAAAGTCGAGCCCTGAAAAATGACGTCTAAAAATCAGCAACATCAGAGTCTGAAAAACAATACAAATGTATCCTAAGTGCTTCATATATTATTTTTTGACATCCCAAATATTTAAATGTAAAAAAAATGAACCTTTTCGGGGCACGAAAATCGAGCCCTCAAAAATGACGTCTTAAAATCAGCAAAATCAGAGTCCGAAAAACAAAACAAATGGCTCCTAAGTGCATAATATATTATTTTTTGACTTCCCAACACTTAAAATGTCAAAAAAAAATGAAACTTTTCTAGGCACGAAAGTCGAGCCCTGAAAAATGGCGTCTAAAAATCAGCAAAATCAGAGTCCGAAAAACAATACAAATGTCTCCTAAGTGCTTAATATATTATTTTTTGACTTCCCAAAACTTGAAATTTAAAAAAAAATGAAACTTTTCGGGGCACGAAAATCGAGCCCAGAAAAATGAAGTCTAAAAATCAGCAAAATCAAAGTCCGAAATACAAAACAAATTGGTCCTAAGTGCTTCATATATTATTTTTTGACTTCCCAAAACTTGCAATTTAAAAAAAAAAAAAAAACTTTTCGGGGCACGAAAATCGAGCCCTGAAAAATGACGTCTTAAAATCAGCTAAATCAGAGTCCGAAAAACAAAACAAATGGCTCATATGTGCTTAATATATTATTTTTTGACTTCCCAAAACTTAAAATATCAAAAAAAATGAAACTTTTCGGGGAACGAAAGTCGAGCCCTGAAAAATGACGTCTAAAAATCAGCAAAATCAGAGTCGGGAATACAAAACAAATGGCTCCTATGTGCTTAATATATTATTTTTTGACTTCCCAAAACTTAAAATGTCAAAAAAATGAAAGTTTTCGGGGCACGAAAGTCGAGCCCTGAAAAATGACGTCTAAAAATCAGCAACATCAGAGTCCGAAAAACAATACAAATGTATCCTAAGTGCTTCATATATTATTTTTTGACATCCCAAAACTTAAAATGTAAAAAAAAATGAACCTTTTCGGGGCACGAAAATCGAGCCCTGAAAAATGACGTCTTAAAATCAGCAAAATCAGAGTCCGAAAAACAAAACAAATGGCTCCTAAGTGCTTAATATATTATTTTTTGACTTCCCAAAACTTGAAATTTCAAAAAAAATGAAACTTTTGGTGGCACGAAAATCGAGCCCTTAAAAATGAAGTCTAAAAATCAGCAAAATCAGAGTCCGAAAAACAAAACAAATGGCTCCTATGTGCTTAATATATTATTTTTTGACTTCCCAAAACTTAAAATGTCAAAAAAAATGAAACTTTTCGGGGCACGAAAGTCGAGCCCTGAAAAATGACGTCTAAAAATCCGCAACATCAGAGTCCGAAAAACAATACAAATGTATCCTAAGTGCTTCATATATGATTTTTTGACATCTCAAAACTTAAAATGTAAAAAAAAATGAACCTTTTCGGGGCACGAAAATCGAGCCCTGAAAAATGACGTCTTAAAATCAGCAAAATCAGAGTCCGAAAAACAAAACAAATGGCTCCTAAGTGCTTAATATATTATTTTTTGACTTCCCAAAACTTGAAATTTCAAAAAAAATGAAACTTTTCGTGGCACGAAAATCGAGCCCTTAAAAATGAAGTCTAAAAATCAGCAAAATCAGAGTCCGAAAAACAAAACAAATGGCTCCTATGTGCTTTATATATTATTTTTTGAATTCCCAAAACTTAAAATGTCAAAAAAAATGAAACTTTTCGGGGCACGAAAGTCGAGCCCTGAAAAATGACGTCTAAAAATCAGCAACATCAGAGTCCGAAAAACAATACAAATGTATCCTAAGTGCTTCATATATTATTTTTTGACATCCAAAAACTTAAAAATGTAAAAAAAAATGAACCTTTTCGGGGCACGAAAATCGAGCCCTGAAAAATGACGTCTTAAAATCAGGAAAATCAGAGTCCGAAAAACAAAACAAATGGCTCCTAAGTGCTTAATATATTATTTTTTGACTTCCCAAAACTTGAAATTACAAAAAAAATGAAACTTTTCGTAGCACGAAAATCGAGCCCTTAAAAATGAAGTCTAAAAATCAGCAAAATCAGAGTCCGAAAAACAAAACAAATAGCTCCTATGTGCTTAATATATTATTTTTTGACTTCCCAAAACTTAAAATGTCAAAAAAAATGAAACTTTTCGGGGCACGAAAGTCGAGCCCTGAAAAATGACGTCTAAAAATCAGCAACATCAGAGTCCGAAAAACAATACAAATGTATCCTAAGTGCTTCATATATTATTTTTTGACATCCCAAAACTTAAAATGTAAAAAAAAATGAACCTTTTCGGGGCACGAAAATCGAGCCCTGAAAAATGACGTCTTAAAATCAGGAAAATCAGAGTCCGAAAAACAAAACAAATGGCTCCTAAGTGCTTAATATATTATTTTTTGACTTCCCAAAACTTGAAATTTCAAAAAAAATGAAACTTTTCGTAGCACGAAAATCGAGCCCTTAAAAATGAAGTCTAAAAATCAGCAAAATCAGAGTCCGAAAAACAAAACAAATGGCTCCTATGTGCTTAATATATTATTTTTTGACTTCCCAAAACTTAAAATGTCAAAAAAAATGAAACTTTTCGGGGCACGAAAGTCGAGCCCTGAAAAATGACGTCTAAAAATCAGCAACATCAGAGTCCGAAAAACAATACAAATGTATCCTAAGTGCTTCATATATTATTTTTTGACATCCCAAAACTTGAAATTTCAAAACAAATGAAACTTTTCGGGGCACGAAAATCGAGCCCTGAAAAATGAAGTCTAAAAATCAGCAAAATCAAAGTCCGAAATACAAAACAAATTGGTCCTAAGTGCTTCATATATTATTTTTTGACTTCCCAAAACTTGCAATTTGAAAAAAAAATAAAACTTTTCGGGAGCCCTGAAAAATGACGTCTTAAAATCAGCTAAATCAGAGTCCGAAAAACAAAACAAATGGCTCATATGTGCTTAATATATTATTTTTTGACTTCCCAAAACTTAAAATATAAAAAAAAATGAAACTTTTCGGGGAACGAAAGTCGAGCCCTGAAAAATGACGTCTTAAAATCAGCAAAATCAGAGTCCGAAAAACAAAACAAATGGCTCCTATGTGCTTAATATATTATTTTTTGAATTCCCAAAACTTAAAATGTCAAAAAAAATGAAACTTTTCGGGGCACGAAAGACGAGCCCTGAAAAATGACGTCTAAAAATCAGCAACATCAGAGTCCGAAAAACAATACAAATGTATCCTAAGTGCTTCATATATTATTTTTTGACATCCCAAAACTTAAAATGTAAAAAAAAATGAACCTTTTCGGGGCACGAAAATCGAGCCCTGAAAAATGACGTCTTAAAATCAGGAAAATCAGAGTCCGAAAAACAAAACAAATGGCTTCTAAGTGCTTAATATATTATTTTTTGACTTCCCAAAACTTGAAATTTCAAAAAAAATGAAATTTTTCGTAGCACGAAAATCGAGCCCTTAAAAATGAAGTCTAAAAATCGGCTAAATCAGAGTCCGAAATACAAAACAAATGACTCCTATGTGCTTAATATATTATTTTTTGACTTCCCAAAACTTAAAATGTCAAAAAAATGAAAGTTTTCGGGGCACGAAAGTCGAGCCCTGAAAAATGACGTCTAAAAATCAGCAACATCAGAGTCCGAAAAACAATACAAATGTATCCTAAGTGCTTCATATATTATTTTTTGACATCCCAAAACTTAAAATGTAAAAAAAAATGAACCTTTTCGGGGAACGAAAATCGAGCCCTGAAAAATGACGTCTTAAAATCAGCAAAATCAGAGTCCGAAAAACAAAACAAATGGCTCCTAAGTGCTTAATATATTATTTTTTGACTTCCCAAAACTTGAAATTTAAAAAAAAATGAAACTTTTCGTGGCACGAAAATCGAGCCCTTAAAAATGAAGTCTAAAAATCAGCAAAATCAGAGTCCGAAAAACAAAACAAATGGCTCCTATGTGCTTAATATATTATTTTTTAACTTCCCAAAACTTAAAATGTCAAAAAAAATGAAACTTTTCGGGGCACGAAAGTCGAGCCCTGAAAAATGACGTCTAAAAATCAGCAACATCAGAGTCCGAAAAACAATACAAATGTATCCTAAGTGCTCCATATATTATTTTTTGACATCCCAAAACTTAAAATGTAAAAAAAATGAACCTTTTCGGGGCACGAAAATCGAGCCCTGAAAAATGACTTCTTAAAATCAGCAAAATCAGAGTCCGAAAAACAAAACAAATGGCTCCTAAGTACTTAATATATTATTTTTTGACTTACCAAAACTTGAAATTTCAAAAAAAATGAAACTTTTCGGGCCACGAAAATCGAGCCCTGAAAAATGAAGTCTAAAAATCAGCAAAATCAGAGTCCGAAAAACAAAACAAATGGCTCCTATGTGCTTAATATATTATTTTTTGACTTCCCTAAACTTAAAATGTAAAAAAAAATGAAACTTTTCGGGGCACGAAAGTCGAGCCCTGAAAAATGACGTCTACAAGTCAGCAAAATCAGAGTCCCAAAATCAATACAAATGTCACCTATTTGCTTAATATATTATTTTTTGAATTCCAAAAACTTAAAATTTCAAAAAAAATGAAACTTTTCGGGGCACGAAAGTCGAGCCCTGAAAAATGACGTCAAAAAATCGGCAAAATCAGAGTCCGAAAAACAATACAAATGTATCCTAAGTCCTGCATATATTATTTTTTGACATCCCAAAACTTAAAATGTAAAAAAAAATGAAACTTTTCGGGGCACGAAAATCGAGCCCTGTAAAATGACGTCTTAAAATCAGCAAAATCAGAGTCCGAAAAACAAAACAAATGGCTCCTAAGTGCTAAATATATTATTTTTTGACTTCCCAAAACTTAAAATGTCAAAAAAAATGAAACTTTTCTGGGCACGAAAGTCGAGCCCTGAAAAATGACGTCTAAAAATCAGAAAAAATCAGAGTCCGAAAAACAATACAAATGTCTCATAAGGGCTTAATATATTATTTTTTGAATTCCAAAAACTTAAAATTTCAAAAAAAATGAAACTTTTCGGGGCACGAAAATCGAGCCCTGAAAAATGAAGTCTAAAAATCAGCAAAATCAAAGTCCGAAAAACAAAACAAATTGGTCCTAAGTGCTTCACATATTATTTTTTGACTTCCCAAAACTTGAAATTTAAAAAAAATGAAACTTTCGGGGCACGAAAATCGAGTCGTGAAAAATGACGTCTTTAAATCAGCTAAATTAGAGTTCGAAAAACAAAACAAATGGCTCATATTTGCTTAATATATTATTTTTTGACTTCCCAAAACTTAAAATGTCAAAAAATATGAAACTTTTCGGGGCACGAAAGTCGAGCCCTGAAAAATGACGTCTAAAAATCAGCAACATCAGAGTCCGAAAAACAATACAAATGTATCCTAAGTGCTTCATATATTATTTTTTGACATTCCAAAACTTAAAATGTAAAAAAAAATGAACCTTTTCGGGGCACGAAAATCGAGCCCTCAAAAATGACGTCTTAAAATCAGCAAAATCAGAGTCCGAAAAACAAAACAAATGGCTCCTAAGTGCATAATATATTATTTTTTGACTTCCCAAAACTTAAAATGTCAAAAAAAATGAAACTTTTCTAGGCACGAAAGTCGAGCCCTGAAAAATGACGTCTAAAAATCAGCAAAATCAGAGTCCGAAAAACAATACAAATGTCTCCTAAGTGCTTAATATATTATTTTTTGACTTCCCAAAACATGAAATTTAAAAAAAAATGAAACTTTTCGGGGCACGAAAATCGAGCCCAGAAAAATGAAGTCTAAAAATCAGCAAATCAAAGTCCGAAATACAAAACAAATTGGTCCTAAGTGCTTCATATATTATTTTTTGACTTCCCAAAACTTGCAATTTAAAAAAAAAAAAAAACTTTTCGGGGCACGAAAATCGAGTCCTGAAAAATGACGTCTTAAAATCAGCTAAATCAGAGTCCGAAAAACAAAACAAATGGCTCATATGTGCTTAATATATTATTTTTTGACTTCCCAAAACTTAAAATATGAAAAAAAATGAAACTTTTCGGGGAACGAAAGTCGAGCCCTGAAAAATGACGTCTAAAAATCAGCAAAATCAGAGTCGGAAATACAAAACAAATGGCTCCTATGTGCTTAATGTATTATTTTTTGACTTCCCATAACTTAAAATGTCAAAAAAATGAAAGTTTTCGGGGCACGAAAGTCGAGCCCTGAAAAATGACGTCTAAAAATCAGCAACATCAGAGTCCGAAAAACAATACAATTGTATCCTAAGTGCTTCATATATTATTTTTTGACATCCCAAAACTTAAAATGTAAAAAAAAATGAACTTTTTCGGGGCACGAAAATCGAGCCCTGAAAAATGACGTTTTAAAATCAGCTAAATCAGAGTCCGAAAAACAAAACAAATGGCTCATATGTGCTTAATATATTATTTTTTGACTTCCTAAAACTTAAAATATAAAAAAAAATGAAACTTTTCGGGGAACGAAAGTCGAGCCCTGAAAAATGACGTCTTAAAATCAGCAAAATCAGAGTCCGAAAAACAAAACAAATGGCTCCTATGTGCTTAATATATTATTTTTTGAATTCCCAAAACTTAAAATGTCAAAAAAAATGAAACTTTTCGGGGCACGAAAGTCGAGCCCTGAAAAATGACGTCTAAAAATCAGCAACATCAGAGTCCGAAAAACAATACAAATGTATCCTAAGTCCTGCATATATTATTTTTTGACATCCCAAAACTTAAAATGTAAAAAAAAATGAACCTTTTCGGGGCACGAAAATCGAGCCCTATAAAATGACGTCTTAAAATCAGCAATATCAGAGTCCGAAAAACAAAACAAATGGCTCCTAAGTGCTAAATATATTATTTTTTGACTTCCCAAAACTTAAAATGTCAAAAAAAATGAAACTTTTCTGGGCACGAAAGTCGAGCCCTGAAAAATGACGTCTAAAAATCAGCAAAATCAGAGTCCGAAAAACAATACAAATGTCTCATAAGGGCTTAATATATTATTTTTTGAATTCCAAAAACTTAAAATTTCAAAAAAAATGAAACTTTTCGGGACACGAAAATCGAGCCATGAAAAATGAAGTCTAAAAATCAGCAAAATCAAAGTCCGAAAAACAAAACAAATTGGTCCTAAGTGCTACACATATTATTTTTAGACTTCCCAAAACTTGATATTTAAAAAAAATGAAACTTTCGGGTCACGAAAATTGAGCCGTGAAAAATGACGTCTTTAAATCAGCTAAATTAGAGTTCGAAAAACAAAACAAATGGCTCATATTTGCTTAATATATTATTTTTTGACTTCCCAAAACTTAAAATGTCAAAAAAAATGAAACTTTTCGGGGCACGAAAGTCGAGCCCTGAAAAATGACGTCTAAAAATCAGCAACATCAGAGTCCGAAAAACAATACAAATGTATCCTAAGTGCTTCATATATTATTTTTTGACATCCCAAAACTTAAAATGTAAAAAAAAATGAACCTTTTCGGGGCACGAAAATCGAGCCCTCAAAAATGACGTCTTAAAATCTGCAAAATCAGAGTCCGAAAAACAAAACAAATGGCTCCTAAGTGCATAATATATTATTTTTTGACTTCCCAAAACTTAAAATGTCAAAAAAAATGACACTTTTCTAGGCACGAAAGTCGAGCCCTGAAAAATGAAGTCTAAAAATCAGCAAAATCAGAGTCCGAAAAACAATACAAATGTCTCCTAAGTGCTTAATATATTATTTTTTGACTTCCCAAAACTTGAAATTTAAAAAAAAGGAAACTTTCGGGGTACGAAAATCGAGACGTGAAAAATGACGTCTTTAAATCAGCTAAATTAGAGTTCGAAAAACAAAACAAATGGCTCATATTTGCTTAATATATTATTTTTTGACTTCCCAAAACTTAAAATGTCTAAAAAAATGAAACTTTTCGGGGCACGAAAGTCGAGCCCTGAAAAATGACGTCTAAAAATCAGCAACATCAGAGTCCGAAAAACAATACAAATGTATCCTAAGTGCTTCATATATTATTTTTTGACATCCCAAAACTTAAAATGTAAAAAAAAATGAACCTTTTCGGGGCACGAAAATCGAGCCCTCAAAAATGACGTCTTAAAATCAACAAAATCAGAGTCCGAAAAACAAAACAAATGGCTCCTAAGTGCATAATATATTATTTTTTGACTTCCCAAAACTTAAAATGTCAAAAAAAATGAAACTTTTCTAGGCACGAAAGTCGAGCCCTGAAAAATGACGTCTAAAAATCAGCAAAATCAGAGTCCGAAAAACAATACAAATGTCTCCTAAGTGCTTAATATATTATTTTTTGACTTCCCAAAACTTGAAATTTAAAAAAAAATGAAACTTTTCGGGGCACGAAAATCGAGCCCAGAAAAATGAAGTCTAAAAATCAGCAAATCAAAGTCCGAAATACAAAACAAATTGGTCCTAAGTGCTTCATATATTATTTTTTGACTTCCCAAAACTTGCAATTTAAAAAAAAAAAAAAACTTTTCGGGGCACGAAAATCGAGCCCTGAAAAATGACGTCTTAAAATCAGCTAAATCAGAGTCCGAAAAACAAAACAAATGGCTCATATGTGCTTAATATATTATTTTTTGACTTCCCAAAACTTAAAATATCAAAAAAAATGAAACTTTTCGGGGAACGAAAGTCGAGCCCTGAAAAATGACGTCTAAAAATCAGCAAAATCAGAGTCGGAAATACAAAACAAATGGCTCCTATGTGCTTAATATATTATTTTTTGACTTCACAAAACTTAAAATGTCAAAAAAATGAAAGTTTTCGGGGCACGAAAGTCGAGCCCTGAAAAATGACGTCTAAAAATCAGCAACATCAGAGTCCGAAAAACAATACAAATGTATCCTAAGTGCTTCATATATTATTTTTTGACATCCCAAAAATTAAAATGTAAAAAAAAATGAACCTTTTCGGGGCACGAAAGTCGAGCCCTGAAAAATGACGTCTTAAAATCAGCAAAATCAGAGTCTGAAAAACAAAACAAATGGCTCCTATGTGCTTAATATATTATTTTTTGAATTCCCAAAACTTAAAATGTCAAAAAAAATGAAACTTTTCGGGGCACGAAAATCGAGCCCTGAAAAATGACGTCTAAAAATCAGCAACATCAGAGTCCGAAAAACAATACAAATGTATCCTAAGTGCTTCATATATTATTTTTTGACATCCCAAAACTTAAAATGTAAAAAAAAATGAACCTTTTCGGGGAACGAAAATCGAGCCCTGAAAAATGACGTCTTAAAATCAGCAAAATCAGAGTCCGAAAAACAAAACAAATGGCTCCTAAGTGCTTAATATATTATTTTTTGACTTCCCAAAACTTGAAATTTATAAAAAATGAAACTTTTCGTGGCACGAAAATCGAGCCCTTAAAAATGAAGTCTAAAAATCAGCAAAATCAGAGTCCGAAAAACAAAACAAATGGCTCCTATGTGCTTAATATATTATTTTTTAACTTCCCAAAACTTAAAATGTCAAAAAAAATGAAACTTTTCGGGGCACGAAAGTCGAGCCCTGAAAAATGACGTCTAAAAATCAGCAACATCAGAGTCCGAAAAACAATACAAATGTATCCTAAGTGCTCCATATATTATTTTTTGACATCCCAAAACTTAAAATGTAAAAAAAATGAACCTTTTCGGGTCACGAAAATCGAGCCCTGAAAAATGACTTCTTAAAATCAGCAAAATCAGAGTCCGAAAAACAAAACAAATGGCTCCTAAGTACTTAATATATTATTTTTTGACTTCCCAAAACTTGAAATTTCAAAAAAAATGAAACTTTTCGGGCCACGAAAATCGAGCCCTGAAAAATGAAGTCTAAAAATCAGCAAAATCAGAGTCCGAAAAACAAAACAAATGGCTCCTATGTGCTTAATATATTATTTTTTGACTTCCCAAAACTTAAAATGTAAAAAAAAATGAAACTTTTAGGGCACGAAAGTCGAGCCCTGAAAAATGACGTCTACAAGTCAGCAAAATCAGAGTCCCAAAATCAATACAAATGTCACCTATTTGGTTAATATATTATTTTTTGAATTCCAAAAACTTAAAATTTCAAAAAAAATGAAACTTTTCGGGGCACGAAAGTCGAGCCCTGAAAAATGACGTCAAAAAATCGGCAAAATCAGAGTCCGAAAAACAATACAAATGTATCCTAAGTCCTGCATATATTATTTTTTGACATCCCAAAACTTAAAATGTAAAAAAAAATGAAACTTTTCGGGGCACGAAAATCGAGCCCTATAAAATGACGTCTTAAAATCAGCAAAATCAGAGTCCGAAAAACAAAACAAATGGCTCCTAAGTGCTAAATATATTATTTTTTGACTTCCCAAAACTTAAAATGTCAAAAAAAATGAAACTTTTCTGGGCACGAAAGTCGAGCCCTGAAAAATGACGTCTAAAAATCAGCAAAATCAGAGTCCGAAAAACAATACAAATGTCTCATAAGGGCTTAATATATTATTTTTTGAATTCCAAAAACTTAAAATTTCAAAAAAAATGAAACTTTTCGGGGCACGAAAATCGAGCCATGAAAAATGAAGTCTAAAAATCAGCAAAATCAAAGTCCGAAAAACAAAACAAATTGGTCCTAAGTGCTTCACATATTATTTTTAGACTTCCCAAAACTTGATATTTAAAAAAAATGAAACTTTCGGGTCACGAAAATTGAGCCGTGAAAAATGACGTCTTTAAATCAGCTAAATTAGAGTTCGAAAAACAAAACAAATGGCTCATATTTGCTTAATATATTATTTTTTGACTTCCCAAAACTTAAAATGTCAAAAAAAATGAAACTTTTCGGGGCACGAAAGTCGAGCCCTGAAAAATGACGTCTAAAAATCAGCAACATCAGAGTCCGAAAAACAATACAAATGTATCCTAAGTGCTTCATATATTATTTTTTGACATCCCAAAACTTAAAATGTAAAAAAAAATGAACCTTTTCGGGGCACGAAAATCGAGCCCTCAAAAATGACGTCTTAAAATCAGCAAAATCAGAGTCCGAAAAACAAAACAAATGGCTCCTAAGTGCATAATATATTATTTTTTGACTTCCCAAAACTTAAAATGTCAAAAAAAATGACACTTTTCTAGGCACGAAAGTCGAGCCCTGAAAAATGAAGTCTAAAAATCAGCAAAATCAGAGTCCGAAAAACAATACAAATGTCTCCTAAGTGCTTAATATATTATTTTTTGACTTCCCAAAACTTGAAATTTAAAAAAAAGGAAACTTTCGGGGCACGAAAATCGAGACGTGAAAAATGACGTCTTTAAATCAGCTAAATTAGAGTTCGAAAAACAAAACAAATGGCTCATATTTGCTTAATATATTATTTTTTGACTTCCCAAAACTTAAAATGTCTAAAAAAATGAAACTTTTCGGGGCACGAAAGTCGAGCCCTGAAAAATGACGTCTAAAAATCAGCAACATCAGAGTCCGAAAAACAATACAAATGTATCCTAAGTGCTTCATATGTTATTTTTTGACATCCCAAAACTTAAAATGTAAAAAAAAATGAACCTTTTCGGGGCACGAAAATCGAGCCCTCAAAAATGACGTCTTAAAATCAGCAAAATCAGAGTCCGAAAAACAAAACAAATGGCTCCTAAGTGCATAATATATTATTTTTTGACTTCCCAAAACTTAAAATGTCAAAAAAAATGAAACTTTTCTAGGCACGAAAGTCGAGCCCTGAAAAATGACGTCTAAAAATCAGCAAAATCAGAGTCCGAAAAACAATACAAATGTCTCCTAAGTGCTTAATATATTATTTTTTGACTTCCCAAAACTTGAAATTTAAAAAAAAATGAAACTTTTCGGGGCACGAAAATCGAGCCCAGAAAAATGAAGTCTAAAAATCAGCAAATCAAAGTCCGAAAAACAATACAAATGTCTCCTAAGTGCTTAATATATTATTTTTTGACTTCCCAAAACTTGAAATTTAAAAAAAAGGAAACTTTCGGGGCACGAAAATCGAGACGTGAAAAATGACGTCTTTAAATCAGCTAAATTAGAGTTCGAAAAACAAAACAAATGGCTCATATTTGCTTAATATATTATTTTTTGACTTCCCAAAACTTAAAATGTCTAAAAAAATGAAACTTTTCGGGGCACGAAAGTCGAGCCCTGAAAAATGACGTCTAAAAATCAGCAACATCAGAGTCCGAAAAACAATACAAATGTATCCTAAGTGCTTCATATATTATTTTTTGACATCCCAAAACTTAAAATGTAAAAAAAAATGAACCTTTTCGGGGCACGAAAATCGAGCCCTCAAAAATGACGTCTTAAAATCAGCAAAATCAGAGTCCGAAAAACAAAACAAATGGCTCCTAAGTGCATAATATATTATTTTTTGACTTCCCAAAACTTAAAATGTCAAAAAAAATGAAACTTTTCTAGGCACGAAAGTCGAGCCCTGAAAAATGACGTCTAAAAATCAGCAAAATCAGAGTCCGAAAAACAATACAAATGTCTCCTAAGTGCTTAATATATTATTTTTTGACTTCCCAAAACTTGAAATTTAAAAAAAAATGAAACTTTTCGGGGCACGAAAATCGAGCCCAGAAAAATGAAGTCTAAAAATCAGCAAATCAAAGTCCGAAATACAAAACAAATTGGTCCTAAGTGCTTCATATATTATTTTTTGACTTCCCAAAACTTGCAATTTAAAAAAAAAAAAAAACTTTTCGGGGCACGAAAAACGAGCCCTGAAAAATGACGTCTTAAAATCAGCTAAATCAGAGTCCGAAAAACAAAACAAATGGCTCATATGTGCTTAATATATTATTTTTTGACTTCCCAAAACTTAAAATATCAAAAAAAATGAAACTTTTCGGGGAACGAAAGTCGAGCCCTTAAAAATGACGTCTAAAAATCAGCAAAATCAGAGTCGGAAATACAAAACAAATGGCTCCTATGTGCTTAATATATTATTTTTTGACTTCACAAAACTTAAAATGTCAAAAAAATGAAAGTTTTCGGGGCACGAAAGTCGAGCCCTGAAAAATGACGTCTAAAAATCTGCAACATCAGAGTCCGAAAAACAATACAAATGTATCCTAAGTGCTTCATATATTATTTTTTGACATCCCAAAACTTAAAATGTAAAAAAAAATGAACCTTTTCGGGGCACGAAAATCGAGCCCTGAAAAATGACGTCTTAAAATCAGCTAAATCAGAGTCCGAAAAACAAAACCAATGGCTCATATGTGCTTAATATATTATTTTTTGACTTCCCAAAACTTAAAATATAAAAAAAAATGAAACTTTTCGGGGAACGAAAGTCGAGCCCTGAAAAATGACGTCTTAAAATCAGCAAAATCAGAGTCTGAAAAACAAAACAAATGGCTCCTATGTGCTTAATATATTATTTTTTGAATTCCCAAAACTTAAAATGTCAAAAAAAATGAAACTTTTCGGGGCACGAAAATCGAGCCCTGAAAAATGACGTCTAAAAATCAGCAACATCAGAGTCCGAAAAACAATACAAATGTATCCTAAGTGCTTCATATATTATTTTTTGACATCCCAAAACTTAAAATGTAAAAAAAAATGAACCTTTTCGGGGAACGAAAATCGAGCCCTGAAAAATGACGTCTTAAAATCAGCAAAATCAGAGTCCGAAAAACAAAACAAATGGCTCCTAAGTGCTTAATATATTATTTTTTGACTTCCCAAAACTTGAAATTTATAAAAAATGAAACTTTTCGTGGCACGAAAATCGAGCCCTTAAAAATGAAGTCTAAAAATCAGCAAAATCAGAGTCCGAAAAACAAAACAAATGGCTCCTAGGTGCTTAATATATTATTTTTTAACTTCCCAAAACTTAAAATGTCAAAAAAAATGAAACTTTTCGGGGCACGAAAGTCGAGCCCTGAAAAATGACGTCTAAAAATCAGCAACATCAGAGTCCGAAAAACAATACAAATGTATCCTAAGTGCTCCATATATTATTTTTTGACATCCCAAAACTTAAAATGTAAAAAAAATGAACCTTTTCGGGTCACGAAAATCGAGCCCTGAAAAATGACTTCTTAAAATCAGCAAAATCAGAGTCCGAAAAACAAAACAAATGGCTCCTAAGTACTTAATATATTATTTTTTGACTTCCCAAAACTTGAAATTTCAAAAAAAATGAAACTTTTCGGGCCACGAAAATCGAGCCCTGAAAAATGAAGTCTAAAAATCAGCAAAATCAGAGTCCGAAAAACAAAACAAATGGCTCCTATGTGCTTAATATATTATTTTTTGACTTCCCAAAACTTAAAATGTAAAAAAAAATGAAACTTTTAGGGCACGATAGTCGAGCCCTGAAAAATGACGTCTACAAGTCAGCAAAATCAGAGTCCCAAAATCAATACAAATGTCACCTATTTGGTTAATATATTATTTTTTGAATTCCAAAAACTTAAAATTTCAAAAAAAATGAAACTTTTCGGGGCACGAAAGTCGAGCCCTGAAAAATGACGTCAAAAAATCGGCAAAATCAGAGTCCGAAAAACAATACAAATGTATCCTAAGTCCTGCATATATTATTTTTTGACATCCCAAAACTTAAAATGTAAAAAAAAATGAAACTTTTCGGGGCACGAAAATCGAGCCCTATAAAATGACGTCTTAAAATCAGCAAAATCAGAGTCCGAAAAACAAAACAAATGGCTCCTAAGTGCTAAATATATTATTTTTTGACTTCCCAAAACTTAAAATGTCAAAAAAAATAAAACTTTTCTGGGCACGAAAGTCGAGCCCTGAAAAATGAAGTCTAAAAATCAGCAAAATCAGAGTCCGAAAAACAATACAAATGTCTCATAAGGGCTTAATATATTATTTTTTGAATTCCAAAAACTTAAAATTTCAAAAAAAATGAAACTTTTCGGGGCACGAAAATCGAGCCATGAAAAATGAAGTCTAAAAATCAGCAAAATCAAAGTCCGAAAAACAAAACAAATTGGTCCTAAGTGCTTCACATATTATTTTTAGACTTCCCAAAACTTGATATTTAAAAAAAATGAAACTTTCGGGGCACGAAAATTGAGCCGTGAAAAATGACGTCTTTAAATCAGCTAAATTAGAGTTCGAAAAACAAAACAAATGGCTCATATTTGCTTAATATATTATTTTTTGACTTCCCAAAACTTAAAATGTCAAAAAAAATGAAACTTTTCGAGGCACGAAAGTCGAGCCCTGAAAAATGACGTCTAAAAATCAGCAACATCAGAGTCCGAAAAACAATACAAATGTATCCTAAGTGCTTCATATATTATTTTTTGACATCCCAAAACTTAAAATGTAAAAAAAAATGAACCTTTTCGGGGCACGAAAATCGAGCCCTCAAAAATGACGTCTTAAAATCAGCAAAATCAGAGTCCGAAAAACAAAACAAATGGCTCCTAAGTGCATAATATATTATTTTTTGACTTCCCAAAACTTAAAATGTCAAAAAAAATGACACTTTTCTAGGCACGAAAGTCGAGCCCTGAAAAATGAAGTCTAAAAATCAGCAAAATCAGAGTCCGAAAAACAATACAAATGTCTCCTAAGTGCTTAATATATTATTTTTTGACTTCCCAAAACTTGAAATTTAAAAAAAAAATGAAACTTTTCGGGGCACGAAAATCGAGCCCAGAAAAATGAAGTCTAAAAATCAGCAAATCAAAGTCCGAAAAACAAAAGAAATTGGTCCTAAGTGCTTCATATATTATTTTTTGACTTCCCAAAACTTGAAATTTAAAAAAAAATGAAACTTTCGGGGCACGAAAATCGAGCCCTGAAAAATGACGTCTTAAAATCAGCTAAGTTAGAGTACGAAAAACAAAACAAATGGCTCCTATGTGCTTAATATATTATTTTTTGACTTCCCAAAACTTAAAATGTCAAAAAAATGAAACTTTTCGGGGCACGAAAGTCGAGCCCTGAAAAATGACGTCTAAAAATCAGCAACATCAGAGTCCGAAAAACAATACAAATGTATCCTAAGTGCTCCATATATTATTTTTTGACATCCCAAAACTTAAAATGTAAAAAAAATGAACCTTTTCGGGTCACGAAAATCGAGCCCTGAAAAATGACTTCTTAAAATCAGCAAAATCAGAGTCCGAAAAACAAAACAAATGGCTCCTAAGTACTTAATATATTATTTTTTGACTTCCCAAAACTTGAAATTTCAAAAAAAATGAAACTTTTCGGGCCACGAAAATCGAGCCCTGAAAAATGAAGTCTAAAAATCAGCAAAATCAGAGTCCGAAAAACAAAACAAATGGCTCCTATGTGCTTAATATATTATTTTTTGACTTCCCAAAACTTAAAATGTAAAAAAAAATGAAACTTTTAGGGCACGAAAGTCGAGCCCTGAAAAATGACGTCTACAAGTCAGCAAAATCAGAGTCCCAAAATCAATACAAATGTCACCTATTTGGTTAATATATTATTTTTTGAATTCCAAAAACTTAAAATTTCAAAAAAAATGAAACTTTTCGGGGCACGAAAGTCGAGCCCTGAAAAATGACGTCAAAAAATCGGCAAAATCAGAGTCCGAAAAACAATACAAATGTATCCTAAGTCCTGCATATATTATTTTTTGACATCCCAAAACTTAAAATGTAAAAAAAAATGAAACTTTTCGGGGCACGAAAATCGAGCCCTATAAAATGACGTCTTAAAATCAGCAAAATCAGAGTCCGAAAAACAAAACAAATGGCTCCTAAGTGCTAAATATATTATTTTTTGACTTCCCAAAACTTAAAATGTCAAAAAAAATGAAACTTTTCTGGGCACGAAAGTCGAGCCCTGAAAAATGACGTCTAAAAATCAGCAAAATCAGAGTCCGAAAAACAATACAAATGTCTCATAAGGGCTTAATATATTATTTTTTGAATTCCAAAAACTTAAAATTTCAAAAAAAATGAAACTTTTCGGGGCACGAAAATCGAGCCATGAAAAATGAAGTCTAAAAATCAGCAAAATCAAAGTCCGAAAAACAAAACAAATTGGTCCTAAGTGCTTCACATATTATTTTTAGACTTCCCAAAACTTGATATTTAAAAAAAATGAAACTTTCGGGTCACGAAAATTGAGCCGTGAAAAATGACGTCTTTAAATCAGCTAAATTAGAGTTCGAAAAACAAAACAAATGGCTCATATTTGCTTAATATATTATTTTTTGACTTCCCAAAACTTAAAATGTCAAAAAAAATGAAACTTTTCGGGGCACGAAAGTCGAGCCCTGAAAAATGACGTCTAAAAATCAGCAACATCAGAGTCCGAAAAACAATACAAATGTATCCTAAGTGCTTCATATATTATTTTTTGACATCCCAAAACTTAAAATGTAAAAAAAAATGAACCTTTTCGGGGCACGAAAATCGAGCCCTCAAAAATGACGTCTTAAAATCAGCAAAATCAGAGTCCGAAAAACAAAACAAATGGCTCCTAAGTGCATAATATATTATTTTTTGACTTCCCAAAACTTAAAATGTCAAAAAAAATGACACTTTTCTAGGCACGAAAGTCGAGCCCTGAAAAATGAAGTCTAAAAATCAGCAAAATCAGAGTCCGAAAAACAATACAAATGTCTCCTAAGTGCTTAATATATTATTTTTTGACTTCCCAAAACTTGAAATTTAAAAAAAAGGAAACTTTCGGGGCACGAAAATCGAGACGTGAAAAATGACGTCTTTAAATCAGCTAAATTAGAGTTCGAAAAACAAAACAAATGGCTCATATTTGCTTAATATATTATTTTTTGACTTCCCAAAACTTAAAATGTCTAAAAAAATGAAACTTTTCGGGGCACGAAAGTCGAGCCCTGAAAAATGACGTCTAAAAATCAGCAACATCAGAGTCCGAAAAACAATACAAATGTATCCTAAGTGCTTCATATATTATTTTTTGACATCCCAAAACTTAAAATGTAAAAAAAAATGAACCTTTTCGGGGCACGAAAATCGAGCCCTCAAAAATGACGTCTTAAAATCAGCAAAATCAGAGTCCGAAAAACAAAACAAATGGCTCCTAAGTGCATAATATATTATTTTTTGACTTCCCAAAACTTAAAATGTCAAAAAAAATGAAACTTTTCTAGGCACGAAAGTCGAGCCCTGAAAAATGACGTCTAAAAATCAGCAACATCAGAGTCCGAAAAACAATACAAATGTATCCTAAGTGCTTCATATATTATTTTTTGACATCCCAAAACTTAAAATGTAAAAAAAAATGAACCTTTTCGGGGAACGAAAATCGAGCCCTGAAAAATGACGTCTTAAAATCAGCAAAATCAGAGTCCGAAAAACAAAACAAATGGCTCCTAAGTGCTTAATATATTATTTTTTGACTTCCCAAAACTTAAAATGTCAAAAAAAATGAAACTTTTCTAGGCACGAAAGTCGAGCCCTGAAAAATGACGTCTAAAAATCAGCAAAATCAGAGTCGGAAATACAAAACAAATGGCTCCTATGTGCTTAATATATTATTTTTTGACTTCACAAAACTTAAAATGTCAAAAAAATGAAAGTTTTCGGGGCACGAAAGTCGAGCCCTGAAAAATGACGTCTAAAAATCAGCAACATCAGAGTCCGAAAAACAATACAAATGTATCCTAAGTGCTTCATATATTATTTTTTGACATCCCAAAAATTAAAATGTAAAAAAAAATGAACCTTTTCGGGGCACGAAAGTCGAGCCCTGAAAAATTACGTCTTAAAATCAGCAAAATCAGAGTCTGAAAAACAAAACAAATGGCTCCTATGTGCTTAATATATTATTTTTTGAATTCCCAAAACTTAAAATGTCAAAAAAAATGAAACTTTTCGGGGCACGAAAATCGAGCCCTGAAAAATGACGTCTAAAAATCAGCAACATCAGAGTCCGAAAAACAATACAAATGTATCCTAAGTGCTTCATATATTATTTTTTGACATCCCAAAACTTAAAATGTAAAAAAAAATGAACCTTTTCGGGGAACGAAAATCGAGCCCTGAAAAATGACGTCTTAAAATCAGCAAAATCAGAGTCCGAAAAACAAAACAAATGGCTCCTAAGTGCTTAATATATTATTTTTTGACTTCCCAAAACTTGAAATTTATAAAAAATGAAACTTTTCGTGGCACGAAAATCGAGCCCTTAAAAATGAAGTCTAAAAATCAGCAAAATCAGAGTCCGAAAAACAAAACAAATGGCTCCTATGTGCTTAATATATTATTTTTTAACTTCCCAAAACTTAAAATGTCAAAAAAAATGAAACTTTTCGGGGCACGAAAGTCGAGCCCTGAAAAATGACGTCTAAAAATCAGCAACATCAGAGTCCGAAAAACAATACAAATGTATCCTAAGTGCTCCATATATTATTTTTTGACATCCCAAAACTTAAAATGTAAAAAAAATGAACCTTTTCGGGTCACGAAAATCGAGCCCTGAAAAATGACTTCTTAAAATCAGCAAAATCAGAGTCCGAAAAACAAAACAAATGGCTCCTAAGTACTTAATATATTATTTTTTGACTTCCCAAAACTTGAAATTTCAAAAAAAATGAAACTTTTCGGGCCACGAAAATCGAGCCCTGAAAAATGAAGTCTAAAAATCAGCAAAATCAGAGTCCGAAAAACAAAACAAATGGCTCCTATGTGCTTAATATATTATTTTTTGACTTCCCAAAACTTAAAATGTAAAAAAAAATGAAACTTTTAGGGCACGAAAGTCGAGCCCTGAAAAATGACGTCTACAAGTCAGCAAAATCAGAGTCCCAAAATCAATACAAATGTCACCTATTTGGTTAATATATTATTTTTTGAATTCCAAAAACTTAAAATTTCAAAAAAAATGAAACTTTTCGGGGCACGAAAGTCGAGCCCTGAAAAATGACGTCAAAAAATCGGCAAAATCAGAGTCCGAAAAACAATACAAATGTATCCTAAGTCCTGCATATATTATTTTTTGACATCCCAAAACTTAAAATGTAAAAAAAAATGAAACTTTTCGGGGCACGAAAATCGAGCCCTATAAAATGACGTCTTAAAATCAGCAAAATCAGAGTCCGAAAAACAAAACAAATGGCTCCTAAGTGCTAAATATATTATTTTTTGACTTCCCAAAACTTAAAATGTCAAAAAAAATGAAACTTTTCTGGGCACGAAAGTCGAGCCCTGAAAAATGACGTCTAAAAATCAGCAAAATCAGAGTCCGAAAAACAATACAAATGTCTCATAAGGGCTTAATATATTATTTTTTGAATTCCAAAAACTTAAAATTTCAAAAAAAATGAAACTTTTCGGGGCACGAAAATCGAGCCATGAAAAATGAAGTCTAAAAATCAGCAAAATCAAAGTCCGAAAAACAAAACAAATTGGTCCTAAGTGCTTCACATATTATTTTTAGACTTCCCAAAACTTGATATTTAAAAAAAATGAAACTTTCGGGTCACGAAAATTGAGCCGTGAAAAATGACGTCTTTAAATCAGCTAAATTAGAGTTCGAAAAACAAAACAAATGGCTCATATTTGCTTAATATATTATTTTTTGACTTCCCAAAACTTAAAATGTCAAAAAAAATGAAACTTTTCGGGGCACGAAAGTCGAGCCCTGAAAAATGACGTCTAAAAATCAGCAACATCAGAGTCCGAAAAACAATACAAATGTATCCTAAGTGCTTCATATATTATTTTTTGACATCCCAAAACTTAAAATGTAAAAAAAAATGAACCTTTTCGGGGCACGAAAATCGAGCCCTCAAAAATGACGTCTTAAAATCAGCAAAATCAGAGTCCGAAAAACAAAACAAATGGCTCCTAAGTGCATAATATATTATTTTTTGACTTCCCAAAACTTAAAATGTCAAAAAAAATGACACTTTTCTAGGCACGAAAGTCGAGCCCTGAAAAATGAAGTCTAAAAATCAGCAAAATCAGAGTCCGAAAAACAATACAAATGTCTCCTAAGTGCTTAATATATTATTTTTTGACTTCCCAAAACTTGAAATTTAAAAAAAAGGAAACTTTCGGGGCACGAAAATCGAGACGTGAAAAATGACGTCTTTAAATCAGCTAAATTAGAGTTCGAAAAACAAAACAAATGGCTCATATTTGCTTAATATATTATTTTTTGACTTCCCAAAACTTAAAATGTCTAAAAAAATGAAACTTTTCGGGGCACGAAAGTCGAGCCCTGAAAAATGACGTCTAAAAATCAGCAACATCAGAGTCCGAAAAACAATACAAATGTATCCTAAGTGCTTCATATATTATTTTTTGACATCCCAAAACTTAAAATGGAAAAAAAAATGAACCTTTTCGGGGCACGAAAATCGAGCCCTCAAAAATGACGTCTTAAAATCAGCAAAATCAGAGTCCGAAAAACAAAACAAATGGCTCCTAAGTGCATAATATATTATTTTTTGACTTCCCAAAACTTAAAATGTCAAAAAAAATGAAACTTTTCTAGGCACGAAAGTCGAGCCCTGAAAAATGACGTCTAAAAATCAGCAAAATCAGAGTCCGAAAAACAATACAAATGTCTCCTAAGTGCTTAATATATTATTTTTTGACTTCCCAAAACTTGAAATTTAAAAAAAAATGAAACTTTTCGGGGCACGAAAATCGAGCCCAGAAAAATGAAGTCTAAAAATCAGCAAATCAAAGTCCGAAATACAAAACAAATTGGTCCTAAGTGCTTCATATATTATTTTTTGACTTCCCAAAACTTGCAATTTAAAAAAAAAAAAAAACTTTTCGGGGCACGAAAATCGAGCCCTGAAAAATGACGTCTTAAAATCAGCTAAATCAGAGTCCGAAAAACAAAACAAATGGCTCATATGTGCTTAATATATTATTTTTTGACTTCCCAAAACTTAAAATATCAAAAAAAATGAAACTTTTCGGGGAACGAAAGTCGAGCCCTGAAAAATGACGTCTAAAAATCAGCAAAATCAGAGTCGGAAATACAAAACAAATGGCTCCTATGTGCTTAATATATTATTTTTTGACTTCACAAAACTTAAAATGTCAAAAAAATGAAAGTTTTCGGGGCACGAAAGTCGAGCCCTGAAAAATGACGTCTAAAAATCAGCAACATCAGAGTCCGAAAAACAATACAAATGTATCCTAAGTGCTCCATATATTATTTTTTGACATCCCAAAACTTAAAATGTAAAAAAAATGAACCTTTTCGGGTCACGAAAATCGAGCCCTGAAAAATGACTTCTTAAAATCAGCAAAATCAGAGTCCGAAAAACAAAACAAATGGCTCCTAAGTGCTTAATATATTATTTTTTGACTTCCCAAAACTTGAAATTTATAAAAAATGAAACTTTTCGTGGCACGAAAATCGAGCCCTTAAAAATGAAGTCTAAAAATCAGCAAAATCAGAGTCCGAAAAACAAAACAAATGGCTCCTATGTGCTTAATATATTATTTTTTAACTTCCCAAAACTTAAAATGTCAAAAAAAATGAAACTTTTCGGGGCACGAAAGTCGAGCCCTGAAAAATGACGTCTAAAAATCAGCAACATCAGAGTCCGAAAAACAATACAAATGTATCCTAAGTGCTCCATATATTATTTTTTGACATCCCAAAACTTAAAATGTAAAAAAAAATGAACCTTTTCGGGGCACGAAAATCGAGCCCTGAAAAATGACGTCTTAAAATCAGCTAAATCAGAGTCCGAAAAACAAAACCAATGGCTCATATGTGCTTAATATATTATTTTTTGACTTCCCAAAACTTGAAATTTATAAAAAATGAAACTTTTCGTGGCACGAAAATCGAGCCCTTAAAAATGAAGTCTAAAAATCAGCAAAATCAGAGTCCGAAAAACAAAACAAATGGCTCCTATGTGCTTAATATATTATTTTTTAACTTCCCAAAACTTAAAATGTCAAAAAAAAAGAAACTTTTCGGGGCACGAAAGTCGAGCCCTGAAAAATGACGTCTAAAAATCAGCAACATCAGAGTCCGAAAAACAATACAAATGTATCCTAAGTGCTCCATATATTATTTTTTGACATCCCAAAACTTAAAATGTAAAAAAAATGAACCTTTTCGGGTCACGAAAATCGAGCCCTGAAAAATGACTTCTTAAAATCAGCAAAATCAGAGTCCGAAAAACAAAACAAATGGCTCCTAAGTACTTAATATATTATTTTTTGACTTCCCAAAACTTGAAATTTCAAAAAAAATGAAACTTTTCGGGCCACGAAAATCGAGCCCTGAAAAATGAAGTCTAAAAATCAGCAAAATCAGAGTCCGAAAAACAAAACAAATGGCTCCTATGTGCTTAATATATTATTTTTTGACTTCCCAAAACTTAAAATGTAAAAAAAAATGAAACTTTTAGGGCACGATAGTCGAGCCCTGAAAAATGACGTCTACAAGTCAGCAAAATCAGAGTCCCAAAATCAATACAAATGTCACCTATTTGGTTAATATATTATTTTTTGAATTCCAAAAACTTAAAATTTCAAAAAAAATGAAACTTTTCGGGGCACGAAAGTCGAGCCCTGAAAAATGACGTCAAAAAATCGGCAAAATCAGAGTCCGAAAAACAATACAAATGTATCCTAAGTCCTGCATATATTATTTTTTGACATCCCAAAACTTAAAATGTAAAAAAAAATGAAACTTTTCGGGGCACGAAAATCGAGCCCTATAAAATGACGTCTTAAAATCAGCAAAATCAGAGTCCGAAAAACAAAACAAATGGCTCTTAAGTGCTAAATATATTATTTTTTGACTTCCCAAAACTTAAAATGTCAAAAAAAATAAAACTTTTCTGGGCACGAAAGTCGAGCCCTGAAAAATGAAGTCTAAAAATCAGCAAAATCAGAGTCCGAAAAACAATACAAATGTCTCATAAGGGCTTAATATATTATTTTTTGAATTCCAAAAACTTAAAATTTCAAAAAAAATGAAACTTTTCGGGGCACGAAAATCGAGCCATGAAAAATGAAGTCTAAAAATCAGCAAAATCAAAGTCCGAAAAACAAAACAAATTGGTCCTAAGTGCTTCACATATTATTTTTAGACTTCCCAAAACTTGATATTTAAAAAAAATGAAACTTTCGGGGCACGAAAATTGAGCCGTGAAAAATGACGTCTTTAAATCAGCTAAATTAGAGTTCGAAAAACAAAACAAATGGCTCATATTTGCTTAATATATTATTTTTTGACTTCCCAAAACTTAAAATGTCAAAAAAAATGAAACTTTTCGGGGCACGAAAGTCGAGCCCTGAAAAATGACGTCTAAAAATCAGCAACATCAGAGTCCGAAAAACAATACAAATGTATCCTAAGTGCTTCATATATTATTTTTTGACATCCCAAAACTTAAAATGTAAAAAAAAATGAACCTTTTCGGGGCACGAAAATCGAGCCCTCAAAAATGACGTCTTAAAATCAGCAAAATCAGAGTCCGAAAAACAAAACAAATGGCTCCTAAGTGCATAATATATTATTTTTTGACTTCCCAAAACTTAAAATGTCAAAAAAAATGACACTTTTCTAGGCACGAAAGTCGAGCCCTGAAAAATGAAGTCTAAAAATCAGCAAAATCAGAGTCCGAAAAACAATACAAATGTCTCCTAAGTGCTTAATATATTATTTTTTGACTTCCCAAAACTTGAAATTTAAAAAAAAATGAAACTTTTCGGGGCACGAAAATCGAGCCCAGAAAAATGAAGTCTAAAAATCAGCAAATCAAAGTCCGAAATACAAAACAAATTGGTCCTAAGTGCTTCATATATTATTTTTTGACTTCCCAAAACTTGCAATTTAAAAAAAAAAAAAAACTTTTCGGGGCACGAAAATCGAGCCCTGAAAAATGACGTCTTAAAATCAGCTAAATCAGAGTCCGAAAAACAAAACAAATGGCTCATATGTGCTTAATATATTATTTTTTGACTTCCCAAAACTTAAAATATCAAAAAAAATGAAACTTTTCGGGGAACGAAAGTCGAGCCCTGAAAAATGACGTCTAAAAATCAGCAAAATCAGAGTCGGAAATACAAAACAAATGGCTCCTATGTGCTTAATATATTATTTTTTGACTTCCCAAAACTTAAAATGTCAAAAAAATGAAAGTTTTCGGGGCACGAAAGTCGAGCCCTGAAAAATGACGTCTAAAAATCAGCAACATCAGAGTCCGAAAAACAATACAAATGTATCCTAAGTGCTTCATATATTATTTTTTGACATCCCAAAACTTAAAATGTAAAAAAAAATGAACCTTTTCGGGGCACGAAAATCGAGCCCTGAAAAATGACGTCTTAAAATCAGCTAAATCAGAGTTCGAAAAACAAAACCAATGGCTCATATGTGCTTAATATATTATTTTTTGACTTCCCAAAACTTAAAATATAAAAAAAAATTAAACTTTTCGGGGAACGAAAGTCGAGCCCTGAAAAATGACGTCTTAAAATCAGCAAAATCAGAGTCTGAAAAAAAAAACAAATGGCTCCTATGTGCTTAATATATTATTTTTTGAATTCCCAAAACTTAAAATGTCAAAAAAAATGAAACTTTTCGGGGCACGAAAATCGAGCCCTGAAAAATGACGTCTAAAAATCAGCAACATCAGAGTCCGAAAAACAATACAAATGTATCCTAAGTGCTTCATATATTATTTTTTGACATCCCAAAACTTAAAATGTAAAAAAAAATGAACCTTTTCGGGGAACGAAAATCGAGCCCTGAAAAATGACGTCTTAAAATCAGCAAAATCAGAGTCCGAAAAACAAAACAAATGGCTCCTAAGTGCTTAATATATTATTTTTTGACTTCCCAAAACTTGAAATTTATAAAACATGAAACTTTTCGTGGCACGAAAATCGAGCCCTTAAAAATGAAGTCTAAAAATCAGCAAAATCAGAGTCCGAAAAACAAAACAAATGGCTCCTATGTGCTTAATATATTATTTTTTAACTTCCCAAAACTTAAAATGTCAAAAAAAATGAAACTTTTCTGGGCACGAAAGTCGAGCCCTGAAAAATGACGTCTAAAAATGAGCAACATCAGAGTCCGAAAAACAATACAAATGTATCCTAAGTGCTCCATATATTATTTTTTGACATCCCAAAACTTAAAATGTAAAAAAAATGAACCTTTTCGGGTCACGAAAATCGAGCCCTGAAAAATGACTTCTTAAAATCAGCAAAATCAGAGTCCGAAAAACAAAACAAATGGCTCCTAAGTACTTAATATATTATTTTTTGACTTCCCAAAACTTGAAATTTCAAAAAAAATGAAACTTTTCGGGCCACGAAAATCGAGCCCTGAAAAATGAAGTCTAAAAATCAGCAAAATCAGAGTCCGAAAAACAAAACAAATGGCTCCTATGTGCTTAATATATTATTTTTTGACTTCCCAAAACTTAAAATGTAAAAAAAAATGAAACTTTTAGGGCACGAAAGTCGAGCCCTGAAAAATGACGTCTACAAGTCAGCAAAATCAGAGTCCCAAAATCAATACAAATGTCACCTATTTGGTTAATATATTATTTTTTGAATTCCAAAAACTTAAAATTTCAAAAAAAATGAAACTTTTCGGGGCACGAAAGTCGAGCCCTGAAAAATGACGTCAAAAAATCGGCAAAATCAGAGTCCGAAAAACAATACAAATGTATCCTAAGTCCTGCATATATTATTTTTTGACATCCCAAAACTTAAAATGTAAAAAAAAATGAAACTTTTCGGGGCACGAAAATCGAGCCCTATAAAATGACGTCTTAAAATCAGCAAAATCAGAGTCCGAAAAACAAAACAAATGGCTCCTAAGTGCTAAATATATTATTTTTTGACTTCCCAAAACTTAAAATGTCAAAAAAAATGAAACTTTTCTGGGCACGAAAGTCGAGCCCTGAAAAATGACGTCTAAAAATCAGCAAAATTAGAGTCCGCAAAACAATACAAATGTCTCATAAGGGCTTAATATATTATTTTTTGAATTCCAAAAACTTAAAATTTCAAAAAAAATGAAACTTTTCGGGGCACGAAAATCGAGCCATGAAAAATGAAGTCTAAAAATCAGCAAAATCAAAGTCCGAAAAACAAAACAAATTGGTCCTAAGTGCTTCACATATTATTTTTAGACTTCCCAAATCTTGATATTTAAAAAAAATGAAACTTTCGGGGCACGAAAATTGAGCCGTGAAAAATGACGTCTTTAAATCAGCTAAATTAGAGTTCGAAAAACAAAACAAATGGCTCATATTTGCTTAATATATTATTTTTTGACTTCCCAAAACTTAAAATGTCAAAAAAAATGAAACTTTTAGGGGCACGAAAGTCGAGCCCTGAAAAATGACGTCTAAAAATCAGCAACATCAGAGTCCGAAAAACAATACAAATGTATCCTAAGTGCTTCATATATTATTTTTTGACATCCCAAAACTTAAAATGTAAAAAAAAATGAACCTTTTCGGGGCACGAAAATCGAGCCCTCAAAAATGACGTCTTAAAATCAGCAAAATCAGAGTCCGAAAAACAAAACAAATGGCTCCTAAGTGCATAATATATTATTTTTTGACTTCCCAAAACTTAAAATGTCAAAAAAAATGACACTTTTCTAGGCACGAAAGTCGAGCCCTGAAAAATGAAGTCTAAAAATCAGCAAAATCAGAGTCCGAAAAACAATACAAATGTCTCCTAAGTGCTTAATATATTATTTTTTGACTTCCCAAAACTTGAAATTTAAAAAAAAATGAAACTTTTCGGGGCACGAAAATCGAGCCCAGAAAAATGAAGTCTAAAAATCAGCAAAATCAAAGTCCGAAATACAAAACAAATTGGTCCTAAGTGCTTCATATATTATTTTTTGAGTTCCCAAAACTTGCAATTTAAAAAAAAAAAAAAACTTTTCGGGGCACGAAAATCGAGCCCTGAAAAATGACGTCTTAAAATCAGCTAAATCAGAGTCCGAAAAACAAAACAAATGGCTCATATGTGCTTAATATATTATTTTTTGACTTCCCAAAACTTAAAATATCAAAAAAAATGAAACTTTTCGGGGAACGAAAGTCGAGCCCTGAAAAATTACGTCTAAAAATCAGCAAAATCAGAGTCGGAAATACAAAACAAATGGCTCCTATGTGCTTAATATATTATTTTTTGACTTCCCAAAACTTAAAATGTCAAAAAAACGAAAGTTTTCGGGGCACGAAAGTCGAGCCCTGAAAAATGACGTCTAAAAATCAGCAACATCAGAGTCCGAAAAACAATACAAATGTATCCTAAGTGCTTCATATATTATTTTTTGACATCCCAAAACTTAAAATGTAAAAAAAAATGAACCTTTTCGGGGCACGAAAATCGAGCCCTGAAAAATGACGTCTTAAAATCACCAAAATCAGAGTCCGAAAATCAATACAAATGTCTCCTATGTGCTTAATATATTATTTTTTTAATTCCAAAAACTTAAAATTTCAAAAAAAATAAATCTTTTCGGGGCACGAAAGTCGAGCCCTGAAAAATGACGTCAAAAAATCGGCAAAATCAGAGTCTGAAAAACAATACAAATGTATCCTAAGTGCTTCATATATTATTTTTTGACATCCCAAAACTTAAAATGTAAAAAAAAATGAACCTTTTCGGGGCACGAAAATCGAGCCCTGAAAAATGACGTCTTAAAATCAGCAAAATCAGAGTCCGAAAAACAAAACAAATGGCTCCAAAGTGCTTAATATATTATTTTTTGACTTCCCAAAACTTGAAATTTCAAAAAAAATGAAACTTTTCGTGGCCCGAAAATCGAGCCCTTAAAAATGAAGTCTAAAAATCAGCAAAATCAGAGTCCGAAAAACAAAACAAATGGCTCCTATGTGCTTAATATATTATTTTTTGAATTCCCAAAACTTAAAATGTCAAAAAAAATGAAACTTTTCGGGGCACGAAAGTCGAGCCCTGAAAAATGACGTCTAAAAATCAGCAACATCAGAGTCCGAAAAACAATACAAATGTATCCTAAGTGCTTCATATATTATTTTTTGACATCCCAAAACTTAAAATGTAAAAAAAATGAACCTTTTCGGGGCACGAAAATCGAGCCCTGAAAAATGACGTCTTAAAATCAGGAAAATCAGAGTCCGAAAAACAAAACAAATGGCTCCTAAGTGCTTAATATATTATTTTTTGACTTCCCAAAACATGAAATTTCAAAAAAAATGAAACTTTTCGTAGCACGAAAATCGAGCCCTTAAAAATGAAGTCTAAAAATCAGCAAAATCAGAGTCTGAAAAACAAAACAAATGGCTCCTATGTGCTTAATATATTATTTTTTGACTTCCCAATACTTAAAATGTCAAAAAAAATGAAACTTTTCGGGGCACGAAAGTCGAGCCCTGAAAAATGACGTCTAAAAATCAGCAACATCAGAGTCCGAAAAACAATACAAATGTATCCTAAGTGCTTCATATATTATTTTTTGACATCCCAAAACTTAAAATGTAAAAAAAAATGAACCTTTTCGGGGGCACGAAAATCGAGCCCTGAAAAATGACGTCTTAAAATCAGCAAAATCAGAGTCCGAAAAACAAAACAAATGGCTCCTAAGTGCTTAATATATTATTTTTTGACTTCCCAAAACTTGAAATTTCAAAAAAAATGAAACTTTTCGTGGCACGAAAAACGAGCCCTTAAAAATGAAGTCTAAAAATCAGCAAAATCAGAGTCCGAAAAACAAAACAAATGGCTCCTATGTGCTTAATATATTATTTTTTGACTTCCCAAAACTTAAAATATCAAAAAAAATGAAACTTTTCGGGGAACGAAAGTCGAGCCCTGAAAATTGACGTCTAAAAATCAGCAAAATCAGAGTCGGAAATACAAAACAAATGGCTCCTATGTGCTTAATATATTATTTTTTGACTTCCCAAAACTTAAAATGTCAAAAAAATGAAAGTTTTCGGGGCACGAAAGTCGAGCCCTGAAAAATGACGTCTAAAAATCAGCAACATCAGAGTCCGAAAAACAATACAAATGTATCCTAAGTGCTTCATATATTATTTTTTGACATCCCAAAACTTAAAATGTAAAAAAAAATGAACCTTTTCGGGGCACGAAAATCGAGCCCTGAAAAATGACGTCTTAAAATCAGCAAAATCAGAGTCCTAAAAACAAAACAAATGGCTCCTAAGTGCTTAATATATTATTTTTTGACTTCCCAAAACTTGAAATTTCAAAAAAAATGAAACTTTTTGTGGCACGAAAATCGAGCCCTTAAAAATGAAGTCTAAAAATCAGCAAAATCAGAGTCCGAAAAACAAAACAAATGGCTCCTATGTGCTTAATATATTATTTTTTTGACTTCCCAAAACTTAAAATGTCAAAAAAATGAAAGTTTTCGGGGCACGAAAGTCGAGCCCTGAAAAATGACGTCTAAAAATCAGCAACATCAGAGTCCGAAAAACAATACAAATGTATCCTAAGTGCTTCATATATTATTTTTTGACATCCCAAAACTTAAAATGTAAAAAAAAATGAACCTTTTCGGGGCACGAAAATCGAGCCCTGAAAAATGACGTCTTAAAATCAGCAAAATCAGAGTCCGAAAAACAAAACAAATGGCTCCTAAGTGCTTAATATATTATTTTTTGACTTCCCAAAACTTGAAATTTCAAAAAAAATGAAACTTTTTGTGGCACGAAAATCGAGCCCTTAAAAATGAAGTCTAAAAATCAGCAAAATCAGAGTCCGAAAAACAAAACAAATGGCTCCTAAGTGCTTAATATATTATTTTTTGACTTCCCAAAACATGAAATTTCAAAAAAAATGAAACTTTTCGTAGCACGAAAATCGAGCCCTTAAAAATGAAGTCTAAAAATCAGCAAAATCAGAGTCCGAAAAACAAAACAAATGGCTCCTATGTGCTTAATATATTATTTTTTGACTTCCCAAAACTTAAAATGTAAAAAAAAATTAAACTTTTCGGGGCAAGAAAGTCGAGCCCTGAAAAATGACGTCTAAAAATCAGCAACATCAGAGTCCGAAAAACAATACAAATGTATCCTAAGTGCTTCATATATTATTTTTTGACATCCCAAAACTTAAAATGTAAAAAAAAATGAACCTTTTCGGGGCACGAAAATCGAGCCCTGAAAATGACGTCTTAAAATCAGCAAAATCTGAGTCCGAAAAACAAAACAAATGGCTCCTAAGTGCTTAATATATTATTTTTTGACTTCCCAAAACTTGAAATTTCAAAAAAAATGAAACTTTTCGTGGCACGAAAATCGAGCCCTTAAAAATGAAGTCTAAAAATCAGCAAAATCAGAGTCCGAAAAACAAAACAAATGGCTCCTATGTGCTTAATATATTATTTTTTGACTTCCCAAAACTTAAAATGTCAAAAAAAATGAAACTTTTCGGGGCACGAAAGTCGAGCCCTGAAAAATGACGTCTAAAAATCAGCAATATCAGAGTCCGAAAAACAATACAAATGTATCCTAAGTGCTTCATATATTATTTTTTGACATCCCAAAACTTAAAATGTAAAAAAAAATGAACCTTTTCGGGGCACGAAAATCGAGCCCTGAAAAATGACGTCTTAAAATCAGCAAAATCAGAGTCCGAAAAACAAAACAAATGGCCCCTAAGTGCTTAATATATTATTTTTTGACTTCCCAAAACTTGAAATTTCAAAAAAAATGAAACTTTTCGTGGCAAGAAAATCGAGCCCTTAAAAATGAAGTCTAAAAATCAGCAAAATCAGAGTCCGAAAAACAAAACAAATGGCTCCTATGTGCTTAATATATTATTTTTTGACTTCCCAAGACTTAAAATGTCAAAAAAAATGAAACTTTTCGGGGCACGAAAGTCGAGCCCTGAAAAATGACGTCTAAAAATCAGCAATATCAGTGTCCGAAAAACAATACAAATGTATCCTAAGTGCTTCATATATTATTTTTTGACATCCCAAAACTTAAAATGTAAAAAAAAATGAACCTTTTCGTGGCACGAAAATCGAGCCCTGAAAAATGACGTCTTAAAATCAGCAAAATCAGAGTCCGAAAAACAAAACAAATGGCCCCTAAGTGCTTAATATATTATTTTTTGACTTCCCAAAACTTGAAATTTAAAAAAAAATGAAACTTTTCGTAGCACGAAAATCGAGCCCTTAAAAATGAAGTCTAAAAATCAGCAAAATCAGAGTCCGAAAAACAAAAAAAATGGCTCCTATGTGCTTAATATATTATTTTTTGACTTCCCAAAACTTAAAATGTCAAAAAAAATGAAACTTTTCGGGGCACGAAAGTCGAGCCCTTAAAAATGACGTCTAAAAATCAGCAACATCAGAGTCCGAAAAACAATACAAATGTATCCTAAGTGCTTCATATATTATTTTTTGACATCCCAAAACTTAAAATGTAAAAAAAAATGAACCTTTTCGGTGCACGAAAATCGAGCCCTGAAAAAAGACGTCTTAAAATTAGCAAAATCAGAGTCCGAAAAACAAAACAAATGGCTCCTAAGTGCTTAATATATTATTTTTTGACTTCCCAAAACTTGAAATTTCAAAAAAAATGAAACTTTTTGTGGCACGAAAATCGAGCCCTTAAAAATGAAGTCTAAAAATCAGCAAAATCAGAGTCCGAAAAACAAAACAAATGGCTCCTAAGTGCTTAATATATTATTTTTTGACTTCCCAAAACATGAAATTTCAAAAAAAATGAAACTTTTCGTAGCACGAAAATCGAGCCCTTAAAAATGAAGTCTAAAAATCAGCAAAATCAGAGTCCGAAAAACAAAACAAATGGCTCCTATGTGCTTAATATATTATTTTTTGACTTCCCAAAACTTAAAATGTCAAAAAAAATGAAACTTTTCGGGGCACGAAAGTCGAGCCCTGAAAAATGACGTCTAAAAATCAGCAATATCAGAGTCCGAAAAACAATACAAATGTATCCTAAGTGCTTCATATATTATTTTTTGACATCCCAAAACTTAAAATGTAAAAAAAAATGAACCTTTTCGGGGCACGAAAATCGAGCCCTGAAAAATGACGTCTTAAAATCAGCAAAATCAGAGTCCGAAAAACAAAACAAATGGCCCCTAAGTGCTTAATATATTATTTTTTGACTTCCCAAAACTTGAAATTTCAAAAAAAATGAAACTTTTCGTGGCACGAAAATCGAGCCCTTAAAAATGAAGTCTAAAAATCAGCAAAATCAGAGTCCGAAAAACAAAACAAATGGCTCCTATGTGCTTAATATATTATTTTTTGACTTCCCAAGACTTAAAATGTCAAAAAAAATGAAACTTTTCGGGGCACGAAAGTCGAGCCCTGAAAAATGACGTCTAAAAATCAGCAATATCAGAGTCCGAAAAACAATACAAATGTATCCTAAGTGCTTCATATATTATTTTTTGACATCCCAAAACTTAAAATGTAAAAAAAAATGAACCTTTTCGGGGCACGAAAATCGAGCCCTGAAAAATGACGTCTTAAAATCAGCAAAATCAGAGTCCGAAAAACAAAACAAATGGCTCCTAAGTGCTTAATATATTATTTTTTGACATCCCAAAACTTAAAATGTAAAAAAAAATGAACCTTTTCGGGGCACGAAAATCGAGCCCTGAAAAATGACGTCTTAAAATCAGGAAAATCAGAGTCCGAAAAACAAAACAAATGGCTCCTAAGTGCTTAATATATTATTTTTTGACTTCCCAAAACATGAAATTTCAAAAAAAATGAAACTTTTCGTAGCACGAAAATCGAGCCCTTAAAAATGAAGTCTAAAAATCAGCAAAATCAGAGTCCGAAAAACAAAACAAATGGCTCCTATGTGCTTAATATATTATTTTTTGACTTCCCAAAACTTAAAATGTCAAAAAAAATGAAACTTTTCGGGGCACGAAAGTCGAGCCCTGAAAAATGACGTCTAAAAATCAGCAACATCAGAGTCCGAAAAACAATACAAATGTATCCTAAGTGCTTCATATATTATTTTTTGACATCCCAAAACTTAAAATGTAAAAAAAAATGAACCTTTTCGGGGCACGAAAATCGAGCCCTGAAAAATGACGTCTTAAAATCAGGAAAATCAGAGTCCGAAAAACAAAACAAATGGCTCCTAAGTGCTTAATATATTATTTTTTGACTTCCCAAAACTTGAAATTTCAAAAAAAATGAAACTTTTCGTAGCACGAAAATCGAGCCCTTAAAAATGAAGTCTAAAAATCAGCAAAATCAGATTCCGAAAAACAAAACAAATGGCTCCTATGTGCTTAATATATTATTTTTTGACTTCCCAAAACTTAAAATGTCAAAAAAAATGAAACTTTTCGGGGCACGAAAGTCGAGCCCTTAAAAATGACGTCTAAAAATCAGCAACATCATAGTCCGAAAAACAATACAAATGTATCCTAAGTGCTTCATATATTATTTTTTGACATCCCAAAACTTAAAATGTAAAAAAAAAATGAACCTTTTCGGTGCACGAAAATCGAGCCCTGAAAAATGACGTCTTAAAATTAGCAAAATCAGAGTCCGAAAAACAAAACAAATGGATCATAAGTGCTTAATATATTTTTTTTTGACTTCCCAAAACTTGAAATTTCAAAAAAAATTAAACTTTTCGGGGCACGAAAATCGAGCCCTTAAAAAAGAAGTCTGAAAATCAGCAAAATCAGAGTCCGAAAAACAAAACAAATGGCTGCTATGTGCTTAATATATTATTTTTTGACTTCCCAAAACTTAAAATGTAAAAAAAAATGAAACTTTTCGGGGCACGAAAGTCGAGCCCTGAAAAATGACGTCTAAAAATCAGCAAAATCAGAGTCCGAAAAACAATACAAATGTCTCCTAAGTGCTTAATATATTATTTTTTGACTTCCCAAAATTTGAAATTTAAAAAAAAATGAAACTTTTCGGGGCACGAAAATCGGGCCCTGAAAAATGAAGTCTAAGAATCAGCAAAATCAGAGTCCGAAAAACAAAACAAATGGCTCCTAAGTGCTTAATATATTATTTTTTGACTTCCCAAAACTTAAAATGTCAAAAAAAATGAAACTTTTTTAGGCACGAAAGTCGAGCCCTGAAAAATAACGTCTAAAAATCAGCAAAATCAGAGTCCGAAAAACAATACAAATGTCTCCTAAGTGCTTAATTTATTATTTTTTGACTTCCCAAAACTTGAAATTTCAAAAAAAATGAAACTTTTCGGGGCACGAAAATCGAGCCCTGAAAAATGAAGTCTAAAAATCAGCAAAATCAAAGTCCGAAATACAAAACAAATGGCTCCTAAGTGCTTAATATATTATTTTTTGACTTCCCAAAACTTGAAATTTCAAAAAAAATGAAACTTTTCGGGCCACGAAAATCGAGCCCTGAAAAATGAAGTCTAAAAATCAGCAAAATCAGAGTCCGAAAAACAAAACAAATGGCTCCTATGTGCTTAATATATTATTTTTTGACTTCCCAAAACTTAAAATGTAAAAAAAAATGAAACTTTTCGGGGCACGAAAGTCGAGCCCTGAAAAATGACGTCTACAAGTCAGCAAAATCAGAGTCCCAAAATCAATACAAATGTCACCTATTTGCTTAATATATTATTTTTTGAATTCCAAAAACTTAAAATTTCAAAAAAAATGAAACTTTTCAGGGCACGAAAGTCGAGCCCTGAAAAATGACGTCAAAAAATCGGCAAAATCAGAGTCCGAAAAACAATACAAATGTATCCTAAGTCCTGCATATATTATTTTTTGACATCCCAAAACTTAAAATGTAAAAAAAAATGAAACTTTTCGGGGCACGAAAATCGAGCCCTGTAAAATGACGTCTTAAAATCAGCAAAATCAGAGTCCGAAAAACAAAACAAATGGCTCCTAAGTGCTAAATATATTATTTTTTGACTTCCGAAAACTTAAAATGTCAAAAAAAATGAAACTTTTCTGGGCACGAAAGTCGAGCCCTGAAAAATGACGTCTAAAAATCAGCAAAATAAGAGTCCGAAAAACAATACAAATGTCTCATAAGGGCTTAATATATTATTTTTTGAATTCCAAAAACTTAAAATTTCAAAAAAAATGAAACTTTTCGGGGCACGAAAATCGAGCCCTGAAAAATGAAGTCTAAAAATCAGCAAAATCAAAGTCCGAAAAACAAAACAAATTGGTCCTAAGTGCTTCACATATTATTTTTTGACTTCCCAAAACTTGAAATTTAAAAAAAATGAAACTTTCGGGGCACGAAAATCGAGCCGTGAAAAATGACGTCTTTAAATCAGCTAAATTAGAGTTCGAAAAACAAAACAAATGGCTCATATTTGCTTAATATATTATTTTTTGACTTCCCAAAACTTAAAATGTCAAAAAAAATGAAACTTTTCGGGGCACGAAAGTCGAGCCTTGAAAAATGACGTCTAAAAATCAGCAACATCAGAGTCCGAAAAACAATACAAATGTATCCTAAGTGCTTCATATATTATTTTTTGACATCCCAAAACTTAAAATGTAAAAAAAAATGAACCTTTTCGGGGCACGAAAATCGAGCCCTCAAAAATGACGTTTTAAAATCAGCAAAATCAGAGTCCGAAAAACAAAACAAATGGCTCCTAAGTGCATAATATATTATTTTTTGACTTCCCAAAACTTAAAATGTCAAAAAAAATGAAACTTTTCTAGGCACGAAAGTCGAACCCTGAAAAATGATGTCTAAAAATCAGCAAAATCAGAGTCCGAAAAACAATACAAATGTCTCCTAAGTGCTTAATATATTATTTTTTGACTTCCCAAAACTTGAAATTTAAAAAAAAATGAAACTTTTCGGGGCACGAAAATCGAGCCCAGAAAAATGAAGTCTAAAAATCAGCAAAATCAAAGTCTGAAATACAAAACAAATTGGTCCTAAGTGCTTCATATATTATTTTTTGACTTCCCAAAACTTGCAATTTTAAAAAAAAAAAAAACTTTTCGGGGCACGAAAATCGAGCCCTGAAAAATGACGTCTTAAAATCAGCTAAATCAGAGTCCGAAAAACAAAACAAATGGCTCATATGTGCTTAATATATTATTTTTTGTCTTCCCAAAACTTAAAATATCAAAAAAAATGAAACTTTTCGGGGAACGAAAGTCGAGCCCTGAAAAATGACGTCTAAAAATCAGCAAAATCAGAGTCGGAAATACAAAACAAATGGCTCCTATGTGCTTAATATATTATTTTTTGACTTCCCAAAACTTAAAATGTCAAAAAAATGAAAGTTTTCGGGGCACGAAAGTCGAGCCCTGAAAAATGACGTCTAAAAATCAGCAACATCAGAGTCCGAAAAACAATACAAATGTATCCTAAGTGCTTCATATATTATTTTTTGACATCCCAAAACTTAAAATGTAAAAAAAAATGAACCTTTTCGGGGCACGAAAATCGAGCCCTGAAAAATGATGTCTTAAAATCAGCAAAATCAGAGTCCGAAAAACAAAACAAATGTCTCCTAAGTGCTTAATATATTATTTTTTGACTTCCTAAAACTTGAAATTTCAAAAAAAATGAAACTTTTCGTGGCACGAAAATCGAGCCCTTAAAAATGAAGTCTAAAAATCAGCAAAATCAGAGTCCGAAAAACAAAACAAATGGCTCCTATGTGCTTAATATATTATTTTTTGACTTCTCAAAACTTAAAATGTCAAAAAAAATGAAACTTTTCGGGGCACGAAAGTCGAGCCCTGAAAAATGACGTCTAAAAATCAGCAACATCAGAGTCCGAAAAACAATACAAATGTATCCTAAGTGCTTCATATATTATTTTTTGACATCCCAAAACTTAAAATGTAAAAAAAAATGAACCTTTTCGGGGCACGAAAATCGAGCCCTGAAAAATGACGTCTTAAAATCAGGAAAATCGGAGTCCGAAAAACAAAACAAATGGCTCCTAAGTGCTTAATATATTATTTTTTGACTTCCCAAAACATGAAATTTCAAAAAAAATGAAACTTTTCGTAGCACGAAAATCGAGCCCTTAAAAATGAAGTCTAAAAATCAGCAAAATCAGAGTCCGAAAAACAAAACAAATGGCTCCTAAGTGCTTAATATATTATTTTTTGACTTCCCAAAACTTGAAATTTCAAAAAAAATGAAACTTTTCGTGGCACGAAAATCGAGCCCTTAAAAATGAAGTCTAAAAATCAGCAAAATCAGAGTCCGAAAAACAAAACAAATGGCTCCTATGTGCTTAATATATTATTTTTTGACTTCCCAAAACTTAAAATATCAAAAAAAATGAAACTTTTCGGGGAACGAAAGTCGAGCCCTGAAAAATGACGTCAAAAAATCGGCAAAATCAGAGTCCGAAAAACAATACAAATGTATCCTAAGTCCTGCATATATTATTTTTTGACATCCCAAAACTTAAAATGTAAAAAAAAATGAAACTTTTCGGGGCACGAAAATCGAGCCCTGTAAAATGACGTCTTAAAATCAGCAAAATCAGAGTCCGAAAAACAAAACAAATGGCTCCTAAGTGCTAAATATATTATTTTTTGACTTCCGAAAACTTAAAATGTCAAAAAAAATGAAACTTTTCTGGGCACGAAAGTCGAGCCCTGAAAAATGACGTCTAAAAATCAGCAAAATAAGAGTCCGAAAAACAATACAAATGTCTCATAAGGGCTTAATATATTATTTTTTGAATTCCAAAAACTTAAAATTTCAAAAAAAATGAAACTTTTCGGGGCACGAAAATCGAACCCTGAAAAATGAAGTCTAAAAATCAGCAAAATCAAAGTCCGAAAAACAAAACAAATTGGTCCTAAGTGCTTCACATATTATTTTTTGACTTCCCAAAACTTGAAATTTAAAAAAAATGAAACTTTCGGGGCACGAAAATCGAGCCGTGAAAAATGACGTCTTTAAATCAGCTAAATTAGAGTTCGAAAAACAAAACAAATGGCTCATATTTGCTTAATATATTATTTTTTGACTTCCCAAAACTTAAAATGTCAAAAAAAATGAAACTTTTCGGGGCACGAAAGTCGAGCCTTGAAAAATGACGTCTAAAAATCAGCAACATCAGAGTCCCAAAAACAATACAAATGTATCCTAAGTGCTTCATATATTATTTTTTGACATCCCAAAACTTAAAATGTAAAAAAAAATGAACCTTTTCGGGGCACGAAAATCGAGCCCTCAAAAATGACGTTTTAAAATCAGCAAAATCAGAGTCCGAAAAACAAAACAAATGGCTCCTAAGTGCATAATATATTATTTTTTGACTTCCCAAAACTTAAAATGTCAAAAAAAATGAAACTTTTCTAGGCACGAAAGTCGAACCCTGAAAAATGATGTCTAAAAATCAGCAAAATCAGAGTCCGAAAAACAATACAAATGTCTCCTAAGTGCTTAATATATTATTTTTTGACTTCCCAAAACTTGAAATTTAAAAAAAAATGAAACTTTTCGGGGCACGAAAATCGAGCCCAGAAAAATGAAGTCTAAAAATCAGCAAAATCAAAGTCTGAAATACAAAACAAATTGGTCCTAAGTGCTTCATATATTATTTTTTGACTTCCCAAAACTTGCAATTTTAAAAAAAAAAAAAACTTTTCGGGGCACGAAAATCGAGCCCTGAAAAATGACGTCTTAAAATCAGCTAAATCAGAGTCCGAAAAACAAAACAAATGGCTCATATGTGCTTAATATATTATTTTTTGACTTCCCAAAACTTAAAATATCAAAAAAAATGAAACTTTTCGGGGAACGAAAGTCGAGCCCTGAAAAATGACGTCTAAAAATCAGCAAAATCAGAGTCGGAAATACAAAACAAATGGCTCCTATGTGCTTAATATATTATTTTTTGACTTCCCAAAACTTAAAATGTCAAAAAAATGAAAGTTTTCGGGGCACGAAAGTCGAGCCCTGAAAAATGACGTCTAAAAATCAGCAACATCAGAGTCCGAAAAACAATACAAATGTATCCTAAGTGCTTCATATATTATTTTTTGACATCCCAAAACTTAAAATGTAAAAAAAAATGAACCTTTTCGGGGCACGAAAATCGAGCCCTGAAAAATGATGTCTTAAAATCAGCAAAATCAGAGTCCGAAAAACAAAACAAATGTCTCCTAAGTGCTTAATATATTATTTTTTTACTTCCTAAAACTTGAAATTTCAAAAAAAATGAAACTTTTCGTGGCACGAAAATCGAGCCCTTAAAAATGAAGTCTAAAAATCAGCAAAATCAGAGTCCGAAAAACAAAACAAATGGCTCCTATGTGCTTAATATATTATTTTTTGACTTCTCAAAACTTAAAATGTCAAAAAAAATGAAACTTTTCGGGGCACGAAAGTCGAGCCCTGAAAAATGACGTCTAAAAATCAGCAACATCAGAGTCCGAAAAACAATACAAATGTATCCTAAGTGCTTCATATATTATTTTTTGACATCCCAAAACTTAAAATGTAAAAAAAAATGAACCTTTTCGGGGCACGAAAATCGAGCCCTGAAAAATGACGTCTTAAAATCAGGAAAATCGGAGTCCGAAAAACAAAACAAATGGCTCCTAAGTGCTTAATATATTATTTTTTGACTTCCCAAAACATGAAATTTCAAAAAAAATGAAACTTTTCGTAGCACGAAAATCGAGCCCTTAAAAATGAAGTCTAAAAATCAGCAAAATCAGAGTCCGAAAAACAAAACAAATGGCTCCTAAGTGCTTAATATATTATTTTTTGACTTCCCAAAACTTGAAATTTCAAAAAAAATGAAACTTTTCGTGGCACGAAAATCGAGCCCTTAAAAATGAAGTCTAAAAATCAGCAAAATCAGAGTCCGAAAAACAAAACAAATGGCTCCTATGTGCTTAATATATTATTTTTTGACTTCCCAAAACTTAAAATATCAAAAAAAATGAAACTTTTCGGGGAACGAAAGTCGAGCCCTGAAAAATGACGTCAAAAAATCGGCAAAATCAGAGTCCGAAAAACAATACAAATGTATCCTAAGTCCTGCATATATTATTTTTTGACATCCCAAAACTTAAAATGTTAAAAAAAATGAAACTTTTCGGGGCACGAAAATCGAGCCCTGTAAAATGACGTCTTAAAATCAGCAAAATCAGAGTCCGAAAAACAAAACAAATGGCTCCTAAGTGCTAAATATATTATTTTTTGACTTCCGAAAACTTAAAATGTCAAAAAAAATGAAACTTTTCTGGGCACGAAAGTCGAGCCCTGAAAAATGACGTCTAAAAATCAGCAAAATAAGAGTCCGAAAAACAATACAAATGTCTCATAAGGGCTTAATATATTATTTTTTGAATTCCAAAAACTTAAAATTTCAAAAAAAATGAAACTTTTCGGGGCACGAAAATCGAGCCCTGAAAAATGAAGTCTAAAAATCAGCAAAATCAAAGTCCGAAAAACAAAACAAATTGGTCCTAAGTGCTTCACATATTATTTTTTGACTTCCCAAAACTTGAAATTTAAAAAAAATGAAACTTTCGGGGCACGAAAATCGAGCCGTGAAAAATGACGTCTTTAAATCAGCTAAATTAGAGTTCGAAAAACAAAACAAATGGCTCATATTTGCTTAATATATTATTTTTTGACTTCCCAAAACTTAAAATGTCAAAAAAAATGAAACTTTTCGGGGCACGAAAGTCGAGCCTTGAAAAATGACGTCTAAAAATCAGCAACATCAGAGTCCCAAAAACAATACAAATGTATCCTAAGTGCTTCATATATTATTTTTTGACATCCCAAAACTTAAAATGTAAAAAAAAATGAACCTTTTCGGGGCACGAAAATCGAGCCCTCAAAAATGACGTTTTAAAATCAGCAAAATCAGAGTCCGAAAAACAAAACAAATGGCTCCTAAGTGCATAATATATTATTTTTTGACTTCCCAAAACTTAAAATGTCAAAAAAAATGAAACTTTTCTAGGCACGAAAGTCGAACCCTGAAAAATGATGTCTAAAAATCAGCAAAATCAGAGTCCGAAAAACAAAACAAATGGCTCCTAAGTGCTTAATATATTATTTTTTGACTTCCCAAAACTTGAAATTTCAAAAAAAATGAAACTTTTCGTGGCACGAAAATCGAGCCCTTAAAAATGAAGTCTAAAAATCAGCAAAATCAGAGTCCGAAAAACAAAACAAATGGCTCCTATGTGCTTAATATATTATTTTTTGACTTCCCAAAACTTAAAATATCAAAAAAAATGAAACTTTTCGGGGAACGAAAGTCGAGCCCTGAAAAATGACGTCAAAAAATCGGCAAAATCAGAGTCCGAAAAACAATACAAATGTATCCTAAGTCCTGCATATATTATTTTTTGACATCCCAAAACTTAAAATGTTAAAAAAAATGAAACTTTTCGGGGCACGAAAATCGAGCCCTGTAAAATGACGTCTTAAAATCAGCAAAATCAGAGTCCGAAAAACAAAACAAATGGCTCCTAAGTGCTAAATATATTATTTTTTGACTTCCGAAAACTTAAAATGTCAAAAAAAATGAAACTTTTCTGGGCACGAAAGTCGAGCCCTGAAAAATGACGTCTAAAAATCAGCAAAATAAGAGTCCGAAAAACAATACAAATGTCTCATAAGGGCTTAATATATTATTTTTTGAATTCCAAAAACTTAAAATTTCAAAAAAAATGAAACTTTTCGGGGCACGAAAATCGAGCCCTGAAAAATGAAGTCTAAAAATCAGCAAAATCAAAGTCCGAAAAACAAAACAAATTGGTCCTAAGTGCTTCACATATTATTTTTTGACTTCCCAAAACTTGAAATTTAAAAAAAATGAAACTTTCGGGGCACGAAAATCGAGCCGTGAAAAATGACGTCTTTAAATCAGCTAAATTAGAGTTCGAAAAACAAAACAAATGGCTCATATTTGCTTAATATATTATTTTTTGACTTCCCAAAACTTAAAATGTCAAAAAAAATGAAACTTTTCGGGGCACGAAAGTCGAGCCTTGAAAAATGACGTCTAAAAATCAGCAACATCAGAGTCCCAAAAACAATACAAATGTATCCTAAGTGCTTCATATATTATTTTTTGACATCCCAAAACTTAAAATGTAAAAAAAAATGAACCTTTTCGGGGCACGAAAATCGAGCCCTCAAAAATGACGTTTTAAAATCAGCAAAATCAGAGTCCGAAAAACAAAACAAATGGCTCCTAAGTGCATAATATATTATTTTTTGACTTCCCAAAACTTAAAATGTCAAAAAAAATGAAACTTTTCTAGGCACGAAAGTCGAACCCTGAAAAATGATGTCTAAAAATCAGCAAAATCAGAGTCCGAAAAACAATACAAATGTCTCCTAAGTGCTTAATATATTATTTTTTGACTTCCCAAAACTTGAAATTTAAAAAAAAATGAAACTTTTCGGGGCACGAAAATCGAGCCCAGAAAAATGAAGTCTAAAAATCAGCAAAATCAAAGTCTGAAATACAAAACAAATTGGTCCTAAGTGCTTCATATATTATTTTTTGACTTCCCAAAACTTGCAATTTTAAAAAAAAAAAAAACTTTTCGGGGCACGAAAATCGAGCCCTGAAAAATGACGTCTTAAAATCAGCTAAATCAGAGTCCGAAAAACAAAACAAATGGCTCATATGTGCTTAATATATTATTTTTTGACTTCCCAAAACTTAAAATATCAAAAAAAATGAAACTTTTCGGGGAACGAAAGTCGAGCCCTGAAAAATGACGTCTAAAAATCAGCAAAATCAGAGTCGGAAATACAAAACAAATGGCTCCTATGTGCTTAATATATTATTTTTTGACTTCCCAAAACTTAAAATGTCAAAAAAATGAAAGTTTTCGGGGCACGAAAGTCGAGCCCTGAAAAATGACGTCTAAAAATCACCAACATCAGAGTCCGAAAAACAATACAAATGTATCCTAAGTGCTTCATATATTATTTTTTGACATCCCAAAACTTAAAATGTAAAAAAAAATGAACCTTTTCGGGGCACGAAAATCGAGCCCTGAAAAATGACGTCTTAAAATCAGGAAAATCAGAGTCCGAAAAACAAAACAAATGGTTCCTAAGTGCTTAATATATTATTTTTTAACTTCCCAAAACTTGAAATTTCAAAAAAAATGAAACTTTTCGTAGCACGAAAATCGAGCCCTTAAAAATGAAGTCTAAAAATCAGCAAAATCAGATTCCGAAAAACAAAACAAATGGCTCCTATGTGCTTAATATATTATTTTTTGACTTCCCAAAACTTAAAATGTCAAAAAAAATGAAACTTTTCGGGGCACGAAAGTCGAGCCCTTAAAAATGACGTCTAAAAATCAGCAACATCATAGTCCGAAAAACAATACAAATGTATCCTAAGTGCTTCATATATTATTTTTTGACATCCCAAAACTTAAAATGTAAAAAAAAAATGAACCTTTTCGGTGCACGAAAATCGAGCCCTGAAAAATGACGTCTTAAAATTAGCAAAATCAGAGTCCGAAAAACAAAACAAATGGATCATAAGTGCTTAATATATTTTTTTTTGACTTCCCAAAACTTGAAATTTCAAAAAAAATTAAACTTTTCGGGGCACGAAAATCGAGCCCTTAAAAAAGAAGTCTGAAAATCAGCAAAATCAGAGTCCGAAAAACAAAACAAATGGCTGCTATGTGCTTAATATATTATTTTTTGACTTCCCAAAACTTAAAATGTAAAAAAAAATGAAACTTTTCGGGGCACGAAAGTCGAGCCCTGAAAAATGACGTCTAAAAATCAGCAAAATCAGAGTCCGAAAAACAATACAAATGTCTCCTAAGTGCTTAATATATTATTTTTTGACTTCCCAAAATTTGAAATTTAAAAAAAAATGAAACTTTTCGGGGCACGAAAATCGGGCCCTGAAAAATGAAGTCTAAGAATCAGCAAAATCAGAGTCCGAAAAACAAAACAAATGGCTCCTAAGTGCTTAATATATTATTTTTTGACTTCCCAAAACTTAAAATGTCAAAAAAAATGAAACTTTTTTAGGCACGAAAGTCGAGCCCTGAAAAATAACGTCTAAAAATCAGCAAAATCAGAGTCCGAAAAACAATACAAATGTCTCCTAAGTGCTTAATTTATTATTTTTTGACTTCCCAAAACTTGAAATTTCAAAAAAAATGAAACTTTTCGGGGCACGAAAATCGAGCCCTGAAAAATGAAGTCTAAAAATCAGCAAAATCAAAGTCCGAAATACAAAACAAATGGCTCCTAAGTGCTTAATATATTATTTTTTGACTTCCCAAAACTTGAAATTTCAAAAAAAATGAAACTTTTCGGGCCACGAAAATCGAGCCCTGAAAAATGAAGTCTAAAAATCAGCAAAATCAGAGTCCGAAAAACAAAACAAATGGCTCCTATGTGCTTAATATATTATTTTTTGACTTCCCAAAACTTAAAATGTAAAAAAAAATGAAACTTTTCGGGGCACGAAAGTCGAGCCCTGAAAAATGACGTCTACAAGTCAGCAAAATCAGAGTCCCAAAATCAATACAAATGTCACCTATTTGCTTAATATATTATTTTTTGAATTCCAAAAACTTAAAATTTCAAAAAAAATGAAACTTTTCAGGGCACGAAAGTCGAGCCCTGAAAAATGACGTCAAAAAATCGGCAAAATCAGAGTCCGAAAAACAATACAAATGTATCCTAAGTCCTGCATATATTATTTTTTGACATCCCAAAACTTAAAATGTAAAAAAAAATGAAACTTTTCGGGGCACGAAAATCGAGCCCAGTAAAATGACGTCTTAAAATCAGCAAAATCAGAGTCCGAAAAACAAAACAAATGGCTCCTAAGTGCTAAATATATTATTTTTTGACTTCCGAAAACTTAAAATGTCAAAAAAAATGAAACTTTTCTGGGCACGAAAGTCGAGCCCTGAAAAATGACGTCTAAAAATCAGCAAAATAAGAGTCCGAAAAACAATACAAATGTCTCATAAGGGCTTAATATATTATTTTTTGAATTCCAAAAACTTAAAATTTCAAAAAAAATGAAACTTTTCGGGGCACGAAAATCGAGCCCTGAAAAATGAAGTCTAAAAATCAGCAAAATCAAAGTCCGAAAAACAAAACAAATTGGTCCTAAGTGCTTCACATATTATTTTTTGACTTCCCAAAACTTGAAATTTAAAAAAAATGAAACTTTCGGGGCACGAAAATCGAGCCGTGAAAAATGACGTCTTTAAATCAGCTAAATTAGAGTTCGAAAAACAAAACAAATGGCTCATATTTGCTTAATATATTATTTTTTGACTTCCCAAAACTTAAAATGTCAAAAAAAATGAAACTTTTCGGGGCACGAAAGTCGAGCCTTGAAAAATGACGTCTAAAAATCAGCAACATCAGAGTCCGAAAAACAATACAAATGTATCCTAAGTGCTTCATATATTATTTTTTGACATCCCAAAACTTAAAATGTAAAAAAAAATGAACCTTTTCGGGGCACGAAAATCGAGCCCTCAAAAATGACGTTTTAAAATCAGCAAAATCAGAGTCCGAAAAACAAAACAAATGGCTCCTAAGTGCATAATATATTATTTTTTGACTTCCCAAAACTTAAAATGTCAAAAAAAATGAAACTTTTCTAGGCACGAAAGTCGAACCCTGAAAAATGATGTCTAAAAATCAGCAAAATCAGAGTCCGAAAAACAATACAAATGTCTCCTAAGTGCTTAATATATTATTTTTTGACTTCCCAAAACTTGAAATTTAAAAAAAAATGAAACTTTTCGGGGCACGAAAATCGAGCCCAGAAAAATGAAGTCTAAAAATCAGCAAAATCAAAGTCTGAAATACAAAACAAATTGGTCCTAAGTGCTTCATATATTATTTTTTGACTTCCCAAAACTTGCAATTTTAAAAAAAAAAAAAACTTTTCGGGGCACGAAAATCGAGCCCTGAAAAATGACGTCTTAAAATCAGCTAAATCAGAGTCCGAAAAACAAAACAAATGGCTCATATGTGCTTAATATATTATTTTTTGACTTCCCAAAACTTAAAATATCAAAAAAAATGAAACTTTTCGGGGAACGAAAGTCGAGCCCTGAAAAATGACGTCTAAAAATCAGCAAAATCAGAGTCGGAAATACAAAACAAATGGCTCCTATGTGCTTAATATATTATTTTTTGACTTCCCAAAACTTAAAATGTCAAAAAAATGAAAGTTTTCGGGGCACGAAAGTCGAGCCCTGAAAAATGACGTCTAAAAATCAGCAATATCAGAGTCCGAAAAACAATACAAATGTATCCTAAGTGCTTCATATATTATTTTTTGACATCCCAAAACTTAAAATGTAAAAAAAAATGAACCTTTTCGGGGCACGAAAATCGAGCCCTGAAAAATGATGTCTTAAAATCACCAAAATCAGAGTCCGAAAAACAAAACAAATGTCTCCTAAGTGCTTAATATATTATTTTTTGACTTCCTAAAACTTGAAATTTCAAAAAAAATGAAACTTTTCGTGGCACGAAAATCGAGCCCTTAAAAATGAAGTCTAAAAATCAGCAAAATCAGAGTCCGAAAAACAAAACAAATGGCTCCTATGTGCTTAATATATTATTTTTTGACTTCTCAAAACTTAAAATGTCAAAAAAAATGAAACTTTTCGGGGCACGAAAGTCGAGCCCTGAAAAATGACGTCTAAAAATCAGCAACATCAGAGTCCGAAAAACAATACAAATGTATCCTAAGTGCTTCATATATTATTTTTTGACATCCCAAAACTTAAAATGTAAAAAAAAATGAACCTTTTCGGGGCACGAAAATCGAGCCCTGAAAAATGACGTCTTAAAATCAGGAAAATCGGAGTCCGAAAAACAAAACAAATGGCTCCTAAGTGCTTAATATATTATTTTTTGACTTCCCAAAACATGAAATTTCAAAAAAAATGAAACTTTTCGTAGCACGAAAATCGAGCCCTTAAAAATGAAGTCTAAAAATCAGCAAAATCAGAGTCCGAAAAACAAAACAAATGGCTCCTAAGTGCTTAATATATTATTTTTTGACTTCCCAAAACTTGAAATTTCAAAAAAAATGAAACTTTTCGTGGCACGAAAATCGAGCCCTTAAAAATGAAGTCTAAAAATCAGCAAAATCAGAGTCCGAAAAACAAAACAAATGGCTCCTATGTGCTTAATATATTATTTTTTGACTTCCCAAAACTTAAAATATCAAAAAAAATGAAACTTTTCGGGGAACGAAAGTCGAGCCCTGAAAAATGACGTCAAAAAATCTGCAAAATCAGAGTCCGAAAAACAATACAAATGTATCCTAAGTCCTGCATATATTATTTTTTGACATCCCAAAACTTAAAATGTAAAAAAAAATGAAACTTTTCGGGGCACGAAAATCGAGCCCTGTAAAATGACGTCTTAAAATCAGCAAAATCAGAGTCCGAAAAACAAAACAAATGGCTCCTAAGTGCTAAATATATTATTTTTTGACTTCCGAAAACTTAAAATGTCAAAAAAAATGAAACTTTTCTGGGCACGAAAGTCGAGCCCTGAAAAATGACGTCTAAAAATCAGCAAAATAAGAGTCCGAAAAACAATACAAATGTCTCATAAGGGCTTAATATATTATTTTTTGAATTCCAAAAACTTAAAATTTCAAAAAAAATGAAACTTTTCGGGGCACGAAAATCGAGCCCTGAAAAATGAAGTCTAAAAATCAGCAAAATCAAAGTCCGAAAAACAAAACAAATTGGTCCTAAGTGCTTCACATATTATTTTTTGACTTCCCAAAACTTGAAATTTAAAAAAAATGAAACTTTCGGGGCACGAAAATCGAGCCGTGAAAAATGACGTCTTTAAATCAGCTAAATTAGAGTTCGAAAAACAAAACAAATGGCTCATATTTGCTTAATATATTATTTTTTGACTTCCCAAAACTTAAAATGTCAAAAAAAATGAAACTTTTCGGGGCACGAAAGTCGAGCCTTGAAAAATGACGTCTAAAAATCAGCAACATCAGAGTCCCAAAAACAATACAAATGTATCCTAAGTGCTTCATATATTATTTTTTGACATCCCAAAACTTAAAATGTAAAAAAAAATGAACCTTTTCGGGGCACGAAAATCGAGCCCTCAAAAATGACGTTTTAAAATCAGCAAAATCAGAGTCCGAAAAACAAAACAAATGGCTCCTAAGTGCATAATATATTATTTTTTGACTTCCCAAAACTTAAAATGTCAAAAAAAATGAAACTTTTCTAGGCACGAAAGTCGAACCCTGAAAAATGATGTCTAAAAATCAGCAAAATCAGAGTCCGAAAAACAATACAAATGTCTCCTAAGTGCTTAATATATTATTTTTTGACTTCCCAAAACTTGAAATTTAAAAAAAAATGAAACTTTTCGGGGCACGAAAATCGAGCCCAGAAAAATGAAGTCTAAAAATCAGCAAAATCAAAGTCTGAAATACAAAACAAATTGGTCCTAAGTGCTTCATATATTATTTTTTGACTTCCCAAAACTTGCAATTTTAAAAAAAAAAAAAACTTTTCGGGGCACGAAAATCGAGCCCTGAAAAATGACGTCTTAAAATCAGCTAAATCAGAGTCCGAAAAACAAAACAAATGGCTCATATGTGCTTAATATATTATTTTTTGACTTCCCAAAACTTAAAATATCAAAAAAAATGAAACTTTTCGGGGAACGAAAGTCGAGCCCTGAAAAATGACGTCTAAAAATCAGCAAAATCAGAGTCGGAAATACAAAACAAATGGCTCCTATGTGCTTAATATATTATTTTTTGACTTCCCAAAACTTAAAATGTCAAAAAAATGAAAGTTTTCGGGGCACGAAAGTCGAGCCCTGAAAAATGACGTCTAAAAATCAGCAACATCAGAGTCCGAAAAACAATACAAATGTATCCTAAGTGCTTCATATATTATTTTTTGACATCCCAAAACTTAAAATGTAAAAAAAAATGAACCTTTTCGGGGCACGAAAATCGAGCCCTGAAAAATGACGTCTTAAAATCAGCAAAATCAGAGTCCGAAAAACAAAACAAATGTCTCCTAAGTGCTTAATATATTATTTTTTGACTTCCTAAAACTTGAAATTTCAAAAAAAATGAAACTTTTCGTGGCACGAAAATCGAGCCCTTAAAAATGAAGTCTAAAAATCAGCAAAATCAGAGTCCGAAAAACAAAACAAATGGCTCCTATGTGCTTAATATATTATTTTTTGACTTCTCAAAACTTAAAATGTCAAAAAAAATGAAACTTTTCGGGGCACGAAAGTCGAGCCCTGAAAAATGACGTCTAAAAATCAGCAACATCAGAGTCCGAAAAACAATACAAATGTATCCTAAGTGCTTCATATATTATTTTTTGACATCCCAAAACTTAAAATGTAAAAAAAAATGAACCTTTTCGGGGCACGAAAATCGAGCCCTGAAAAATGACGTCTTAAAATCAGGAAAATCGGAGTCCGAAAAACAAAACAAATGGCTCCTAAGTGCTTAATATATTATTTTTTGACTTCCCAAAACATGAAATTTCAAAAAAAATGAAACTTTTCGTAGCACGAAAATCGAGCCCTTAAAAATGAAGTCTAAAAATCAGCAAAATCAGAGTCCGAAAAACAAAACAAATGGCTCCTAAGTGCTTAATATATTATTTTTTGACTTCCCAAAACTTGAAATTTCAAAAAAAATGAAACTTTTCGTGGCACGAAAATCGAGCCCTTAAAAATGAAGTCTAAAAATCAGCAAAATCAGAGTCCGAAAAACAAAACAAATGGCTCCTATGTGCTTAATATATTATTTTTTGACTTCCCAAAACTTAAAATATCAAAAAAAATGAAACTTTTCGGGGAACGAAAGTCGAGCCCTGAAAAATGACGTCTAAAAATCATCAAAATCAGAGTCGGAAATACAAAACAAATGGCTCCTATGTGCTTAATATATTATTTTTTGACTTCCCAAAACTTAAAATGTCAAAAAAATGAAAGTTTTCGGGGCACGAAAGTCGAGCCCTGAAAAATGACGTCTAAAAATCAGCAACATCAGAGTCCGAAAAACAATACAAATGTATCCTAAGTGCTTCATATATTATTTTTTGACATCCCAGAACTTAAAATGTAAAAAAAAATGAACCTTTTCGGGGCACGAAAATCGAGCCCTGAAAAATGACGTCTTAAAATCAGCAAAATCAGAGTCCGAAAAACAAAACAAATGGCTCCTAAGTGCATAATATATTATTTTTTGACTTCCCAAAACTTGAAATTTCAAAAAAAATGAAACTTTTCGTGGCACGAAAATCGAGCCCTTAAAAATGAAGTCTAAAAATCAGCAAAATCAGAGTCCGAAAAACAAAACAAATGGCTCCTATGTGCTTAATATATTATTTTTTGACTTCCCAAAACTTAAAATGTCAAAAAAATGAAAGTTTTCGGGGCACGAAAGTCGAGCCCTGAAAAATAACGTCTAAAAATCAGCAACATCAGAGTCCGAAAAACAATACAAATGTATCCTAAGTGCTTCATATATTATTTTTTGACATCCCAAAACTTAAAATGTAAAAAAAAATGAACCTTTTCGGGGCACGAAAATCGAGCCCTGAAAAATGATGTCTTAAAATCAGCAAAATCAGAGTCCGAAAAACAAAACAAATGTCTCCTAAGTGCTTAATATATTATTTTTTGACTTCCTAAAACTTGAAATTTCAAAAAAAATGAAACTTTTCGTGGCACGAAAATCGAGCCCTTAAAAATGAAGTCTAAAAATCAGCAAAATCAGAGTCCGAAAAACAAAACAAATGGCTCCTATGTGCTTAATATATTATTTTTTGACTTCTCAAAACTTAAAATGTCAAAAAAAATGAAACTTTTCGGGGCACGAAAGTCGAGCCCTGAAAAATGACGTCTAAAAATCAGCAACATCAGAGTCCGAAAAACAATACAAATGTATCCTAAGTGCTTCATATATTATTTTTTGACATCCCAAAACTTAAAATGTAAAAAAAAATGAACCTTTTCGGGGCACGAAAATCGAGCCCTGAAAAATGACGTCTTAAAATCAGGAAAATCGGAGTCCGAAAAACAAAACAAATGGCTCCTAAGTGCTTAATATATTATTTTTTGACTTCCCAAAACATGAAATTTCAAAAAAAATGAAACTTTTCGTAGCACGAAAATCGAGCCCTTAAAAATGAAGTCTAAAAATCAGCAAAATCAGAGTCCGAAAAACAAAACAAATGGCTCCTAAGTGCTTAATATATTATTTTTTGACTTCCCAAAACTTGAAATTTCAAAAAAAATGAAACTTTTCGTGGCACGAAAATCGAGCCCTTAAAAATGAAGTCTAAAAATCAGCAAAATCAGAGTCCGAAAAACAAAACAAATGGCTCCTATGTGCTTAATATATTATTTTTTGACTTCCCAAAACTTAAAATATCAAAAAAAATGAAACTTTTCGGGGAACGAAAGTCGAGCCCTGAAAAATGACGTCAAAAAATCGGCAAAATCAGAGTCCGAAAAACAATACAAATGTATCCTAAGTCCTGCATATATTATTTTTTGACATCCCAAAACTTAAAATGTAAAAAAAAATGAAACTTTTCGGGGCACGAAAATCGAGCCCTGTAAAATGACGTCTTAAAATCAGCAAAATCAGAGTCCGAAAAACAAAACAAATGGCTCCTAAGTGCTAAATATATTATTTTTTGACTTCCGAAAACTTAAAATGTCAAAAAAAATGAAACTTTTCTGGGCACGAAAGTCGAGCCCTGAAAAATGACGTCTAAAAATCAGCAAAATAAGAGTCCGAAAAACAATACAAATGTCTCATAAGGGCTTAATATATTATTTTTTGAATTCCAAAAACTTAAAATTTCAAAAAAAATGAAACTTTTCGGGGCACGAAAATCGAGCCCTGAAAAATGAAGTCTAAAAATCAGCAAAATCAAAGTCCGAAAAACAAAACAAATTGGTCCTAAGTGCTTCACATATTATTTTTTGACTTCCCAAAACTTGAAATTTAAAAAAAATGAAACTTTCGGGGCACGAAAATCGAGCCGTGAAAAATGACGTCTTTAAATCAGCTAAATTAGAGTTCGAAAAACAAAACAAATGGCTCATATTTGCTTAATATATTATTTTTTGACTTCCCAAAACTTAAAATGTCAAAAAAAATGAAACTTTTCGGGGCACGAAAGTCGAGCCTTGAAAAATGACGTCTAAAAATCAGCAACATCAGAGTCCCCAAAACAATACAAATGTATCCTAAGTGCTTCATATATTATTTTTTGACATCCCAAAACTTAAAATGTAAAAAAAAATGAACCTTTTCGGGGCACGAAAATCGAGCCCTCAAAAATGACGTTTTAAAATCAGCAAAATCAGAGTCCGAAAAACAAAACAAATGGCTCCTAAGTGCATAATATATTATTTTTTGACTTCCCAAAACTTAAAATGTCAAAAAAAATGAAACTTTTATAGGCACGAAAGTCGAACCCTGAAAAATGATGTCTAAAAATCAGCAAAATCAGAGTCCGAAAAACAATACAAATGTCTCCTAAGTGCTTAATATATTATTTTTTGACTTCCCAAAACTTGAAATTTAAAAAAAAATGAAACTTTTCGGGGCACGAAAATCGAGCCCAGAAAAATGAAGTCTAAAAATCAGCAAAATCAAAGTCTGAAATACAAAACAAATTGGTCCTAAGTGCTTCATATATTATTTTTTGACTTCCCAAAACTTGCAATTTTAAAAAAAAAAAAAACTTTTCGGGGCACGAAAATCGAGCCCTGAAAAATGACGTCTTAAAATCAGCTAAATCAGAGTCCGAAAAACAAAACAAATGGCTCATATGTGCTTAATATATTATTTTTTGACTTCCCAAAACTTAAAATATCAAAAAAAATGAAACTTTTCGGGGAACGAAAGTCGAGCCCTGAAAAATGACGTCTAAAAATCAGCAAAATCAGAGTCGGAAATACAAAACAAATGGCTCCTATGTGCTTAATATATTATTTTTTGACTTCCCAAAACTTAAAATGTCAAAAAAATGAAAGTTTTCGGGGCACGAAAGTCGAGCCCTGAAAAATGACGTCTAAAAATCAGCAACATCAGAGTCCGAAAAACAATACAAATGTATCCTAAGTGCTTCATATATTATTTTTTGACATCCCAAAACTTAAAATGTAAAAAAAAATGAACCTTTTCGGGGCACGAAAATCGAGCCCTGAAAAATGACGTCTTAAAATCAGCAAAATCAGAGTCCGAAAAACAAAACAAATGTCTCCTAAGTGCTTAATATATTATTTTTTGACTTCCTAAAACTTGAAATTTCAAAAAAAATGAAACTTTTCGTGGCACGAAAATCGAGCCCTTAAAAATGAAGTCTAAAAATCAGCAAAATCAGAGTCCGAAAAACAAAACAAATGGCTCCTATGTGCTTAATATATTATTTTTTGACTTCTCAAAACTTAAAATGTCAAAAAAAATGAAACTTTTCGGGGCACGAAAGTCGAGCCCTGAAAAATGACGTCTAAAAATCAGCAACATCAGAGTCCGAAAAACAATACAAATGTATCCTAAGTGCTTCATATATTATTTTTTGACATCCCAAAACTTAAAATGTAAAAAAAAATGAACCTTTTCGGGGCACGAAAATCGAGCCCTGAAAAATGACGTCTTAAAATCAGGAAAATCGGAGTCCGAAAAACAAAACAAATGGCTCCTAAGTGCTTAATATATTATTTTTTGACTTCCCAAAACATGAAATTTCAAAAAAAATGAAACTTTTCGTAGCACGAAAATCGAGCCCTTAAAAATGAAGTCTAAAAATCAGCAAAATCAGAGTCCGAAAAACAAAACAAATGGCTCCTAAGTGCTTAATATATTATTTTTTGACTTCCCAAAACTTGAAATTTCAAAAAAAATGAAACTTTTCGTGGCACGAAAATCGAGCCCTTAAAAATGAAGTCTAAAAATCAGCAAAATCAGAGTCCGAAAAACAAAACAAATGGCTCCTATGTGCTTAATATATTATTTTTTGACTTCCCAAAACTTAAAATATCAAAAAAAATGAAACTTTTCGGGGAACGAAAGTCGAGCCCTGAAAAATGACGTCTAAAAATCATCAAAATCAGAGTCGGAAATACAAAACAAATGGCTCCTATGTGCTTAATATATTATTTTTTGACTTCCCAAAACTTAAAATGTCAAAAAAATGAAAGTTTTCGGGGCACGAAAGTCGAGCCCTGAAAAATGACGTCTAAAAATCAGCAACATCAGAGTCCGAAAAACAATACAAATGTATCCTAAGTGCTTCATATATTATTTTTTGACATCCCAAAACTTAAAATGTAAAAAAAAATGAACCTTTTCGGGGCACGAAAATCGAGCCCTGAAAAATGACGTCTTAAAATCAGCAAAATCAGAGTCCGAAAAACAAAACAAATGGCTCCTAAGTGCATAATATATTATTTTTTGACTTCCCAAAACTTGAAATTTCAAAAAAAATGAAACTTTTCGTGGCACGAAAATCGAGCCCTTAAAAATGAAGTCTAAAAATCAGCAAAATCAGAGTCCGAAAAACAAAACAAATGGCTCCTATGTGCTTAATATATTATTTTTTGACTTCCCAAAACTTAAAATGTCAAAAAAATGAAAGTTTTCGGGGCACGAAAGTCGAGCCCTGAAAAATAACGTCTAAAAATCAGCAACATCAGAGTCCGAAAAACAATACAAATGTATCCTAAGTGCTTCATATATTATTTTTTGACATCCCAAAACTTAAAATGTAAAAAAAAATGAACCTTTTCGGGGCACGAAAATCGAGCCCTGAAAAATGATGTCTTAAAATCAGCAAAATCAGAGTCCGAAAAACAAAACAAATGTCTCCTAAGTGCTTAATATATTATTTTTTGACTTCCTAAAACTTGAAATTTCAAAAAAAATGAAACTTTTCGTGGCACGAAAATCGAGCCCTTAAAAATGAAGTCTAAAAATCAGCAAAATCAGAGTCCGAAAAACAAAACAAATGGCTCCTATGTGCTTAATATATTATTTTTTGACTTCTCAAAACTTAAAATGTCAAAAAAAATGAAACTTTTCGGGGCACGAAAGTCGAGCCCTGAAAAATGACGTCTAAAAATCAGCAACATCAGAGTCCGAAAAACAATACAAATGTATCCTAAGTGCTTCATATATTATTTTTTGACATCCCAAAACTTAAAATGTAAAAAAAAATGAACCTTTTCGGGGCACGAAAATCGAGCCCTGAAAAATGACGTCTTAAAATCAGGAAAATCGGAGTCCGAAAAACAAAACAAATGGCTCCTAAGTGCTTAATATATTATTTTTTGACTTCCCAAAACATGAAATTTCAAAAAAAATGAAACTTTTCGTAGCACGAAAATCGAGCCCTTAAAAATGAAGTCTAAAAATCAGCAAAATCAGAGTCCGAAAAACAAAACAAATGGCTCCTAAGTGCTTAATATATTATTTTTTGACTTCCCAAAACTTGAAATTTCAAAAAAAATGAAACTTTTCGTGGCACGAAAATCGAGCCCTTAAAAATGAAGTCTAAAAATCAGCAAAATCAGAGTCCGAAAAACAAAACAAATGGCTCCTATGTGCTTAATATATTATTTTTTGACTTCCCAAAACTTAAAATATCAAAAAAAATGAAACTTTTCGGGGAACGAAAGTCGAGCCCTGAAAAATGACGTCAAAAAATCGGCAAAATCAGAGTCCGAAAAACAATACAAATGTATCCTAAGTCCTGCATATATTATTTTTTGACATCCCAAAACTTAAAATGTAAAAAAAAATGAAACTTTTCGGGGCACGAAAATCGAGCCCTGTAAAATGACGTCTTAAAATCAGCAAAATCAGAGTCCGAAAAACAAAACAAATGGCTCCTAAGTGCTAAATATATTATTTTTTGACTTCCGAAAACTTAAAATGTCAAAAAAAATGAAACTTTTCTGGGCACGAAAGTCGAGCCCTGAAAAATGACGTCTAAAAATCAGCAAAATAAGAGTCCGAAAAACAATACAAATGTCTCATAAGGGCTTAATATATTATTTTTTGAATTCCAAAAACTTAAAATTTCAAAAAAAATGAAACTTTTCGGGGCACGAAAATCGAGCCCTGAAAAATGAAGTCTAAAAATCAGCAAAATCAAAGTCCGAAAAACAAAACAAATTGGTCCTAAGTGCTTCACATATTATTTTTTGACTTCCTAAAACTTGAAATTTAAAAAAAATGAAACTTTCGGGGCACGAAAATCGAGCCGTGAAAAATGACGTCTTTAAATCAGCTAAATTAGAGTTCGAAAAACAAAACAAATGGCTCATATTTGCTTAATATATTATTTTTTGACTTCCCAAAACTTAAAATGTCAAAAAAAATGAAACTTTTCGGGGCACGAAAGTCGAGCCTTGAAAAATGACGTCTAAAAATCAGCAACATCAGAGTCCCAAAAACAATACAAATGTATCCTAAGTGCTTCATATATTATTTTTTGACATCCCAAAACTTAAAATGTAAAAAAAAATGAACCTTTTCGGGGCACGAAAATCGAGCCCTCAAAAATGACGTTTTAAAATCAGCAAAATCAGAGTCCGAAAAACAAAACAAATGGCTCCTAAGTGCATAATATATTATTTTTTGACTTCCCAAAACTTAAAATGTCAAAAAAAATGAAACTTTTCTAGGCACGAAAGTCGAACCCTGAAAAATGATGTCTAAAAATCAGCAAAATCAGAGTCCGAAAAACAATACAAATGTCTCCTAAGTGCTTAATATATTATTTTTTGACTTCCCAAAACTTGAAATTTAAAAAAAAATGAAACTTTTCGGGGAACGAAAATCGAGCCCAGAAAAATGAAGTCTAAAAATCAGCAAAATCAAAGTCTGAAATACAAAACAAATTGGTCCTAAGTGCTTCATATATTATTTTTTGACTTCCCAAAACTTGCAATTTTAAAAAAAAAAAAAACTTTTCGGGGCACGAAAATCGAGCCCTGAAAAATGACGTCTTAAAATCAGCTAAATCAGAGTCCGAAAAACAAAACAAATGGCTCATATGTGCTTAATATATTATTTTTTGACTTCCCAAAACTTAAAATATCAAAAAAAATGAAACTTTTCGGGGAACGAAAGTCGAGCCCTGAAAAATGACGTCTAAAAATCAGCAAAATCAGAGTCGGAAATACAAAACAAATGGCTCCTATGTGCTTAATATATTATTTTTTGACTTCCCAAAACTTAAAATGTCAAAAAAATGAAAGTTTTCGGGGCACGAAAGTCGAGCCCTGAAAAATGACGTCTAAAAATCAGCAACATCAGAGTCCGAAAAACAATACAAATGTATCCTAAGTGCTTCATATATTATTTTTTGACATCCCAAAACTTAAAATGTAAAAAAAAATGAACCTTTTCGGGGCACGAAAATCGAGCCCTGAAAAATGACGTCTTAAAATCAGCAAAATCAGAGTCCGAAAAACAAAACAAATGTCTCCTAAGTGCTTAATATATTATTTTTTGACTTCCTAAAACTTGAAATTTCAAAAAAAATGAAACTTTTCGTGGCACGAAAATCGAGCCCTTAAAAATGAAGTCTAAAAATCAGCAAAATCAGAGTCCGAAAAACAAAACAAATGGCTCCTATGTGCTTAATATATTATTTTTTGACTTCTCAAAACTTAAAATGTCAAAAAAAATGAAACTTTTCGGGGCACGAAAGTCGAGCCCTGAAAAATGACGTCTAAAAATCAGCAACATCAGAGTCCGAAAAACAATACAAATGTATCCTAAGTGCTTCATATATTATTTTTTGACATCCCAAAACTTAAAATGTAAAAAAAAATGAACCTTTTCGGGGCACGAAAATCGAGCCCTGAAAAATGACGTCTTAAAATCAGCTAAATCAGAGTCCGAAAAACAAAACAAATGGCTCATATGTGCTTAATATATTATTTTTTGACTTCCCAAAACTTAAAATATCAAAAAAAATGAAACTTTTCGGGGAAAGAAAGTCGAGCCCTGAAAAATGACGTCTAAAAATCAGCAAAATCAGAGTCGGAAATACAAAACAAATGGCTCCTATGTGCTTAATATATTATTTTTTGACTTCCCAAAACTTAAAATGTCAAAAAAATGAAAGTTTTCGGGGCACGAAAGTCGAGCCCTGAAAAATGACGTCTAAAAATCAGCAACATCAGAGTCCGAAAAACAATACAAATGTATCCTAAGTGCTTCATATATTATTTGTTGACATCCCAAAACTTAAAATGTAAAAAAAAATGAACCTTTTCGGGGCACGAAAATCGAGCCCTGAAAAATGACGTCTTAAAATCAGCAAAATCAGAGTCCGAAAAACAAAACAAATGTCTCCTAAGTGCTTAATATATTATTTTTTGACTTCCTAAAACTTGAAATTTCAAAAAAAATGAAACTTTTCGTGGCACGAAAATCGAGCCCTTAAAAATGAAGTCTAAAAATCAGCAAAATCAGAGTCCGAAAAACAAAACAAATGGCTCCTATGTGCTTAATATATTATTTTTTGACTTCTCAAAACTTAAAATGTCAAAAAAAATGAAACTTTTCGGGGCAGGAAAGTCGAGCCCTGAAAAATGACGTCTAAAAATCAGCAACATCAGAGTCCGAAAAACAATACAAATGTATCCTAAGTGCTTCATATATTATTTTTTGACATCCCAAAACTTAAAATGTAAAAAAAAATGAACCTTTTCGGGGCACGAAAATCGAGCCCTGAAAAATGACGTCTTAAAATCAGCAAAATCAGAGTCCGAAAAACAAAACAAATGGCTCCTAAGTGCATAATATATTATTTTTTGACTTCCCAAAACTTGACATTTCAAAAAAAATGAAACTTTTCGTGGCACGAAAATCGAGCCCTTAAAAATGAAGTCTAAAAATCAGCAAAATCAGAGTCCGAAAAACAAAACAAATGGCTCCTATGTGCTTAATATATTATTTTTTGACTTCCCAAAACTTAAAATGTCAAAAAAAATGAAACTTTTCGGGGCACGAAAGTCGAGCCCTGAAAAATGACGTCTAAAAATCAGCAACATCAGAGTCCGAAAAACAATACAAATGTATCCTAAGTGCTTCATATATTATTTTTTGACATCCCAAAACTTAAAATGTAAAAAAAATGAACCTTTTCGGGGCACGAAAATCGAGCCCTGAAAAATGACGTCTTAAAATCAGGAAAATCAGAGTCCGAAAAACAAAACAAATGGCTCCTAAGTGCTTAATATATTATTTTTTGACTTCCCAAAACATGAAATTTCAAAAAAAATGAAACTTTTCGTAGCACGAAAATCGAGCCCTTAAAAATGAAGTCTAAAAATCAGCAAAATCAGAGTCCGAAAAACAAAACAAATGGCTCATATGTGCTTAATATATTATTTTTTGACTTCCCAATACTTAAAATGTCAAAAAAAATGAAACTTTTCGGGGCACGAAAGTCGAGCCCTGAAAAATGACGTCTAAAAATCAGCAACATCAGAGTCCGAAAAACAATACAAATGTATCCTAAGTGCTTCATATATTATTTTTTGACATCCCAAAACTTAAAATGTAAAAAAAAATGAACCTTTTCGGGGGCACGAAAATCGAGCCCCTGAAAAATGACGTCTTAAAATCAGCAAAATCAGAGTCCGAAAAACAAAACAAATGGCTCCTAAGTGCTTAATATATTATTTTTTGACTTCCCAAAACTTGAAATTTCAAAAAAAATGAAACTTTTCGTGGCACGAAAAACGAGCCCTTAAAAATGAAGTCTAAAAATCAGCAAAATCAGAGTCCGAAAAACAAAACAAATGGCTCCTATGTGCTTAATATATTATTTTTTGACTTCCCAAAACTTAAAATATCAAAAAAAATGAAACTTTTCGGGGAACGAAAGTCGAGCCCTGAAAAATGACGTCTAAAAATCAGCAAAATCAGAGTCGGAAATACAAAACAAATGGCTCCTATGTGCTTAATATATTATTTTTTGACTTCCCAAAACTTAAAATGTCAAAAAAATGAAAGTTTTCGGGGCACGAAAGTCGAGCCCTGAAAAATGACGTCTAAAAATCAGCAACATCAGAGTCCGAAAAACAATACAAATGTATCCTAAGTGCTTCATATATTATTTTTTGACATCCCAAAACTTAAAATGTAAAAAAAAATGAACCTTTTCGGGGCACGAAAATCGAGCCCTGAAAAATGACGTCTTAAAATCAGCAAAATCAGAGTCCTAAAAACAAAACAAATGGCTCCTAAGTGCTTAATATATTATTTTTTGACTTCCCAAAACTTGAAATTTCAAAAAAAATGAAACTTTTTGTGGCACGAAAATCGAGCCCTTAAAAATGAAGTCTAAAAATCAGCAAAATCAGAGTCCGATAAACAAAACAAATGGCTCCTATGTGCTTAATATATTATTTTTTGACATCCCAAAACTTAAAATGTAAAAAAAAATGAACCTTTTCGGGGCACGAAAATCGAGCCCTGAAAATGACGTCTTAAAATCAGCAAAATCTGAGTCCGAAAAACAAAACAAATGGCTCCTAAGTGCTTAATATATTATTTTTTGACTTCCCAAAACTTGAAATTTCAAAAAAAATGAAACTTTTCGTGGCACGAAAATCGAGCCCTTAAAAATGAAGTCTAAAAATCAGCAAAATCAGAGTCCGAAAAACAAAACAAATGGCTCCTATGTGCTTAATATATTATTTTTTGACTTCCCAAAACTTAAAATGTCAAAAAAAATGAAACTTTTCGGGGCACGAAAGTCGAGCCCTGAAAAATGACGTCTAAAAATCAGCAATATCAGAGTCCGAAAAACAATACAAATGTATCCTAAGTGCTTCATATATTACTTTTTGACATCCCAAAACTTAAAATGTAAAAAAAAATGAACCTTTTCGGGGCACGAAAATCGAGCCCTGAAAAATGACGTCTTAAAATCAGCAAAATCAGAGTCCGAAAAACAAAACAAATGGCCCCTAAGTGCTTAATATATTATTTTTTTACTTCCCAAAACTTGAAATTTCAAAAAAAATGAAACTTTTCGTAGCACGAAAATCGAGCCCTTAAAAATGAAGTCTAAAAATCAGCAAAATCAGAGTCCGAAAAACAAAAAAAATGGCTCCTATGTGCTTAATATATTATTTTTTTGACTTCCCAAAACTTAAAATGTCAAAAAAAATGAAACTTTTCGGGGCACGAAAGTCGAGCCCTTAAAAATGACGTCTAAAAATCAGCAACATCAGAGTCCGAAAAACAATACAAATGTATCCTAAGTGCTTCATATATTATTTTTTGACATCCCAAAACTTAAAATGTAAAAAAAAATGAACCTTTTCGGTGCACGAAAATCGAGCCCTGAAAAATGACGTCTTAAAATTAGCAAAATCAGAGTCCGAAAAACAAAACAAATGGATCATAAGTGCTTAATATATTTTTTTTTGACTTCCCAAAACTTGAAATTTCAAAAAAAATGAAACTTTTCGGGGCACGAAAATCGAGCCCTTAAAAAAGAAGTCTAAAAATCAGCAAAATCAGAGTCCGAAAAACAAAACAAATGGCTGCTATGTGCTTAATATATTATTTTTTGACTTCCCAAAACTTAAAATATCAAAAAAAATGAAACTTTTCGGGGCACGAAAGTCGAGCCCTGAAAAATGACGTCAAAAAATCTGCAAAATAAGAGTCCGAAAAACAAAACAAATGGCTCCTAAGTGCTTAATATATTATTTTTTGACTTCCCAAAACTTGAAATTTCAAAAAAAATGAAACTTTTCGTGGCACGAAAATCGAGCCCTTAAAAATGAAGTCTAAAAATCAGCAAAATCAGAGTCCGAAAAACAAAACAAATGGCTCCTAAGTGCTTAATATATTATTTTTTGACATCCCAAAACTTAAAATGTAAAAAAAAATGAACCTTTTCGGGGCACGAAAATCGAGCCCTGAAAAATGACGTCTAAAAATCAGCAACATCAGAGTCCGAAAAACAATACAAATGTATCCTAAGTGCTTCATATATTATTTTTTGACATCCCAAAACTTAAAATGTAAAAAAAAATGAACCTTTTCGGGGCACGAAAATCGAGCCCTGAAAAATGACGTCTTAAAATCAGCAAAATCAGAGTCCTAAAAACAAAACAAATGGCTCCTAAGTGCTTAATATATTATTTTTTGACTTCCCAAAACTTGAAATTTCAAAAAAAATGAAACTTTTCGTGGCACGAAAATCGAGCCCTTAAAAATGAAGTCTAAAAATCAGCAAAATCAGAGTCCGAAAAACAAAACAAATGGCTCCTATGTGCTTAATATATTATTTTTTGACTTCCCAAAACTTAAAATGTCAAAAAAAATGAAACTTTTCGGGGCACGAAAGTCGAGCCCTGAAAAATGACGTCTAAAAATCAGCAATATCAGAGTCCGAAAAACAATACAATATCCTAAGTGCTTCATATATTATTTTTTGACATCCCAAAACTTAAAATGTAAAAAAAAATGAACCTTTTCGGGGCACGAAAATCGAGCCCTGAAAAATGACGTCTTAAAATCAGCAAAATCAGAGTCCGAAAAACAAAACAAATGGCCCCTAAGTGCTTAATATATTATTTTTTGACTTCCCAAAACTTGAAATTTCAAAAAAAATGAAACTTTTCGTAGCACGAAAATCGAGCCCTTAAAAATGAAGTCTAAAAATCAGCAAAATCAGAGTCCGAAAAACAAAAAAAATGTCTCCTATGTGCTTAATATATTATTTTTTGACTTCCCAAAACTTAAAATGTCAAAAAAAAAGAAACTTTTCGGGGCACGAAAGTCGAGCCCTGAAAAATGACGTCTAAAAATCAGCAACATCAGAGTCCGAAAAACAATACAAATGTATCCTAAGTGCTTCATATATTATTTTTTGACATCCCAAAACTTAAAATGTAAAAAAAAATGAACCTTTTCGGGGCACGAAAATCGAGCCCTGAAAATGACGTCTTAAAATCAGCAAAATCTGAGTCCGAAAAACAAAACAAATGGCTCCTAAGTGCTTAATATATTATTTTTTGACTTCCCAAAACTTGAAATTTCAAAAAAAATGAAACTTTTCGTGGCACGAAAATCGAGCCCTTAAAAGTGAAGTCTAAAAATCAGCAAAATCAGAGTCCGAAAAACAAAACAAATGGCTCCTATGTGCTTAATATATTATTTTTTGACTTCCCAAAACTTAAAATGTCAAAAAAAATGAAACTTTTCGGGGCACGAAAGTCGAGCCCTGAAAAATGACGTCTAAAAATCAGCAATATCAGAGTCCGAAAAACAATACAATATCCTAAGTGCTTCATATATTATTTTTTGACATCCCAAAACTTAAAATGTAAAAAAAAATGAACCTTTTCGGGGCACGAAAATCGAGCCCTGAAAAATGACGTCTTAAAATCAGCAAAATCAGAGTCCGAAAAACAAAACAAATGGCCCCTAAGTGCTTAATATATTATTTTTTGACTTCCCAAAACTTGAAATTTCAAAAAAAATGAAACTTTTCGTAGCACGAAAATCGAGCCCTTAAAAATGAAGTCTAAAAATCAGCAAAATCAGAGTCCGAAAAACAAAAAAAATGGCTCCTATGTGCTTAATATATTATTTTTTGACTTCCCAAAACTTAAAATGTCAAAAAAAATGAAACTTTTCGGGGCACGAAAGTCGAGCCCTTAAAAATGACGTCTAAAAATCAGCAACATCAGAGTCCGAAAAACAATACAAATGTATCCTAAGTGCTTCATATATTATTTTTTGACATCCCAAAACTTAAAATTTAAAAAAAAATGAACCTTTTCGGTGCACGAAAATCGAGCCCTGAAAAATGACGTCTTAAAATTAGCAAAATCAGAGTCCGAAAAACAAAACAAATGGATCATAAGTGCTTAATATATTTTTTTTTGACTTCCCAAAACTTGAAATTTCAAAAAAAATGAAACTTTTCGGGGCACGAAAATCGAGCCCTTAAAAAAGAAGTCTAAAAATCAGCAAAATCAGAGTCCGAAAAACAAAACAAATGGCTGCTATGTGCTTAATATATTATTTTTTGACTTCCCAAAACTTAAAATATCAAAAAAAATGAAACTTTTCGGGGCACGAAAGTCGAGCCCTGAAAAATGACGTCAAAAAATCTGCAAAATCAGAGTCCGAAAAACAAAACAAATGGCTCCTAAGTGCTTAATATATTATTTTTTGACTTCCCAAAACTTGAAATTTCAAAAAAAATGAAACTTTTCGTGGCACGAAAATCGAGCCCTTAAAAATGAAGTCTAAAAATCAGCAAAATCAGAGTCCGAAAAACAAAACAAATGGCTCCTAAGTGCTTAATATATTATTTTTTGACATCCCAAAACTTAAAATGTAAAAAAAAATGAACCTTTTCGGGGCACGAAAATCGAGCCCTGAAAAATGACGTCTTAAAATCAGGAAAATCAGAGTCCGAAAAACAAAACAAATGGCTCCTAAGTGCTTAATATATTATTTTTTGACTTCCCAAAACATGAAATTTCAAAAAAAATGAAACTTTTCGTAGCACGAAAATCGAGCCCTTAAAAATGAAGTCTAAAAATCAGCAAAATCAGAGTCCGAAAAACAAAACAAATGGCTCCTATGTGCTTAATATATTATTTTTTGACTTCCCAAAACTTAAAATGTCAAAAAAAATGAAACTTTTCGGGGCACGAAAGTCGAGCCCTGAAAAATGACGTCTAAAAATCAGCAACATCAGAGTCCGAAAAACAATACAAATGTATCCTAAGTGCTTCATATATTATTTTTTGACATCCCAAAACTTAAAATGTAAAAAAAAATGAACCTTTTCGGGGCACGAAAATCGAGCCCTGAAAATGACGTCTTAAAATCAGCAAAATCTGAGTCCGAAAAACAAAACAAATGGCTCCTAAGTGCTTAATATATTATTTTTTGACTTCCCAAAACTTGAAATTTCAAAAAAAATGAAACTTTTCGTGGCACGAAAATCGAGCCCTTAAAAATGAAGTCTAAAAATCAGCAAAATCAGAGTCCGAAAAACAAAACAAATGGCTCCTATGTGCTTAATATATTATTTTTTGACTTCCCAAGACTTAAAATGTCAAAAAAAATGAAACTTTTCGGGGCACGAAAGTCGAGCCCTGAAAAATGACGTCTAAAAATCAGCAATATCAAAGTCCGAAAAACAATACAAATGTATCCTAAGTGCTTCATATATTATTTTTTGACATCCCAAAACTTAAAATGTAAAAAAAAATGAACCTTTTCGGGGCACGAAAATCGAGCCCTGAAAAATGACGTCTTAAAATCAGCAAAATTAGAGTCCGAAAAACAAAACAAATGGCCCCTAAGTGCTTAATATATTATTTTTTGACTTCCCAAAACTTGAAATTTAAAAAAAAATGAAACTTTTCGTAGCACGAAAATCGAGCCCTTAAAAATGAAGTCTAAAAATCAGCAAAATCAGAGTCCGAAAAACAAAAAAAATGGCTCCTATGTGCTTAATATATTATTTTTTGACTTCCCAAAACTTAAAATGTCAAAAAAAATGAAACTTTTCGGGGCACGAAAGTCGAGCCCTTAAAAATGACGTCTAAAAATCAGCAACATCAGAGTCCGAAAAACAATACAAATGTATCCTAAGTGCTTCATATATTATTTTTTGACATCCCAAAACTTAAAATGTAAAAAAAAATGAACCTTTTCGGTGCACGAAAATCGAGCCCTGAAAAATGACGTCTTAAAATTAGCAAAATCAGAGTCCGAAAAACAAAACAAATGGATCATAAGTGCTTAATATATTTTTTTTTGACTTCCCAAAACTTGAAATTTCAAAAAAAATGAAACTTTTCGGGGCACGAAAATCGAGCCCTTAAAAAAGAAGTCTAAAAATCAGCAAAATCAGAGTCCGAAAAACAAAACAAATGGCTGCTATGTGCTTAATATATTATTTTTTGACTTCCCAAAACTTAAAATATCAAAAAAAATGAAACTTTTCGGGGCACGAAAGTCGAGCCCTGAAAAATGACGTCAAAAAATCTGCAAAATAAGAGTCCGAAAAACAAAACAAATGGCTCCTAAGTGCTTAATATATTATTTTTTGACTTCCCAAAACTTGAAATTTCAAAAAAAATGAAACTTTTCGTGGCACGAAAATCGAGCCCTTAAAAATGAAGTCTAAAAATCAGCAAAATCAGAGTCCGAAAAACAAAACAAATGGCTCCTAAGTGCTTAATATATTATTTTTTGACATCCCAAAACTTAAAATGTAAAAAAAAATGAACCTTTTCGGGGCACGAAAATCGAGCCCTGAAAAATGACGTCTAAAAATCAGCAACATCAGAGTCCGAAAAACAATACAAATGTATCCTAAGTGCTTCATATATTATTTTTTGACATCCCAAAACTTAAAATGTAAAAAAAAATGAACCTTTTCGGGGCACGAAAATCGAGCCCTGAAAAATGACGTCTTAAAATCAGCAAAATCAGAGTCCTAAAAACAAAACAAATGGCTCCTAAGTGCTTAATATATTATTTTTTGACTTCCCAAAACTTGAAATTTCAAAAAAAATGAAACTTTTCGTGGCACGAAAATCGAGCCCTTAAAAATGAAGTCTAAAAATCAGCAAAATCAGAGTCCGAAAAACAAAACAAATGGCTCCTATGTGCTTAATATATTATTTTTTGACTTCCCAAAACTTAAAATGTCAAAAAAAATGAAACTTTTCGGGGCACGAAAGTCGAGCCCTGAAAAATGACGTCTAAAAATCAGCAATATCAGAGTCCGAAAAACAATACAATATCCTAAGTGCTTCATATATTATTTTTTGACATCCCAAAACTTAAAATGTAAAAAAAAATGAACCTTTTCGGGGCACGAAAATCGAGCCCTGAAAAATGACGTCTTAAAATCAGCAAAATCAGAGTCCGAAAAACAAAACAAATGGCCCCTAAGTGCTTAATATATTATTTTTTGACTTCCCAAAACTTGAAATTTCAAAAAAAATGAAACTTTTCGTAGCACGAAAATCGAGCCCTTAAAAATGAAGTCTAAAAATCAGCAAAATCAGAGTCCGAAAAACAAAAAAAATGTCTCCTATGTGCTTAATATATTATTTTTTGACTTCCCAAAACTTAAAATGTCAAAAAAAAAGAAACTTTTCGGGGCACGAAAGTCGAGCCCTGAAAAATGACGTCTAAAAATCAGCAACATCAGAGTCCGAAAAACAATACAAATGTATCCTAAGTGCTTCATATATTATTTTTTGACATCCCAAAACTTAAAATGTAAAAAAAAATGAACCTTTTCGGGGCACGAAAATCGAGCCCTGAAAATGACGTCTTAAAATCAGCAAAATCTGAGTCCGAAAAACAAAACAAATGGCTCCTAAGTGCTTAATATATTATTTTTTGACTTCCCAAAACTTGAAATTTCAAAAAAAATGAAACTTTTCGTGGCACGAAAATCGAGCCCTTAAAAGTGAAGTCTAAAAATCAGCAAAATCAGAGTCCGAAAAACAAAACAAATGGCTCCTATGTGCTTAATATATTATTTTTTGACTTCCCAAAACTTAAAATGTCAAAAAAAATGAAACTTTTCGGGGCACGAAAGTCGAGCCCTGAAAAATGACGTCTAAAAATCAGCAATATCAGAGTCCGAAAAACAATACAATATCCTAAGTGCTTCATATATTATTTTTTGACATCCCAAAACTTAAAATGTAAAAAAAAATGAACCTTTTCGGGGCACGAAAATCGAGCCCTGAAAAATGACGTCTTAAAATCAGCAAAATCAGAGTCCGAAAAACAAAACAAATGGCCCCTAAGTGCTTAATATATTATTTTTTGACTTCCCAAAACTTGAAATTTCAAAAAAAATGAAACTTTTCGTAGCACGAAAATCGAGCCCTTAAAAATGAAGTCTAAAAATCAGCAAAATCAGAGTCCGAAAAACAAAAAAAATGGCTCCTATGTGCTTAATATATTATTTTTTGACTTCCCAAAACTTAAAATGTCAAAAAAAATGAAACTTTTCGGGGCACGAAAGTCGAGCCCTTAAAAATGACGTCTAAAAATCAGCAACATCAGAGTCCGAAAAACAATACAAATGTATCCTAAGTGCTTCATATATTATTTTTTGACATCCCAAAACTTAAAATTTAAAAAAAAATGAACCTTTTCGGTGCACGAAAATCGAGCCCTGAAAAATGACGTCTTAAAATTAGCAAAATCAGAGTCCGAAAAACAAAACAAATGGATCATAAGTGCTTAATATATTTTTTTTTGACTTCCCAAAACTTGAAATTTCAAAAAAAATGAAACTTTTCGGGGCACGAAAATCGAGCCCTTAAAAAAGAAGTCTAAAAATCAGCAAAATCAGAGTCCGAAAAACAAAACAAATGGCTGCTATGTGCTTAATATATTATTTTTTGACTTCCCAAAACTTAAAATATCAAAAAAAATGAAACTTTTCGGGGCACGAAAGTCGAGCCCTGAAAAATGACGTCAAAAAATCTGCAAAATCAGAGTCCGAAAAACAAAACAAATGGCTCCTAAGTGCTTAATATATTATTTTTTGACTTCCCAAAACTTGAAATTTCAAAAAAAATGAAACTTTTCGTGGCACGAAAATCGAGCCCTTAAAAATGAAGTCTAAAAATCAGCAAAATCAGAGTCCGAAAAACAAAACAAATGGCTCCTAAGTGCTTAATATATTATTTTTTGACATCCCAAAACTTAAAATGTAAAAAAAAATGAACCTTTTCGGGGCACGAAAATCGAGCCCTGAAAAATGACGTCTTAAAATCAGGAAAATCAGAGTCCGAAAAACAAAACAAATGGCTCCTAAGTGCTTAATATATTATTTTTTGACTTCCCAAAACATGAAATTTCAAAAAAAATGAAACTTTTCGTAGCACGAAAATCGAGCCCTTAAAAATGAAGTCTAAAAATCAGCAAAATCAGAGTCCGAAAAACAAAACAAATGGCTCCTATGTGCTTAATATATTATTTTTTGACTTCCCAAAACTTAAAATGTCAAAAAAAATGAAACTTTTCGGGGCACGAAAGTCGAGCCCTGAAAAATGACGTCTAAAAATCAGCAACATCAGAGTCCGAAAAACAATACAAATGTATCCTAAGTGCTTCATATATTATTTTTTGACATCCCAAAACTTAAAATGTAAAAAAAAATGAACCTTTTCGGGGCACGAAAATCGAGCCCTGAAAATGACGTCTTAAAATCAGCAAAATCTGAGTCCGAAAAACAAAACAAATGGCTCCTAAGTGCTTAATATATTATTTTTTGACTTCCCAAAACTTGAAATTTCAAAAAAAATGAAACTTTTCGTGGCACGAAAATCGAGCCCTTAAAAATGAAGTCTAAAAATCAGCAAAATCAGAGTCCGAAAAACAAAACAAATGGCTCCTATGTGCTTAATATATTATTTTTTGACTTCCCAAGACTTAAAATGTCAAAAAAAATGAAACTTTTCGGGGCACGAAAGTCGAGCCCTGAAAAATGACGTCTAAAAATCAGCAATATCAAAGTCCGAAAAACAATACAAATGTATCCTAAGTGCTTCATATATTATTTTTTGACATCCCAAAACTTAAAATGTAAAAAAAAATGAACCTTTTCGGGGCACGAAAATCGAGCCCTGAAAAATGACGTCTTAAAATCAGCAAAATTAGAGTCCGAAAAACAAAACAAATGGCCCCTAAGTGCTTAATATATTATTTTTTGACTTCCCAAAACTTGAAATTTAAAAAAAAATGAAACTTTTCGTAGCACGAAAATCGAGCCCTTAAAAATGAAGTCTAAAAATCAGCAAAATCAGAGTCCGAAAAACAAAAAAAATGGCTCCTATGTGCTTAATATATTATTTTTTGACTTCCCAAAACTTAAAATGTCAAAAAAAATGAAACTTTTCGGGGCACGAAAGTCGAGCCCTTAAAAATGACGTCTAAAAATCAGCAACATCAGAGTCCGAAAAACAATACAAATGTATCCTAAGTGCTTCATATATTATTTTTTGACATCCCAAAACTTAAAATGTAAAAAAAAATGAACCTTTTCGGTGCACGAAAATCGAGCCCTGAAAAATGACGTCTTAAAATTAGCAAAATCAGAGTCCGAAAAACAAAACAAATGGATCATAAGTGCTTAATATATTTTTTTTTGACTTCCCAAAACTTGAAATTTCAAAAAAAATGAAACTTTTCGGGGCACGAAAATCGAGCCCTTAAAAAAGAAGTCTAAAAATCAGCAAAATCAGAGTCCGAAAAACAAAACAAATGGCTGCTATGTGCTTAATATATTATTTTTTGACTTCCCAAAACTTAAAATATCAAAAAAAATGAAACTTTTCGGGGCACGAAAGTCGAGCCCTGAAAAATGACTTCAAAAAATCTGCAAAATCAGAGTCCGAAAAACAAAACAAATGGCTCCTAAGTGCTTAATATATTATTTTTTGACTTCCCAAAACTTGAAATTTCAAAAAAAATGAAACTTTTCGTGGCACGAAAATCGAGCCCTTAAAAATGAAGTCTAAAAATCAGCAAAATCAGAGTCCGAAAAACAAAACAAATGGCTCCTAAGTGCTTAATATATTATTTTTTGACATCCCAAAACTTAAAATGTAAAAAAAAATGAACCTTTTCGGGGCACGAAAATCGAGCCCTGAAAAATGACGTCTTAAAATCAGGAAAATCAGAGTCCGAAAAACAAAACAAATGGCTCCTAAGTGCTTAATATATTATTTTTTGACTTCCCAAAACTTGAAATTTCAAAAAAAATGAAACTTTTCGTAGCACGAAAATCGAGCCCTTAAAAATGAAGTCTAAAAATCAGCAAAATCAGAGTCCGAAAAACAAAAAAAATGGCTCCTATGTGCTTAATATATTATTTTTTGACTTCCCAAAACTTAAAATGTCAAAAAAAATGAAACTTTTCGGGGCACGAAAGTCGAGCCCTTAAAAATGACGTCTAAAAATCAGCAACATCAGAGTCCGAAAAACAATACAAATGTATCCTAAGTGCTTCATATATTATTTTTTGACATCCCAAAACTTAAAATGTAAAAAAAAATGAACCTTTTCGGTGCACGAAAATCGAGCCCTGAAAAATGACGTCTTAAAATTAGCAAAATCAGAGTCCGAAAAACAAAACAAATGGATCATAAGTGCTTAATATATTTTTTTTTGACTTCCCAAAACTTGAAATTTCAAAAAAAATGAAACTTTTCGGGGCACGAAAATCGAGCCCTTAAAAAAGAAGTCTGAAAATCAGCAAAATCAGAGTCCGAAAAACAAAACAAATGGCTCCTATGTGCTTAATATATTATTTTTTGACTTCTCAAAACTTAAAATGTCAAAAAAAATGAAACTTTTCGGGGCAGGAAAGTCGAGCCCTGAAAAATGACGTCTAAAAATCAGCAACATCAGAGTCCGAAAAACAATACAAATGTATCCTAAGTGCTTCATATATTATTTTTTGACATCCCAAAACTTAAAATGTAAAAAAAAATGAACCTTTTCGGGGCACGAAAATCGAGCCCTGAAAAATGACGTCTTAAAATCAGGAAAATCGGAGTCCGAAAAACAAAACAAATGGCTCCTAAGTGCTTAATATATTATTTTTTGACTTCCCAAAACATGAAATTTCAAAAAAAATGAAACTTTTCGTAGCACGAAAATCGAGCCCTTAAAAATGAAGTCTAAAAATCAGCAAAATCAGAGTCCGAAAAACAAAACAAATGGCTCCTAAGTGCTTAATATATTATTTTTTGACTTCCCAAAACTTGAAATTTCAAAAAAAATGAAACTTTTCGTGGCACGAAAATCGAGCCCTTAAAAATGAAGTCTAAAAATCAGCAAAATCAGAGTCCGAAAAACAAAACAAATGGCTCCTATGTGCTTAATATATTATTTTTTGACTTCCCAAAACTTAAAATATCAAAAAAAATGAAACTTTTCGGGGAACGAAAGTCGAGCCCTGAAAAATGACGTCTAAAAATCATCAAAATCAGAGTCGGAAATACAAAACAAATGGCTCCTATGTGCTTAAAATATTATTTTTTGACTTCCCAAAACTTAAAATGTCAAAAAAATGAAAGTTTTCGGGGCACGAAAGTCGAGCCCTGAAAAATGACGTCTAAAAATCAGCAACATCAGAGTCCGAAAAACAATACAAATGTATCCTAAGTGCTTCATATATTATTTTTTGACTTCCCAAAACTTAAAATGTAAAAAAAAATGAACCTTTTCGGGGCACGAAAATCGAGCCCTGAAAAATGACGTCTTAAAATCAGCAAAATCAGAGTCCGAAAAACAAAACAAATGGCTCCTAAGTGCATAATATATTATTTTTTGACTTCCCAAAACTTGACATTTCAAAAAAAATGAAACTTTTCGTGGCACGAAAATCGAGCCCTTAAAAATGAAGTCTAAAAATCAGCAAAATCAGAGTCCGAAAAACAAAACAAATGGCTCCTATGTGCTTAATATATTATTTTTTGACTTCCCAAAACTTAAAATGTCAAAAAAAATGAAACTTTTCGGGGCACGAAAGTCGAGCCCTGAAAAATGACGTCTAAAAATCAGCAACATCAGAGTCCGAAAAACAATACAAATGTATCCTAAGTGCTTCATATATTATTTTTTGACATCCCAAAACTTAAAATGTAAAAAAAATGAACCTTTTCGGGGCACGAAAATCGAGCCCTGAAAAATGACGTCTTAAAATCAGGAAAATCAGAGTCCGAAAAACAAAACAAATGGCTCCTAAGTGCTTAATATATTATTTTTTGACTTCCCAAAACATGAAATTTCAAAAAAAATGAAACTTTTCGTAGCACGAAAATCGAGCCCTTAAAAATGAAGTCTAAAAATCAGCAAAATCAGAGTCCGAAAAACAAAACAAATGGCTCATATGTGCTTAATATATTATTTTTTGACTTCCCAATACTTAAAATGTCAAAAAAAATGAAACTTTTCGGGGCACGAAAGTCGAGCCCTGAAAAATGACGTCTAAAAATCAGCAACATCAGAGTCCGAAAAACAATACAAATGTATCCTAAGTGCTTCATATATTATTTTTTGACATCCCAAAACTTAAAATGTAAAAAAAAATGAACCTTTTCGGGGGCACGAAAATCGAGCCCTGAAAAATGACGTCTTAAAATCAGCAAAATCAGAGTCCGAAAAACAAAACAAATGGCTCCTAAGTGCTTAATATATTATTTTTTGACTTCCCAAAACTTGAAATTTCAAAAAAAATGAAACTTTTCGTAGCACGAAAATCGAGCCCTTAAAAATGAAGTCTAAAAATCAGCAAAATCAGAGTCCGAAAAACAAAAAAAATGTCTCCTATGTGCTTAATATATTATTTTTTGACTTCCCAAAACTTAAAATGTCAAAAAAAATGAAACTTTTCGGGGCACGAAAGTCGAGCCCTGAAAAATGACGTCTAAAAATCAGCAACATCAGAGTCCGAAAAACAATACAAATGTATCCTAAGTGCTTCATATATTATTTTTTGACATCCCAAAACTTAAAATGTAAAAAAAAATGAACCTTTTCGGGGCACGAAAATCGAGCCCTGAAAATGACGTCTTAAAATCAGCAAAATCTGAGTCCGAAAAACAAAACAAATGGCTCCTAAGTGCTTAATATATTATTTTTTGACTTCCCAAAACTTGAAATTTCAAAAAAAATGAAACTTTTCGTGGCACGAAAATCGAGCCCTTAAAAGTGAAGTCTAAAAATCAGCAAAATCAGAGTCCGAAAAACAAAACAAATGGCTCCTATGTGCTTAATATATTATTTTTTGACTTCCCAAAACTTAAAATGTCAAAAAAAATGAAACTTTTCGGGGCACGAAAGTCGAGCCCTGAAAAATGACGTCTAAAAATCAGCAATATCAGAGTCCGAAAAACAATACAATATCCTAAGTGCTTCATATATTATTTTTTGACATCCCAAAACTTAAAATGTAAAAAAAAATGAACCTTTTCGGGGCACGAAAATCGAGCCCTGAAAAATGACGTCTTAAAATCAGCAAAATCAGAGTCCGAAAAACAAAACAAATGGCCCCTAAGTGCTTAATATATTATTTTTTGACTTCCCAAAACTTGAAATTTCAAAAAAAATGAAACTTTTCGTAGCACGAAAATCGAGCCCTTAAAAATGAAGTCTAAAAATCAGCAAAATCAGAGTCCGAAAAACAAAAAAAATGGCTCCTATGTGCTTAATATATTATTTTTTGACTTCCCAAAACTTAAAATGTCAAAAAAAATGAAACTTTTCGGGGCACGAAAGTCGAGCCCTTAAAAATGACGTCTAAAAATCAGCAACATCAGAGTCCGAAAAACAATACAAATGTATCCTAAGTGCTTCATATATTATTTTTTGACATCCCAAAACTTAAAATTTAAAAAAAAATGAACCTTTTCGGTGCACGAAAATCGAGCCCTGAAAAATGACGTCTTAAAATTAGCAAAATCAGAGTCCGAAAAACAAAACAAATGGATCATAAGTGCTTAATATATTTTTTTTTGACTTCCCAAAACTTGAAATTTCAAAAAAAATGAAACTTTTCGGGGCACGAAAATCGAGCCCTTAAAAAAGAAGTCTAAAAATCAGCAAAATCAGAGTCCGAAAAACAAAACAAATGGCTGCTATGTGCTTAATATATTATTTTTTGACTTCCCAAAACTTAAAATATCAAAAAAAATGAAACTTTTCGGGGCACGAAAGTCGAGCCCTGAAAAATGACGTCAAAAAATCTGCAAAATCAGAGTCCGAAAAACAAAACAAATGGCTCCTAAGTGCTTAATATATTATTTTTTGACTTCCCAAAACTTGAAATTTCAAAAAAAATGAAACTTTTCGTGGCACGAAAATCGAGCCCTTAAAAATGAAGTCTAAAAATCAGCAAAATCAGAGTCCGAAAAACAAAACAAATGGCTCCTAAGTGCTTAATATATTATTTTTTGACATCCCAAAACTTAAAATGTAAAAAAAAATGAACCTTTTCGGGGCACGAAAATCGAGCCCTGAAAAATGACGTCTTAAAATCAGGAAAATCAGAGTCCGAAAAACAAAACAAATGGCTCCTAAGTGCTTAATATATTATTTTTTGACTTCCCAAAACATGAAATTTCAAAAAAAATGAAACTTTTCGTAGCACGAAAATCGAGCCCTTAAAAATGAAGTCTAAAAATCAGCAAAATCAGAGTCCCAAAAACAAAACAAATGGCTCCTATGTGCTTAATATATTATTTTTTGACTTCCCAAAACTTAAAATGTCAAAAAAAATGAAACTTTTCGGGGCACGAAAGTCGAGCCCTGAAAAATGACGTCTAAAAATCAGCAACATCAGAGTCCGAAAAACAATACAAATGTATCCTAAGTGCTTCATATATTATTTTTTGACATCCCAAAACTTAAAATGTAAAAAAAAATGAACCTTTTCGGGGCACGAAAATCGAGCCCTGAAAATGACGTCTTAAAATCAGCAAAATCTGAGTCCGAAAAACAAAACAAATGGCTCCTAAGTGCTTAATATATTATTTTTTGACTTCCCAAAACTTGAAATTTCAAAAAAAATGAAACTTTTCGTGGCACGAAAATCGAGCCCTTAAAAATGAAGTCTAAAAATCAGCAAAATCAGAGTCCGAAAAACAAAACAAATGGCTCCTATGTGCTTAATATATTATTTTTTGACTTCCCAAGACTTAAAATGTCAAAAAAAATGAAACTTTTCGGGGCACGAAAGTCGAGCCCTGAAAAATGACGTCTAAAAATCAGCAATATCAAAGTCCGAAAAACAATACAAATGTATCCTAAGTGCTTCATATATTATTTTTTGACATCCCAAAACTTAAAATGTAAAAAAAAATGAACCTTTTCGGGGCACGAAAATCGAGCCCTGAAAAATGACGTCTTAAAATCAGCAAAATTAGAGTCCGAAAAACAAAACAAATGGCCCCTAAGTGCTTAATATATTATTTTTTGATTTCCCAAAACTTGAAATTTAAAAAAAAATGAAACTTTTCGTAGCACGAAAATCGAGCCCTTAAAAATGAAGTCTAAAAATCAGCAAAATCAGAGTCCGAAAAACAAAAAAAATGGCTCCTATGTGCTTAATATATTATTTTTTGACTTCCCAAAACTTAAAATGTCAAAAAAAATGAAACTTTTCGGGGCACGAAAGTCGAGCCCTTAAAAATGACGTCTAAAAATCAGCAACATCAGAGTCCGAAAAACAATACAAATGTATCCTAAGTGCTTCATATATTATTTTTTGACATCCCAAAACTTAAAATGTAAAAAAAAATGAACCTTTTCGGTGCACGAAAATCGAGCCCTGAAAAATGACGTCTTAAAATTAGCAAAATCAGAGTCCGAAAAACAAAACAAATGGATCATAAGTGCTTAATATATTTTTTTTTGACTTCCCAAAACTTGAAATTTCAAAAAAAATGAAACTTTTCGGGGCACGAAAATCGAGCCCTTAAAAAAGAAGTCTAAAAATCAGCAAAATCAGAGTCCGAAAAACAAAACAAATGGCTGCTATGTGCTTAATATATTATTTTTTGACTTCCCAAAACTTAAAATATCAAAAAAAATGAAACTTTTCGGGGCACGAAAGTCGAGCCCTGAAAAATGACTTCAAAAAATCTGCAAAATCAGAGTCCGAAAAACAAAACAAATGGCTCCTAAGTGCTTAATATATTATTTTTTGACTTCCCAAAACTTGAAATTTCAAAAAAAATGAAACTTTTCGTGGCACGAAAATCGAGCCCTTAAAAATGAAGTCTAAAAATCAGCAAAATCAGAGTCCGAAAAACAAAACAAATGGCTCCTAAGTGCTTAATATATTATTTTTTGACATCCCAAAACTTAAAATGTAAAAAAAAATGAACCTTTTCGGGGCACGAAAATCGAGCCCTGAAAAATGACGTCTTAAAATCAGGAAAATCAGAGTCCGAAAAACAAAACAAATGGCTCCTAAGTGCTTAATATATTATTTTTTGACTTCCCAAAACTTGAAATTTCAAAAAAAATGAAACTTTTCGTAGCACGAAAATCGAGCCCTTAAAAATGAAGTCTAAAAATCAGCAAAATCAGAGTCCGAAAAACAAAAAAAATGGCTCCTATGTGCTTAATATATTATTTTTTGACTTCCCAAAACTTAAAATGTCAAAAAAAATGAAACTTTTCGGGGCACGAAAGTCGAGCCCTTAAAAATGACGTCTAAAAATCAGCAACATCAGAGTCCGAAAAACAATACAAATGTATCCTAAGTGCTTCATATATTATTTTTTGACATCCCAAAACTTAAAATGTAAAAAAAAATGAACCTTTTCGGTGCACGAAAATCGAGCCCTGAAAAATGACGTCTTAAAATTAGCAAAATCAGAGTCCGAAAAACAAAACAAATGGATCACAAGTGCTTAATATATTTTTTTTTGACTTCCCAAAACTTGAAATTTCAAAAAAAATGAAACTTTTCGGGGCACGAAAATCGAGCCCTTAAAAAAGAAGTCTGAAAATCAGCAAAATCAGAGTCCGAAAAACAAAACAAATGGCTCCTATGTGCTTAATATATTATTTTTTGACTTCTCAAAACTTAAAATGTCAAAAAAAATGAAACTTTTCGGGGCAGGAAAGTCGAGCCCTGAAAAATGACGTCTAAAAATCAGCAACATCAGAGTCCGAAAAACAATACAAATGTATCCTAAGTGCTTCATATATTATTTTTTGACATCCCAAAACTTAAAATGTAAAAAAAAATGAACCTTTTCGGGGCACGAAAATCGAGCCCTGAAAAATGACGTCTTAAAATCAGGAAAATCGGAGTCCGAAAAACAAAACAAATGGCTCCTAAGTGCTTAATATATTATTTTTTGACTTCCCAAAACATGAAATTTCAAAAAAAATGAAACTTTTCGTAGCACGAAAATCGAGCCCTTAAAAATGAAGTCTAAAAATCAGCAAAATCAGAGTCCGAAAAACAAAACAAATGGCTCCTAAGTGCTTAATATATTATTTTTTGACTTCCCAAAACTTGAAATTTCAAAAAAAATGAAACTTTTCGTGGCACGAAAATCGAGCCCTTAAAAATGAAGTCTAAAAATCAGCAAAATCAGAGTCCGAAAAACAAAACAAATGGCTCCTATGTGCTTAATATATTATTTTTTGACTTCCCAAAACTTAAAATATCAAAAAAAATGAAACTTTTCGGGGAACGAAAGTCGAGCCCTGAAAAATGACGTCTAAAAATCATCAAAATCAGAGTCGGAAATACAAAACAAATGGCTCCTATGTGCTTAAAATATTATTTTTTGACTTCCCAAAACTTAAAATGTCAAAAAAATGAAAGTTTTCGGGGCACGAAAGTCGAGCCCTGAAAAATGACGTCTAAAAATCAGCAACATCAGAGTCCGAAAAACAATACAAATGTATCCTAAGTGCTTCATATATTATTTTTTGACTTCCCAAAACTTAAAATGTAAAAAAAAATGAACCTTTTCGGGGCACGAAAATCGAGCCCTGAAAAATGACGTCTTAAAATCAGCAAAATCAGAGTCCGAAAAACAAAACAAATGGCTCCTAAGTGCATAATATATTATTTTTTGACTTCCCAAAACTTGACATTTCAAAAAAAATGAAACTTTTCGTGGCACGAAAATCGAGCCCTTAAAAATGAAGTCTAAAAATCAGCAAAATCAGAGTCCGAAAAACAAAACAAATGGCTCCTATGTGCTTAATATATTATTTTTTGACTTCCCAAAACTTAAAATGTCAAAAAAAATGAAACTTTTCGGGGCACGAAAGTCGAGCCCTGAAAAATGACGTCTAAAAATCAGCAACATCAGAGTCCGAAAAACAATACAAATGTATCCTAAGTGCTTCATATATTATTTTTTGACATCCCAAAACTTAAAATGTAAAAAAAATGAACCTTTTCGGGGCACGAAAATCGAGCCCTGAAAAATGACGTCTTAAAATCAGGAAAATCAGAGTCCGAAAAACAAAACAAATGGCTCCTAAGTGCTTAATATATTATTTTTTGACTTCCCAAAACATGAAATTTCAAAAAAAATGAAACTTTTCGTAGCACGAAAATCGAGCCCTTAAAAATGAAGTCTAAAAATCAGCAAAATCAGAGTCCGAAAAACAAAACAAATGGCTCATATGTGCTTAATATATTATTTTTTGACTTCCCAATACTTAAAATGTCAAAAAAAATGAAACTTTTCGGGGCACGAAAGTCGAGCCCTGAAAAATGACGTCTAAAAATCAGCAACATCAGAGTCCGAAAAACAATACAAATGTATCCTAAGTGCTTCATATATTATTTTTTGACATCCCAAAACTTAAAATGTAAAAAAAAATGAACCTTTTCGGGGGCACGAAAATCGAGCCCTGAAAAATGACGTCTTAAAATCAGCAAAATCAGAGTCCGAAAAACAAAACAAATGGCTCCTAAGTGCTTAATATATTATTTTTTGACTTCCCAAAACTTGAAATTTCAAAAAAAATGAAACTTTTCGTGGCACGAAAAACGAGCCCTTAAAAATGAAGTCTAAAAATCAGCAAAATCAGAGTCCGAAAAACAAAACAAATGGCTCCTATGTGCTTAATATATTATTTTTTGACTTCCCAAGACTTAAAATATCAAAAAAAATGAAACTTTTCGGGGAACGAAAGTCGAGCCCTGAAAAATGACGTCTAAAAATCAGCAAAATCAGAGTCGGAAATACAAAACAAATGGCTCCTATGTGCTTAATATATTATTTTTTGACTTCCCAAAACTTAAAATGTCAAAAAAATGAAAGTTTTCGGGGCACGAAAGTCGAGCCCTGAAAAATGACGTCTAAAAATCAGCAACATCAGAGTCCGAAAAACAATACAAATGTATCCTAAGTGCTTCATATATTATTTTTTGACATCCCAAAACTTAAAATGTAAAAAAAAATGAACCTTTTCGGGGCACGAAAATCGAGCCCTGAAAAATGACGTCTTAAAATCAGCAAAATCAGAGTCCTAAAAACAAAACAAATGGCTCCTAAGTGCTTAATATATTATTTTTTGACTTCCCAAAACTTGAAATTTCAAAAAAAATGAAACTTTTTGTGGCACGAAAATCGAGCCCTTAAAAATGAAGTCTAAAAATCAGCAAAATCAGAGTCCGAAAAACAAAACAAATGGCTCCTATGTGCTTAATATATTATTTTTTGACATCCCAAAACTTAAAATGTAAAAAAAAATGAACCTTTTCGGGGCACGAAAATCGAGCCCTGAAAATGACGTCTTAAAATCAGCAAAATCTGAGTCCGAAAAACAAAACAAATGGCTCCTAAGTGCTTAATATATTATTTTTTGACTTCCCAAAACTTGAAATTTCAAAAAAAATGAAACTTTTCGTGGCACGAAAATCGAGCCCTTAAAAATGAAGTCTAAAAATCAGCAAAATCAGAGTCCGAAAAACAAAACAAATGGCTCCTATGTGCTTAATATATTATTTTTTGACTTCCCAAAACTTAAAATGTCAAAAAAAATGAAACTTTTCGGGGCACGAAAGTCGAGCCCTGAAAAATGACGTCTAAAAATCAGCAATATCAGAGTCCGAAAAACAATACAAATGTATCCTAAGTGCTTCATATATTACTTTTTGACATCCCAAAACTTAAAATGTAAAAAAAAATGAACCTTTTCGGGGCACGAAAATCGAGCCCTGAAAAATGACGTCTTAAAATCAGCAAAATCAGAGTCCGAAAAACAAAACAAATGGCCCCTAAGTGCTTAATATATTATTTTTTTACTTCCCAAAACTTGAAATTTCAAAAAAAATGAAACTTTTCGTAGCACGAAAATCGAGCCCTTAAAAATGAAGTCTAAAAATCAGCAAAATCAGAGTCCGAAAAACAAAAAAAATGGCTCCTATGTGCTTAATATATTATTTTTTTGACTTCCCAAAACTTAAAATGTCAAAAAAAATGAAACTTTTCGGGGCACGAAAGTCGAGCCCTTAAAAATGACGTCTAAAAATCAGCAACATCAGAGTCCGAAAAACAATACAAATGTATCCTAAGTGCTTCATATATTATTTTTTGACATCCCAAAACTTAAAATGTAAAAAAAAATGAACCTTTTCGGTGCACGAAAATCGAGCCCTGAAAAATGACGTCTTAAAATTAGCAAAATCAGAGTCCGAAAAACAAAACAAATGGATCATAAGTGCTTAATATATTTTTTTTTGACTTCCCAAAACTTGAAATTTCAAAAAAAATGAAACTTTTCGGGGCACGAAAATCGAGCCCTTAAAAAAGAAGTCTAAAAATCAGCAAAATCAGAGTCCGAAAAACAAAACAAATGGCTGCTATGTGCTTAATATATTATTTTTTGACTTCCCAAAACTTAAAATATCAAAAAAAATGAAACTTTTCGGGGCACGAAAGTCGAGCCCTGAAAAATGACGTCAAAAAATCTGCAAAATCAGAGTCCGAAAAACAAAACAAATGGCTCCTAAGTGCTTAATATATTATTTTTTGACTTCCCAAAACTTGAAATTTCAAAAAAAATGAAACTTTTCGTGGCACGAAAATCGAGCCCTTAAAAATGAAGTCTAAAAATCAGCAAAATCAGAGTCCGAAAAACAAAACAAATGGCTCCTAAGTGCTTAATATATTATTTTTTGACATCCCAAAACTTAAAATGTAAAAAAAAATGAACCTTTTCGGGGCACGAAAATCGAGCCCTGAAAAATGACGTCTAAAAATCAGCAACATCAGAGTCCGAAAAACAATACAAATGTATCCTAAGTGCTTCATATATTATTTTTTGACATCCCAAAACTTAAAATGTAAAAAAAAATGAACCTTTTCGGGGCACGAAAATCGAGCCCTGAAAAATGACGTCTTAAAATCAGCAAAATCAGAGTCCTAAAAACAAAACAAATGGCTCCTAAGTGCTTAATATATTATTTTTTGACTTCCCAAAACTTGAAATTTCAAAAAAAATGAAACTTTTCGTGGCACGAAAATCGAGCCCTTAAAAATGAAGTCTAAAAATCAGCAATATCAGAGTCCGAAAAACAAAACAAATGGCTCCTATGTGCTTAATATATTATTTTTTGACTTCCCAAAACTTAAAATGTCAAAAAAAATGAAACTTTTCGGGGCACGAAAGTCGAGCCCTGAAAAATGACGTCTAAAAATCAGCAATATCAGAGTCCGAAAAACAATACAATATCCTAAGTGCTTCATATATTATTTTTTGACATCCCAAAACTTAAAATGTAAAAAAAAATGAACCTTTTCGGGGCACGAAAATCGAGCCCTGAAAAATGACGTCTTAAAATCAGCAAAATCAGAGTCCGAAAAACAAAACAAATGGCCCCTAAGTGCTTAATATATTATTTTTTGACTTCCCAAAACTTGAAATTTCAAAAAAAATGAAACTTTTCGTAGCACGAAAATCGAGCCCTTAAAAATGAAGTCTAAAAATCAGCAAAATCAGAGTCCGAAAAACAAAAAAAATGGCTCCTATGTGCTTAATATATTATTTTTTGACTTCCCAAAACTTAAAATGTCAAAAAAAATGAAACTTTTCGGGGCACGAAAGTCGAGCCCTGAAAAATGACGTCTAAAAATCAGCAACATCAGAGTCCGAAAAACAATACAAATGTATCCTAAGTGCTTCATATATTATTTTTTGACATCCCAAAACTTAAAATGTAAAAAAAAATCAACCTTTTCGGGGCACGAAAATCGAGCCCTGAAAATGACGTCTTAAAATCAGCAAAATCTGAGTCCGAAAAACAAAACAAATGGCTCCTAAGTGCTTAATATATTATTTTTTGACTTCCCAAAACTTGAAATTTCAAAAAAAATGAAACTTTTCGTGGCACGAAAATCGAGCCCTTAAAAATGAAGTCTAAAAATCAGCAAAATCAGAGTCCGAAAAACAAAACAAATGGCTCCTATGTGCTTAATATATTATTTTTTGACTTCCCAAAACTTAAAATGTCAAAAAAAATGAAACTTTTCGGGGCACGAAAGTCGAGCCCTGAAAAATGACGTCTAAAAATCAGCAATATCAGAGTCCGAAAAACAATACAAATGTATCCTAAGTGCTTCATATATTATTTTTTGACATCCCAAAACTTAAAATTTAAAAAAAAATGAACCTTTTCGGTGCACGAAAATCGAGCCCTGAAAAATGACGTCTTAAAATTAGCAAAATCAGAGTCCGAAAAACAAAACAAATGGATCATAAGTGCTTAATATATTTTTTTTTGACTTCCCAAAACTTGAAATTTCAAAAAAAATGAAACTTTTCGGGGCACGAAAATCGAGCCCTTAAAAAAGAAGTCTAAAAATCAGCAAAATCAGAGTCCGAAAAACAAAACAAATGGCTGCTATGTGCTTAATATATTATTTTTTGACTTCCCAAAACTTAAAATATCAAAAAAAATGAAACTTTTCGGGGCACGAAAGTCGAGCCCTGAAAAATGACGTCAAAAAATCTGCAAAATCAGAGTCCGAAAAACAAAACAAATGGCTCCTAAGTGCTTAATATATTATTTTTTGACTTCCCAAAACTTGAAATTTCAAAAAAAATGAAACTTTTCGTGGCACGAAAATCGAGCCCTTAAAAATGAAGTCTAAAAATCAGCAAAATCAGAGTCCGAAAAACAAAACAAATGGCTCCTAAGTGCTTAATATATTATTTTTTGACATCCCAAAACTTAAAATGTAAAAAAAAATGAACCTTTTCGGGGCACGAAAATCGAGCCCTGAAAAATGACGTCTTAAAATCAGGAAAATCAGAGTCCGAAAAACAAAACAAATGGCTCCTAAGTGCTTAATATATTATTTTTTGACTTCCCAAAACATGAAATTTCAAAAAAAATGAAACTTTTCGTAGCACGAAAATCGAGCCCTTAAAAATGAAGTCTAAAAATCAGCAAAATCAGAGTCCGAAAAACAAAACAAATGGCTCCTATGTGCTTAATATATTATTTTTTGACTTCCCAAAACTTAAAATGTCAAAAAAAATGAAACTTTTCGGGGCACGAAAGTCGAGCCCTGAAAAATGACGTCTAAAAATCAGCAACATCAGAGTCCGAAAAACAATACAAATGTATCCTAAGTGCTTCATATATTATTTTTTGACATCCCAAAACTTAAAATGTAAAAAAAAATGAACCTTTTCGGGGCACGAAAATCGAGCCCTGAAAATGACGTCTTAAAATCAGCAAAATCTGAGTCCGAAAAACAAAACAAATGGCTCCTAAGTGCTTAATATATTATTTTTTGACTTCCCAAAACTTGAAATTTCAAAAAAAATGAAACTTTTCGTGGCACGAAAATCGAGCCCTTAAAAATGAAGTCTAAAAATCAGCAAAATCAGAGTCCGAAAAACAAAACAAATGGCTCCTAAGTGCTTAATATATTATTTTTTGACTTCCCAAAACTTGAAATTTCAAAAAAAATGAAACTTTTCGTGGCACGAAAATCGAGCCCTTAAAAATGAAGTCTAAAAATCAGCAAAATCAGAGTCCGAAAAACAAAACAAATGGCTCCTATGTGCTTAATATATTATTTTTTGACTTCCCAAGACTTAAAATGTCAAAAAAAATGAAACTTTTCGGGGCACGAAAGTCGAGCCCTGAAAAATGACGTCTAAAAATCAGCAATATCAAAGTCCGAAAAACAATACAAATGTATCCTAAGTGCTTCATATATTATTTTTTGACATCCCAAAACTTAAAATGTAAAAAAAAATGAACCTTTTCGGGGCACGAAAATCGAGCCCTGAAAAATGACGTCTTAAAATCAGCAAAATTAGAGTCCGAAAAACAAAACAAATGGCCCCTAAGTGCTTAATATATTATTTTTTGACTTCCCAAAACTTGAAATTTAAAAAAAAATGAAACTTTTCGTAGCACGAAAATCGAGCCCTTAAAAATGAAGTCTAAAAATCAGCAAAATCAGAGTCCGAAAAACAAAAAAAATGGCTCCTATGTGCTTAATATATTATTTTTTGACTTCCCAAAACTTAAAATGTCAAAAAAAATGAAACTTTTCGGGGCACGAAAGTCGAGCCCTGAAAAATGACGTCTAAAAATCAGCAATATCAGAGTCCGAAAAACAATACAATATCCTAAGTGCTTCATATATTATTTTTTGACATCCCAAAACTTAAAATGTAAAAAAAAATGAACCTTTTCGGGGCACGAAAATCGAGCCCTGAAAAATGACGTCTAAAAATCAGCAACATCAGAGTCCGAAAAACAATACAAATGTATCCTAAGTGCTTCATATATTATTTTTTGACATCCCAAAACTTAAAATGTAAAAAAAAATGAACCTTTTCGGGGCACGAAAATCGAGCCCTGAAAAATGACGTCTTAAAATCAGCAAAATCAGAGTCCTAAAAACAAAACAAATGGCTCCTAAGTGCTTAATATATTATTTTTTGACTTCCCAAAACTTGAAATTTCAAAAAAAATGAAACTTTTCGTGGCACGAAAATCGAGCCCTTAAAAATGAAGTCTAAAAATCAGCAATATCAGAGTCCGAAAAACAAAACAAATGGCTCCTATGTGCTTAATATATTATTTTTTGACTTCCCAAAACTTAAAATGTCAAAAAAAATGAAACTTTTCGGGGCACGAAAGTCGAGCCCTGAAAAATGACGTCTAAAAATCAGCAATATCAGAGTCCGAAAAACAATACAATATCCTAAGTGCTTCATATATTATTTTTTGACATCCCAAAACTTAAAATGTAAAAAAAAATGAACCTTTTCGGGGCACGAAAATCGAGCCCTGAAAAATGACGTCTTAAAATCAGCAAAATCAGAGTCCGAAAAACAAAACAAATGGCCCCTAAGTGCTTAATATATTATTTTTTGACTTCCCAAAACTTGAAATTTCAAAAAAAATGAAACTTTTCGTAGCACGAAAATCGAGCCCTTAAAAATGAAGTCTAAAAATCAGCAAAATCAGAGTCCGAAAAACAAAAAAAATGGCTCCTATGTGCTTAATATATTATTTTTTGACTTCCCAAAACTTAAAATGTCAAAAAAAATGAAACTTTTCGGGGCACGAAAGTCGAGCCCTGAAAAATGACGTCTAAAAATCAGCAACATCAGAGTCCGAAAAACAATACAAATGTATCCTAAGTGCTTCATATATTATTTTTTGACATCCCAAAACTTAAAATGTAAAAAAAAATCAACCTTTTCGGGGCACGAAAATCGAGCCCTGAAAATGACGTCTTAAAATCAGCAAAATCTGAGTCCGAAAAACAAAACAAATGGCTCCTAAGTGCTTAATATATTATTTTTTGACTTCCCAAAACTTGAAATTTCAAAAAAAATGAAACTTTTCGTGGCACGAAAATCGAGCCCTTAAAAATGAAGTCTAAAAATCAGCAAAATCAGAGTCCGAAAAACAAAACAAATGGCTCCTATGTGCTTAATATATTATTTTTTGACTTCCCAAAACTTAAAATGTCAAAAAAAATGAAACTTTTCGGGGCACGAAAGTCGAGCCCTTAAAAATGACGTCTAAAAATCAGCAACATCAGAGTCCGAAAAACAATACAAATGTATCCTAAGTGCTTCATATATTATTTTTTGACATCCCAAAACTTAAAATTTAAAAAAAAATGAACCTTTTCGGTGCACGAAAATCGAGCCCTGAAAAATGACGTCTTAAAATTAGCAAAATCAGAGTCCGAAAAACAAAACAAATGGATCATAAGTGCTTAATATATTTTTTTTTGACTTCCCAAAACTTGAAATTTCAAAAAAAATGAAACTTTTCGGGGCACGAAAATCGAGCCCTTAAAAAAGAAGTCTAAAAATCAGCAAAATCAGAGTCCGAAAAACAAAACAAATGGCTGCTATGTGCTTAATATATTATTTTTTGACTTCCCAAAACTTAAAATATCAAAAAAAATGAAACTTTTCGGGGCACGAAAGTCGAGCCCTGAAAAATGACGTCAAAAAATCTGCAAAATCAGAGTCCGAAAAACAAAACAAATGGCTCCTAAGTGCTTAATATATTATTTTTTGACTTCCCAAAACTTGAAATTTCAAAAAAAATGAAACTTTTCGTGGCACGAAAATCGAGCCCTTAAAAATGAAGTCTAAAAATCAGCAAAATCAGAGTCCGAAAAACAAAACAAATGGCTCCTAAGTGCTTAATATATTATTTTTTGACATCCCAAAACTTAAAATGTAAAAAAAAATGAACCTTTTCGGGGCACGAAAATCGAGCCCTGAAAAATGACGTCTTAAAATCAGGAAAATCAGAGTCCGAAAAACAAAACAAATGGCTCCTAAGTGCTTAATATATTATTTTTTGACTTCCCAAAACATGAAATTTCAAAAAAAATGAAACTTTTCGTAGCACGAAAATCGAGCCCTTAAAAATGAAGTCTAAAAATCAGCAAAATCAGAGTCCGAAAAACAAAACAAATGGCTCCTATGTGCTTAATATATTATTTTTTGACTTCCCAAAACTTAAAATGTCAAAAAAAATGAAACTTTTCGGGGCACGAAAGTCGAGCCCTGAAAAATGACGTCTAAAAATCAGCAACATCAGAGTCCGAAAAACAATACAAATGTATCCTAAGTGCTTCATATATTATTTTTTGACATCCCAAAACTTAAAATGTAAAAAAAAATGAACCTTTTCGGGGCACGAAAATCGAGCCCTGAAAATGACGTCTTAAAATCAGCAAAATCTGAGTCCGAAAAACAAAACAAATGGCTCCTAAGTGCTTAATATATTATTTTTTGACTTCCCAAAACTTGAAATTTCAAAAAAAATGAAACTTTTCGTGGCACGAAAATCGAGCCCTTAAAAATGAAGTCTAAAAATCAGCAAAATCAGAGTCCGAAAAACAAAACAAATGGCTCCTAAGTGCTTAATATATTATTTTTTGACTTCCCAAAACTTGAAATTTCAAAAAAAATGAAACTTTTCGTGGCACGAAAATCGAGCCCTTAAAAATGAAGTCTAAAAATCAGCAAAATCAGAGTCCGAAAAACAAAACAAATGGCTCCTATGTGCTTAATATATTATTTTTTGACTTCCCAAGACTTAAAATGTCAAAAAAAATGAAACTTTTCGGGGCACGAAAGTCGAGCCCTGAAAAATGACGTCTAAAAATCAGCAATATCAAAGTCCGAAAAACAATACAAATGTATCCTAAGTGCTTCATATATTATTTTTTGACATCCCAAAACTTAAAATGTAAAAAAAAATGAACCTTTTCGGGGCACGAAAATCGAGCCCTGAAAAATGACGTCTTAAAATCAGCAAAATTAGAGTCCGAAAAACAAAACAAATGGCCCCTAAGTGCTTAATATATTATTTTTTGACTTCCCAAAACTTGAAATTTAAAAAAAAATGAAACTTTTCGTAGCACGAAAATCGAGCCCTTAAAAATGAAGTCTAAAAATCAGCAAAATCAGAGTCCGAAAAACAAAAAAAATGGCTCCTATGTGCTTAATATATTATTTTTTGACTTCCCAAAACTTAAAATGTCAAAAAAAATGAAACTTTTCGGGGCACGAAAGTCGAGCCCTTAAAAATGACGTCTAAAAATCAGCAACATCAGAGTCCGAAAAACAATACAAATGTATCCTAAGTGCTTCATATATTATTTTTTGACATCCCAAAACTTAAAATGTAAAAAAAAATGAACCTTTTCGGTGCACGAAAATCGAGCCCTGAAAAATGACGTCTTAAAATTAGCAAAATCAGAGTCCGAAAAACAAAACAAATGGATCATAAGTGCTTAATATATTTTTTTTTGACTTCCCAAAACTTGAAATTTCAAAAAAAATGAAACTTTTCGGGGCACGAAAATCGAGCCCTTAAAAAAGAAGTCTAAAAATCAGCAAAATCAGAGTCCGAAAAACAAAACAAATGGCTGCTATGTGCTTAATATATTATTTTTTGACTTCCCAAAACTTAAAATATCAAAAAAAATGAAACTTTTCGGGGCACGAAAGTCGAGCCCTGAAAAATGACTTCAAAAAATCTGCAAAATCAGAGTCCGAAAAACAAAACAAATGGCTCCTAAGTGCTTAATATATTATTTTTTGACTTCCCAAAACTTGAAATTTCAAAAAAAATGAAACTTTTCGTGGCACGAAAATCGAGCCCTTAAAAATGAAGTCTAAAAATCAGCAAAATCAGAGTCCGAAAAACAAAACAAATGGCTCCTAAGTGCTTAATATATTATTTTTTGACATCCCAAAACTTAAAATGTAAAAAAAAATGAACCTTTTCGGGGCACGAAAATCGAGCCCTGAAAAATGACGTCTTAAAATCAGGAAAATCAGAGTCCGAAAAACAAAACAAATGGCTCCTAAGTGCTTAATATATTATTTTTTGACTTCCCAAAACTTGAAATTTCAAAAAAAATGAAACTTTTCGTAGCACGAAAATCGAGCCCTTAAAAATGAAGTCTAAAAATCAGCAAAATCAGAGTCCGAAAAACAAAAAAAATGGCTCCTATGTGCTTAATATATTATTTTTTGACTTCCCAAAACTTAAAATGTCAAAAAAAATGAAACTTTTCGGGGCACGAAAGTCGAGCCCTTAAAAATGACGTCTAAAAATCAGCAACATCAGAGTTCGAAAAACAATACAAATGTATCCTAAGTGCTTCATATATTATTTTTTGACATCCCAAAACTTAAAATGTAAAAAAAAATGAACCTTTTCGGTGCACGAAAATCGAGCCCTGAAAAATGACGTCTTAAAATTAGCAAAATCAGAGTCCGAAAAACAAAACAAATGGATCATAAGTGCTTAATATATTTTTTTTTGACTTCCCAAAACTTGAAATTTCAAAAAAAATGAAACTTTTCGGGGCACGAAAATCGAGCCCTTAAAAAAGAAGTCTGAAAATCAGCAAAATCAGAGTCCGAAAAACAAAACAAATGGCTGCTATGTGCTTAATATATTATTTTTTGACTTCCCAAAACTTAAAATGTAAAAAAAAATGAAACTTTTCGGGGCACGAAAGTCGAGCCCTGAAAAATGACGTCTAAAAATCAGCAAAATCAGAGTCCGAAAAACAATACAAATGTCTCCTAAGTGCTTAATATATTATTTTTTGACTTCCCAAAATTTGAAATTTAAAAAAAAATGAAACTTTTCGGGGCACGAAAATCGGGCCCTGAAAAATGAAGTCTAAGAATCAGCAAAATCAGAGTCCGAAAAACAAAACAAATGGCTCCTAAGTGCTTAATATATTATTTTTTGACTTCCCAAAACTTAAAATGTCAAAAAAAATGAAACTTTTCTAGGCACGAAAGTCGAGCCCTGAAAAATAACGTCTAAAAATCAGCAAAATCAGAGTCCGAAAAACAATACAAATGTCTCCTAAGTGCTTAATTTATTATTTTTTGACTTCCCAAAACTTGAAATTTCAAAAAAAATGAAACTTTTCGGGGCACGAAAATCGAGCCCAGAAAAATGAAGTCTAAAAATCAGCAAAATCAAAGTCCGAAATACAAAACAAATTGGTCCTAAGTGCTTCATATATTATTTTTTGACTTCCCAAAACTTGCAATTTAAAAAAAAAAAAAAAACTTTTCGTGGCACGAAAATCGAGCCCTGAAAAATGACGTCTTAAAATCAGCTAAATCAGAGTCCGAAAAACAAAACAAATGGCTCATATGTGCTTAATATATTATTTTTTGACTTCCCAAAACTTAAAATATCAAAAAAAATGAAACTTTTCGGGGCACGAAAGTCAAGCCCTGAAAAATGACGTCTAAAAATCAGCAAAATCAGAGTCCGAAAAACAATACAAATGTATCCTAAGTGCTTCATATATTATTTTTTGACATCCCAAAACTTAAAATGTAAAAAAAAATGAACCTTTTCGGGGCACGAAAATCGAGCCCTGAAAAATGACGTCTTAAAATCAGGAAAATCAGAGTCCGAAAAACAAAACAAATGGCTCCTAAGTGCTTAATATATTATTTTTTGACTTCCCAAAACATGAAATTTCAAAAAAAATGAAACTTTTCGTAGCACGAAAATCGAGCCCTTAAAAATGAAGTCTAAAAATCAGCAAAATCAGAGTCCGAAAAACAAAACAAATGGCTCCTATGTGCTTAATATATTATTTTTTGACTTCCCAAAACTTAAAATGTCAAAAAAAATGAAACTTTTCGGGGCACGAAAGTCGAGGCCTGAAAAATGACGTCTAAAAATCAGCAACATCAGAGTCCGAAAAACAATACAAATGTATCCTAAGTGCTTCATATATTATTTTTTGACATCCCAAAACTTAAAATGTAAAAAAAAATGAACCTTTTCGAGGCACGAAAATCGAGCCCTGAAAAATGACGTCTTAAAATCAGGAAAATCAGAGTCCGAAAAACAAAACAAATGGCTCCTAAGTGCTTAATATATTATTTTTTGACTTCCCAAAACTTGAAATTTCAAAAAAAATGAAACTTTTCGTAGCACGAAAATCGAGCCCTTAAAAATGAAGTCTAAAAATCAGCAAAATCAGAGTCCGAAAAACAAAACAAATGGCTCCTATGTGCTCAATATATTATTTTTTGACTTCCCAAAACTTAAAATGTCAAAAAAAATGAAACTTTTCGGGGCACGAAAGTCGAGCCCTGAAAAATGACGTCTAAAAATCAGCAAAATCAGAGTCCGAAAAACAATACAAATGTATCCTAAGTGCTTCATATATTATTTTTTGACATCCCAAAACTTAAAATGTAAAAAAAAATGAACCTTTTCGGGGCACGAAAATCGAGCCCTGAAAAATGACATCTTAAAATCAGCAAAATCATAGTCCGAAAAACAAAACAAATGGCTCCTAAGTGCTTAATATATTATTTTTTGACTTTCCAAAACTTGAAATTTCAATAAAAATGAAACTTTTCGGGGCACGAAAATCGAGCCCTGAAAAATGAAGTCTAAAAATTAGCAAAATCAGAGTCCGAAAAACAATACAAATGTCTCTTATGGGCTTAATATATTATTTTTTGAATTCCAAAAACTTAAAATTTCAAAAAAAATGAAACTTTTCGGGGCACGAAAATCGAGCCCTGAAAAATGAAGTCTAAAACTCAGCAAAATCAATGTCCGAAAAACAAAAGAAATTGGTCCTAAGTGCTTCATATATTATTTTTTGACTTCCCAAAACATGAAATTTAAAAAAAAAATAAAACTTTTCGGGGGCACGAAAATCGAGCCCTGAAAAATGAAGTCTAAAAATCAGCAAAATCAGAGGTCGAAAAACAAAACAAATGGCTCCTATGTGCTTAATATATTATTTTTTTACTTCCCAAAACTAAAAATGTAAAAAAAAATGAAACTTTTCGGGGCACGAAAGTCAAGCCCTGAAAAATGACGTCTACAAGTCACCAAAATCAGAGTCCGAAAATCAATACAAATGTCTCCTATGTGCTTAATATATTATTTTTTTAATTCCAAAAACTTAAAATTTCAAAAAAAATGAATCTTTTCGGGGCACGAAAGTCGAACCCTGAAAAATGACGTCAAAAAATAGGCAAAATCAGAGTCTGAAAAACAATACAAATGTATCCTAAGTGCTTCATATATTATTTTTTGACATCCCAAAACTTAAAATGTAAAAAAAAATGAAACTTTTCGGGGCACGAAAATCGAGCCCTGTAAAATGACGTCTTAAAATCAGCAAAATCAGAGTCCGAAAAACAAAACAAATGGCTCCTAAGTGCTTAATATATTATTTTTTGGATTCCCAAAACTTAAAATGTCAAAAAAAATGAAACTTTTCTGGGCACGAAAGTCGAGCCCTGAAAAATGACGTCTAAAAATCAGCAAAATCAGAGTCCGAAAAACAATACAAATGTCTCATAAGGGCTTAATACATTATTTTTTGAATTCCAAAAACTTAAAATTTCAAAAAAAAATGAAACTTTTCGGGGCACGAAAATCGAGCCCTGAAAAATAAAGTCTAAAAATCAGCAAAATCAAAGTCCGAAAAACAAAACAAATTGGTCCTAAGTGCTTCATATATTATTTTTTGACTTCCCAAAACTTGAAATTTAAAAAAAAATGAAACTTTCGGGGCACGAAAATCAAGCCCTGAAAAATGACGTCTCAAAATCAGCTAAATTAGAGTCCGAAAAACATAACAAATGGATCATAAGTGCTTAATATATTTTTTTTTGACTTCCCAAAACTTGAAATTTCAAAAAAAATGAAACTTTTCGGGGCACGAAAATCGAGCCTTAAAAAAGAAGTCTAAAAATCAGCAAAATCAGAGTCCGAAAAACAAAACAAATGGCTGCTATGTGCTTAATATATTATTTTTTGACTTCCCAAAACTTAAAATGTCAAAAAAAATGAAACTTTTCGGGGCACGAAAGTCGAGCCCTGAAAAATGAAATCTAAAAATCAGCAAAATCAGAGTCCGAAAAACAATACAAATGTCTCCTAAGTGCTTAATATATTATTTTTTGACTTCCGAAAACTTAAAATTTCAAAAAAAATAAAACTTTTCGGGGCACGAAAATCGAGCCCTGAAAAATGAAGTCTAAAAATCAGCAAAATCAGAGTCCGAAAAACAAAACAAATGGCTCCTAAGTGCTTAATATATTATTTTTTGACTTCCCAAAACTTAAAATGTCAAAAAAAATGAAACTTTTCTAGGCACGAAAGTCGAGCCCTGAAAAATGACGTCTAAAAATCAGCAAAATCAGAGTCCGAAAAACAATACAAATGTCTCCTAAGTGCTTAATATATTATTTTTTGACTTCCCAAAACTTGAAATTTCAAAAAAAATGAAACTTTTCGGGGCACGAAAAACGTGCCTGAAAAATGAAGTCTAAAAATCAGCAAAATCAAAGTCCGAAATACAAAACAAATTGGTCCTAAGTGCTTCATATATTATTTTTTGACTTCCCAAAACTTAAAATGTCAAAAAAAATGAAACTTTTCGGGGCACGAAAGTCGAGCCCTGAAAAATGACGTCTAAAAATCAGCAACATCAGAGTCCGAAAAACAATACAAATGTATCCTAAGTGCTTCATATATTATTTTTTGACATCCAAAAACTTAAAATGTAAAAAAAAATGAACCTTTTCTGGGCACGAAAATCGAGCCCTGAAAAATGACATCTTAAAATCAGCAAAATCATAGTCCGAAAAATAAAACAAATGGCTCCTAAGTGCTTAATATATTATTTTTTGACTTCCCAAAACTTGAAATTTCAATAAAAATGAAACTTTTCGGGGCACGAAAATCGAGCCCTGAAAAATGAAGTCTAAAAATTAGCAAAATCAGAGTCCGAAAAACAATACAAATGTCTCTTAAGGGCTTAATATATTATTTTTTGAAATCAAAAAACTTAAAATTTCAAAAAAAATGAAACTTTTCGGGGCACGAAAATCGAGCCCTGAAAAATGAAGTCTAAAACTCAGCAAAATCAATGTTCGAAAAACAAAAGAAATTGGTCCTAAGTGCTTCATATATTATTTTTTGACTTCCCAAAACATGAAATTTAAAAAAAAAATGAAACTTTTCGGGGGCACGAAAATCGAGCCCTGAAAAATGAAGTCTAAAAATCAGCAAAATCAGAGGTCGAAAAACAAAACAAATGGCTCCTATGTGCTTAATATATTATTTTTTTACTTCCCAAAACTAAAAATGTAAAAAAAAATGAAACTTTTCGGGGCACGAAAATCGAGCCCTGTAAAATGACGTCTTAAAATCAGCAAAATCAGAGTCCGAAAAACAAAACAAATGGCTTCTAAGTGCTTAATATATTATTTTTTGGATTCCCAAAACTTAAAATGTCAAAAAAAATGAAACTTTTCTGGGCACGAAAGTCGAGCCCTGAAAAATGACGTCTAAAAATCAGCAAAATCAGAGTCCGAAAAACAATACAAATGTCTCATAAGGGCTTAATACATTATTTTTTGAATTCCAAAAACTTAAAATTTCAAAAAAAAATGAAACTTTTCGGGGCACGAAAATCGAGCCCTGAAAAATAAAGTCTAAAAATCAGCAAAATCAAAGTCCGAAAAACAAAACAAATTGGTCCTAAGTGCTTCATATATTATTTTTTGACTTCCCAAAACTTGAAATTTAAAAAAAAAGAAACTTTCGGGGCACGAAAATCAAGCCCTGAAAAATGACGTCTCAAAATCAGCTAAATTAGAGTCCGAAAAACAAAACAATTGGATCATAAGTGCTTAATATATTTTTTTTTGACTTCCCAAAACTTGAAATTTCAAAAAAAATGAAACTTTTCGGGGCACGAAAATCGAGCCTTAAAAAAGAAGTCTAAAAATCAGCAAAATCAGAGTCCGAAAAACAAAACAAATGGCTGCTATGTGCTTAATATATTATTTTTTGACTTCCCAAAACTTAAAATGTCAAAAAAAATGAAACTTTTCGGGGCACGAAAGTCGAGCCCTGAAAAATGAAATCTAAAAATCAGCAAAATCAGAGTCCGAAAAACAATACAAATGTCTCCTAAGTGCTTAATATATTATTTTTTGACTTCCGAAAACTTAAAATTTCAAAAAAAATGAAACTTTTCGGGGCACGAAAATCGAGCCCTGAAAAATGAAGTCTAAAAATCAGCAAAATCAGAGTCCGAAAAACAAAACAAATGGCTCCTAAGTGCTTCATATATTATTTTTTGACATCCCAAAACTTAAAATGTAAAAAAAAATGAACCTTTTCTGGGCACGAAAATCGAGCCCTGAAAAATGACATCTTAAAATCAGCAAAATCATAGTCCGAAAAATAAAACAAATGGCTCCTAAGTGCTTAATATATTATTTTTTGACTTCCCAAAACTTGAAATTTCAATAAAAATGAAACTTTTCGGGGCACGAAAATCGAGCCCTGAAAAATGAAGTCTAAAAATTAGCAAAATCAGAGTCCGAAAAACAATACAAATGTCTCTTAAGGGCTTAATATATTATTTTTTGAAATCCAAAAACTTAAAATTTCAAAAAAAATGAAACTTTTCGGGGCACGAAAATCGAGCCCTGAAAAATGAAGTCTAAAACTCAGCAAAATCAAAGTCCGAAATACAAAACAAATTGGTCCTAAGTGCTTCATATATTATTTTTTGACTTCCCAAAACTTGCAATTTAAAAAAAAAAAAAAAACTTTTCGTGGCACGAAAATCGAGCCCTGAAAAATGACGTCTTAAAATCAGCAAAATCAGAGTCCGAAAAACAAAACAAATGGCTGCTATGTGCTTAATATATTATTTTTTGACTTCCCAAAACTTAAAATATCAAAAAAAATGAAACTTTTCGGGGCACGAAAGTCGAGCCCTGAAAAATGACTTCAAAAAATCTGCAAAATCAGAGTCCGAAAAACAAAACAAATGGCTCCTAAGTGCTTAATATATTATTTTTTGACTTCCCAAAACTTGAAATTTCAAAAAAAATGAAACTTTTCGTGGCACGAAAATCGAGCCCTTAAAAATGAAGTCTAAAAATCAGCAAAATCAGAGTCCGAAAAACAAAACAAATGGCTCCTAAGTGCTTAATATATTATTTTTTGACATCCCAAAACTTAAAATGTAAAAAAAAATGAACCTTTTCGGGGCACGAAAATCGAGCCCTGAAAAATGACGTCTTAAAATCAGGAAAATCAGAGTCCGAAAAACAAAACAAATGGCTCCTAAGTGCTTAATATATTATTTTTTGACTTCCCAAAACTTGAAATTTCAAAAAAAATGAAACTTTTCGTAGCACGAAAATCGAGCCCTTAAAAATGAAGTCTAAAAATCAGCAAAATCAGAGTCCGAAAAACAAAAAAAATGGCTCCTATGTGCTTAATATATTATTTTTTGACTTCCCAAAACTTAAAATGTCAAAAAAAATGAAACTTTTCGGGGCACGAAAGTCGAGCCCTTAAAAATGACGTCTAAAAATCAGCAACATCAGAGTTCGAAAAACAATACAAATGTATCCTAAGTGCTTCATATATTATTTTTTGACATCCCAAAACTTAAAATGTAAAAAAAAATGAACCTTTTCGGTGCACGAAAATCGAGCCCTGAAAAATGACGTCTTAAAATTAGCAAAATCAGAGTCCGAAAAACAAAACAAATGGATCATAAGTGCTTAATATATTTTTTTTTGACTTCCCAAAACTTGAAATTTCAAAAAAAATGAAACTTTTCGGGGCACGAAAATCGAGCCCTTAAAAAAGAAGTCTGAAAATCAGCAAAATCAGAGTCCGAAAAACAAAACAAATGGCTGCTATGTGCTTAATATATTATTTTTTGACTTCCCAAAACTTAAAATGTAAAAAAAAATGAAACTTTTCGGGGCACGAAAGTCGAGCCCTGAAAAATGACGTCTAAAAATCAGCAAAATCAGAGTCCGAAAAACAATACAAATGTCTCCTAAGTGCTTAATATATTATTTTTTGACTTCCCAAAATTTGAAATTTAAAAAAAAATGAAACTTTTCGGGGCACGAAAATCGGGCCCTGAAAAATGAAGTCTAAGAATCAGCAAAATCAGAGTCCGAAAAACAAAACAAATGGCTCCTAAGTGCTTAATATATTATTTTTTGACTTCCCAAAACTTAAAATGTCAAAAAAAATGAAACTTTTCTAGGCACGAAAGTCGAGCCCTGAAAAATAACGTCTAAAAATCAGCAAAATCAGAGTCCGAAAAACAATACAAATGTCTCCTAAGTGCTTAATTTATTATTTTTTGACTTCCCAAAACTTGAAATTTCAAAAAAAATGAAACTTTTCGGGGCACGAAAATCGAGCCCAGAAAAATGAAGTCTAAAAATCAGCAAAATCAAAGTCCGAAATACAAAACAAATTGGTCCTAAGTGCTTCATATATTATTTTTTGACTTCCCAAAACTTGCAATTTAAAAAAAAAAAAAAAACTTTTCGTGGCACGAAAATCGAGCCCTGAAAAATGACGTCTTAAAATCAGCTAAATCAGAGTCCGAAAAACAAAACAAATGGCTCATATGTGCTTAATATATTATTTTTTGACTTCCCAAAACTTAAAATATCAAAAAAAATGAAACTTTTCGGGGCACGAAAGTCAAGCCCTGAAAAATGACGTCTAAAAATCAGCAAAATCAGAGTCCGAAAAACAATACAAATGTATCCTAAGTGCTTCATATATTATTTTTTGACATCCCAAAACTTAAAATGTAAAAAAAAATGAACCTTTTCGGGGCACGAAAATCGAGCCCTGAAAAATGACGTCTTAAAATCAGGAAAATCAGAGTCCGAAAAACAAAACAAATGGCTCCTAAGTGCTTAATATATTATTTTTTGACTTCCCAAAACATGAAATTTCAAAAAAAATGAAACTTTTCGTAGCACGAAAATCGAGCCCTTAAAAATGAAGTCTAAAAATCAGCAAAATCAGAGTCCGAAAAACAAAACAAATGGCTCCTATGTGCTTAATATATTATTTTTTGACTTCCCAAAACTTAAAATGTCAAAAAAAATGAAACTTTTCGGGGCACGAAAGTCGAGGCCTGAAAAATGACGTCTAAAAATCAGCAACATCAGAGTCCGAAAAACAATACAAATGTATCCTAAGTGCTTCATATATTATTTTTTGACATCCCAAAACTTAAAATGTAAAAAAAAATGAACCTTTTCGAGGCACGAAAATCGAGCCCTGAAAAATGACGTCTTAAAATCAGGAAAATCAGAGTCCGAAAAACAAAACAAATGGCTCCTAAGTGCTTAATATATTATTTTTTGACTTCCCAAAACTTGAAATTTCAAAAAAAATGAAACTTTTCGTAGCACGAAAATCGAGCCCTTAAAAATGAAGTCTAAAAATCAGCAAAATCAGAGTCCGAAAAACAAAACAAATGGCTCCTATGTGCTCAATATATTATTTTTTGACTTCCCAAAACTTAAAATGTCAAAAAAAATGAAACTTTTCGGGGCACGAAAGTCGAGCCCTGAAAAATGACGTCTAAAAATCAGCAAAATCAGAGTCCGAAAAACAATACAAATGTATCCTAAGTGCTTCATATATTATTTTTTGACATCCCAAAACTTAAAATGTAAAAAAAAATGAACCTTTTCGGGGCACGAAAATCGAGCCCTGAAAAATGACATCTTAAAATCAGCAAAATCATAGTCCGAAAAACAAAACAAATGGCTCCTAAGTGCTTAATATATTATTTTTTGACTTTCCAAAACTTGAAATTTCAATAAAAATGAAACTTTTCGGGGCACGAAAATCGAGCCCTGAAAAATGAAGTCTAAAAATTAGCAAAATCAGAGTCCGAAAAACAATACAAATGTCTCTTATGGGCTTAATATATTATTTTTTGAATTCCAAAAACTTAAAATTTCAAAAAAAATGAAACTTTTCGGGGCACGAAAATCGAGCCCTGAAAAATGAAGTCTAAAACTCAGCAAAATCAATGTCCGAAAAACAAAAGAAATTGGTCCTAAGTGCTTCATATATTATTTTTTGACTTCCCAAAACATGAAATTTAAAAAAAAAATAAAACTTTTCGGGGGCACGAAAATCGAGCCCTGAAAAATGAAGTCTAAAAATCAGCAAAATCAGAGGTCGAAAAACAAAACAAATGGCTCCTATGTGCTTAATATATTATTTTTTTACTTCCCAAAACTAAAAATGTAAAAAAAAATGAAACTTTTCGGGGCACGAAAGTCAAGCCCTGAAAAATGACGTCTACAAGTCACCAAAATCAGAGTCCGAAAATCAATACAAATGTCTCCTATGTGCTTAATATATTATTTTTTTAATTCCAAAAACTTAAAATTTCAAAAAAAATGAATCTTTTCGGGGCACGAAAGTCGAACCCTGAAAAATGACGTCAAAAAATAGGCAAAATCAGAGTCTGAAAAACAATACAAATGTATCCTAAGTGCTTCATATATTATTTTTTGACATCCCAAAACTTAAAATGTAAAAAAAAATGAAACTTTTCGGGGCACGAAAATCGAGCCCTGTAAAATGACGTCTTAAAATCAGCAAAATCAGAGTCCGAAAAACAAAACAAATGGCTCCTAAGTGCTTAATATATTATTTTTTGGATTCCCAAAACTTAAAATGTCAAAAAAAATGAAACTTTTCTGGGCACGAAAGTCGAGCCCTGAAAAATGACGTCTAAAAATCAGCAAAATCAGAGTCCGAAAAACAATACAAATGTCTCATAAGGGCTTAATACATTATTTTTTGAATTCCAAAAACTTAAAATTTCAAAAAAAAATGAAACTTTTCGGGGCACGAAAATCGAGCCCTGAAAAATAAAGTCTAAAAATCAGCAAAATCAAAGTCCGAAAAACAAAACAAATTGGTCCTAAGTGCTTCATATATTATTTTTTGACTTCCCAAAACTTGAAATTTAAAAAAAAATGAAACTTTCGGGGCACGAAAATCAAGCCCTGAAAAATGACGTCTCAAAATCAGCTAAATTAGAGTCCGAAAAACATAACAAATGGATCATAAGTGCTTAATATATTTTTTTTTGACTTCCCAAAACTTGAAATTTCAAAAAAAATGAAACTTTTCGGGGCACGAAAATCGAGCCTTAAAAAAGAAGTCTAAAAATCAGCAAAATCAGAGTCCGAAAAACAAAACAAATGGCTGCTATGTGCTTAATATATTATTTTTTGACTTCCCAAAACTTAAAATGTCAAAAAAAATGAAACTTTTCGGGGCACGAAAGTCGAGCCCTGAAAAATGAAATCTAAAAATCAGCAAAATCAGAGTCCGAAAAACAATACAAATGTCTCCTAAGTGCTTAATATATTATTTTTTGACTTCCGAAAACTTAAAATTTCAAAAAAAATAAAACTTTTCGGGGCACGAAAATCGAGCCCTGAAAAATGAAGTCTAAAAATCAGCAAAATCAGAGTCCGAAAAACAAAACAAATGGCTCCTAAGTGCTTAATATATTATTTTTTGACTTCCCAAAACTTAAAATGTCAAAAAAAATGAAACTTTTCTAGGCACGAAAGTCGAGCCCTGAAAAATGACGTCTAAAAATCAGCAAAATCAGAGTCCGAAAAACAATACAAATGTCTCCTAAGTGCTTAATATATTATTTTTTGACTTCCCAAAACTTGAAATTTCAAAAAAAATGAAACTTTTCGGGGCACGAAAAACGTGCCTGAAAAATGAAGTCTAAAAATCAGCAAAATCAAAGTCCGAAATACAAAACAAATTGGTCCTAAGTGCTTCATATATTATTTTTTGACTTCCCAAAACTTAAAATGTCAAAAAAAATGAAACTTTTCGGGGCACGAAAGTCGAGCCCTGAAAAATGACGTCTAAAAATCAGCAACATCAGAGTCCGAAAAACAATACAAATGTATCCTAAGTGCTTCATATATTATTTTTTGACATCCAAAAACTTAAAATGTAAAAAAAAATGAACCTTTTCTGGGCACGAAAATCGAGCCCTGAAAAATGACATCTTAAAATCAGCAAAATCATAGTCCGAAAAATAAAACAAATGGCTCCTAAGTGCTTAATATATTATTTTTTGACTTCCCAAAACTTGAAATTTCAATAAAAATGAAACTTTTCGGGGCACGAAAATCGAGCCCTGAAAAATGAAGTCTAAAAATTAGCAAAATCAGAGTCCGAAAAACAATACAAATGTCTCTTAAGGGCTTAATATATTATTTTTTGAAATCAAAAAACTTAAAATTTCAAAAAAAATGAAACTTTTCGGGGCACGAAAATCGAGCCCTGAAAAATGAAGTCTAAAACTCAGCAAAATCAATGTTCGAAAAACAAAAGAAATTGGTCCTAAGTGCTTCATATATTATTTTTTGACTTCCCAAAACATGAAATTTAAAAAAAAAATGAAACTTTTCGGGGGCACGAAAATCGAGCCCTGAAAAATGAAGTCTAAAAATCAGCAAAATCAGAGGTCGAAAAACAAAACAAATGGCTCCTATGTGCTTAATATATTATTTTTTTACTTCCCAAAACTAAAAATGTAAAAAAAAATGAAACTTTTCGGGGCACGAAAATCGAGCCCTGTAAAATGACGTCTTAAAATCAGCAAAATCAGAGTCCGAAAAACAAAACAAATGGCTTCTAAGTGCTTAATATATTATTTTTTGGATTCCCAAAACTTAAAATGTCAAAAAAAATGAAACTTTTCTGGGCACGAAAGTCGAGCCCTGAAAAATGACGTCTAAAAATCAGCAAAATCAGAGTCCGAAAAACAATACAAATGTCTCATAAGGGCTTAATACATTATTTTTTGAATTCCAAAAACTTAAAATTTCAAAAAAAAATGAAACTTTTCGGGGCACGAAAATCGAGCCCTGAAAAATAAAGTCTAAAAATCAGCAAAATCAAAGTCCGAAAAACAAAACAAATTGGTCCTAAGTGCTTCATATATTATTTTTTGACTTCCCAAAACTTGAAATTTAAAAAAAAAGAAACTTTCGGGGCACGAAAATCAAGCCCTGAAAAATGACGTCTCAAAATCAGCTAAATTAGAGTCCGAAAAACAAAACAATTGGATCATAAGTGCTTAATATATTTTTTTTTGACTTCCCAAAACTTGAAATTTCAAAAAAAATGAAACTTTTCGGGGCACGAAAATCGAGCCTTAAAAAAGAAGTCTAAAAATCAGCAAAATCAGAGTCCGAAAAACAAAACAAATGGCTGCTATGTGCTTAATATATTATTTTTTGACTTCCCAAAACTTAAAATGTCAAAAAAAATGAAACTTTTCGGGGCACGAAAGTCGAGCCCTGAAAAATGAAATCTAAAAATCAGCAAAATCAGAGTCCGAAAAACAATACAAATGTCTCCTAAGTGCTTAATATATTATTTTTTGACTTCCGAAAACTTAAAATTTCAAAAAAAATGAAACTTTTCGGGGCACGAAAATCGAGCCCTGAAAAATGAAGTCTAAAAATCAGCAAAATCAGAGTCCGAAAAACAAAACAAATGGCTCCTAAGTGCTTCATATATTATTTTTTGACATCCCAAAACTTAAAATGTAAAAAAAAATGAACCTTTTCTGGGCACGAAAATCGAGCCCTGAAAAATGACATCTTAAAATCAGCAAAATCATAGTCCGAAAAATAAAACAAATGGCTCCTAAGTGCTTAATATATTATTTTTTGACTTCCCAAAACTTGAAATTTCAATAAAAATGAAACTTTTCGGGGCACGAAAATCGAGCCCTGAAAAATGAAGTCTAAAAATTAGCAAAATCAGAGTCCGAAAAACAATACAAATGTCTCTTAAGGGCTTAATATATTATTTTTTGAAATCCAAAAACTTAAAATTTCAAAAAAAATGAAACTTTTCGGGGCACGAAAATCGAGCCCTGAAAAATGAAGTCTAAAACTCAGCAAAATCAATGTTCGAAAAACAAAAGAAATTGGTCCTAAGTGCTTCATATATTATTTTTTGACTTCCCAAAACATGAAATTTAAAAAAAAAATGAAACTTTTCGGGGGCACGAAAATCGAGCCCTGAAAAATGAAGTCTAAAAATCAGCAAAATCAGAGGTCGAAAAACAAAACAAATGGCTCCTATGTGCTTAATATATTATTTTTTTACTTCCCAAAACTAAAAATGTAAAAAAAAATGAAACTTTTCGGGGCACGAAAGTCGAGCCCTGAAAAATGACGTCTACAAGTCACCAAAATCAGAGTCCGAAAATCAATACAAATGTCTCCTATGTGCTTAATATATTATTTTTTTAATTCCAAAAACTTAAAATTTCAAAAAAAATGAATCTTTTCGGGGCACGAAAGTCGAGCCCTGAAAAATGACGTCAAAAAATCGGCAAAATCAGAGTCTGAAAAACAATACAAATGTATCCTAAGTGCTGCATATATTATTTTTTGACATCCCAAAACTTAAAATGTAAAAAAAAATGAAACTTTTCGGGGCACGAAAATCGAGCCCTGTAAAATGACGTCTTAAAATCAGCAAAATCAGAGTCCGAAAAACAAAACAAATGGCTTCTAAGTGCTTAATATATTATTTTTTGGATTCCCAAAACTTAAAATGTCAAAAAAAATGAAACTTTTCTGGGCACGAAAGTCGAGCCCTGAAAAATGACGTCTAAAAATCAGCAAAATCAGAGTCCGAAAAACAATACAAATGTCTCATAAGGGCTTAATACATTATTTTTTGAATTCCAAAAACTTAAAATTTCAAAAAAAAATGAAACTTTTCGGGGCACGAAAATCGAGCCCTGAAAAATAAAGTCTAAAAATCAGCAAAATCAAAGTCCGAAAAACAAAACAAATTGGTCCTAAGTGCTTCATATATTATTTTTTGACTTCCCAAAACTTGAAATTTAAAAAAAATGAAACTTTCGGGGCACGAAAATCAAGCCCTGAAAAATGACGTCTCAAAATCAGCTAAATTAGAGTCCGAAAAACAAAACAATTGGATCATAAGTGCTTAATATATTTTTTTTTGACTTCCCAAAACTTGAAATTCCAAAAAAAATGAAACTTTTCGGGGCACGAAAATCGAGCCTTAAAAAAGAAGTCTAAAAATCAGCAAAATCAGAGTCCGAAAAACAAAACAAATGGCTGCTATGTGCTTAATATATTATTTTTTGACTTCCCAAAACTTAAAATGTCAAAAAAAATGAAACTTTTCGGGGCACGAAAGTCGAGCCCTGAAAAATGAAATCTAAAAATCAGCAAAATCAGAGTCCGAAAAACAATACAAATGTCTCCTAAGTGCTTAATATATTATTTTTTGACTTCCGAAAACTTAAAATTTCAAAAAAAATGAAACTTTTCGGGGCACGAAAATCGAGCCCTGAAAAATGAAGTCTAAAAATCAGCAAAATCAGAGTCCGAAAAACAAAACAAATGGCTCCTAAGTGCTTCATATATTATTTTTTGACATCCCAAAACTTAAAATGTAAAAAAAAATGAACCTTTTCTGGGCACGAAAATCGAGCCCTGAAAAATGACATCTTAAAATCAGCAAAATCATAGTCCGAAAAATAAAACAAATGGCTCCTAAGTGCTTAATATATTATTTTTTGACTTCCCAAAACTTGAAATTTCAATAAAAATGAAACTTTTCGGGGCACGAAAATCGAGCCCTGAAAAATGAAGTCTAAAAATTAGCAAAATCAGAGTCCGAAAAACAATACAAATGTCTCTTAAGGGCTTAATATATTATTTTTTGAAATCCAAAAACTTAAAATTTCAAAAAAAATGAAACTTTTCGGGGCACGAAAATCGAGCCCTGAAAAATGAAGTCTAAAACTCAGCAAAATCAATGTTCGAAAAACAAAAGAAATTGGTCCTAAGTGCTTCATATATTATTTTTTGACTTCCCAAAACATGAAATTTAAAAAAAAAATGAAACTTTTCGGGGGCACGAAAATCGAGCCCTGAAAAATGAAGTCTAAAAATCAGCAAAATCAGAGGTCGAAAAACAAAACAAATGGCTCCTATGTGCTTAATATATTATTTTTTTACTTCCCAAAACTAAAAATGTAAAAAAAAATGAAACTTTTCGGGGCACGAAAGTCGAGCCCTGAAAAATGACGTCTACAAGTCACCAAAATCAGAGTCCGAAAATCAATACAAATGTCTCCTATGCGCTTAATATATTATTTTTTTAATTCCAAAAACTTAAAATTTCAAAAAAAATGAATCTTTTCGGGGCACGAAAGTCGAGCCCTGAAAAATGACGTCAAAAAATCGGCAAAATCAGAGTCTGAAAAACAATACAAATGTATCCTAAGTGCTGCATATATTATTTTTTGACATCCCAAAACTTAAAATGTAAAAAAAAATGAAACTTTTCGGGGCACGAAAATCGAGCCCTGTAAAATGACGTCTTAAAATCAGCAAAATCAGAGTCCGAAAAACAAAACAAATGGCTTCTAAGTGCTTAATATATTATTTTTTGGATTCCCAAAACTTAAAATGTCAAAAAAAATGAAACTTTTCTGGGCACGAAAGTCGAGCCCTGAAAAATGACGTCTAAAAATCAGCAAAATCAGAGTCCGAAAAACAATACAAATGTCTCATAAGGGCTTAATACATTATTTTTTGAATTCCAAAAACTTAAAATTTCAAAAAAAAATGAAACTTTTCGGGGCACGAAAATCGAGCCCTGAAAAATAAAGTCAAAAAATCAGCAAAATCAAAGTCCGAAAAACAAAACAAATTGGTCCTAAGTGCTTCATATATTATTTTTTGACTTCCCAAAACTTGAAATTTAAAAAAAATGAAACTTTCGGGGCACGAAAATCAAGCCCTGAAAAATGACGTCTCAAAATCAGCTAAATTAGAGTCCGAAAAACAAAACAATTGGATCATAAGTGCTTAATATATTTTTTTTTGACTTCCCAAAACTTAAAATTTCAAAAAAAATGAAACTTTTCGGGGCACGAAAATCGAGCCTTAAAAAAGAAGTCTAAAAATCAGCAAAATCAGAGTCCGAAAAACAAAACAAATGGCTGCTATGTGCTTAATATATTATTTTTTGACTTCCCAAAACTTAAAATGTCAAAAAAAATGAAACTTTTCGGGGCACGAAAGTCGAGCCCTGAAAAATGAAATCTAAAAATCAGCAAAATCAGAGTCCGAAAAACAATACAAATGTCTCCTAAGTGCTTAATATATTATTTTTTGACTTCCGAAAACTTAAAATTTCAAAAAAAATGAAACTTTTCGGGGCACGAAAATCGAGCCCTGAAAAATGAAGTCTAAAAATCAGCAAAATCAGAGTCCGAAAAACAAAACAAATGGCTCCTAAGTGCTTAATATATTATTTTTTTGACTTCCCAAAACTTAAAATGTCAAAAAAAATGAAACTTTTCTAGGCACGAAAGTCGAGCCCTGAAAAATGACGTCTAAAAATCAGCAAAATCAGAGTCCGAAAAACAATACAAATGTCTCCTAAGTGCTTAATATATTATTTTTTGACTTCCCAAAACTTGAAATTTCAAAAAAAATGAAACTTTTCGGGGCACGAAAAACGTGCCTGAAAAATGAAGTCTAAAAATCAGCAAAATCAAAGTCCGAAATACAAAACAAATTGGTCCTAAGTGCTTCATATATTATTTTTTGACTTCCCAAAACTTGCAATTTAAAAAAAAAATAAAACTTTTCGGGGCACGAAAATCGAGCCCTGAAAAATGACGTCTTAAAATCAGCTAAATCAGAGTCCGAAAAACAAAACAAATGGCTCATATTTGCTTAATATATTATTTTTTGACTTCCCAAAACTTAAAATGTCAAAAAAAATGAAACATTTCGGGGCACGAAAGTCGAGTCCTGAAAAATGACGTCTAAAAATCAGCAACATCAGAGTCCGAAAAACAATACAAATGTATCCTAAGTGCTTCATATATTATTTTTTGACATCCCAAAACTTAAAATGTAAAAAAAAATGAACCTTTTCGGGGCACGAAAATCGAGCCCTGAAAAATGACATCTTAAAATCAGCAAAATCATAGTCCGAAAAACAAAACAAATGGCTCCTAAGTGCTTAATATATTATTTTTTGACTTCCCAAAACTTGAAATTTCAATAAAAATGAAACTTTTCGGGGCACGAAAATCTAGCCCTGAAAAATGAAGTCTAAAAATTAGCAAAATCAGAGTCCGAAAAACAATACAAATGTCTCTTAAGGGCTTAATATATTATTTTTGGAATTCCAAAAACTTAAAATTTCAAAAAAAATGAAACTTTTCGGGACACGAAAATCGAGCCATGAAAAATGAAGTCTAAAACTCAGCAAAATCAATGTCCGAAAAACAAAAGAAATTGGTCCTAAGTGCTTCATATATTATTTTTTGACTTCCCAAAACATGAAATTTAAAAAAAAAATGAAACTTTTCGGGGGCACGAAAATCGAGCCCTGAAAAATGAAGTCTAAAAATCAGCAAAATCAGAGGTCGAAAAACAAAACAAATGGCTCCTATGTGCTTAATATATTATTTTTTTACTTCCCAAAACTAAAAATGTAAAAAAAAATGAAACTTTTCGGGGCACGAAAGTCGAGCCCTGAAAAATGAAGTCTACAAGTCACCAAAATCAGAGTCCGAAAATCAATACAAATGTCTCCTATGTGCTTAATATATTATTTTTTTAATTCCAAAAACTTAAAATTTCAAAAAAAATGAATCTTTTCGGGGCACGAAAGTCGAGCCCTGAAAAATGACGTCAAAAAATCGGCAAAATCAGAGTCTGAAAAACAATACAAATGTATCCTAAGTGCTGCATATATTATTTTTTGACATCCCAAAACTTAAAATGTAAAAAAAAATGAAACTTTTCGGGGCACGAAAATCGAGCCCTGTAAAATGACGTCTTAAAATCAGCAAAATCAGAGTCCGAAAAACAAAACAAATGGCTCCTAAGTGCTTAATATATTATTTTTTGGATTCCCAAAACTTAAAATGTCAAAAAAAATGAAACTTTTCTGGGCACGAAAGTCGAGCCCTGAAAAATGACGTCTAAAAATCAGCAAAATCAGAGTCCGAAAAACAATACAAATGTCTCATAAGGGCTTAATACATTATTTTTTGAATTCCAAAAACTTAAAATTTCAAAAAAAAATGAAACTTTTCGGGGCACGAAAATCGAGCCCTGAAAAATAAAGTCTAAAAATCAGCAAAATCAAAGTCCGAAATACAAAACAAATTGGTCCTAAGTGCTTCATATATTATTTTTTGACTTCCCAAAACTTGCAATTTAAAAAAAAAATAAAACTTTTCGGGGCACGAAAATCGAGCCCTGAAAAATGACGTCTTAAAATCAGCTAAATCAGAGTCCGAAAAACAAAACAAATGGCTCATATGTGCTTAATATATTATTTTTTGACTTCCCAAAACTTAAAATGTCAAAAAAATGAAACTTTTCGGGGCACGAAAGTCGAGCCCTGAAAAATGACGTCTAAAAATCAGCAACATCAGAGTCCGAAAAACAATACAAATGTATCCTAAGTGCTTCATATATTATTTTTTGACATCCCAAAACTTAAAATGTAAAAAAAAATGAACCTTTTCGGGGCACGAAAATCGAGCCCTGAAAAATGACGTCTTAAAATCAGCAAAATCAGAGTCCGAAAAACAAAACAAATGGCTCCTAAGTGCTTAATATATTATTTTTTGGATTCCCAAAACTTAAAATGTCAAAAAAAATGAAACTTTTCTGGGCACGAAAGTCGAGCCCTGAAAAATGACGTCTAAAAATCAGCAAAATCAGAGTCCGAAAAACAATACAAATGTCTCATAAGGGCTTAATACATTATTTTTTGAATTCCAAAAACTTAAAATTTCAAAAAAAAATGAAACTTTTCGGGGCACGAAAATCGAGCCCTGAAAAATAAAGTCTAAAAATCAGCAAAATCAAAGTCCGAAAAACAAAACAAATTGGTCCTAAGTGCTTCATATATTATTTTTTGACTTCCCAAAACTTGAAATTTAAAAAAAAATGAAACTTTCGGGGCACGAAAATCAAGCCCTGAAAAATGACGTCTCAAAATCAGCTAAATTAGAGTCCGAAAAACAAAAAAAATGGATCATAAGTGCTTAATATATTTTTTTTTGACTTCCCAAAACTTGAAATTTCAAAAAAAATGAAACTTTTCGGGGCACGAAAATCGAGCCTTAAAAAAGAAGTCTAAAAATCAGCAAAATCAGAGTCCGAAAAACAAAACAAATGGCTGCTATGTGCTTAATATATTATTTTTTGACTTCCCAAAACTTAAAATGTCAAAAAAAATGAAACTTTTCGGGGCACGAAAGTCGAGCCCTGAAAAATGACGTCTAAAAATCAGCAACATCAGAGTCCGAAAAACAATACAAATGTATCCTAAGTGCTTCATATATTATTTTTTGACATCCCAAAACTTAAAATGTAAAAAAAAATGAACCTTTTCGGGGCACGAAAATCGAGCCCTGAAAAAAGACGTCTTAAAATTAGCAAAATCAGAGTCCGAAAAACAAAACAAATGGCTCCTAAGTGCTTAATATATTATTTTTTGGATTCCCAAAACTTAAAATGTCAAAAAAAATGAAACTTTTCTGGGCACGAAAGTCGAGCCCTGAAAAATGACGTCTAAAAATCAGCAAAATCAGAGTCCGAAAAACAATACAAATGTCTCATAAGGGCTTAATATATTATTTTTTGAATTCCAAAAACTTAAAATTTCAAAAAAAATGAAACTTTTCGGGGCACGAAAATCGAGCCATGAAAAATGAAGTCTAAAAATCAGCAAAATCAAAGTCCGAAATACAAAACAAATTGGTCCTAAGTGCTTCATATATTATTTTTTGACATCCCAAAACTTGCAATTTAAAAAAAAAAAAAAACTTTTCGGGTCACGAAAATGGAGCCCTGAAAAATGACGTATTAAAATCAGCTAAATAAGAGTCCGAAAAACAAAACAAATGGCTCATATGTGCTTAATATATTATTTTTTGACTTCCCAAAACTTAAAATATCAAAAAAAATGAAACTTTTCGGGGGCACGAAAGTGAAGCCCTGAAAAATGACGTCTAAAAATCAGCAAAATCAGAGTCCAAAAACAATACAAATGTATCCTAAGTGCTTCATATATTATTTTTTGACATCCCAAAACTAGATTTAAAAAAAAATGAAACTTTTCGGGGCACGAAAATCGAGCCCAGAAAAATGAAGTCTAAAAATCAGCAAAATCAAAGTCCGAAATACAAAACAAATTGGTACTAAGTGCTTCATATATTATTTTTTTACTTCCCAAAACTTGCAATTTAAAAAAAAAATAAAACTTTTCGGGGCACGAAAATCGAGCCCTGAAAAATGACGTCTTAAAATCAGCTAAATCAGAGTCCGAAAAACAAAACAAATGGCTCATATGTGCTTAATATATTATTTTTTGACTTCCCAAAACTTAAAATATCAAAAAAAATGAAACTTTTCGGGGCACGAAAGTCAAGCCCTGAAAAATGACGTCTAAAAATCAGCAAAATCAGAGTCCGAAAAACAATACAAATGTATCCTAAGTGCTTCATATATTATTTTTTGACATCCCAAAACTTAAAATGTAAAAAAAAATGAACCTTTTCGGGGCACGAAAATCGAGCCCTGAAAAATGACATCTTAAAATCAGCAAAATCATAGTCCGAAAAACAAAACAAATGGCTCCTAAGTGCTTAATATATTATTTTTTGACTTCCCAAAACTTGAAATTTCAATAAAAATGAAACTTTTTGGGGCACGAAAATCGAGCCCTGAAAAATGAAGTCTAAAAATTAGCAAAATCAGAGTCCGAAAAACAATACAAATGTCTCTTAAGGGCTTAATATATTATTTTTTGAATTCCAAAAACTTAAAATTTCAAAAAAAATGAAACTTTTCGGGGCACGAAAATCGAGCCCTGAAAAATGAAGTCTAAAACTCAGCAAAATCAATGTCCGAAAAACAAAAGAAATTGGTCCTAAGTGCTTCATATATTATTTTTTGACTTCCCAAAACATGAAATTTAAAAAAAAAATGAAACTTTTCGGGGGCACGAAAATCGAGCCCTGAAAAATGAAGTCTAAAAATCAGCAAAATAAGAGGTCGAAAAACAAAACAAATGGCTCCTATGTGCTTAATATATTATTTTTTTACTTCCCAAAACTTAAAATGTAAAAAAAAATGAATCTTTTCGGGGCACGAAAATCGAGCCCTGTAAAATGACGTCTTAAAATCAGCAAAATCAGAGTCCGAAAAACAAAACAAATGGCTCCTAAGTGCTTAATATATTATTTTTTGGATTCCCAAAACTTAAAATGTCAAAAAAAATGAAACTTTTCTGGGCACGAAAGTCGAGCCCTGAAAAATGACGTCTAAAAATCAGCAAAATCAGAGTCCGAAAAACAATACAAATGTCTCATAAGGGCTTAATATATTATTTTTTGAATTCCAAAAACTTAAAATTTCAAAAAAAATGAAACTTTTCGGGGCACGAAAATCGAGCCCGGAAAAATATAGTCTAAAAATTAGCAAAATCAAAGTCCGAAAAACAAAACAAATTGGTCCTAAGTGCTTCATATATTATTTTTTGACTTCCCAAAACTTGAAATTTAAAAAAAAATGAAACTTTCGGGGCACGAAAATCAAGCCCTGAAAAATGACGTCTCAAAATCAGCTAAATTAGAGTCCGAAAAACAAAACAAATGGATCATAAGTGCTTAATATATTTTTTTTTGACTTCCCAAAACTTGAAATTTCAAAAAAAAAAGAAACTTTTCGGGGCACGAAAATCGAGCCCTTAAAAAAGAAGTCTAAAAATCAGCAAAATCAGAGTCCGAAAAACAAAACAAATGGCTGCTATGTGCTTAATATATTATTTTTTGACTTCCCAAAACTTAAAATGTCAAAAAAAATGAAACTTTTCGGGGCACGAAAGTCGAGCCCTGAAAAATGACGTCTAAAAATCAGCAAAATCAGAGTCCGAAAAACAATACAAATGTCTCCTAAGTGCTTAATATATTATTTTTTGACTTCCGAAAACTTAAAATTTCAAAAAAAATGAAACTTTTCTAGGCACGAAAATCGAGCCCTGAAAAATGACGTCTAAAAATCAGCAAAATCAGAGTCCGAAAAACAATACAAATGTCTCCTAAGTGCTTAATATATTATTTTTTGACTCCCCAAAACTTGAAATTTAAAAAAAAATTAAACTTTTCGGGGCACGAAAATCGTGCCTGAAAAATGAAGTCTAAAAATCAGCAAAATAAAAGTCCGAAATACAAAACAAATTGGTCCTAAGTGCTTCATATATTATTTTTTGACTTCCCAAAATTTGCAATTTAAAAAAAAAAAAAAACTTTTCGGGGCACGAAAATCGAGCCCTGAAAAATGACGTCTTAAAATCATCTAAATCAGAGTCCGAAAAACAAAACAAATGGCTAATATGTGCTTAATATATTATTTTTTGACTTCCCAAAACTTAAAATATCAAAAAAAATGAAACTTTTTGTGGCACGAAAATCGAGCCCTTAAAAATGAAGTCTAAAAATCAGCAAAATCAGAGTCTGAAAAACAAAACAAATGGCTCCTATGTGCTTAATATATTATTTTTTGACTTCCCAAAACTTAAAATGTCAAAAAAAATGAAACTTTTCGGGGAACGAAAGTCGAGCCCTGAAAAATGACGTCTAAAAATCAGCAACATCAGAGTCCGAAAAACAATACAAATGTATCCTAAGTGCTTCATATATTATTTTTTGGCATCCCAAAACTTAAAATGTAAAAAAAAATGAACCTTTTCGGGGCACGAAAATCGAGCCCTGAAAAATGACGTCTTAAAATCAGCAAAATCAGAGTCCGTAAAACAAAACAAATGGCTCATAAGTGCTTAATATATTATTTTTTGACTTCCCAAAACTTGAAATTTCAAAAAAAATGAAACTTTTCGTAGCACGAAAATCGAGCCCTTAAAAATGAAGTCTAAAAATCAGCAAAATCAGAGTCCGAAAAACAAAACAAATGGCTCCTATGTGCTTAATATATTATTTTTTGACTTCCCAAAACTTAAAATGTCAAAAAAAATTAAACTTTTCGGGGCACGAAAGTCGAGCCCTTAAAAATGACGTCTAAAAATCAGCAACATCAGAGTCCGAAAAACAATACAAATGTATCCTAAGTGCTTCATATATTATTTTTTGACATCCCAAAACTTAAAATGTAAAAAAAAATGAACCTTTTCGGTGCACGAAAATCGAGCCCTGAAAAATGACGTCTTAAAATTAGCAAAATCAGAGTCCGAATAACAAAACAAATGGCTCCTAAGTGCTTAATATATTATTTTTTGGATTCCCAAAACTTAAAATGTCAAAAAAAATGAAACTTTTCTGGGCACGAAAGTCGAGCCCTGAAAAATGACGTCTAAAAATCAGCAAAATCAGAGTCCGAAAAACAATACAAATGTCTCATAAGGGCTTAATATATTATTTTTTGAATTCCAAAAACTTAAAATTTCAAAAAAAATGAAACTTTTCGGGGCACGAAAATCGAGCCCTGAAAAATGAAGTCTAAAAATCAGCAAAATCAAAGTCCGAAATACAAAACAAATTGGTCCTAAGTGCTTCATATATTATTTTTTGACTTCCCAAAACTTGCAATTTAAAAAAAAAAAAAACTTTTTGGGGCACGAAAATCGAGCCCTGAAAAATGACGTCTTAAAATCAGCTAAATAAGAGTCCGAAAAACAAAACAAATGGCTCATATGTGCTTAATATATTATTTTTTGACTTCCCAAAACTTAAAATATCAAAAAAAATGAAACTTTTCGGGGGCACGAAAGTGAAGCCCTGAAAAATGACGTCTAAAAATCAGCAAAATCAGAGTCCAAAAACAATACAAATGTATCCTAAGTGCTTCATATATTATTTTTTGACATCCCAAAACTAGAAATTTAAAAAAAAATGAAACTTTTCGGGGCACGAAAATCGAGCCCTGAAAAATGAAGTCTAAAAATCAGCAAAATCAAAGTCCGAAATACAAAACAAATTGGTCCTAAGTGCTTCATATATTATTTTTTTACTTCCCAAAACTTGCAATTTAAAAAAAAAATAAAACTTTTCGGGGCACGAAAATCGAGCCCTGAAAAATGACGTCTTAAAATCAGCTAAATCAGAGTCCGAAAAACAAAACAAATGGCTCATATGTGCTTAATATATTATTTTTTGACTTCGCAAAACTTAAAATATCAAAAAAAATGAAACTTTTGGGGCACGAAAGTCAAGCCCTGAAAAATGACGTCTAAAAATCAGCAAAATCAGAGTCCGAAAAACAATACAAATGTATCCTAAGTGCTTCATATATTATTTTTTGACATCCCAAAACTTAAAATGTAAAAAAAAATGAACCTTTTCGGGGCACGAAAATCGAGCCCTGAAAAACAAAACAAATGGCTCCTAAGTGCTTAATATATTATTTTTTGACTTCCCAAAACTTGAAATTTCAATAAAAATGAAACTTTTCGGGGCACGAAAATCGAGCCCTGAAAAATGAAGTCTAAAAATTAGCAAAATCAGAGTCCGAAAAACAATACAAATGTCTCTTAAGGGCTTAATATATTATTTTTTGAATTCCAAAAAATTAAAATTTCAAAAAAAATGAAACTTTTCGGGGCACGAAAATCGAGCCCTGAAAAATGAAGTCTAAAACTCAGCAAAATCAATGTCCGAAAAACAAAAGAAATTGGTTCTAAGTGCTTCATATATTATTTTTTGACTTCCCAAAACATGAAATTTAAAAAAAAAATGAAACTTTTCGGGGGCACGAAAATCGAGCCCTAAAAAATGAAGTCTAAAAATCAGCAAAATCAGAGGTCGAAAAACAAAACAAATGGCTCCTATGTGCTTAAAATATTATTTTTTTACTTCCCAAAACTTAAAATGTAAAAAAAAATGAATCTTTTCGGGGCACGAAAATCGAACCCTATAAAATGACGTCTTAAAATCAGCAAAATCAGAGTCCGAAAAACAAAACAAATGGCTCCTAAGTGCTTAATATATTATTTTTTGGATTCCCAAAACTTAAAATGTCAAAAAAAATGAAACTTTTCTGGGCACGAAAGTCAAGCCCTGAAAAATGACGTCTAATAATCAGCAAAATCAGAATCCGAAAAACAATACAAATGTATCCTAAGTGCTGCATATATTATTTTTTGACATCCCAAAACTTAAAATGTAAAAAAAAATGAAACTTTTCGGGGCACGAAAATCGAGCCCTGTAAATGACGTCTTAAAATCAGCAAAATTAGAGTCCGAAAAATAAAACAAAGAGCTCCTAAGTGCTTAATATATTATTTTTTGACTTCCCAAAACTTGAAATTTCAAAAAAAAATGAAACTTTTCGGGGCACGAAAATCGAGCCCTGAAAAATGAAGTCTAAAAATCAGCAAAATCAAAGTCCGAAATACAAAACAAATTGGTCCTAAGTGCTTCATATATTATTTTTTGACTTCCCAAAACTTGCAATTTAAAAAAAAAAAAAAAACTTTTCGGGGCACGAAAATCGAGCCCCGAAAAAATGACGTCTTAAAATCAGCTAAATCAGAGTCCGAAAAACAAAACAAATGGCTCATATGTGCTTAATATATTATTTTTTGACTTCCCAAAACTTAAAATATCAAAAAAAATGAAACTTTTCGTGGCACGAAAATCGAGCCCTTAAAAATGAAGTCTAAAAATCAGCAAAATCAGAGTCCGAAAAACAAAACAAATGGCTCCTATGTGCTTAATATATTATTTTTTGACTTCCCAAAACTTAAAATGTCAAAAAAAATGAAACTTTTCGGGGCACGAAAGTCGAGCCCTGAAAAATGAAGTCTAAAAATCAGCAACATCAGAGTCCGAAAAACAATACAAATGTATCCTAAGTGCTTCATATATTATTTTTTGACATCCCAAAACTTAAAATGTCAAAAAAAATGAAACTTTTAGGGGCACGAAAGTCGAGCCTTGAAAAATGACGTCTAAAAATCAGCAAAATCAGAGTCCGAAAAACAATACAAATGTCTCCTAAGTGCTTAATATATTATTTTTTGACTTCCCAAAACTTGAAATTTCAAAAAAAATGAAACTTTTCGTAGCACGAAAATCGAGCCCTTAAAAATGAAGTCTAAAAATCAGCAAAATCAGAGTCCGAAAAACAAAACAAATGGCTCCTATGTGCTTAATATATTATTTTTTGGATTCCCAAAACTTAAAATGTCAAAAAAAATGAAACTTTTCTGGGCACGAAAGTCGAGCCCTGAAAAATGACGTCTAAAAATCAGCAAAATCAGAGTCCGAAAAACAATACAAATGTCTCAAAAGGGCTTAATATATTATTTTTTAAATTCCAAAAACTTAAAATTTCAAAAAAAATGAAACTTTTCGGGGCACGAAAATCGAGCCCTGAAAAATGAAGTCTAAAAATCAGCAAAATCAAAGTCCGAAATACAAAACAAATTGGTCCTAAGTGCTTCATATATTATTTTTTGACATCCCAAAACTTGCAATTTAAAAAAAAAAAAAAACTTTTCGGGTCACGAAAATGGAGCCCTGAAAAATGACGTCTTAAAATCAGCTAAATAAGAGTCCGAAAAACAAAACAAATGGCTCATATGTGCTTAATATATTATTTTTTGACTTCCCAAAACTTAAAATATCAATAAAAATGAAACTTTTCGGGGGCACGAAAGTGAAGCCCTGAAAAATGACGTCTAAAAATCAGCAAAATCAGAGTCCAAAAACAATACAAATGTATCCTAAGTGCTTCATATATTATTTTTTGACATCCCAAAACTAGAAATTTAAAAAAAAATGAAACTTTTCGGGGCACGAAAATCGAGCCCAGAAAAATGAAGTCTAAAAATCAGCAAAATCAAAGTCCGAAATACAAAACAAATTGGTCCTAAGTGCTTCATATATTATTTTTTTACTTCCCAAAACTTGCAATTTAAAAAAAAAATAAAACTTTTCGGGGCACGAAAATCGAGCCCTGAAAAATGACGTCTTAAAATCAGCTAAATCAGAGTCCGAAAAACAAAACAAATGGCTCATATGTGCTTAATATATTATTTTTTGACTTCCCAAAACTTAAAATATCAAAAAAAATGAAACTTTTCGGGGCACGAAAGTCAAGCCCTGAAAAATGACGTCTAAAAATCAGCAAAATCAGAGTCCGAAAAACAATACAAATGTATCCTAAGTGCTTCATATATTATTTTTTGACATCCCAAAACTTAAAATGTAAAAAAAAATGAACCTTTTCGGGGCACGAAAATCGAGCCCTGAAAAATGACATCTTAAAATCAGCAAAATCATAGTCCGAAAAACAAAACAAATGGCTCCTAAGTGCTTAATATATTATTTTTTGACTTCCCAAAACTTGAAATTTCAATAAAAATGAAACTTTTTGGGGCACGAAAGTCGAGCCCTGAAAAATGACGTCTAAAAATCAGCAAAATCAGAGTCCGAAAAACAATACAAATGGCTTCTAAGTGCTTAATATATTATTTTTTGGATTCCCAAAACTTAAAATGTCAAAAAAAATGAAACTTTTCTGGGCACGAAAGTCGAGCCCTGAAAAATGACGTCTAAAAATCAGCAAAATCAGAGTCCGAAAAACAATACAAATGTCTCATAAGGGCTTAATACATTATTTTTTGAATTCCAAAAACTTAAAATTTCAAAAAAAAATGAAACTTTTCGGGGCACGAAAATCGAGCCCTGAAAAATAAAGTCTAAAAATCAGCAAAATCAAAGTCCGAAAAACAAAACAAATTGGTCCTAAGTGCTTCATATATTATTTTTTGACTTCCCAAAACTTGAAATTTAAAAAAAATGAAACTTTCGGGGCACGAAAATCAAGCCCTGAAAAATGACGTCTCAAAATCAGCTAAATTAGAGTCCGAAAAACAAAACAATTGGATCATAAGTGCTTAATATATTTTTTTTTGACTTCCCAAAACTTGAAATTTCAAAAAAAATGAAACTTTTCGGGGCACGAAAATCGAGCCTTAAAAAAGAAGTCCAAAAATCAGCAAAATCAGAGTCCGAAAAACAAAACAAATGGCTGCTATGTGCTTAATATATTATTTTTTGACTTCCCAAAACTTAAAATGTCAAAAAAAATGAAACTTTTCGGGGCACGAAAGTCGAGCCCTGAAAAATGAAATCTAAAAATCAGCAAAATCAGAGTCCGAAAAACAATACAAATGTCTCCTAAGTGCTTAATATATTATTTTTTGACTTCCGAAAACTTAAAATTTCAAAAAAAATGAAACTTTTCGGGGCACGAAAATCGAGCCCTGAAAAATGAAGTCTAAAAATCAGCAAAATCAGAGTCCGAAAAACAAAACAAATGGCTCCTAAGTGCTTAATATATTATTTTTTTGACTTCCCAAAACTTAAAATGTCAAAAAAAATGAAACTTTTCTAGGCACGAAAGTCGAGCCCTGAAAAATGACGTCTAAAAATCAGCAAAATCAGAGTCCGAAAAACAATACAAATGTCTCCTAAGTGCTTAATATATTATTTTTTGACTTCCCAAAACTTGAAATTTCAAAAAAAATGAAACTTTTCGGGGCACGAAAAACGTGCCTGAAAAATGAAGTCTAAAAATCAGCAAAATCAAAGTCCGAAATACAAAACAAATTGGTCCTAAGTGCTTCATATATTATTTTTTGACTTCCCAAAACTTGCAATTTAAAAAAAAAATAAAACTTTTCGGGGCACGAAAATCGAGCCCTGAAAAATGACGTCTTAAAATCAGCTAAATCAGAGTCCGAAAAACAAAACAAATGGCTCATATTTGCTTAATATATTATTTTTTGACTTCCCAAAACTTAAAATGTCAAAAAAAATGAAACATTTCGGGGCACGAAAGTCGAGTCCTGAAAAATGACGTCTAAAAATCAGCAACATCAGAGTCCGAAAAACAATACAAATGTATCCTAAGTGCTTCATATATTATTTTTTGACATCCCAAAACTTAAAATGTAAAAAAAAATGAACCTTTTCGGGGCACGAAAATCGAGCCCTGAAAAATGACATCTTAAAATCAGCAAAATCATAGTCCGAAAAACAAAACAAATGGCTCCTAAGTGCTTAATATATTATTTTTTGACTTCCCAAAACTTGAAATTTCAATAAAAATGAAACTTTTCGGGGCACGAAAATCGAGCCCTGAAAAATGAAGTCTAAAAATTAGCAAAATCAGAGTCCGAAAAACAATACAAATGTCTCTTAAGGGCTTAATATATTATTTTTGGAATTCCAAAAACTTAAAATTTCAAAAAAAATGAAACTTTTCGGGACACGAAAATCGAGCCATGAAAAATGAAGTCTAAAACTCAGCAAAATCAATGTCCGAAAAACAAAAGAAATTGGTCCTAAGTGCTTCATATATTATTTTTTGACTTCCCAAAACATGAAATTTAAAAAAAAAATGAAACTTTTCGGGGGCACGAAAATCGAGCCCTGAAAAATGAAGTCTAAAAATCAGCAAAATCAGAGGTCGAAAAACAAAACAAATGGCTCCTATGTGCTTAATATATTATTTTTTTACTTCCCAAAACTAAAAATGTAAAAAAAAATGAAACTTTTCGGGGCACGAAAGTCGAGCCCTGAAAAATGAAGTCTACAAGTCACCAAAATCAGAGTCCGAAAATCAATACAAATGTCTCCTATGTGCTTAATATATTATTTTTTTAATTCCAAAAACTTAAAATTTCAAAAAAAATGAATCTTTTCGGGGCACGAAAGTCGAGCCCTGAAAAATGACGTCAAAAAATCGGCAAAATCAGAGTCTGAAAAACAATACAAATGTATCCTAAGTGCTGCATATATTATTTTTTGACATCCCAAAACTTAAAATGTAAAAAAAAATGAAACTTTTCGGGGCACGAAAATCGAGCCCTGTAAAATGACGTCTTAAAATCAGCAAAATCAGAGTCCGAAAAACAAAACAAATGGCTCCTAAGTGCTTAATATATTATTTTTTGGATTCCCAAAACTTAAAATGTCAAAAAAAATGAAACTTTTCTGGGCACGAAAGTCGAGCCCTGAAAAATGACGTCTAAAAATCAGCAAAATCAGAGTCCGAAAAACAATACAAATGTCTCATAAGGGCTTAATACATTATTTTTTGAATTCCAAAAACTTAAAATTTCAAAAAAAAATGAAACTTTTCGGGGCACGAAAATCGAGCCCTGAAAAATAAAGTCTAAAAATCAGCAAAATCAAAGTCCGAAATACAAAACAAATTGGTCCTAAGTGCTTCATATATTATTTTTTGACTTCCCAAAACTTGCAATTTAAAAAAAAAATAAAACTTTTCGGGGCACGAAAATCGAGCCCTGAAAAATGACGTCTTAAAATCAGCTAAATCAGAGTCCGAAAAACAAAACAAATGGCTCATATGTGCTTAATATATTATTTTTTGACTTCCCAAAACTTAAAATGTCAAAAAAATGAAACTTTTCGGGGCACGAAAGTCGAGCCCTGAAAAATGACGTCTAAAAATCAGCAACATCAGAGTCCGAAAAACAATACAAATGTATCCTAAGTGCTTCATATATTATTTTTTGACATCCCAAAACTTAAAATGTAAAAAAAAATGAACCTTTTCGGGGCACGAAAATCGAGCCCTGAAAAATGACGTCTTAAAATCAGCAAAATCAGAGTCCGAAAAACAAAACAAATGGCTCCTAAGTGCTTAATATATTATTTTTTGGATTCCCAAAACTTAAAATGTCAAAAAAAATGAAACTTTTCTGGGCACGAAAGTCGAGCCCTGAAAAATGACGTCTAAAAATCAGCAAAATCTGAGTCCGAAAAACAATACAAATGTCTCATAAGGGCTTAATACATTATTTTTTGAATTCCAAAAACTTAAAATTTCAAAAAAAAATGAAACTTTTCGGGGCACGAAAATCGAGCCCTGAAAAATAAAGTCTAAAAATCAGCAAAATCAAAGTCCGAAAAACAAAACAAATTGGTCCTAAGTGCTTCATATATTATTTTTTGACTTCCCAAAACTTGAAATTTAAAAAAAAATGAAACTTTCGGGGCACGAAAATCAAGCCCTGAAAAATGACGTCTCAAAATCAGCTAAATTAGAGTCCGAAAAACAAAAAAAATGGATCATAAGTGCTTAATATATTTTTTTTTGACTTCCCAAAACTTGAAATTTCAAAAAAAATGAAACTTTTCGGGGCACGAAAATCGAGCCTTAAAAAAGAAGTCTAAAAATCAGCAAAATCAGAGTCCGAAAAACAAAACAAATGGCTGCTATGTGCTTAATATATTATTTTTTGACTTCCCAAAACTTAAAATGTCAAAAAAAATGAAACTTTTCGGGGCACGAAAGTCGAGCCCTGAAAAATGACGTCTAAAAATCAGCAACATCAGAGTCCGAAAAACAATACAAATGTATCCTAAGTGCTTCATATATTATTTTTTGACATCCCAAAACTTAAAATGTAAAAAAAAATGAACCTTTTCGGGGCACGAAAATCGAGCCCTGAAAAAAGACGTCTTAAAATTAGCAAAATCAGAGTCCGAAAAACAAAACAAATGGCTCCTAAGTGCTTAATATATTATTTTTTGGATTCCCAAAACTAAAAATGTCAAAAAAAATGAAACTTTTCTGGGCACGAAAGTCGAGCCCTGAAAAATGACGTCTAAAAATCAGCAAAATCAGAGTCCGAAAAACAATACAAATGTCTCATAAGGGCTTAATATATTATTTTTTGAATTCCAAAAACTTAAAATTTCAAAAAAAATGAAACTTTTCGGGGCACGAAAATCGAGCCATGAAAAATGAAGTCTAAAAATCAGCAAAATCAAAGTCCGAAATACAAAACAAATTGGTCCTAAGTGCTTCATATATTATTTTTTGACATCCCAAAACTTGCAATTTAAAAAAAAAAAAAAACTTTTCGGGTCACGAAAATGGAGCCCTGAAAAATGACGTATTAAAATCAGCTAAATAAGAGTCCGAAAAACAAAACAAATGGCTCATATGTGCTTAATATATTATTTTTTGACTTCCCAAAACTTAAAATATCAAAAAAAATGAAACTTTTCGGGGGCACGAAAGTGAAGCCCTGAAAAATGACGTCTAAAAATCAGCAAAATCAGAGTCCAAAAACAATACAAATGTATCCTAAGTGCTTCATATATTATTTTTTGACATCCCAAAACTAGATTTAAAAAAAAATGAAACTTTTCGGGGCACGAAAATCGAGCCCAGAAAAATGAAGTCTAAAAATCAGCAAAATCAAAGTCCGAAATACAAAACAAATTGGTACTAAGTGCTTCATATATTATTTTTTTACTTCCCAAAACTTGCAATTTAAAAAAAAAATAAAACTTTTCGGGGCACGAAAATCGAGCCCTGAAAAATGACGTCTTAAAATCAGCTAAATCAGAGTCCGAAAAACAAAACAAATGGCTCATATGTGCTTAATATATTATTTTTTGACTTCCCAAAACTTAAAATATCAAAAAAAATGAAACTTTTCGGGGCACGAAAGTCAAGCCCTGAAAAATGACGTCTAAAAATCAGCAAAATCAGAGTCCGAAAACAATACAAATGTATCCTAAGTGCTTCATATATTATTTTTTGACATCCCAAAACTTAAAATGTAAAAAAAAATGAACCTTTTCGGGGCACGAAAATCGAGCCCTGAAAAATGACATCTTAAAATCAGCAAAATCATAGTCCGAAAAACAAAACAAATGGCTCCTAAGTGCTTAATATATTATTTTTTGACTTCCCAAAACTTGAAATTTCAATAAAAATGAAACTTTTTGGGGCACGAAAATCGAGCCCTGAAAAATGAAGTCTAAAAATTAGCAAAATCAGAGTCCGAAAAACAATACAAATGTCTCTTAAGGGCTTAATATATTATTTTTTGAATTCCAAAAACTTAAAATTTCAAAAAAAATGAAACTTTTCGGGGCACGAAAATCGAGCCCTGAAAAATGAAGTCTAAAACTCAGCAAAATCAATGTCCGAAAAACAAAAGAAATTGGTCCTAAGTGCTTCATATATTATTTTTTGACTTCCCAAAACATGAAATTTAAAAAAAAAATGAAACTTTTCGGAGGCACGAAAATCGAGCCCTGAAAAATGAAGTCTAAAAATCAGCAAAATAAGAGGTCGAAAAACAAAACAAATGGCTCCTATGTGCTTAATATATTATTTTTTTACTTCCCAAAACTTAAAATGTAAAAAAAAATGAATCTTTTCGGGGCACGAAAATCGAGCCCTGTAAAATGACGTCTTAAAATCAGCAAAATCAGAGTCCGAAAAACAAAACAAATGGCTCCTAAGTGCTTAATATATTATTTTTTGGATTCCCAAAACTTAAAATGTCAAAAAAAATGAAACTTTTCTGGGCACGAAAGTCGAGCCCTGAAAAATGACGTCTAAAAATCAGCAAAATCAGAGTCCGAAAAACAATACAAATGTCTCATAAGGGCTTAATATATTATTTTTTGAATTCCAAAAACTTAAAATTTCAAAAAAAATGAAACTTTTCGGGGCACGAAAATCGAGCCCGGAAAAATATAGTCTAAAAATTAGCAAAATCAAAGTCCGAAAAACAAAACAAATTGGTCCTAAGTGCTTCATATATTATTTTTTGACTTCCCAAAACTTGAAATTTAAAAAAAAATGAAACTTTCGGGGCACGAAAATCAAGCCCTGAAAAATGACGTCTCAAAATCAGCTAAATTAGAGTCCGAAAAACAAAACAAATGGATCATAAGTGCTTAATATATTTTTTTTTGACTTCCCAAAACTTGAAATTTCAAAAAAAAAAGAAACTTTTCGGGGCACGAAAATCGAGCCCTTAAAAAAGAAGTCTAAAAATCAGCAAAATCAGAGTCCGAAAAACAAAACAAATGGCTGCTATGTGCTTAATATATTATTTTTTGACTTCCCAAAACTTAAAATGTCAAAAAAAATGAAACTTTTCGGGGCACGAAAGTCGAGCCCTGAAAAATGACGTCTAAAAATCAGCAAAATCAGAGTCCGAAAAACAATACAAATGTCTCCTAAGTGCTTAATATATTATTTTTTGACTTCCGAAAACTTAAAATTTCAAAAAAAATGAAACTTTTCTAGGCACGAAAATCGAGCCCTGAAAAATGACGTCTAAAAATCAGCAAAATCAGAGTCCGAAAAACAATACAAATGTCTCCTAAGTGCTTAATATATTATTTTTTGACTCCCCAAAACTTGAAATTTAAAAAAAAATTAAACTTTTCGGGGCACGAAAATCGTGCCTGAAAAATGAAGTCTAAAAATCAGCAAAATAAAAGTCCGAAATACAAAACAAATTGGTCCTAAGTGCTTCATATATTATTTTTTGACTTCCCAAAATTTGCAATTTAAAAAAAAAAAAAAACTTTTCGGGGCACGAAAATCGAGCCCTGAAAAATGACGTCTTAAAATCATCTAAATCAGAGTCCGAAAAACAAAACAAATGGCTAATATGTGCTTAATATATTATTTTTTGACTTCCCAAAACTTAAAATATCAAAAAAAATGAAACTTTTTGTGGCACGAAAATCGAGCCCTTAAAAATGAAGTCTAAAAATCAGCAAAATCAGAGTCTGAAAAACAAAACAAATGGCTCCTATGTGCTTAATATATTATTTTTTGACTTCCCAAAACTTAAAATGTCAAAAAAAATGAAACTTTTCGGGGAACGAAAGTCGAGCCCTGAAAAATGACGTCTAAAAATCAGCAACATCAGAGTCCGAAAAACAATACAAATGTATCCTAAGTGCTTCATATATTATTTTTTGGCATCCCAAAACTTAAAATGTAAAAAAAAATGAACCTTTTCGGGGCACGAAAATCGAGCCCTGAAAAATGACGTCTTAAAATCAGCAAAATCAGAGTCCGTAAAACAAAACAAATGGCTCATAAGTGCTTAATATATTATTTTTTGACTTCCCAAAACTTGAAATTTCAAAAAAAATGAAACTTTTCGTAGCACGAAAATCGAGCCCTTAAAAATGAAGTCTAAAAATCAGCAAAATCAGAGTCCGAAAAACAAAACAAATGGCTCCTATGTGCTTAATATATTATTTTTTGACTTCCCAAAACTTAAAATGTCAAAAAAAATTAAACTTTTCGGGGCACGAAAGTCGAGCCCTTAAAAATGACGTCTAAAAATCAGCAACATCAGAGTCCGAAAAACAATACAAATGTATCCTAAGTGCTTCATATATTATTTTTTGACATCCCAAAACTTAAAATGTAAAAAAAAATGAACCTTTTCGGTGCACGAAAATCGAGCCCTGAAAAATGACGTCTTAAAATTAGCAAAATCAGAGTCCGAATAACAAAACAAATGGCTCCTAAGTGCTTAATATATTATTTTTTGGATTCCCAAAACTTAAAATGTCAAAAAAAATGAAACTTTTCTGGGCACGAAAGTCGAGCCCTGAAAAATGACGTCTAAAAATCAGCAAAATCAGAGTCCGAAAAACAATACAAATGTCTCATAAGGGCTTAATATATTATTTTTTGAATTCCAAAAACTTAAAATTTCAAAAAAAATGAAACTTTTCGGGGCACGAAAATCGAGCCCTGAAAAATGAAGTCTAAAAATCAGCAAAATCAAAGTCCGAAATACAAAACAAATTGGTCCTAAGTGCTTCATATATTATTTTTTGACTTCCCAAAACTTGCAATTTAAAAAAAAAAAAAACTTTTTGGGGCACGAAAATCGAGCCCTGAAAAATGACGTCTTAAAATCAGCAAAATAAGAGTCCGAAAAACAAAACAAATGGCTCATATGTGCTTAATATATTATTTTTTGACTTCCCAAAACTTAAAATATCAAAAAAAATGAAACTTTTCGGGGGCACGAAAGTGAAGCCCTGAAAAATGACGTCTAAAAATCAGCAAAATCAGAGTCCAAAAACAATACAAATGTATCCTAAGTGCTTCATATATTATTTTTTGACATCCCAAAACTAGAAATTTAAAAAAAAATGAAACTTTTCGGGGCACGAAAATCGAGCCCTGAAAAATGAAGTCTAAAAATCAGCAAAATCAAAGTCCGAAATACAAAACAAATTGGTCCTAAGTGCTTCATATATTATTTTTTTACTTCCCAAAACTTGCAATTTAAAAAAAAAATAAAACTTTTCGGGGCACGAAAATCGAGCCCTGAAAAATGACGTCTTAAAATCAGCTAAATCAGAGTCCGAAAAACAAAACAAATGGCTCATATGTGCTTAATATATTATTTTTTGACTTCGCAAAACTTAAAATATCAAAAAAAATGAAACTTTTGGGGCACGAAAGTCAAGCCCTGAAAAATGACGTCTAAAAATCAGCAAAATCAGAGTCCGAAAAACAATACAAATGTATCCTAAGTGCTTCATATATTATTTTTTGACATCCCAAAACTTAAAATGTAAAAAAAAATGAACCTTTTCGGGGCACGAAAATCGAGCCCTGAAAAACAAAACAAATGGCTCCTAAGTGCTTAATATATTATTTTTTGACTTCCCAAAACTTGAAATTTCAATAAAAATGAAACTTTTCGGGGCACGAAAATCGAGCCCTGAAAAATGAAGTCTAAAAATTAGCAAAATCAGAGTCCGAAAAACAATACAAATGTCTCTTAAGGGCTTAATATATTATTTTTTGAATTCCAAAAAATTAAAATTTCAAAAAAAATGAAACTTTTCGGGGCACGAAAATCGAGCCCTGAAAAATGAAGTCTAAAACTCAGCAAAATCAATGTCCGAAAAACAAAAGAAATTGGTTCTAAGTGCTTCATATATTATTTTTTGACTTCCCAAAACATGAAATTTAAAAAAAAAATGAAACTTTTCGGGGGCACGAAAATCGAGCCCTAAAAAATGAAGTCTAAAAATCAGCAAAATCAGAGGTCGAAAAACAAAACAAATGGCTCCTATGTGCTTAAAATATTATTTTTTTACTTCCCAAAACTTAAAATGTAAAAAAAAATGAATCTTTTCGGGGCACGAAAATCGAACCCTATAAAATGACGTCTTAAAATCAGCAAAATCAGAGTCCGAAAAACAAAACAAATGGCTCCTAAGTGCTTAATATATTATTTTTTGGATTCCCAAAACTTAAAATGTCAAAAAAAATGAAACTTTTCTGGGCACGAAAGTCAAGCCCTGAAAAATGACGTCTAATAATCAGCAAAATCAGAATCCGAAAAACAATACAAATGTATCCTAAGTGCTGCATATATTATTTTTTGACATCCCAAAACTTAAAATGTAAAAAAAAATGAAACTTTTCGGGGCACGAAAATCGAGCCCTGTAAATGACGTCTTAAAATCAGCAAAATTAGAGTCCGAAAAATAAAACAAAGAGCTCCTAGTGCTTAATATATTATTTTTTGACTTCCCAAAACTTGAAATTTCAAAAAAAATGAAACTTTTCGGGGCACGAAAATCGAGCCCTGAAAAATGAAGTCTAGAAATCAGCAAAATCAAAGTCCGAAATACAAAACAAATTGGTCCTAAGTGCTTCATATATTATTTTTTGACTTCCCAAAACTTGCAATTTAAAAAAAAAAAAAAAACTTTTCGGGGCACGAAAATCGAGCCCCGAAAAAATGACGTCTTAAAATCAGCTAAATCAGAGTCCGAAAAACAAAACAAATGGCTCATATGTGCTTAATATATTATTTTTTGACTTCCCAAAACTTAAAATATCAAAAAAAATGAAACTTTTCGTGGCACGAAAATCGAGCCCTTAAAAATGAAGTCTAAAAATCAGCAAAATCAGAGTCCGAAAAACAAAACAAATGGCTCCTATGTGCTTAATATATTATTTTTTGACTTCCCAAAACTTAAAATGTCAAAAAAAATGAAACTTTTCGGGGCACGAAAGTCGAGCCCTGAAAAATGAAGTCTAAAAATCAGCAACATCAGAGTCCGAAAAACAATACAAATGTATCCTAAGTGCTTCATATATTATTTTTTGACATCCCAAAACTTAAAATGTCAAAAAAAATGAAACTTTTAGGGGCACGAAAGTCGAGCCTTGAAAAATGACGTCTAAAAATCAGCAAAATCAGAGTCCGAAAAACAATACAAATGTCTCCTAAGTGCTTAATATATTATTTTTTGACTTCCCAAAACTTGAAATTTCAAAAAAAATGAAACTTTTCGTAGCACGAAAATCGAGCCCTTAAAAATGAAGTCTAAAAATCAGCAAAATCAGAGTCCGAAAAACAAAACAAATGGCTCCTATGTGCTTAATATATTATTTTTTGGATTCCCAAAACTTAAAATGTCAAAAAAAATGAAACTTTTCTGGGCACGAAAGTCGAGCCCTGAAAAATGACGTCTAAAAATCAGCAAAATCAGAGTCCGAAAAACAATACAAATGTCTCAAAAGGGCTTAATATATTATTTTTTAAATTCCAAAAACTTAAAATTTCAAAAAAAATGAAACTTTTCGGGGCACGAAAATCGAGCCCTGAAAAATGAAGTCTAAAAATCAGCAAAATCAAAGTCCGAAATACAAAACAAATTGGTCCTAAGTGCTTCATATATTATTTTTTGACATCCCAAAACTTGCAATTTAAAAAAAAAAAAAAACTTTTCGGGTCACGAAAATGGAGCCCTGAAAAATGACGTCTTAAAATCAGCTAAATAAGAGTCCGAAAAACAAAACAAATGGCTCATATGTGCTTAATATATTATTTTTTGACTTCCCAAAACTTAAAATATCAATAAAAATGAAACTTTTCGGGGGCACGAAAGTGAAGCCCTGAAAAATGACGTCTAAAAATCAGCAAAATCAGAGTCCAAAAACAATACAAATGTATCCTAAGTGCTTCATATATTATTTTTTGACATCCCAAAACTAGAAATTTAAAAAAAAATGAAACTTTTCGGGGCACGAAAATCGAGCCCAGAAAAATGAAGTCTAAAAATCAGCAAAATCAAAGTCCGAAATACAAAACAAATTGGTCCTAAGTGCTTCATATATTATTTTTTTACTTCCCAAAACTTGCAATTTAAAAAAAAAATAAAACTTTTCGGGGCACGAAAATCGAGCCCTGAAAAATGACGTCTTAAAATCAGCTAAATCAGAGTCCGAAAAACAAAACAAATGGCTCATATGTGCTTAATATATTATTTTTTGACTTCCCAAAACTTAAAATATCAAAAAAAAATGAAACTTTTCGGGGCACGAAAGTCAAGCCCTGAAAAATGACGTCTAAAAATCAGCAAAATCAGAGTCCGAAAAACAATACAAATGTATCCTAAGTGCTTCATATATTATTTTTTGACATCCCAAAACTTAAAATGTAAAAAAAAATGAACCTTTTCGGGGCACGAAAATCGAGCCCTGAAAAATGACATCTTAAAATCAGCAAAATCATAGTCCGAAAAACAAAACAAATGGCTCCTAAGTGCTTAATATATTATTTTTTGACTTCCCAAAACTTGAAATTTCAATAAAAATGAAACTTTTTGGGGCACGAAAGTCGAGCCCTGAAAAATGACGTCTAAAAATCAGCAAAATCAGAGTCCGAAAAACAATACAAATGTCTCATAAGGGCTTAATATATTATTTTTTGAATTCCAAAAACTTAAAATTTCAAAAAAAATGAAATTTTCGGAGCACGAAAATCGAGCCCGGAAAAATATAGTCTAAAAATTAGCAAAATCAAAGTCTGAAAAACAAAACAAATTGGTCCTAAGTGCTTCATATATTATTTTTTGACTTCCCAAAACTTGAAATTTAAAAAAAAATGAAACTTTCGGGGCACGAAAATTAAGCCCTGAAAAATGACGTCTCAAAATCAGCTAAATTAGAGTCCGAAAAAAAAACAAATGGATCATAAGTGCTTAATATATTTTTTTTTGACTTCCCAAAACTTGAAATTTCAAAAAAAAAAGAAACTTTTCGGGGCACGAAAATCGAGCCCTTAAAAAAGAAGTCTAAAAATCAGCAAAATCAGAGTCCGAAAAACAAAACAAATGGCTGCTATGTGCTTAATATATTATTTTTTGACTTCCCAAAACTTAAAATGTCAAAAAAAATGAAACTTTTCGGGGCACGAAAGTCGAGCCCTGAAAAATGACGTCTAAAAATCAGCAAAATCAGAGTCCGAAAAACAATACAAATGTCTCCTAAGTGCTTAATATATTATTTTTTGACTTCCGAAAACTTAAAATTTAAAAAAAATGAAACTTTTCTAGGCACGAAAATCGAGCCCTGAAAAATGACGTCTAAAAATCAGCAAAATCAGAGTCCGAAAAACAATACAAATGTCTCCTAAGTGCTTAATATATTATTTTTTGACTTCCCAAAACTTGAAATTTAAAAAAAAATGAAACTTTTCGGGGCACGAAAATCGTGGCTGAAAAATGAAGTCTAAAAATCAGCAAAATCAAAGTCCGAAATACAAAACAAATTGGTCCTAAGTGCTTCATATATTATTTTTTGACTTCCCAAAATTTGCAATTTAAAAAAAAAATAAAACTTTTCGGGGCACGAAAATCGAGCCCTGAAAAATGACGTCTTAAAATCATCTAAATCAGAGTCCGAAAAACAAAACAAATGGCTAATATGTGCTTAATATATTATTTTTTGACTTCCCAAAACTTAAAATATCAAAAAAAATGAAACTTTTTGTGGCACGAAAATCGAGCCCTTAAAAATGAAGTCTAAAAATCAGCAAAATCAGAGTCCGAAAAACAAAACAAATGGCTCCTATGTGCTTAATATATTATTTTTTGACTTCTCAAAACTTAAAATGTCAAAAAAAATGAAACTTTTCGGGGAACGAAAGTCGAGCCCTGAAAAATGACGTCTAAAAATCAGCAACATCAGAGTCCGAAAAACAATACAAATGTATCCTAAGTGCTTCATATATTATTTTTTGGCATCCCAAAACTTAAAATGTAAAAAAAAATGAACCTTTTCGGGGCACGAAAATCGAGCCCTGAAAAATGACGTCTTAAAATCAGCAAAATCAGAGTCCGTAAAACAAAACAAATGGCTCCTAAGTGCTTAATATATTATTTTTTGACTTCCCAAAACTTGAAATTTCAAAAAAAATGAAACTTTTCGTAGCACGAAAATCGAGCCCTTAAAAATGAAGTCTAAAAATCAGCAAAATCAGAGTCCGAAAAACAAAACAAATGGCTCTTATGTGCTTAATATATTATTTTTTAACTTCCCAAAACTTAAAATGTCAAAAAAAATTAAACTTTTCGGGGCACGAAAGTCAAGCCCTTAAAAATGACGTCTAAAAATCAGCAACATCAGAGTCCGAAAAACAATACAAATGTATCCTAAGTGCTTCATATATTATTTTTTGACATCCCAAAACTTAAAATGTAAAAAAAAATGAACCTTTTCGGTGCACGAAAATCGAGCCCTGAAAAATGACGTCTTAAAATTAGCAAAATCAGAGTCCGAATAACAAAACAAATGGCTCCTAAGTGCTTAATATATTATTTTTTGGATTCCCAAAACTTAAAATGTCAAAAAAAATGAAACTTTTCTGGGCACGAAAGTCGAGCCCTGAAAAATGACGTCTAAAAATCAGCAAAATCAGAGTCCGAAAAACAATACAAATGTCTCATAAGGGCTTAATATATTATTTTTTGAATTCCAAAAACTTAAAATTTCAAAAAAAATGAAACTTTTCGGGGCATGAAAATCGAGCCCTGAAAAATGAAGTCTAAAAATCAGCAAAATCAAAGTCCGAAATACAAAACAAATTGGTCCTAAGTGCTTCATATATTATTTTTTGACTTCCCAAAACTTTCAATTTAAAAAAAAAATAAAACTTTTCGGGGCACGAAAATCGAGCCCTGAAAAATGACGTCTTAAAATCAGCTAAATAAGAGTCCGAAAAACAAAACAAATGGCTCATATGTGCTTAATATATTATTTTTTGACTTCCCAAAACTTAAAATATCAAAAAAAATGAAACTTTTCGGGGGCACGAAAGTGAAGCCCTGAAAAATGACGTCTAAAAATCAGCAAAATCAGAGTCCAAAAACAATACAAATGTATCCTAAGTGCTTCATATATTATTTTTTGACATCCCAAAACTAGAAATTTAAAAAAAAATGAAACTTTTCGGGGCACGAAAATCGAGCCCTGAAAAATGAAGTCTAAAAATCAGCAAAATCAAAGTCCGAAATACAAAACAAATTGGTCCTAAGTGCTTCATATATTATTTTTTTACTTCCCAAAACTTGCAATTTAAAAAAAAAAAAAAAACTTTTCGGGGCACGAAAATCGAGCCGTGAAAAATGACGTCTTAAAATCAGCTAAATCAGAGTCCGAAAAACAAAACAAATGGCTCATATGTGCTTAATATATTATTTTTTGACTTCGCAAAACTTAAAATATCAAAAAAAATGAAACTTTTCGGGGCACGAAAGTCAAGCCCTGAAAAATGACGTCTAAAAATCAGCAAAATCAGAGTCCGAAAAACAATACAAATGTATCCTAAGTGCTTCATATATTATTTTTTGACATCCCAAAACTTAAAATGTAAAAAAAAATGAACCTTTTCGGGGCACGAAAATCGAGCCCTGAAAAACAAAACAAATGGCTCCTAAGTGCTTAATATATTATTTTTTGACTTCCCAAAACTTGAAATTTCAATAAAAATGAAACTTTTCGGGGCACGAAAATCGAGCCCTGAAAAATGAAGTCTAAAAATTAGCAAAATCAGAGTCCGAAAAACAATACAAATGTCTCTTAAGGCTTAATATATTATTTTTTGAATTCCAAAAAATTAAAATTTCAAAAAAAATGAAACTTTTCGGGGCACGAAAATCGAGCCCTGAAAAATGAAGTCTAAAACTCAGCAAAATCAATGTCCGAAAAACTAAACAAATGGCTCCTAAGTGCTTAATATATTATTTTTTGACTTCCCAAAACTTAAAATGTCAAAAAAAATGAAACTTTTCTAGGCACGAAAGTCGAGCCCTGAAAAATTACGTCTAAAAATCAGCAAAATCAGAGTCCGAAAAACAATACAAATGTCTCCTAAGTGCTTAATTTATTATTTTTTGACTTTCCAAAACTTGAAATTTCAAAAAAAATGAAACTTTTAGGGCACGAAAATCGAGCCCTGAAAAATGAAGTCTAAAAATCAGCAAAATCAAAGTCCGAAATACAAAACAAATTGGTCCTAAGTGCTTCATATATTATTTTTTGACTTCCCAAAACTTGTAATTTAAAAAAAAAAAAAAAACTTTTCGGGGCACGAAAATCGAGCCCTGAAAAATGACGTCTTAAAATTAGCTAAATCAGAGTCCGAAAAACAAAACAAATGGCTCATATGTGCTTAATATATTATTTTTTGACTTCCCAAAACTTAAAATATCAAAAAAAATGAAACTTTTCGGGGCACGAAACTCAAGCCCTGAAAAATGACGTCTAAAAATCAGCAAAATCAGAGTCCGAAAAACAATACAAATGTATCCTAAGTGCTTCATATATTATTTTTTGACATCCCAAAACTTAAAATGTAAAAAAAAATGAACCTTTTCGGGGCACGAAAATCGAGCCCTGAAAAATGACATCTTAAAATCAGCAAAATCATAGTCCGAAAAACAAAACAAATGGCTCCTAAGTGCTTAATATATTATTTTTTGACTTCCCAAAACTTGAAATTTCAATAAAAATAAAACTTTTCGGGGCACGAAAATCGAGCCCTGAAAAATGAAGTCTAAAAATTAGCAAAATCAGAGTCCGAAAAACAATACAAATGTCTCTTAAGGGATTAATATATTATTTTTTGAATTCCAAAAACTTAAAATTTCAAAAAAAATGAAACTTTTCGGGGCACGAAAGTCGAGCCCTGAAAAATGACGTCTAACACTCAGCAAAATCAGAGTCCGAAAAACAATACAAATGTCTCCTAAGTGCTTAATTTATTATTTTTTGACTTCCCAAAACTTGAAATTTCAAAAAAAATGAAACTTTTCGGGGCACGAAAATCGAGCCCTGAAAAATGAAGTCTAAAAATCAGCAAAATCAAAGTCCGAAATAAAAAACAAATTGGTCCTAAGTGCTTCATATATTATTTTTTGACTTCCCAAAACTTGCAATTTAAAAAAAAAAAAAAAACTTTTCGGGGCACGAAAATCGAGCCCTGAAAAATGACGTCTTAAAATTAGCTAAATCAGAGTCCGAAAAACAAAACAAATGGCTCATATGTGCTTAATATATTATTTTTTGACTTCCCAAAACTTAAAATATCAAAAAAAATGAAACTTTTCGGGGCACGAAACTCAAGCCCTGAAAAATGACGTCTAAAAATCAGCAAAATCAGAGTCCGAAAAACAATACAAATGTATCCTAAGTGCTTCATATATTATTTTTTGACATCCCAAAACTTAAAATGTCAAAAAAAATGAAACTTTTAGGGGCACGAAAGTCGAGCCCTGAAAAATGACGTCTAAAAATCAGCAAAATCAGAATCCGAAAAACAATACAAATGTCTCCTAAGTGCTTAATATATTATTTTTTGACTTCCCAAAACTTGAAATTTCAAAAAAAATGAAACTTTTCGTAGCACGAAAATCGAGCCCTTAAAAATGAAGTCTAAAAATCAGCAAAATCAGAGTCCGAAAAACAAAACAAATGGCTCCTATGTGCTTAATATATTATTTTTTGGATTCCCAAAACTTAAAATGTCAAAAAAAATGAAACTTTTCTGGGCACGAAAGTCGAGCCCTGAAAAATGACGTCTAAAAATCAGCAAAATCAGAGTCCGAAAAACAATACAAATGTCTCATAAGGGCTTAATATATTATTTTTTGAATTCCAAAAACTTAAAATTTAAAAAAAAATGAAACTTTTCGGGGCACGAAAATCGAGCCCTGAAAAATGACGTCTTGAAATTAGCTAAATCAGAGTCCGAAAAACAAAACAAATGGCTCATATGTGCTTAATATATTATTTTTTGACTTCCCAAAACTTAAAATATCAAAAAAAATGAAACTTTTCGGGGCACGAAACTCAAGCCCTGAAAAATGACGTCTAAAAATAAGCAAAATCGGAGTCCGAAAAACAATACAAATGTATCCTAAGTGCTTCATATATTATTTTTTGACATCCCAAAACTTAAAATGTAAAAAAAAATGAACCTTTTCGGGGCACGAAAATCGAGCCCTGAAAAATGACATCTTAAAATCAGCAAAATCATAGTCCGAAAAACAAAACAAATGGCTCCTAAGTGCTTAATATATTATTTTTTGACTTCCCAAAACTTAAAATGTCAAAAAAAATGAAACTTTTCTAGGCACGAAAGTCGAGCCCTGAAAAATGACGTCTAAAAATCAGCAAAATCAGAGTCCGAAAAACAAAACAAATGGCTCCTAAGTGCTTAATATATTAGTTTTTGACTTCCCAAAACTTAAAATGTCAAAAAAAATGAAACATTTCTAGGCACGAAAGTCGAGCCCTGAAAAATAACGTCTAAAAATCAGCAAAATCAGAGTCCGAAAAACAATACAAATGTCTCCTAAGTGCTTAATTTATTATTTTTTGACTTCCCAAAACTTGAAATTTCAAAAAAAACGAAACTTTTCGGGGCACGAAAATCGAGCCCTGAAAAATGAAGTCTAAAAATCAGCAAAATCAAAGTCCGAAATACAAAACAAATTGGTCCTAAGTGCTTCATATATTATTTTTTGACTTCCCAAAACTTGTAATTTAAAAAAAAAAAAAAAACTTTTCGGGGCACGAAAATCGAGCCCTGAAAAATGACGTCTTAAAATTAGCTAAATCAGAGTCCGAAAAACAAAACAAATGGCTCATATGTGCTTAATATATTATTTTTTGACTTCCCAAAACTTAAAATATCAAAAAAAATGAAACTTTTCGGGGCACGAAACTCAAGCCCTGAAAAATGACGTCTAAAAATCAGCAAAATCAGAGTCCGAAAAACAATACAAATGTATCCTAAGTGCTTCATATATTATTTTTTGACATCCCAAAACTTAAAATGTCAAAAAAAATGAAACTTTTAGGGGCACGAAAGTCGAGCCCTGAAAAATGACGTCTAAAAATCAGCAAAATCAGAATCCGAAAAACAATACAAATGTCTCCTAAGTGCTTAATATATTATTTTTTGACTTCCCAAAACTTGAAATTTCAAAAAAAATGAAACTTTTCGTAGCACGAAAATCGAGCCCTTAAAAATGAAGTCTAAAAATCAGCAAAATCAGAGTCCGAAAAACAAAACAAATGGCTCCTATGTGCTTAATATATTATTTTTTGGATTCCCAAAACTTAAAATGTCAAAAAAAATGAAACTTTTCTGGGCACGAAAGTCGAGCCCTGAAAAATGACGTCTAAAAATCAGCAAAATCAGAGTCCGAAAAACAATACAAATGTCTCATAAGGGCTTAATATATTATTTTTTGAATTCCAAAAACTTAAAATTTAAAAAAAAATGAAACTTTTCGGGGCACGAAAATCGAGCCCTGAAAAATGACGTCTTGAAATTAGCTAAATCAGAGTCCGAAAAACAAAACAAATGGCTCATATGTGCTTAATATATTATTTTTTGACTTCCCAAAACTTAAAATATCAAAAAAAATGAAACTTTTCGGGGCACGAAACTCAAGCCCTGAAAAATGACGTCTAAAAATAAGCAAAATCGGAGTCCGAAAAACAATACAAATGTATCCTAAGTGCTTCATATATTATTTTTTGACATCCCAAAACTTAAAATGTAAAAAAAAATGAACCTTTTCGGGGCACGAAAATCGAGCCCTGAAAAATGACATCTTAAAATCAGCAAAATCATAGTCCGAAAAACAAAACAAATGGCTCCTAAGTGCTTAATATATTATTTTTTGACTTCCCAAAACTTAAAATGTCAAAAAAAATGAAACTTTTCTAGGCACGAAAGTCGAGCCCTGAAAAATAACGTCTAAAAATCAGCAAAATCAGAGTCCGAAAAACAATACAAATGTCTCCTAAGTGCTTAATTTATTATTTTTTGACTTCCCAAAACTTGAAATTTCAAAAAAAATGAAACTTTTCGGGGCACGAAAATCGAGCCCTGAAAAATGAAGTCTAAAAATCAGCAAAATCAAAGTCCGAAATACAAAACAAATTGGTCCTAAGTGCTTCATATATTATTTTTTGACTTCCCAAAACTTGTAATTTAAAAAAAAAAAACAAACTTTTCGGGGCACGAAAATCGAGCCCTGAAAAATGACGTCTTGAAATTAGCTAAATCAGAGTCCGAAAAACAAAACAAATGGCTCATATGTGCTTAATATATTATTTTTTGACTTCCCAAAACTTAAAATATCAAAAAAAATGAAACTTTTCGGGGCACGAAACTCAAGCCCTGAAAAATGACGTCTAAAAATCAGCAAAATCGGAGTCCGAAAAACAATACAAATGTATCCTAAGTGCTTCATATATTATTTTTTGACATCCCAAAACTTAAAATGTAAAAAAAAATGAACCTTTTCGGGGCACGAAAATCGAGCCCTGAAAAATGACATCTTAAAATCAGCAAAATCATAGTCCGAAAAACAAAACAAATGGCTCCTAAGTGCTTAATATATTATTTTTTGACTTCCCAAAACTTAAAAAGTCAAAAAAAATGAAACTTTTCTAGGCACGAAAGTCGAGCCCTGAAAAATGACGTCTAAAAATCAGCAAAATCAGAGTCCGAAAAACAATACAAATGTCTCATAAGGGCTTAATATATTATTTTTTGAATTCCAAAAACTTAAAATTTCAAAAAAAATGAAACTTTTCGGGGCACGAAAAACGAGCCCTGAAAAATGAAGTCTAAAAATCAGCAAAATCAAAGTCCGAAATACAAAACAAATTGGACCTAAGTGCTTCATATATTATTTTTTGACTTCCCAAAACTTGCAATTTAAAAAAAAAAAAAAACTTTTCGGGGCACGAAAATCGAGCCCTGAAAAATGACGTCTTAAAATCAGCTAAATAAGAGTCCGAAAAACAAAACAAATGGCTCATATGTGCTTAATATATTATTTTTTGACTTCCCAAAATTTAAAATGTAAAAAAAAATGAAACTTTTCGGGGCACGAAAGTCGAGCCCTGAAAAATGACGTCTAAAAACAGCAAAATCAGAGTCCGAAAAACAATACAAATGTCTCCTAAGTGCTTAATATATTATTTTTTGACTTCCCAAAATTTGAAATTTAAAAAAAAATGAAACTTTTCGGGGCACGAAAATCGAGCCCTGAAAAATGAAGTCTAAAAATCATCAAAATCAGAGTCCGAAAAACAAAACAAATGGCTCCTAAGTGCTTAATATATTATATTTTGACTTCCCAAAACTTAAAATGTCAAAAAAAATGAAACTTTTCTAGGTACGAAAGTCGAGCCCTGAAAAATAACGTCTAAAAATCAGCAAAATCAGAGTCCGAAAAACAATACAAATGTCTCCTAAGTGCTTAATTTATTATTTTTTGACTTCCCAAAACTTGAAATTTCAAAAAAAATGAAACTTTTCGGGGCACGAAAATCGAGCCCTGAAAAATGAAGTCTAAAAATCAGCAAAATCAAAGTCCGAAATACAAAACAAATTGGTCCTAAGTGCTTCATATATTATTTTTTGACTTCCCAAAACTTGCAATTTAAAAAAAAAAAAAAAACTTTTCGGGGCACGAAAATCGAGCCCTGAAAAATGACGTCTTAAAATTAGCTAAATCAGAGTCCGAAAAACAAAACAAATGGCTCATATGTGCTTAATATATTATTTTTTGACTTCCCAAAACTTAAAATATCGAAAAAAATGAAACTTTTCGGGGAACGAAACTCAAGCCCTGAAAAATGACGTCTAAAAATCAGCAAAATCAGAGTCCGAAAAACAATACAAATGTATCCTAAGTGCTTCATATATTATTTTTTGACATCCCAAAACTTAAAATGTAAAAAAAAATGAACCTTTTCGGGGCACGAAAATCGAGCCCTGAAAATTGACATCTTAAAATCAGCAAAATCATAGTCCGAAAAACAAAACAAATGGCTCCTAAGTGCTTAATATATTATTTTTTGACTTCCCAAAACTTAAAATATCAAAAAAAATGAAACTTTTCGGGGAACGAAAGTCGAGCCCTGAAAAATGACGTCTAAAAATCAGCAAAATCAGAGTCCGAAAAACAATACAAATGTATCCTAAGTGCTTCATATATTATTTTTTGACATCCCAAAACTTAAAATGTAAAAAAAAATGAACATTTTCGGTGCACGAAAATCGAGCCCTGAAAAATGACGTATTAAAATCAGCAAAATCAGAGTCCGAAAAACAAAACAAATGGCTCCTAAGTGCTTAATATATTATTTTTTGACTTCCCAAAACATGAAATTTCAATAAAAATTAAACTTTTCGGGGCACGAAAATCGAGCCCTGCAAAATGAAGTCTAAAAATTAGCAAAATCAGAGTCCGAAAAACAAAACAAATGGCTCCTATGTGCTTAATATATTATTTTTGGACTTCCCAAAACTTAAAATGTCAAAAAAAATGAAACTTTTCGGGGCACGAAAGTCGAGCCCTGAAAAATGACGTCTAAAAATCAGCAACATCAGAGTCCGAAAAACAGTACAAATGTATCCTAAGTGCTTCATATATTATTTTTTGACATCCCAAAACTTAAAATGTAAAAAAAAAAGAACCTTTTCGGGGCACGAAAATCGAGCCCTGAAAAATGACGTCTTAAAATCACCAAAATCAAAGTCCGAAAAACAAAACAAATGGCTCATAAGTTCTTAATTTATTATATTTTGACTTCCCAAAACTTAAAATGTCAAATAAAATGAAACTTTTCTGGGCACGAAAATCGAGCCCTGAAAAATGAAGTCTAAAAATCAGCAAAATCAAAGTCCGAAATACAAAACAAATTGGTCCTAAGTGCTTCATATATTATTTTTTGACTTCCCAAAACTTGCAATTTAAAAAAAAAAAAAAACTTTTCGGGGCAAGAAAATCGAGCCCTGAAAAAATGACGTCTTAAAATCAGCTAAATCAGAGTTCGAAAAACAAAACAAATGGCTCCTATGTGCTTAATATATTATTTTTTGACTTCCCAAAACTTAAAATATCAAAAAAAATGAAACTTTTCGTGGCACGAAAATCGAGCCCTTAAAAATGAAGTCTAAAAATCAGCAAAACCAGAGTCCGAAAAACAAAACAAATGGCTCCTATGTGCTTAATATATTATTTTTTGACTTCCCAAAACTTAAAATGTCAAAAAAATGAAACTTTTCGTGGCACGAAAGTCGAGCCCTGAAAAATGACGTCTAAAAATCAGCAACATCAGAGTCCGAAAAACAATACAAATGTATCCTAAGTGCTTCATATATTATTTTTTGACATCCCAAAACTTAAAATGTAAAAAAAAATGAACCTTTTCGGGGCACGAAAATCGAGCCCTGAAAAATGACGTCTTAAAATCAGCAAAATCAGAGTCCGAAAAACAAAACAAATGGCTCCTAAGTGCTTAATATATTATTTTTTGACTTCCCAAAACTTGAAATTTCAAAAAAAATGAAACTTTTCGTAGCACGAAAATCGAGCCCTTAAAAATGAAGTCTAAAAATCAGCAAAATCAGAGTCCGAAAAACAAAACAAATGGCTCCTATGTGCTTAATATATTATTTTTTGACTTCCCAAAACTTAAAATGTCAAAAAAAATGAAACTTTTCAGGGCACGAAAGTCGAGCCCTGAAAAATGACGTCTAAAAATCTGCAACATCAGAGTCCGAAAAACTATACAAATGTATCCTAAGTGCTTCATATATTATTTTTCGACTACCCAAAATTTAAAATGTAAAAAAAAATGAACCTTTTCGGTGAACGAAAATCGAGCCCTGAAAAATGACGTCTTAAAATTAGCAAAATCAGAGTCCGAAAAACAAAACAAATGGCTCCTAAGTGCTTAATATATTATTTTTTGACTTCCCAAAACTTAAAATGTCAAAAAAAATGAAACTTTTCTGGGCACGAAAGTCGAGCCCTGAAAAATGACGTCTAAAAATCAGCAAAATCAGAGTCCGAAAAACAATACAAATGTCTCATAAAGGCTTAATATATTATTTTTTGAATTCCAAAAACTTAAAATTTCAAAAAAAATTAAACTTTTCGGGGCACGAAAATCGAGCCCTGAAAAATGAAGTCTAAAAATCAGCAAAATCAAAGTTCGAAATACAAAACAAATTGGTCCTAAGTGCTTCATATATTATTTTTTGACTTCCCAAAACTTGCAATTTAAAAAAAAAATAAAACTTTTCGGGGCACGAAAATCGAGCCCTGAAAAATGACGTCTTAAAATCAGCTAAATAAGAGTCCGAAAAACAAAACAAATGGCTCATATGTGCTTAATATATTATTTTTTGACTTCCCAAAACTTAAAATATCAAAAAAAATGAAACTTTTCGGGGCACGAAAGTGAAGCCCTGAAAAATGACGTCTAAAAATCAGCAAAATCAGAGTCCGAAAAACAATACAAATGTATCCTAAGTGCTTCATATATTATTTTTTGACATCCCAAAACTAGAAATTTCAAAAAAAATGAAACTTTTCGGGGCACGAAAATCGAGCCCTGAAAAATGAAGTCTAAAAATCAGCAAAATCAAAGTCCGAAATACAAAACAAATTGGTCCTAAGTGCTTCATATATTATTTTTTTACTTCCCAAAACTTGCAATTTAAAAAAAAAATAAAACTTTTCGGGGCACGAAAATCGAGTCCTGAGAAATGACGTCTTAAAATCAGCTAAATCAGAGTCCGAAAAACAAAACAAATGGCTCATATGTGCTTAATATATTATTTTTTGACTTCCCAAAACTTAAAATATCAAAAAAAATGAAACTTTTCGGGGCACGAAAGTCAAGCCCTGAAAAATGACGTCTAAAAATCAGCAAAATCAGAGTCCGAAAAACAATACAAATGTATTCGAAGTGCTTCATATATTATTTTTTGACATCCCAAAACTTAAAATGTAAAAAAAAATGAACCTTTTTGGGGCACGAAAATCGAGCCCTGAAAAATGACATCTTAAAATCAGCAAAATCATAGTCCGAAAAACAAAACAAATGGCTCCTAAGTGCTTAATATATTATTTTTTGACTTCCCAAAACTTGAAATTTCAATAAAAATGAAACTTTTCGGGGCACGAAAATCGAGCCCTGAAAAATGAAGTCTAAAAATTAGCAAAATCAGAGTCCGTAAAACAATACAAATGTCTCTTATGGGCTTAATATATTATTTTTTGAATTCCAAAAACTTAAAATTTCAAAAAAAATGAAACTTTTCGGGGCACGAAAATCGAGTCCTGAAAAATGAAGTCTAAAAATCAGCAAAATCAAAGTCCGAAATACAAAACAAATTGGTCCTATGTGCTTCATATATTATTTTTTTACTTCCCAAAACTTTCAATTTAAAAAAAAAAAAAAACTTTTCGGGGCACGAAAATCGAGTCCTGAGAAATGACGTCTTAAAATCAGCTAAATCAGAGTCCGAAAAACAAAACAAATGGCTCATATGTGCTTAATATATTATTTTTTGACTTCCCAAAACTTAAAATATTAAAAAAAATGAAACTTTTCGGGGCACGAAAGTCAAGCCCTGAAAAATGACGTCTAAAAATCAGCAAAATCAGAGTCCGAAAAACAATACAAATGTATCCTAAGTGCTTCATATATTATTTTTTGACATCCCAAAACTTAAAATGTAAAAAAAAATGAACCTTTTCGGGGCACGAAAATCGAGCCCTGAAAAATGACGTCTTAAAATCAGCAAAATCAGAGTCCTAAAAACAAAACAAATGGCTCCTAAGTGCTTAATATATTATTTTTTGACTTCCCAAAACTTGAAATTTCAAAAAAAATGAAACTTTTCGGGGGCACGAAAATCGAGCCCTGAAAAATGAAGTCTAAAAATCAGCAAAATCATAGGTCGAAAAACAAAACAAATGGCTCCTATGTGCTTAATATATTATTTTTTGACTTCCCAAAACTTAAAATGTAAAAAAAAATGAAACTTTTCGGGTCCCCAAAGTCGAGCCCCGAAAAATGACGTCTACAAGTCACCAAAATCAGAGTCCGAAAATCAATACAAATGTCTCCTATGTGCTTAAAATATTATTTTTTGAATTCCAAAAACTTAAAATTTAAAAAAAAATGAAACTTTTCGGGGCACGAAAGTCGAGCCCTGAAAAATGACGTCAAAAAATCGGCAAAATCAGAGTCCGAAAAACAATACAAATGTATCCTAAGTGCTGCATATATTATTTTTTGACATCCCAAAACTTAAAATGTAAAAAAAAATGAAACTTTTCGGGGCACGAAAATCGAGCCCTATAAAATTACGTCTTAAAATCGGCAAAATCAGAATCCGAAAAACAAAACAAATGGCTCCTAAGTGCTTAATATATTATTTTTTGACTTCCCAAAACTTAAAATGTCAAAAAAAATGAAACTTTTCTGGGCACGAAAGTCGAGCCCTGAAAAATGACGTCTAAAAATCAGCAAAATAAGAGTCCGAAAAACAATACAAATGTCTCATAAGGGCTTAATATATTATTTTTTGAATTCCAAAAACTTAAAATTTCAAAAAAAATGAAACTTTTCGGGGCACGAAAATCGAGCCCTGAAAAATGAAGTCTAAAAATCAGCAAAATCAAAGTCCGAAAAACAAAACAAATTGGTCCTAAGTGCTTCATATATTATTTTTTGACTTCCCAAAACTTGAAATTTAAAAAAAAATGAAACTTTCGGGGCACGAAAATCAAGCCCTAAAAAATAACGTCTTAAAATCAGCTAAATTAGAGTCCGAAAAACAAAACAAATGGATCATAAGTGCTTAATATATTTTTTTTTGACTTCCCAAAACTTGAAATTTCAAAAAAAATGAAACTTTTCGGGGCACGAAAATCGAGCCCTTAAAAAAGAAGTCTAAAAATCAGCAAAATCAGAGTCCGAAAAACAAAACAAATGGCTGCTATGTGCTTAATATATTATTTTTTGACTTCCCAAAACTTAAAATGTCAAAAAAAATGAAACTTTTCGGGGCACGAAAGTCGAGCCCTGAAAAATGACGTCTAAAAATCAGTAAAATCAGAGTCCGAAAAATAATACAAATGTCTCCTAAGTGCTTAATATATTATTTTTTGACTTCCGAAAACTTAAAATTTCAAAAAGAATGAAACTTTTCGAGGCACGAAAATCGAGCCCTGAAAAATGAAGTCTAAAAATCAGAAAATCAGAGTCCGAAAAACAAAACAAATGGCTCCTAAGTGCTTAATATATTATTTTTTGACTTCCCAAAACTTAAAATGTCAAAAAAAATGAAACTTTTCTAGGCACGAAAGTCGAGCCCTGAAAAATTACGTCTAAAAATCAGCAAAATCAGAGTCCGAAAAACAATACAAATGTCTCCTAAGTGCTTAATATATTATTTTTTGACTTCCCAAAACTTGAAATTTCAAAAAAAATGAAACTTTTCGGGGCAGGAAAATCGTGCCCTGAAAAATGAAGTCTAAAAATCAGCAAAATCAAAGTCCGAAATACAAAACAAATTGGTCCTAAGTGCTTCATATATTATTTTTTGACTTCCCAAAACTTGCAATTTAAAAAAAAAAAAAAAACTTTTCGGGGGCACGAAAATCGAGCCCTGAAAAATGACGTCTTAAAATCAGCTAAATCAGAGTCCGAAAAACAAAACAAATGGCTCATATGTGCTTAATATATTATTTTTTGACTTCCCAAAACTTAAAATATTAAAAAAAATGAAACTTTTCGGGGAACGAAAGTCGAGCCTTGAAAAATGACGTCTAAAAATCAGCAAAATCAGAGTCCGAAAAACAATACAAATGTATCATAAGTGCTTCATATATTATTTTTTGACATCCCAAAACTTAAAATGTAAAAAAAAATGAACCTTTTCGGTGCACGAAAATCGAGCCCTGAAAAATGACGTCTTAAAATCAGCAAAATCAGAGTCCGAAAAACAAAACAAATGGCTCCTAAGTGCTTAATATATTATTTTTTGACTTCCCAAAACTAGAAATTTCAATAAAAATGAAACTTTTCGGGGCACGAAAATCGAGCCCTGAAAAATGAAGTCTAAAAATTAGCAAAATCAGAGTCCGAAAAACAAAACAAATGGCTCCTATGTGCTTAATATATTATTTTTGGACTTCCCAAAACTTAAAATGTCAAAAAAAATGAAACTTTTCGGGACACGAAAGTCGAGCCCTGAAAAATTACGTCTAAAAATCAGCAACATCAGAGTCCGAAAAAAAATACAAATGTATCCTAAGTGCTTCATATATTATTTTTTGACATCCCAAAACTTCAAATGTAAAAAAAAAAGAACCTTTTCGGGGTACGAAAATCGAGCCCTGAAAAATGACGTCTTAAAATCAGCAAAATCAGCGTCCGAAAAACAAAACAAATGGCTCCTAAGTTCTTAATTTATTATATTTTGACTTCCCAAAACTTAAAATGTCAAAAAAAATGAAACTTTTCTGGGCACGAAAGTCAAGCCCTGAATAATGACGTCTAATAATCAGCAAAATCAGAATCCGAAAAACAATACAAATGTATCCTAAGTGCTGCATATATTATTTTTTGACATCCCAAAACTTAAAATGTAAAAAAAAATGAAACTTTTCGGGTCACGAAAATCGAGCCCTGTAAATAACGTCTTAAAATCAGCAAAATTAGAGTCCGAAAAATAAAACAAATAGCTCCTAAGTGCTTAATATATTATTTTTTGACTTCCCAAAACTTGAAATTTCAATAAAAATGAAACTTTTCGTGGCACGAAAATCGAGCACTGAAAAATGAAGTCTAAAAATTAGCAAAATCAGAGTCCGAAAAACAAAACAAATGGCGCCTATGTGCTTAATATATTATTTTTGGACTTCCCAAAACTTAAAATGTCAAAAAAAATGAAACTTTTCGGGGCACGAAAGTCGAGCCCTGAAAAATGACGTCTAAAAATCAGCAACATCATAGTACGAAAAACAATACAAATGTATCATAAGTGCTTCATATATTATTTTTTGACATCCCAAAACTTAAAATGTAAAAAAAAATGAACCTTTTCGGTGCACGAAAATCGAGCCCTGAAAAATGACGTCTTAAAATCAGCAAAATCAGAGTCCGAAAAACAAAACAAATGGCTCCTAAGTGCTTAATATATTATTTTTTGACTTCCCAAAACTAGAAATTTCAATAAAAATGAAACTTTTCGGGGCACGAAAATCGAGCCCTGAAAAATGAAGTCTAAAAATTAGCAAAATCAGAGTCCGAAAAACAAAACAAATGGCTCCTATGTGCTTAATATATTATTTTTGGACTTCCCAAAACTTAAAATGTCAAAAAAAATGAAACTTTTCGGGACACGAAAGTCGAGCCCTGAAAAATTACGTCTAAAAATCAGCAACATCAGAGTCCGAAAAAAAATACAAATGTATCCTAAGTGCTTCATATATTATTTTTTGACATCCCAAAACTTCAAATGTAAAAAAAAAAGAACCTTTTCGGGGTACGAAAATCGAGCCCTGAAAAATGACGTCTTAAAATCAGCAAAATCAGCGTCCGAAAAACAAAACAAATGGCTCCTAAGTTCTTAATTTATTATATTTTGACTTCCCAAAACTTAAAATGTCAAAAAAAATGAAACTTTTCTGGGCACGAAAGTCAAGCCCTGAATAATGACGTCTAATAATCAGCAAAATCAGAATCCTAAAAACAATACAAATGTATCCTAAGTGCTGCATATATTATTTTTTGACATCCCAAAACTTAAAATGTAAAAAAAAATGAAACTTTTCGGGTCACGAAAATCGAGCCCTGTAAATAACGTCTTAAAATCAGCAAAATTAGAGTCCGAAAAATAAAACAAATAGCTCCTAAGTGCTTAATATATTATTTTTTGACTTCCCAAAACTTGAAATTTCAATAAAAATGAAACTTTTCGTGGCACGAAAATCGAGCACTGAAAAATGAAGTCTAAAAATTAGCAAAATCAGAGTCCGAAAAACAAAACAAATGGCGCCTATGTGCTTAATATATTATTTTTGGACTTCCCAAAACTTAAAATGTCAAAAAAAATGAAACTTTTCGGGGCACGAAAGTCGAGCCCTGAAAAATGACGTCTAAAAATCAGCAACATCATAGTACGAAAAACAATACAAATGTATCCTAAGTGCTTCATATATTATTTTTTGACATCCCAAAACTTAAAATGTAAAAAAAAATGAACCTTTTCGGTGCACGAAAATCGAGCCCTTAAAAATGACGTCTTAAAATCAGCAAAATCAGAGTCCGAAAAACAAAACAAATGGCTCCTAAGTGCTTAATATATTATTTTTTGAATTCCCAAAACTTGAAATTTCAATAAAAATGAAACTTTTCGGGGCACGAAAATCGAGCCCTGAAAAATGAAGTCTAAAAATTAGCAAAATCAGAGTCCGAAAAACAATACAAATGTCTCTTAAGGGCTTAATATATTATTTTTTGAATTCCAAAAACTTAAAATTTCAAAAAAAATGAAACTTTTCGGGGCACGAAAATCGAGCCCTGAAAAATGAAGTCTAAAACTCAGCAAAATCAAAGTCCGAAAAACAAAAGAAATTGGTCCTAAGTGCTTCATATATTATTTTTTGACTTCCCAAAACTTGAAATTTAAAAAAAAATGAAACTTTCGGGGCACGAAAATCGAGCCCTGAAAAATGACGTCTTAAAATCAGCTAAGTTAGAGTACGAAAAAAAAAAACAAATGGCTCCTATGTGCTTAATATATTATTTTTTGACTTCCCAAAACTTAAAATGTCAAAAAAATGAAACTTTTCGGGGCACGAAAGTCGAGCCCTGAAAAATGACGTCTAAAAATCAGCAACATTAGAGTCCGAAAAACAATACAAATGTATCCTAAGTGCTTCATATATTATTTTTTGACATCCCCAAACTTAAAATGTAAAAAAAAATGAACCTTTTCGGGACACGAAAATCGAGCCCTGAAAAATGACGTCTTAAAATCAGCAAAATCAGAGTCCGAAAAACAAAACAAATGGCTCCTAAGTGCTTAATATATTATTTTTTGACTTCCCAAAACTTGAAATTTAAAAAAAAATGAAACTTTTCGGGGGCACGAAAATCGAGCCCTGAAAAATGAAGTCTAAAAATCAGCAAAATCAGAGGTCGAAAAACAAAACAAATGGCTCCTATGTGCTTAATATATTATTTTTTGACTTCCCAAAACTTAAAATGTAAAAAAAAATGAAACTTTTCGGGTCACGAAAGTCGAGCCCTGAAAAATGACGTCTACAAGTCACCAAAATCAGAGTCCGAAAATCAATACAAATGTCTCCTATGTGCTTAATATATTATTTTTTGAATTCCAAAAACTTAAAATTTCAAAAAAAATGAAACTTTTCGGGGCACGAAAGTCGAGCCCTGAAAAATGACGTCAAAAAATCGGCAAAATCAGAGTCCGAAAAACAATACAAATGTATCCTAAGTGCTGCATATATTATTTTTTGACATCCCAAAACTTAAAATGTAAAAAAAAATGAAACTTTTCGGGGCACGAAAATCGAGCCTTGTAAAATGACGTCTTAAAATCAGCAAAATCAGAGTCCGAAAAACAAAACAAATGGCTCCTAAGTGCTTAATATATTATTTTTTGACATCCCAAAACTTAAAATGTAAAAAAAAATGAAACTTTTCGGGGCACGAAAATCGAGCCCTGTAAAATGACGTCTTAAAATCAGCAAAATCAGACTCCGAAAAACAATACAAATGTCTCATAAGGTCTTAATATATTATTTTTTGAATTCCATAAACTTAAAATTTCAAAAAAAATGAAACTTTTCGGGGCACGAAAATCGAGCCCTGAAAAATGAAGTCTAAAAATCAGCAAAATCAAAGTCCGAAATACAAAACAAATTGGTCCTAAGTGCTTCATATATTATTTTTTGACTTCCCAAAACTTGCAATTTAAAAAAAAAATAAAACTTTTCGGGGCACGAAAATCGAGCCCTGAAAAATGACGTCTTAAAATCAGCTAAATCAGAGTCCGAAAAACAAAACAAATGGCTCATATGTGCTTAATATATTATTTTTTGACTTCCCAAAACTTAAAATATCAAAAAAAATGAAACTTTTCGGGGCACGAAAGTCAAGCCCTGAAAAATGACGTCTAAAAATCAGCAAAATCAGAGTCCGAAAAACAATACAAATGTATCCTAAGTGCTTCATATATTATTTTTTGACATCCCAAAACTTAAAATGTAAAAAAAAAATGAACCTTTTCGGGGCACGAAAATCGAGCCCTGAAAAATGACATCTTAAAATCAGCAAAATCATAGTCCGAAAAACAAAACAAAAGGCTCCTAAGTGCTTAATATATTATTTTTTGGATTCCCAAAACTTAAAATGTCAAAAAAAATGAAACTTTTCTGGGCACGAAAGTCGAGCCCTGAAAAATGACGTCTAAAAATCAGCAAAATCAGAGTCCGAAAAACAATACAAATGTCTCCTAAGTGCTTAATATATTATTTTTTGACTTCCGAAAAATTAAAATTTCAAAAAAAATGAAACTTTTCTAGGCACGAAAATCGAGCCCTGAAAAATGACGTCTAAAAATCAGCAAAATCAGAGTCCGAAAAACAATACAAATGTCTCCTAAGTGCTTAATATATTATTTTTTGACTTCCCAAAACAGGAAATTTCAAAAAAAATGAAACTTTTCGGGGCACGGAAATCGTGCCTGAAAAATGAAGTCTAAAAATCAGCAAAATCAAAGTCCGAAATACAAAACAAATTGGTCCTAAGTGCTTCATATATTATTTTTTGACTTCCCAAAACTTGCAATTTAAAAAAAAAAAAAAAACTTTTCGGGGCACGAAAATCGAGCCCTGAAAAATGACGTCTTAAAATCAGCTAAATCAGAGTCCGAAAAACAAAACAAATGGCTCATATGTACTTAATATATTATTTTTTGACTTCCCAAAACTTAAAATATCAAAAAAAATGAAACTTTTCGGGGAACGAAAGTCGAGCCCTGAAAAATGACGTCTAAAAATCAGCAAAATCAGAGTCCGAAAAACAATACAAATGTATCCTAAGTGCTTCATATATTATTTTTTGACATCCCAAAACTTAAAATGTAAAAAAAAATGAACCTTTTCGGTGCACGAAAATCGAGCCCTGAAAAATGACGTCTTAAAATCAGCAAAATCAGAGTCCGAAAAACAAAACAAATGGCACCTAAGTGCTTAATATATTATTTTTTGACTTCCCAAACCTTGAAATTTCAATAAAAATGAAACTTTTCGGGGCACGAAAATCGAGCCCTGCAAAATGAAGTCTAAAAATTAGCAAAATCAGAGTCCGAAAAATTAAACAAATGGCTCCTAAGTGCTTAATATATTATTTTTTGACTTCCCAAAACTTGAAATTTCAGAAAAAATGAAACTTTTCGTAGCACGAAAATCGAGCCCTTAAAAATGAAGTCTAAAAATCAGCAAAATCAGAGTCCGAAAAACAAAACAAATGGCTCATAAGTTCTTAATTTATTATATTTTGACTTCCCAAAACTTAAAATGTCAAAAAAATTGAAACTTTTCTGGGCACGAAAGTCAAGCCCTGAAAAATGACGTCTAATAATAAGCAAAATCAGAATCCGAAAAACAATACAAATGTATCCTAAGTGCTGCATATATTATTTTTTGACATCCCAAAACTTAAAATGTAAAAAAAAATGAAACTTTTCGGGGCACGAAAATCGAGCCCTGTAAATGACGTCATAAAATCAGCAAAATTAGAGTCCGAAAAATAAAACAAATAGCTCCTAAGTGCTTAATATATTATTTTTTGACTTCCCAAAACTTGAAATTTCAAAAAAAATGAAACTTTTCGGGGGCACGAAAATCGAGCCCTGAAAAATGAAGTCTAAAAATCAGCAAAATCAAAGTCTGAAATACAAAACAAATTGGTCCTAAGTGCTTCATATATTATTTTTTGACTTAACAAAACTTGCAATTTAAAAAAAAAAAAAAAAACTTTTCTGGGCACGAAAATCGAGCCCTTAAAAAATGACGTCTTAAAATCAGCTAAATCAGAGTCCGAAAAACAAAACAAATGGCTCATATGTGCTTAATATATTATTTTTTGACTTCCCAAAACTTAAAATATCAAAAAAAATGAAACTTTTCGTGGCACGAAAATCGAGCCCCTTAAAAATGAAGTCTAAAAATCAGCAAAATCAGAGTCCGAAAAACAAAACAAATGGCTCCTATGTGCTTAATATATTATTTTTTGACTTCCCAAAACTTAAAATGTCAAAAAAAATGAATCTTTTCGGGGGCACGAAAGTCGAGCCCTGAAAAATGACGTCAAAAAATCGGCAAAATTAGAGTCTGAAAAACAATATAAATGTATCCTAAGTGCTGCATATATTATTTTTTGACATCCCAAAACTTAAAATGTAAAAAAAAAAATGAAACTTTTCGGGGCACGAAAATCGAGCCCTGTAAAATGACGTCTAAAAATCAGCAAAATCAGAGTCCGAAAAACAAAACAAATGGCTCCTAAGTGCTTAATATATTATTTTTTGGATTCCCAAAACTTAAAATGTCAAAAAAAATGAAACTTTTCTGGGCACGAAAGTCGAGCCCTGAAAAATGACGTCTAAAAATCAGCAAAATCAGAGTCCGAAAAACAATACAAATGTCTCATAAGGGTTAATATATTATTTTTTGAATTCCAAAAACTTAAAATTTCAAAAAAAATGAAGCTTTTCGGGGCACGAAAATCGAGTCCTGAAAAATAAAGTCTAAAAATCAGCAAAATCAAAGTCCGAAAAACAAAACAAATTGGTCCTAAGTGCTTCATATATTATTTTTTGACTTCCCAAAACTTGAAATTTAAAAAAAAATGAAACTTTCGGGGCACGAAAATCAAGCCCTGAAAAATGACGTATCAAAATCCGCTAAATTAGAGTCCGAAAAACAAAACAAATGGATCATAAGTGCTTAATATATTTTTTTTTGACTTCCTAAAACTTGAAATTTAAAAAAAAAAAGAAACTTTTCGGGGCACAAAAATCGAGCCCTTAAAAAAGAAGTCTAAAAATCAGCAAAATCAGAGTCCGAAAAACAAAACAAATGGCTGCCATGTGCTTAATATATTATTTTTTGACTTCCCAAAACTTAAAATGTCAAAAAAAATGAAACTTTTCAGGGCACGAAAGTCGAGCCCTGAAAAATGACGTCTAAAAATCAGCAAAATCAGAGTCCGAAAAACAATACAAATGTCTCCTAAGTGCTTAATATATTATTTTTTGACTTCCGAAAACTTAAAATTTCAAAAAAAATGAAACTTTTCTAGGCACGAAAATCGAGCCCTGAAAAATGACGTCTAAAAATCAGCAAAATCAGAGTCCGAAAAACAATACAAATGTCTCCTAAGTGCTTAATATATTATTTTTTGACTTCCCAAAACATGAAATTTCAAAAAAAATGAAACTTTTCGGGGCACGAAAATCGTGCCTGAAAAATGAAGTCTAAAAATCAGCAAAATCAAAGTCCGAAATACAAAACAAATTGGTCCTAAGTGCTTCATATATTATTTTTTGACTTCCCAAAACTTGCAATTTAAAAAAAAAAAAAAAACTTTTCGGGGCACGAAAATCGAGCCCTGAAAAATGACGTCTTAAAATCAGCTAAATCAGAGTCCGAAAAACAAAACAAATGGCTCATATGTACTTAATATATTATTTTTTGACTTCCCAAAACTTAAAATATCAAAAAAAATGAAACTTTTCGGGGAACGAAAGTCGAGCCCTGAAAAATGACGTCTAAAAATCAGCAAAATCAGAGTCCCAAAAACAATACAAATGTATCCTAAGTGCTTCATATATTATTTTTTGACATCCCAAAACTTAAAATGTAAAAAAAAATGAACCTTTTCGGTGCACGAAAATCGACCCCTGAAAAATGACGTCTTAAAATCAGCAAAATCAGAGTCCGAAAAACAAAACAAATGGCACCTAAGTGCTTAATATATTATTTTTTGACTTCCCAAAACTTGAAATTTCAATAAAAATGAAACTTTTCGGGGCACGAAAATCGAGCCCTGCAAAATGAAGTCTAAAAATTAGCAAAATCAGAGTCCGAAAAACAAAACAAATGGCTCCTAAGTGCTTAAAATATTATTTTTTGACTTCCCAAAACTTGAAATTTCAAAAAAAATGAAACTTTTCGTAGCACGAAAATCGAGCCCTTAAAAATGAAGTCTAAAAATCAGCAAAATCAGAGTCCGAAAAACAAAACAAATGGCTCATAAGTTCTTAATTTATTATATTTTGGCTTCCCAAAACTTAAAATGTCAAAAAAAATGAAACTTTTCTGGGCACGAAAGTCAAGCCCTGAAAAATGACGTCTAATAATAAGCAAAATCAGAATCCGAAAAACAATACAAATGTATCCTAAGTGCTGCATATATTATTTTTTGACATCCCAAAACTTAAAATGTAAAAAAAAATGAAACTTTTCGGGGCACGAAAATCGAGCCCTGTAAATGACGTCTTAAAATCAGCAAAATTAGAGTCCGAAAAATAAAACAAATAGCTCCTAAGTGCTTAATATATTATTTTTTGACTTCCCAAAACTTGAAATTTCAAAAAAAATGAAACTTTTCGGGGCACGAAAATCGAGCCCTGAAAAATGAAGTCTAAAAATCAGCAAAATCAAAGTCTGAAATACAAAACAAATTGGTCCTAAGTGCTTCATATATTATTTTTTGACTTCCCAAAACTTGCAATTTAAAAAAAAAAAAAAACTTTTTAGGGCACGAAAATCGAGCCCTTAAAAAATGACGTCTTAAAATCAGCTAAATCAGAGTCCGAAAAACAAAACAAATGGCTCATATGTGCTTAATATATTATTTTTTGACTTCCCAAAACTTAAAATATCAAAAAAAATGAAACTTTTCGTGGCACGAAAATCGAGCCCTTAAAAATGAAGTCTAAAAATCAGCAAAATCAGAGTCCGAAAAACAAAACAAATGGCTCCTATGTGCTTAATATATTATTTTTTGACTTCCCAAAACTTAAAATGTCAAAAAAAATGAAACTTTTCGGGGCACGAAAGTCGAGCCCTGAAAAATGACGTCTAAAAATCAGCAAAATCAGAGTCCGAAAAACAATACAAATGTCTCATAAGGGTTAATATATTATTTTTTGAATTCCAAAAACTTAAAATTTCAAAAAAAATGAAGCTTTTGGGGGCACGAAAATCGAGTCCTGAAAAATAAAGTCTAAAAATCAGCAAAATCAAAGTCCGAAAAACAAAACAAATTGGTCCTAAGTGCTTCATATATTATTTTTTGACTTCCCAAAACTTGAAATTTAAAAAAAAATGAAACTTTCGGGGCACGAAAATCAAGCCCTGAAAAATGACGTATCAAAATCCGCTAAATTAGAGTACGAAAAACAAAACAAATGGATCATAAGTGCTTAATATATATTTTTTTGAATTCCTAAAACTTGAAATTTAAAAAAAAAAAGAAACTTTTCGGGGCACAAAAATCGAGCCCTTAAAAAAGAAGTCTAAAAATCAGCAAAATCAGAGTCCGAAAAACAAAACAAATGGCTGCCATGTGCTTAATATATTATTTTTTGACTTCCCCAAACTTAAAATGTCAAAAAAAATGAAACTTTTCAGGGCACGAAAGTCGAGCCCTGAAAAATGACGTCTAAAAATCAGCAAAATCAGAGTCCGAAAAACAATACAAATGTCTCCTAAGTGCTTAATATATTATTTTTTGACTTTCGAAAACTTAAAATTTCAAAAAAAATGAAACTTTTCTAGGCACGAAAATCGAGCCCTGAAAAATGACGTCTAAAAATCAGCAAAATCAGAGTCCGAAAAACAATACAAATGTCTCCTAAGTGCTTAATATATTATTTTTTGACTTCCCAAAACATGAAATTTCAAAAAAAATGAAACTTTTCGGGGCACGAAAATCGTGCCTGAAAAATGAAGTCTAAAAATCAGCAAAATCAAAGTCCGAAATACAAAACAAATTGGTCCTAAGTGCTTCATATATTATTTTTTGACTTCCCAAAACTTGCAATGTAAAAAAAAAAAAAAAACTTTTCGGGGCACGAAAATCGAGCCCTGAAAAATGAAGTCTTAAAATCAGCTAAATCAGAGTCCGAAAAACAAAACAAATGGCTCATATGTACTTAATATATTATTTTTTGACTTCCCAAAACTTAAAATATCAAAAAAAATGAAACTGTTCGGGGAACGAAAGTCGAGCCCTGAAAAATGACGTCTAAAAATCAGCAAAATCAGAGTCCCAAAAACAATACAAATGTATCCTAAGTGCTTCATATATTATTTTTTGACATCCCAAAACTTAAAATGTAAAAAAAAATGAACCTTTTCGGTGCACGAAAATCGAGCCCTGAAAAATGACGTCTTAAAATCAGCAAAATCAGAGTCCGAAAAACAAAACAAATGGCACCTAAGTGCTTAATATATTATTTTTTGACTTCCCAAAACTTGAAATTTCAATAAAAATGAAACTTTTCGGGGCACGAAAATCGAGCCCTGCAAAATGAAGTCTAAAAATTAGCAAAATCAGAGTCCGAAAAACAAAACAAATGGCTCCTAAGTGCTTAATATATTATTTTTTGACTTCCCAAAACTTGAAATTTCAAAAAAAATGAAACTTTTCGTAGCACGAAAATCGAGCCCTTAAAAATGAAGTCTAAAAATCAGCAAAATCAGAGTCCGAAAAACAAAACAAATGGCTCATAAGTTCTTAATTTATTATATTTTGACTTCCCAAAACTTAAAATGTCAAAAAAAATGAAACTTTTCTGGGCACGAAAGTCAAGCCCTGAAAAATGACGTCTAATAATAAGCAAAATCAGAATCCGAAAAACAATACAAATGTATCCTAAGTGCTGCATATATTATTTTTTGACATCCCAAAACTTAAAATGTAAAAAAAAATGAAACTTTTCGGGGCACGAAAATCGAGCCCTGTAAATGACGTCTTAAAATCAGCAAAATTAGAGTCCGAAAAGTAAAACAAATAGCTCCTAAGTGCTTAATATATTATTTTTTGACTTCCCAAAACTTGAAATTTCAAAAAAAATGAAACTTTTCGTGGCACGAAAATCGAGCCCTGAAAAATGAAGTCTAAAAATCAGGAAAATCAAAGTCTGAAATACAAAACAAATTGGTCCTAAGTGCTTCATATATTATTTTTTGACTTCCCAAAACTTGCAATTTTAAAAAAAAAAAAAAACTTTTCTGGGCACGAAAATCGAGCCCTTAAAAAATGACGTCTTAAAATCAGCTAAATCAGAGTCCGAAAAACAAAACAAATGGCTCATATGTGCTTAATATATTATTTTTTGACTTCCCAAAACTTAAAATATCAAAAAAAATGAAACTTTTCGTGGCACGAAAATCGAGCCCCTTAAAAATGAAGTCTAAAAATCAGCAAAATCAGAGTCCGAAAAACAAAACAAATGGCTCCTATGTGCTTAATATATTATTTTTTGACTTCCCAAAACTTAAAATGTCAAAAAAAATGAATCTTTTAGGGGGCACGAAAGTCGAGCCCTGAAAAATGACGTCAAAAAATCGGCAAAATTAGAGTCTGAAAAACAATATAAATGTATCCTAAGTGCTGCATATATTATTTTTTGACATCCCAAAACTTAAAATGTAAAAAAAAAATGAAACTTTTCGGGGCACGAAAATCGAGCCCTGTAAAATGACGTCTAAAAATCAGCAAAATCAGAGTCCGAAAAACAAAACAAATGGCTCCTAAGTGCTTAATATATTATTTTTTGGATTCCCAAAACTTAAAATGTCAAAAAAAATGAAACTTTTCTGGGCACGAAAGTCGAGCCCTGAAAAATGACGTCTAAAAATCAGCAAAATCAGAGTCCGAAAAACAATACAAATGTCTCATAAGGGTTAATATATTATTTTTTGAATTCCAAAAACTTAAAATTTCAAAAAAAATGAAGCTTTTCGGGGCACGAAAATCGAGTCCTGAAAAATAAAGTCTAAAAATCAGCAAAATCAAAGTCCGAAAAACAAAACAAATTGGTCCTAAGTGCTTCATATATTATTTTTTGACTTCCCAAAACTTGAAATTTAAAAAAAAATGAAACTTTCGGGGCACGAAAATCAAGCCCTGAAAAATGACGTATCAAAATCCGCTAAATTAGTCCGAAAAACAAAACAAATGGATCATAAGTGCTTAATATATTTTTTTTTGACTTCCTAAAACTTGAAATTTAAAAAAAAAAAGAAACTTTTCGGGGCACAAAAATCGAGCCCTTAAAAAAGAAGTCTAAAAATCAGCAAAATCAGAGTCCGAAAAACAAAACAAATGGCTGCCAAGTGCTTAATATATTATTTTTTGACTTCCCAAAACTTAAAATGTCAAAAAAAATGAAACTTTTCAGGGCACGAAAGTCGAGCCCTGAAAAATGACGTCTAAAAATCAGCAAAATCAGAGTCCGAAAAACAATACAAATGTCTCCTAAGTGCTTAATATATTATTTTTTGACTTCCGAAAACTTAAAATTTCAAAAAAAATGAAACTTTTCTAGGCACGAAAATCGAATCCTGAAAAATGACGTCTAAAAATCAGCAAAATCAGAGTCCGAAAAACAATACAAATGTCTCCTAAGTGCTTAATATATTATTTTTTGACTTCCCAAAACATGAAATTTCAAAAAAAATGAAACTTTTCGGGGCACGAAAATCGTGCCTGAAAAATGAAGTCTAAAAATCAGCAAAATCAAAGTCCGAAATACAAAACAAATTGGTCCTAAGTGCTTCATATATTATTTTTTGACTTCCCAAAACTTGCAATTTAAAAAAAAAAAAAAAACTTTTCGGGGCACGAAAATCGAGCCCTGAAAAATGACGTCTTAAAATCAGCTAAATCAGAGTCCGAAAAACAAAACAAATGGCTCATATGTACTTAATATATTATTTTTTGACTTCCCAAAACTTAAAATATCAAAAAAAATGAAACTTTTCGGGGAACGAAAGTCGAGCCCTGAAAAATGACGTCTAAAAATCAGCAAAATCAGAGTCCCAAAAACAATACAAATGTATCCTAAGTGCTTCATATATTATTTTTTGACATCCCAAAACTTAAAATGTAAAAAAAAATGAACCTTTTCGGTGCACGAAAATCGACCCCTGAAAAATGACGTCTTAAAATCAGCAAAATCAGAGTCCGAAAAACAAAACAAATGGCACCTAAGTGCTTAATATATTATTTTTTGACTTCCCAAAACTTGAAATTTCAATAAAAATGAAACTTTTCGGGGCACGAAAATCGAGCCCTGCAAAATGAAGTCTAAAAATTAGCAAAATCAGAGTCCGAAAAACAAAACAAATGGCTCCTAAGTGCTTAATATATTATTTTTTGACTTTCCAAAACTTGAAATTTCAAAAAAAATGAAACTTTTCGTAGCACGAAAATCGAGCCCTTAAAAATGAAGTCTAAAAATCAGCAAAATCAGAGTCCGAAAAACAAAACAAATGGCTCATAAGTTCTTAATTTATTATATTTTGACTTCCCAAAACTTAAAATGTCAAAAAAAATGAAACTTTTCTGGGCACGAAAGTCAAGCCCTGAAAAATGACGTCTAATAATAAGCAAAATCAGAATCCGAAAAACAATACAAATGTATCCTAAGTGCTGCATATATTATATTTTGACATCCCAAAACTTAAAATGTAAAAAAAAATGAAACTTTTCGGGGCACGAAAATCGAGCCCTGTAAATGACGTCTTAAAATCAGCAAAATTAGAGTCCGAAAAATAAAACAAATAGCTCCTAAGTGCTTAATATATTATTTTTTGACTTCCCAAAACTTGAAATTTCAAAAAAAATGAAACTTTTCGGGGCACGAAAATCGAGCCCTGAAAAATGAAGTCTAAAAATCAGCAAAATCAAAGTCTGAAATACAAAACAAATTGGTCCTAAGTGCTTCATATATTATTTTTTGACTTCCCAAAACTTGCAATTTAAAAAAAAAAAAAAAACTTTTTAGGGCACGAAAATCGAGCCCTTAAAAAATGACGTCTTAAAATCAGCTAAATCAGAGTCCGAAAAACAAAACAAATGGCTCATATGTGCTTAATATATTATTTTTTGACTTCCCAAAACTTAAAATATCAAAAAAAATGAAACTTTTCGTGGCACGAAAATCGAGCCCTTAAAAATGAAGTCTAAAAATCAGCAAAATTAGAGTCCGAAAAACAAAACAAATGGCTCCTATGTGCTTAATATATTATTTTTTGACTTCCCAAAACTTAAAATGTCAAAAAAAATGAAACTTTTCGGGGCACGAAAGTCGAGCCCTGAAAAATGACGTCTAAAAATCAGCAAAATCAGAGTCCGAAAAACAATACAAATGTCTCATAAGGGTTAATATATTATTTTTTGAATTCCAAAAACTTAAAATTTCAAAAAAAATGAAGCTTTTCGGGGCACGAAAATCGAGTCCTGAAAAATAAAGTCTTAAAATCAGCAAAATCAGAGTCCGAAAAACAAAACAAATGGCACCTAAGTGCTTAATATATTATTTTTTGACTTCCCAAAACTTGAAATTTCAATAAAAATGAAACTTTTCGGGGCACGAAAATCGAGCCCTGCAAAATGAAGTCTAAAAATTAGCAAAATCAGAGTCCGAAAAACAAAACAAATGGCTCCTAAGTGCTTAATATATTATTTTTTGACTTCCCAAAACTTGAAATTTCAAAAAAAATGAAACTTTTCGTAGCACGAAAATCGAGCCCTTAAAAATGAAGTCTAAAAATCAGCAAAATCAGAGTCCGAAAAACAAAACAAATGGCTCATAAGTTCTTAATTTATTATATTTTGACTTCCCAAAACTTAAAATGTCAAAAAAAATGAAACTTTTCTGGGCACGAAAGTCAAGCCCTGAAAAATGACGTCTAATAATAAGCAAAATCAGAATCCGAAAAACAATACAAATGTATCCTAAGTGCTGCATATATTATTTTTTGACATCCCAAAACTTAAAATGTAAAAAAAAATGAAACTTTTCGGGGCACGAAAATCGAGCCCTGTAAATGACGTCTTAAAATCAGCAAAATTAGAGTCCGAAAAGTAAAACAAATAGCTCCTAAGTGCTTAATATATTATTTTTTGACTTCCCAAAACTTGAAATTTCAAAAAAAATGAAACTTTTCGTGGCACGAAAATCGAGCCCTGAAAAATGAAGTCTAAAAATCAGGAAAATCAAAGTCTGAAATACAAAACAAATTGGTCCTAAGTGCTTCATATATTATTTTTTGACTTCCCAAAACTTGCAATTTTAAAAAAAAAAAAAAACTTTTCTGGGCACGAAAATCGAGCCCTTAAAAAATGACGTCTTAAAATCAGCTAAATCAGAGTCCGAAAAACAAAACAAATGGCTCATATGTGCTTAATATATTATTTTTTGACTTCCCAAAACTTAAAATATCAAAAAAAATGAAACTTTTCGTGGCACGAAAATCGAGCCCCTTAAAAATGAAGTCTAAAAATCAGCAAAATCAGAGTCCGAAAAACAAAACAAATGGCTCCTATGTGCTTAATATATTATTTTTTGACTTCCCAAAACTTAAAATGTCAAAAAAAATGAATCTTTTAGGGGGCACGAAAGTCGAGCCCTGAAAAATGACGTCAAAAAATCGGCAAAATTAGAGTCTGAAAAACAATATAAATGTATCCTAAGTGCTGCATATATTATTTTTTGACATCCCAAAACTTAAAATGTAAAAAAAAAATGAAACTTTTCGGGGCACGAAAATCGAGCCCTGTAAAATGACGTCTAAAAATCAGCAAAATCAGAGTCCGAAAAACAAAACAAATGGCTCCTAAGTGCTTAATATATTATTTTTTGGATTCCCAAAACTTAAAATGTCAAAAAAAATGAAACTTTTCTGGGCACGAAAGTCGAGCCCTGAAAAATGACGTCTAAAAATCAGCAAAATCAGAGTCCGAAAAACAATACAAATGTCTCATAAGGGTTAATATATTATTTTTTGAATTCCAAAAACTTAAAATTTCAAAAAAAATGAAGCTTTTCGGGGCACGAAAATCGAGTCCTGAAAAATAAAGTCTAAAAATCAGCAAAATCAAAGTCCGAAAAACAAAACAAATTGGTCCTAAGTGCTTCATATATTATTTTTTGACTTCCCAAAACTTGAAATTTAAAAAAAAATGAAACTTTCGGGGCACGAAAATCAAGCCCTGAAAAATGACGTATCAAAATCCGCTAAATTAGTCCGAAAAACAAAACAAATGGATCATAAGTGCTTAATATATTTTTTTTTGACTTCCTAAAACTTGAAATTTAAAAAAAAAAAGAAACTTTTCGGGGCACAAAAATCGAGCCCTTAAAAAAGAAGTCTAAAAATCAGCAAAATCAGAGTCCGAAAAACAAAACAAATGGCTGCCAAGTGCTTAATATATTATTTTTTGACTTCCCAAAACTTAAAATGTCAAAAAAAATGAAACTTTTCAGGGCACGAAAGTCGAGCCCTGAAAAATGACGTCTAAAAATCAGCAAAATCAGAGTCCGAAAAACAATACAAATGTCTCCTAAGTGCTTAATATATTATTTTTTGACTTCCGAAAACTTAAAATTTCAAAAAAAATGAAACTTTTCTAGGCACGAAAATCGAATCCTGAAAAATGACGTCTAAAAATCAGAAAAATCAGAGTCCGAAAAACAATACAAATGTCTCCTAAGTGCTTAATATATTATTTTTTGACTTCCCAAAACATGAAATTTCAAAAAAAATGAAACTTTTTGGGGCACGAAAATCGTGCCTGAAAAATGAAGTCTAAAAATCAGCAAAATCAAAGTCCGAAATACAAAACAAATTGGTCCTAAGTGCTTCATATATTATTTTTTGACTTCCCAAAACTTGCAATTTAAAAAAAAAAAAAAAACTTTTCGGGGCACGAAAATCGAGCCCTGAAAAATGACGTCTTAAAATCAGCTAAATCAGAGTCCGAAAAACAAAACAAATGGCTCATATGTACTTAATATATTATTTTTTGACTTCCCAAAACTTAAAATATCAAAAAAAATGAAACTTTTCGGGGAACGAAAGTCGAGCCCTGAAAAATGACGTCTAAAAATCAGCAAAATCAGAGTCCCAAAAACAATACAAATGTATCCTAAGTGCTTCATATATTATTTTTTGACATCCCAAAACTTAAAATGTAAAAAAAAATGAACCTTTTCGGTGCACGAAAATCGACCCCTGAAAAATGACGTCTTAAAATCAGCAAAATCAGAGTCCGAAAAACAAAACAAATGGCACCTAAGTGCTTAATATATTATTTTTTGACTTCCCAAAACTTGAAATTTCAATAAAAATGAAACTTTTCGGGGCACGAAAATCGAGCCCTGCAAAATGAAGTCTAAAAATTAGCAAAATCAGAGTCCGAAAAACAAAACAAATGGCTCCTAAGTGCTTAATATATTATTTTTTGACTTTCCAAAACTTGAAATTTCAAAAAAAATGAAACTTTTCGTAGCACGAAAATCGAGCCCTTAAAAATGAAGTCTAAAAATCAGCAAAATCAGAGTCCGAAAAACAAAACAAATGGCTCATAAGTTCTTAATTTATTATATTTTGACTTCCCAAAACTTAAAATGTCAAAAAAAATGAAACTTTTCTGGGCACGAAAGTCAAGCCCTGAAAAATGACGTCTAATAATAAGCAAAATCAGAATCCGAAAAACAATACAAATGTATCCTAAGTGCTGCATATATTATATTTTGACATCCCAAAACTTAAAATGTAAAAAAAAATGAAACTTTTCGGGGCACGAAAATCGAGCCCTGTAAATGACGTCTTAAAATCAGCAAAATTAGAGTCCGAAAAATAAAACAAATAGCTCCTAAGTGCTTAATATATTATTTTTTGACTTCCCAAAACTTGAAATTTCAAAAAAAATGAAACTTTTCGGGGCACGAAAATCGAGCCCTGAAAAATGAAGTCTAAAAATCAGCAAAATCAAAGTCTGAAATACAAAACAAATTGGTCCTAAGTGCTTCATATATTATTTTTTGACTTCCCAAAACTTGCAATTTAAAAAAAAAAAAAAAACTTTTTAGGGCACGAAAATCGAGCCCTTAAAAAATGACGTCTTAAAATCAGCTAAATCAGAGTCCGAAAAACAAAACAAATGGCTCATATGTGCTTAATATATTATTTTTTGACTTCCCAAAACTTAAAATATCAAAAAAAATGAAACTTTTCGTGGCACGAAAATCGAGCCCTTAAAAATGAAGTCTAAAAATCAGCAAAATCAGAGTCCGAAAAACAAAACAAATGGCTCCTATGTGCTTAATATATTATTTTTTGACTTCCCAAAACTTAAAATGTCAAAAAAAATGAAACTTTTCGGGGCACGAAAGTCGAGCCCTGAAAAATGACGTCTAAAAATCAGCAAAATCAGAGTCCGAAAAACAATACAAATGTCTCATAAGGGTTAATATATTATTTTTTGAATTCCAAAAACTTAAAATTTCAAAAAAAATGAAGCTTTTCGGGGCACGAAAATCGAGTCCTGAAAAATAAAGTCTAAAAATCAGCAAAATCAAAGTCCGAAAAACAAAACAAATTGGTCCTAAGTGCTTCATATATTATTTTTTGACTTCCCAAAACTTGAAATTTAAAAAAAAATGAAACTTTCGGGGCACGAAAATCAAGCCCTGAAAAATGACGTATCAAAATCCGCTAAATTAGAGTCCGAAAAACAAAACAAATGGATCATAAGTGCTTAATATATTTTTTTTTGAATTCCTAAAACTTGAAATTTAAAAAAAAAAAGAAACTTTTCAGGGCACAAAAATCGAGCCCTTAAAAAAGAAGTCTAAAAATCAGCAAAATCAGAGTCCGAAAAACAAAACAAATGGCTGCCATGTGCTTAATATATTATTTTTTGACTTCCCAAAACTTAAAATGTCAAAAAAAATGAAACTTTTCAGGGCACGAAAGTCGAGCCCTGAAAAATGACGTCTAAAAATCAGCAAAATCAGAGTCCGAAAAACAATACAAATGTCTCCTAAGTGCTTAATATATTATTTTTTGACTTTCGAAAACTTAAAATTTCAAAAAAAATGAAACTTTTCTAGGCACGAAAATCGAGCCCTGAAAAATGACGTCTAAAAATCAGCAAAATAAGAGTCCGAAAAACAATACAAATGTCTCCTAAGTGCTTAATATATTATTTTTTGACTTCCCAAAACATGAAATTTCAAAAAAAATGAAACTTTTCGGGGCACGAAAATCGTGCCTGAAAAATGAAGTCTAAAAATCAGCAAAATCAAAGTCCGAAATACAAAACAAATTGGTCCTAAGTGCTTCATATATTATTTTTTGACTTCACAAAACTTGCAATTTAAAAAAAAAAAAAAAACTTTTCGGGGCACGAAAATCGAGCCCTGAAAAATGAAGTCTTAAAATCAGCTAAATCAGAGTCCGAAAAACAAAACAAATGGCTCATATGTACTTAATATATTATTTTTTGACTTCCCAAAACTTAAAATATCAAAAAAAATGAAACTGTTCGGGGAACGAAAGTCGAGCCCTGAAAAATGACGTCTAAAAATCAGCAAAATCAGAGTCCCAAAAACAATACAAATGTATCCTAAGTGCTTCATATATTATTTTTTGACATCCCAAAACTTAAAATGTAAAAAAAAATGAACCTTTTCGGTGCACGAAAATCGAGCCCTGAAAAATGACGTCTTAAAATCAGCAAAATCAGAGTCCGAAAAACAAAACAAATGGCACCTAAGTGCTTAATATATTATTTTTTGACTTCCCAAAACTTGAAATTTCAATAAAAATGAAACTTTTCGGGGCACGAAAATCGAGCCCTGCAAAATGAAGTCTAAATATTAGCAAAATCAGAGTCCGAAAAACAAAACAAATGGCTCCTAAGTGCTTAATATATTATTTTTTGACTTCCCAAAACTTGAAATTTCAAAAAAAATGAAACTTTTCGTAGCACGAAAATCGAGCCCTTAAAAATGAAGTCTAAAAATCAGCAAAATCAGAGTCCGAAAAACAAAACAAATGGCTCATAAGTTCTTAATTTATTATATTTTGACTTCCCAAAACTTAAAATGTCAAAAAAAATGAAACTTTTCTGGGCACGAAAGTCAAGCCCTGAAAAATTACGTCTAATAATAAGCAAAATCAGAATCCGAAAAACAATACAAATGTATCCTAAGTGCTGCATATATTATTTTTTGACATCCCAAAACTTAAAATGTAAAAAAAAATGAAACTTTTCGGGGCACGAAAATCGAGCCCTGTAAATGACGTCTTAAAATCAGCAAAATTAGAGTCCGAAAAGTAAAACAAATAGCTCCTAAGTGCTTAATATATTATTTTTTGACTTCCCAAAACTTGAAATTTCAAAAAAAATGAAACTTTTCGGGCACGAAAATCGAGCCCTGAAAAATGAAGTCTAAAAATCAGCAAAATCAAAGTCTGAAATACAAAACAAATTGGTCCTAAGTGCTTCATATATTATTTTTTGACTTCCCAAAACTTGCAATTTAAAAAAAAAAAAAAAACTTTTTAGGGCACGAAAATCGAGCCCTTAAAAAATGACGTCTTAAAATCAGCTAAATCAGAGTCCGAAAAACAAAACAAATGGCTCATATGTGCTTAATATATTATTTTTTGACTTCCCAAAACTTAAAATATCAAAAAAAATGAAACTTTTCGTGGCACGAAAATCGAGCCCTTAAAAATGAAGTCTAAAAATCAGAAAAATCAGAGTCCGAAAAACAAAACAAATGGCTCCTATGTGCTTAATATATTATATTTTGACTTCCCAAAACTTAAAATGTCAAAAAAAATGAAACTTTTCGGGGCACGAAAGTCGAGCCCTGAAAAATGACGTCTAAAAATCAGCAAAATCAGAGTCCCAAAAACAATACAAATGTATCCTAAGTGCTTCATATATTATTTTTTGACATCCCAAAACTTAAAATGTAAAAAAAAATGAACCTTTTCGGTGCACGAAAATCGACCCCTGAAAAATGACGTCTTAAAATCAGCAAAATCAGAGTCCGAAAAACAAAACAAATGGCACCTAAGTGCTTAATATATTATTTTTTGACTTCCCAAAACTTGAAATTTCAATAAAAATGAAACTTTTCGGGGCACGAAAATCGAGCCCTGCAAAATGAAGTCTAAAAATTAGCAAAATCAGAGTCCGAAAAACAAAACAAATGGCTCCTAAGTGCTTAATATATTATTTTTTGACTTCCCAAAACTTGAAATTTCAAAAAAAATGAAACTTTTCGTAGCACGAAAATCGAGCCCTTAAAAATGAAGTCTAAAAATCAGCAAAATCAGAGTCCGAAAAACAAAACAAATGGCTCCTATGTGCTTAATATATTATTTTTTGACTTCCCAAAACTTAAAATGTCAAAAAAAATGAAACTTTTCGGGGCACGAAAGTCGAGCCCTGAAAAATGACGTCTAAAAATCAGCAAAATCAGAGTCCGAAAAACAATACAAATGTCTCATAAGGGTTAATATATTATTTTTTGAATTCCAAAAACTTAAAATTTCAAAAAAAATAAAGCTTTTCGGGGCACGAAAATCGAGTCCTGAAAAATAAAGTCTAAAAATCAGCAAAATCAAAGTCCGAAAAACAAAACAAATTGGTCCTAAGTGCTTCATATATTATTTTTTGACTTCCTAAAACTTGAAATTTAAAAAAAAATGAAACTTTCGGGGCACGAAAATCAAGCCCTGAAAAATGACGTATCAAAATCCGCTAAATTAGAGTCCGAAAAACAAAACAAATGGATCATAAGTGCTTAATATATTTTTTTTTGAATTCCTAAAACTTGAAATTTAAAAAAAAAAAGAAACTTTTCAGGGCACAAAAATCGAGCCCTTAAAAAAGAAGTCTAAAAATCAGCAAAATCAGAGTCCGAAAAACAAAACAAATGGCTGCCATGTGCTTAATATATTATTTTTTGACTTCCCAAAACTTAAAATGTCAAAAAAAATGAAACTTTTCAGGGCACGAAAGTCGAGCCCTGAAAAATGACGTCTAAAAATCAGCAAAATCAGAGTCCGAAAAACAATACAAATGTCTCCTAAGTGCTTAATATATTATTTTTTGACTTTCGAAAACTTAAAATTTCAAAAAAAATGAAACTTTTCTAGGCACGAAAATCGAGCCCTGAAAAATGACGTCTAAAAATCAGCAAAATAAGAGTCCGAAAAACAATACAAATGTCTCCTAAGTGCTTAATATATTATTTTTTGACTTCCCAAAACATGAAATTTCAAAAAAAATGAAACTTTTCGGGGCACGAAAATCGTGCCTGAAAAATGAAGTCTAAAAATCAGCAAAATCAAAGTCCGAAATACAAAACAAATTGGTCCTAAGTGCTTCATATATTATTTTTTGACTTCCCAAAACTTGCAATTTAAAAAAAAAAAAAAAACTTTTCGGGGCACGAAAATCAAGCCCTGAAAAATGAAGTCTTAAAATCAGCTAAATCAGAGTCCGAAAAACAAAACAAATGGCTCATATGTACTTAATATATTATTTTTTGACTTCCCAAAACTTAAAATATCAAAAAAAATGAAACTGTTCGGGGAACGAAAGTCGAGCCCTGAAAAATGACGTCTAAAAATCAGCAAAATCAGAGTCCCAAAAACAATACAAATGTATCCTAAGTGCTTCATATATTATTTTTTGACATCCCAAAACTTAAAATGTAAAAAAAAATGAACCTTTTCGGTGCACGAAAATCGACCCCTGAAAAATGACGTCTTAAAATCAGCAAAATCAGAGTCCCAAAAACAAAACAAATGGCACCTAAGTGCTTAATATATTATTTTTTGACTTCCCAAAACTTGAAATTTCAATAAAAATGAAACTTTTCGGGGCACGAAAATCGAGCCCTGCAAAATGAAGTCTAAAAATTAGCAAAATCAGAGTCCGAAAAACAAAACAAATGGCTCCTAAGTGCTTAATATATTATTTTTTGACTTCCCAAAACTTGAAATTTCAAAAAAAATGAAACTTTTCGTAGCACGAAAATCGAGCCCTTAAAAATGAAGTCTAAAAATCAGCAAAATCAGAGTCCGAAAAACAAAACAAATGGCTCATAAGTTCTTAATTTATTATATTTTGACTTCCCAAAACTTAAAATGTCAAAAAAAATGAAACTTTTCTGGGCACGAAAGTCAAGCCCTGAAAAATGACGTCTAATAATAAGCAAAATCAGAATCCGAAAAACAATACAAATGTATCCTAAGTGCTGCATATATTATATTTTGACATCCCAAAACTTAAAATGTAAAAAAAAATGAAACTTTTCGGGGCACGAAAATCGAGCCCTGTAAATGACGTCTTAAAATCAGCAAAATTAGAGTCCGAAAAATAAAACAAATAGCTCCTAAGTGCTTAATATATTATTTTTTGACTTCCCAAAACTTGAAATTTCAAAAAAAATGAAACTTTTCGGGGCACGAAAATCGAGCCCTGAAAAATGAAGTCTAAAAATCAGCAAAATCAAAGTCTGAAATACAAAACAAATTGGTCCTAAGTGCTTCATATATTATTTTTTGACTTCCCAAAACTTGCAATTTAAAAAAAAAAAAAAAACTTTTTAGGGCACGAAAATCGAGCCCTTAAAAAATGACGTCTTAAAATCAGCTAAATCAGAGTCCGAAAAACAAAACAAATGGCTCATATGTGCTTAATATATTATTTTTTGACTTCCCAAAACTTAAAATATCAAAAAAAATGAAACTTTTCGTGGCACGAAAATCGAGCCCTTAAAAATGAAGTCTAAAAATCAGCAAAATCAGAGTCCGAAAAACAAAACAAATGGCTCCTATGTGCTTAATATATTATTTTTTGACTTCCCAAAACTTAAAATGTCAAAAAAAATGAAACTTTTCGGGGCACGAAAGTCGAGCCCTGAAAAATGACGTCTAAAAATCAGCAAAATCAGAGTCCGAAAAACAATACAAATGTCTCATAAGGGTTAATATATTATTTTTTGAATTCCAAAAACTTAAAATTTCAAAAAAAATGAAGCTTTTCGGGGCACGAAAATCGAGTCCGGAAAAATAAAGTCTAAAAATCAGCAAAATCAAAGTCCGAAAAACAAAACAAATGGCTCCTATGTGCTTAATATATTATTTTTTGACTTCCCAAAACTTAAAATGTCAAAAAAAATGAAACTTTTCGGGGCACGAAAGTCGAGCCCTGAAAAATGACGTCTAAAAATCAGCAACATCAGAGTCCGAAAAACAATACAAATGTATCCTAAGTGCTTCATATATTATTTTTTGACATCCCAAAACTTAAAATGTAAAAAAAAATGAACATTTTCGGTGCACGAAAATCGAGCCCTGAAAAATGACGTCTTAAAATTAGCAAAATCAGAGTCCGAAAAACAAAACAAATGGTTCCTAAGTGCTTAATATATTGTTTTTTGGATTCCCAAAACTTAAAATGTCAAAAAAAATGAAACTTTTCTGGGCACGAAAGTCGAGCCCTGAAAAATGACGTCTAAAAATCAGCAAAATCAGAGTCCGAAAAACAATACAAATGTCTCATAAGGGCTTAATATATTATTTTTTGAATTCCAAAAACTTAAAATTTCAAAAAAAATGAAACTTTTCGGGGCACGAAAATCGAGCCCTGAAAAATGAAGTCTAAAAATCAGCAAAATCAAAGTCCGAAATACAAAACAAATTGGTCCTAAGTGCTTCATATATTATTTTTTGACTACCCAAAACTTGCAATTTAAAAAAAAAATAAAACTTTTCGGGGCACGAAAATCGAGCCCTGAAAAATGACGTCTTAAAATCAGCTAAATAAGAGTCCGAAAAACAAAACAAATGGCTCATATGTGCTTAATATATTATTTTTTGACTTCCCAAAACTTAAAATATCAAAAAAAATGAAACTTTTCTGGGCACGAAAGTGAAGCCCTGAAAAATGACGTCTAAAAATCAGCAAAATCAGAGTCCGAAAAACAATACAAATGTATCCTAAGTGCTTCATATATTATTTTTTGACATCCCAAAACTAGAAATTTCAAAAAAAATGAAACTTTTCGGGGCACGAAAATCGAGCCCTGAAAAATGAAGTCTAAAAATCAGCAAAATCAAAGTCCGAAATACAAAACAAATTGGTCCTAAGTGCCTCATATATTATTTTTTTACTTCCCAAAACTTGCAATTTAAAAAAAAAATAAAACTTTTCGGGGCACGAAAATCGAGCCCTGAAAAATGACGTCTTAAAATCAGCTAAATCAGAGTCCGAAAAACAAAACAAATGGCTCATATGTGCTTAATATATTATTTTTTGACTTCCCAAAACTTAAAATATAAAAAAAAATGAAACTTTTCGGGGCACGAAAGTCAAGCCCTGAAAAATGACGTCTAAAAATCAGCAAAATCAGAGTCCGAAAAACAATACAAATGTATCCTAAGTGCTTCATATATTATTTTTTGACATCCCAAAACTCAAAATGTAAAAAAAAATGAACCTTTTCGGGGCACGAAAATCGAGCCCTGAAAAATGACATCTTAAAATCAGGAAAATCATAGTCCGAAAAACAAAACAAATGGCTCCTAAGTGCTTAATATATTATTTTTTGACTTCCCAAAACTTGAAATTTCAATAAAAATGAAACTTTTCGGGGCACGAAAATCGAGCCCTGAAAAATGAAGTCTAAAATTAGCAAAATCAGAGTCCGAAAAACAATACAAATGTCTCTTAAGGGCTTAATATATTATTTTTTGAATTCCAAAAACTTAAAATTTCAAAAAAAATGAAACTTTTCGGGGCACGAAAATCGAGTCCTGAAAAATGAAGTCTAAAAATCAGCAAAATCAAAGTCCGAAATACAAAACAAATTGGTCCTAAGTGCTTCATATATTATTTTTTTACTTCCCAAAACTTGCAATTTAAAAAAAAAATAAAACTTTTCGGGGCACGAAAATCGAGCCCTGAAAAATGACGTCTTAAAATCAGCTAAGTTAGAGTACGAAAAATAAAACAAATGGCTCCTATGTGCTTAATATATTATTTTTTGACTTCCCAAAACTTAAAATATCAAAAAAAATGAAACTTTTCGGGGCACGAAAGTGAAGCCCTGAAAAATGACGTCTAAAAATCAGCAAAATCAGAGTCCGAAAAACAATACAAATGTATCCTAAGTGCTTCATATATTATTTTTTGACATCCCAAAACTAGAAATTTCAAAAAAAATGAAACTTTTCGGGGCACGAAAATCGAGCCCTGAAAAATGAAGTCTAAAAATCAGCAAAATCAAAGTCCGAAATACAAAACAAATTGGTCCTAAGTGCTTCATATATTATTTTTTTACTTCCCAAAACGTGCAATTTAAAAAAAAAATAAAACTTTTCGGGGCACGAAAATCGAGCCCTGAAAAATGACGTCTTAAAATCAGCTAAATCAGAGTCCGAAAAACAAAACAAATGGCTCATATGTACTTAATATATTATTTTTTGACTTCCCAAAACTTAAAATATCAAAAAAAATGAAACTTTTCGGGGCACGAAAGTCGAGCCCTGAAAAATGACGTCTAAAAATCAGCAAAATCAGAGTCCGAAAAACAATACAAATGTCTCATAAGGGTTAATATATTATTTTTTGAATTCCAAAAACTTAAAATTTCAAAAAAAATGAAGCTTTTCGGGGCACGAAAATCGAGTCCTGAAAAATAAAGTCTAAAAATCAGCAAAATCAAAGTCCGAAAAACAAAACAAATGGCTCCTATGTGCTTAATATATTATTTTTTGACTTCCCAAAACTTAAAATGTCAAAAAAAATGAAACTTTTCGGGGCACGAAAGTCGAGCCCTGAAAAATGACGTCTAAAAATCAGCAACATCAGAGTACGAAAAACAATACAAATGTATCCTAAGTGATATATTATTTTTTGACATCCCAAAACTTAAAATGTAAAAAAAAATGAACCTTTTCGGGGCACGAAAATCGAGCCCTGAAAAATGACGTCTTAAAATCAGCAAAATCAGAGTCCGAAAAACAAAACAAATGGTTCCTAAGTGCTTAATATATTATTTTTTGACTTCCCAAAACTTGAAATTTCAAAAAAAAATGAAACTTTTCGTAGCACGAAAATCGAGCCCTTAAAAATGAAGTCTAAAAATCAGCAAAATCAGAGTCCGAAAAACAAAACAAATGGCTCCTATGTGCTTAATATATTAGTTTTTGACTTCCCAAAACTTAAAATGTCAAAAAAAATGAAACTTTTCGGGGCACGAAAGTCGAGCCCTGAAAAATGACGTCTAAAAATCAGCAACATCAGAGTCCGAAAAACAATACAAATGTATCCTAAGTGCTTCATATATTATTTTTTGACATCCCAAAACTTAAAATGTAAAAAAAAATGAACATTTTCGGTGCACGAAAATCGAGCCCTGAAAAATGACGTCTTAAAATTAGCAAAATCAGAGTCCGAAAAACAAAACAAATGGCTCCTAAGTGCTTAATATATTGTTTTTTGGATTCCCAAAACTTAAAATGTCAAAAAAAATGAAACTTTTCTGGGCACGAAAGTCGAGCCCTGAAAAATGACGTCTAAAAATCAGCAAAATCAGAGTCCGAAAAACAATACAAATGTCTCATAAGGGCTTAATATATTATTTTTTGAATTCCAAAAACTTAAAATTTCAAAAAAAATGAAACTTTTCGGGGCACGAAAATCGAGCCCTGAAAAATGAAGTCTAAAAATCAGCAAAATCAAAGTCCGAAATACAAAACAAATTGGTCCTAAGTGCTTCATATATTATTTTTTGACTACCCAAAACTTGCAATTTAAAAAAAAAATAAAACTTTTCGGGGCACGAAAATCGAGCCCTGAAAAATTAAGTCTAAAACTCAGCAAAATCAAAGTCCGAAAAACAAAAGAAATTGGTCCTAAGTGCTTCATATATTATTTTTTGACTTCCCAAAACTTGAAATTTAAAAAAAAATGAAACTTTCGGGGCACGAAAATCGAGCCCTGAAAAATGACGTCTTAAAATCAGCTAAGTTAGAGTACGAAAAATAAAACAAATGGCTCCTATGTGCTTAATATATTATTTTTTGACTTCCCAAAACTTAAAATATCAAAAAAAATGAAACTTTTCGGGGCACGAAAGTGAAGCCCTGAAAAATGACGTCTAAAAATCAGCAAAATCAGAGTCCGAAAAACAATACAAATGTATCCTAAGTGCTTCATATATTATTTTTTGACATCCCAAAACTAGAAATTTCAAAAAAAATGAAACTTTTCGGGGCACGAAAATCGAGCCCTGAAAAATGAAGTCTAAAAATCAGCAAAATCAAAGTCCGAAATACAAAACAAATTGGTCCTAAGTGCTTCATATATTATTTTTTTACTTCCCAAAACTTGCAATTTAAAAAAAAATAAAACTTTTCGGGGCACGAAAATCGAGCCCTGAAAAATGACGTCTTAAAATCAGCTAAATCAGAGTCCGAAAAACAAAACAAATGGCTCATATGTACTTAATATATTATTTTTTGACTTCCCAAAACTTAAAATATCAAAAAAAATGAAACTGTTCGGGGAACGAAAGTCGAGCCCTGAAAAATGACGTCTAAAAATCAGCAAAATCAGAGTCCCAAAAACAATACAAATGTATCCTAAGTGCTTCATATATTATTTTTTGACATCCCAAAACTTAAAATGTAAAAAAAAATGAACCTTTTCGGTGCACGAAAATCGACCCCTGAAAAATGACGTCTTAAAATCAGCAAAATCAGAGTCCGAAAAACAAAACAAATGGCACCTAAGTGCTTAATATATTATTTTTTGACTTCCCAAAACTTGAAATTTCAATAAAAATGAAACTTTTCGGGGCACGAAAATCGAGCCCTGCAAAATGAAGTCTAAAAATTAGCAAAATCAGAGTCCGAAAAACAAAACAAATGGCTCCTAAGTGCTTAATATATTATTTTTTGACTTCCCAAAACTTGAAATTTCAAAAAAAATGAAACTTTTCGTAGCACGAAAATCGAGCCCTTAAAAATGAAGTCTAAAAATCAGCAAAATCAGAGTCCGAAAAACAAAACAAATGGCTCATAAGTTCTTAATTTATTATATTTTGACTTCCCAAAACTTAAAATGTCAAAAAAAATGAAACTTTTCTGGGCACGAAAGTCAAGCCCTGAAAAATGACGTCTAATAATAAGCAAAATCAGAATCCGAAAAACAATACAAATGTATCCTAAGTGTTGCATATATTATATTTTGACATCCCAAAACTTAAAATGTAAAAAAAAATGAAACTTTTCGGGGCACGAAAATCGAGCCCTGTAAATGACGTCTTAAAATCAGCAAAATTAGAGTCCGAAAAATAAAACAAATAGCTCCTAAGTGCTTAATATATTATTTTTTGACTTCCCAAAACTTGAAATTTCAAAAAAAATGAAACTTTTCGGGGCACGAAAATCGAGCCCTGAAAAATGAAGTCTAAAAATCAGCAAAATCAAAGTCTGAAATACAAAACAAATTGGTCCTAAGTGCTTCATATATTATTTTTTGACTTCCCAAAACTTGCAATTTAAAAAAAAAAAAAAAACTTTTTAGGGCACGAAAATCGAGCCCTTAAAAAATGACGTCTTAAAATCAGCTAAATCAGAGTCCGAAAAACAAAACAAATGGCTCATATGTGCTTAATATATTATTTTTTGACTTCCCAAAACTTAAAATATCAAAAAAAATGAAACTTTTCGTGGCACGAAAATCGAGCCCTTAAAAATGAAGTCTAAAAATCAGCAAAATCAGAGTCCGAAAAACAAAACAAATGGCTCCTATGTGCTTAATATATTATTTTTTGAACTCCCAAAACTTAAAATGTCAAAAAAAATGAAACTTTTCGGGGCACGAAAGTCGAGCCCTGAAAAATGACGTCTAAAAATCAGCAAAATCAGAGTCCGAAAAACAATACAAATGTCTCATAAGGGTTAATATATTATTTTTTGAATTCCAAAAACTTAAAATTTCAAAAAAAATGAAGCTTTTCGGGGCACGAAAATCGAGTCCTGAAAAATAAAGTCTAAAAATAAGCAAAATCAAAGTCCGAAAAACAAAACAAATTGGTCCTAAGTGCTTCATATATTATTTTTTGACTTCCTAAAACTTGAAATTTAAAAAAAAATGAAACTTTCGGGGCACGAAAATCAAGCCCTGAAAAATGACGTATCAAAATCCGCTAAATTAGAGTCCGAAAAACAAAACAAATGGATCATAAGTGCTTAATATATTTTTTTTTGAATTCCTAAAACTTGAAATTTAAAAAAAAAAAGAAACTTTTCAGGGCACAAAAATCGAGCCCTTAAAAAAGAAGTCTAAAAATCAGCAAAATCAGAGTCCGAAAAACAAAACAAATGGCTGCCATGTGCTTAATATATTATTTTTTGACTTCCCAAAACTTAAAATGTCAAAAAAAATGAAACTTTTCAGGGCACGAAAGTCGAGCCCTGAAAAATGACGTCTAAAAATCAGCAAAATCAGAGTCCGAAAAACAATACAAATGTCTCCTAAGTGCTTAATATATTATTTTTTGACTTTCGAAAACTTAAAATTTCAAAAAAAATGAAACTTTTCTAGGCACGAAAATCGAGCCCTGAAAAATGACGTCTAAAAATCAGCAAAATAAGAGTCCGAAAAACAATACAAATGTCTCCTAAGTGCTTAATATATTATTTTTTGACTTCCAAAAACAGGAAATTTCAAAAAAAATGAAACTTTTCGTGGCACGAAAATCGAGCCCTTAAAAATGAAGTCTAAAAATCAGCAAAATCAGAGTCCGAAAAACAAAACAAATGGCTCCTATGTGCTTAATATATTATTTTTTGACTTCCCAAAACTTAAAATATCAAAAAAAATGAAACTTTTCGGGGCACAAAAGTCGAGCCCTGAAAAATGACGTCTAAAAATCAGCAAAATCAGAGTCCGAAAAACAATACAAATGTCTCATAAGGGTTAATATATTATTTTTTGAATTCCAAAAACTTAAAATTTCAAAAAAAATGAAGCTTTTCGGGGCACGAAAATCGAGTCCTGAAAAATAAAGTCTAAAAATCAGCAAAATCAAAGTCCGAAAAACAAAACAAATGGCTCCTATGTGCTTAATATATTATTTTTTGACTTCCCAAAACTTAAAATGTCAAAAAAAATGAAACTTTTCGGGGCACGAAAGTCGAGCCCTGAAAAATGACGTCTAAAAATCAGCAACATCAGAGTACGAAAAACAATACAAATGTATCCTAAGTGATATATTATTTTTTGACATCCCAAAACTTAAAATGTAAAAAAAAATGAACCTTTTCGGGGCACGAAAATCGAGCCCTGAAAAATGACGTCTTAAAATCAGCAAAATCAGAGTCCGAAAAACAAAACAAATGGTTCCTAAGTGCTTAATATATTATTTTTTGACTTCCCAAAACTTGAAATTTCAAAAAAAATGAAACTTTTCGTAGCACGAAAATCGAGCCCTTAAAAATGAAGTCTAAAAATCAGCAAAATCAGAGTCCGAAAAACAAAACAAATGGCTCCTATGTGCTTAATATATTATTTTTTGACTTCCCAAAACTTAAAATGTCAAAAAAAATGAAACTTTTCGGGGCACGAAAGTCGAGCCCTGAAAAATGACGTCTAAAAATCAGCAACATCAGAGTCCGAAAAACAATACAAATGTATCCTAAGTGCTTCATATATTATTTTTTGACATCCCAAAACTTAAAATGTAAAAAAAAATGAACATTTTCGGTGCACGAAAATCGAGCCCTGAAAAATGACGTCTTAAAATTAGCAAAATCAGAGTCCGAAAAACAAAACAAATGGCTCCTAAGTGCTTAATATATTGTTTTTTGGATTCCCAAAACTTAAAATGTCAAAAAAAATGAAACTTTTCTGGGCACGAAAGTCGAGCCCTGAAAAATGACGTCTAAAAATCAGCAAAATCAGAGTCCGAAAAACAATACAAATGTCTCATAAGGGCTTAATATATTATTTTTTGAATTCCAAAAACTTAAAATTTCAAAAAAAATGAAACTTTTCGGGGCACGAAAATCGAGCCCTGAAAAATGAAGTCTAAAAATCAGCAAAATCAAAGTCCGAAATACAAAACAAATTGGTCCTAAGTGCTTCATATATTATTTTTTGACTACCCAAAACTTGCAATTTAAAAAAAAAATAAAACTTTTCGGGGCACGAAAATCGAGCCCTGAAAAATGACGTCTTAAAATCAGCTAAATAAGAGTCCGAAAAACAAAACAAATGGCTCATATGTGCTTAATATATTATTTTTTGACTTCCCAAAACTTAAAATATCAAAAAAAATGAAACTTTTCTGGGCACGAAAGTGAAGCCCTGAAAAATGACGTCTAAAAATCAGCAAAATCAGAGTCCGAAAAACAATACAAATGTATCCTAAGTGCTTCATATATTATTTTTTGACATCCCAAAACTAGAAATTTCAAAAAAAATGAAACTTTTCGGGGCACGAAAATCGAGCCCTGAAAAATGAAGTCTAAAAATCAGCAAAATCAAAGTCCGAAATACAAAACAAATTGGTCCTAAGTGCTTCATATATTATTTTTTTACTTCCCAAAACTTGCAATTTAAAAAAAAAATAAAACTTTTCGGGGCACGAAAATCGAGCCCTGAAAAATGACGTCTTAAAATCAGCTAAATCAGAGTCCGAAAAACAAAACAAATGGCTCATATGTGCTTAATATATTATTTTTTGACTTCCCAAAACTTAAAATATAAAAAAAAATGAAACTTTTCGGGGCACGAAAGTCAAGCCCTGAAAAATGACGTCTAAAAATCAGCAAAATCAGAGTCCGAAAAACAATACAAATGTATCCTAAGTGCTTCATATATTATTTTTTGACATCCCAAAACTCAAAATGTAAAAAAAAATGAACCTTTTCGGGGCACGAAAATCGAGCCCTGAAAAATGACATCTTAAAATCAGGAAAATCATAGTCCGAAAAACAAAACAAATGGCTCCTAAGTGCTTAATATATTATTTTTTGACTTCCCAAAACTTGAAATTTCAATAAAAATGAAACTTTTCGGGGCACGAAAATCGAGCCCTGAAAAATGAAGTCTAAAATTAGCAAAATCAGAGTCCGAAAAACAATACAAATGTCTCTTAAGGGCTTAATATATTATTTTTTGAATTCCAAAAACTTAAAATTTCAAAAAAAATGAAACTTTTCGGGGCACGAAAATCGAGTCCTGAAAAATGAAGTCTAAAAATCAGCAAAATCAAAGTCCGAAATACAAAACAAATTGGTCCTAAGTGCTTCATATATTATTTTTTTACTTCCCAAAACTTGCAATTTAAAAAAAAAATAAAACTTTTCGGGGCACGAAAATCGAGCCCTGAAAAATGACGTCTTAAAATCAGCTAAGTTAGAGTACGAAAAATAAAACAAATGGCTCCTATGTGCTTAATATATTATTTTTTGACTTCCCAAAACTTAAAATATCAAAAAAAATGAAACTTTTCGGGGCACGAAAGTGAAGCCCTGAAAAATGACGTCTAAAAATCAGCAAAATCAGAGTCCGAAAAACAATACAAATGTATCCTAAGTGCTTCATATATTATTTTTTGACATCCCAAAACTAGAAATTTCAAAAAAAATGAAACTTTTCGGGGCACGAAAATCGAGCCCTGAAAAATGAAGTCTAAAAATCAGCAAAATCAAAGTCCGAAATACAAAACAAATTGGTCCTAAGTGCTTCATATATTATTTTTTTACTTCCCAAAACGTGCAATTTAAAAAAAAAATAAAACTTTTCGGGGCACGAAAATCGAGCCCTGAAAAATGACGTCTTAAAATCAGCTAAATCAGAGTCCGAAAAACAAAACAAATGGCTCATATGTACTTAATATATTATTTTTTGACTTCCCAAAACTTAAAATATCAAAAAAAATGAAACTTTTCGGGGCACGAAAGTCGAGCCCTGAAAAATGACGTCTAAAAATCAGCAAAATCAGAGTCCGAAAAACAATACAAATGTCTCATAAGGGTTAATATATTATTTTTTGAATTCCAAAAACTTAAAATTTCAAAAAAAATGAAGCTTTTCGGGGCACGAAAATCGAGTCCTGAAAAATAAAGTCTAAAAATCAGCAAAATCAAAGTCCGAAAAACAAAACAAATGGCTCCTATGTGCTTAATATATTATTTTTTGACTTCCCAAAACTTAAAATGTCAAAAAAAATGAAACTTTTCGGGGCACGAAAGTCGAGCCCTGAAAAATGACGTCTAAAAATCAGCAACATCAGAGTACGAAAAACAATACAAATGTATCCTAAGTGATATATTATTTTTTGACATCCCAAAACTTAAAATGTAAAAAAAAATGAACCTTTTCGGGGCACGAAAATCGAGCCCTGAAAAATGACGTCTTAAAATCAGCAAAATCAGAGTCCGAAAAACAAAACAAATGGTTCCTAAGTGCTTAATATATTATTTTTTGACTTCCCAAAACTTGAAATTTCAAAAAAAAATGAAACTTTTCGTAGCACGAAAATCGAGCCCTTAAAAATGAAGTCTAAAAATCAGCAAAATCAGAGTCCGAAAAACAAAACAAATGGCTCCTATGTGCTTAATATATTATTTTTTGACTTCCCAAAACTTAAAATGTCAAAAAAAATGAAACTTTTCGGGGCACGAAAGTCGAGCCCTGAAAAATGACGTCTAAAAATCAGCAACATCAGAGTCCGAAAAACAATACAAATGTATCCTAAGTGCTTCATATATTATTTTTTGACATCCCAAAACTTAAAATGTAAAAAAAAATGAACATTTTCGGTGCACGAAAATCGAGCCCTGAAAAATGACGTCTTAAAATTAGCAAAATCAGAGTCCGAAAAACAAAACAAATGGCTCCTAAGTGCTTAATATATTGTTTTTTGGATTCCCAAAACTTAAAATGTCAAAAAAAATGAAACTTTTCTGGGCACGAAAGTCGAGCCCTGAAAAATGACGTCTAAAAATCAGCAAAATCAGAGTCCGAAAAACAATACAAATGTCTCATAAGGGCTTAATATATTATTTTTTGAATTCCAAAAACTTAAAATTTCAAAAAAAATGAAACTTTTCGGGGCACGAAAATCGAGCCCTGAAAAATGAAGTCTAAAAATCAGCAAAATCAAAGTCCGAAATACAAAACAAATTGGTCCTAAGTGCTTCATATATTATTTTTTGACTACCCAAAACTTGCAATTTAAAAAAAAAATAAAACTTTTCGGGGCACGAAAATCGAGCCCTGAAAAATTAAGTCTAAAACTCAGCAAAATCAAAGTCCGAAAAACAAAAGAAATTGGTCCTAAGTGCTTCATATATTATTTTTTGACTTCCCAAAACTTGAAATTTAAAAAAAAATGAAACTTTCGGGGCACGAAAATCGAGCCCTGAAAAATGACGTCTTAAAATCAGCTAAGTTAGAGTACGAAAAATAAAACAAATGGCTCCTATGTGCTTAATATATTATTTTTTGACTTCCCAAAACTTAAAATATCAAAAAAAATGAAACTTTTCGGGGCACGAAAGTGAAGCCCTGAAAAATGACGTCTAAAAATCAGCAAAATCAGAGTCCGAAAAACAATACAAATGTATCCTAAGTGCTTCATATATTATTTTTTAACATCCCAAAACTAGAAATTTCAAAAAAAATGAAACTTTTCGGGGCACGAAAATCGAGCCCTGAAAAATGAAGTCTAAAAATCAGCAAAATCAAAGTCCGAAATACAAAACAAATTGGTCCTAAGTGCTTCATATATTATTTTTTTACTTCCCAAAACTTGCAATTTAAAAAAAAATAAAACTTTTCGGGGCACGAAAATCGAGCCCTGAAAAATGACGTCTTAAAATCAGCTAAATCAGAGTCCGAAAAACAAAACAAATGGCTCATATGTACTTAATATATTATTTTTTGACTTCCCAAAACTTAAAATATCAAAAAAAATGAAACTGTTCGGGGAACGAAAGTCGAGCCCTGAAAAATGACGTCTAAAAATCAGCAAAATCAGAGTCCCAAAAACAATACAAATGTATCCTAAGTGCTTCATATATTATTTTTTGACATCCCAAAACTTAAAATGTAAAAAAAAATGAACCTTTTCGGTGCACGAAAATCGACCCCTGAAAAATGACGTCTTAAAATCAGCAAAATCAGAGTCCGAAAAACAAAACAAATGGCACCTAAGTGCTTAATATATTATTTTTTGACTTCCCAAAACTTGAAATTTCAATAAAAATGAAACTTTTCGGGGCACGAAAATCGAGCCCTGCAAAATGAAGTCTAAAAATTAGCAAAATCAGAGTCCGAAAAACAAAACAAATGGCTCCTAAGTGCTTAATATATTATTTTTTGACTTCCCAAAACTTGAAATTTCAAAAAAAATGAAACTTTTCGTAGCACGAAAATCGAGCCCTTAAAAATGAAGTCTAAAAATCAGCAAAATCAGAGTCCGAAAAACAAAACAAATGGCTCATAAGTTCTTAATTTATTATATTTTGACTTCCCAAAACTTAAAATGTCAAAAAAAATGAAACTTTTCTGGGCACGAAAGTCAAGCCCTGAAAAATGACGTCTAATAATAAGCAAAATCAGAATCCGAAAAACAATACAAATGTATCCTAAGTGTTGCATATATTATATTTTGACATCCCAAAACTTAAAATGTAAAAAAAAATGAAACTTTTCGGGGCACGAAAATCGAGCCCTGTAAATGACGTCTTAAAATCAGCAAAATTAGAGTCCGAAAAATAAAACAAATAGCTCCTAAGTGCTTAATATATTATTTTTTGACTTCCCAAAACTTGAAATTTCAAAAAAAATGAAACTTTTCGGGGCACGAAAATCGAGCCCTGAAAAATGAAGTCTAAAAATCAGCAAAATCAAAGTCTGAAATACAAAACAAATTGGTCCTAAGTGCTTCATATATTATTTTTTGACTTCCCAAAACTTGCAATTTAAAAAAAAAAAAAAAACTTTTTAGGGCACGAAAATCGAGCCCTTAAAAAATGACGTCTTAAAATCAGCTAAATCAGAGTCCGAAAAACAAAACAAATGGCTCATATGTGCTTAATATATTATTTTTTGACTTCCCAAAACTTAAAATATCAAAAAAAATGAAACTTTTCGTGGCACGAAAATCGAGCCCTTAAAAATGAAGTCTAAAAATCAGCAAAATCAGAGTCCGAAAAACAAAACAAATGGCTCCTATGTGCTTAATATATTATTTTTTGAACTCCCAAAACTTAAAATGTCAAAAAAAATGAAACTTTTCGGGGCACGAAAGTCGAGCCCTGAAAAATGACGTCTAAAAATCAGCAAAATCAGAGTCCGAAAAACAATACAAATGTCTCATAAGGGTTAATATATTATTTTTTGAATTCCAAAAACTTAAAATTTCAAAAAAAATGAAGCTTTTCGGGGCACGAAAATCGAGTCCTGAAAAATAAAGTCTAAAAATCAGCAAAATCAAAGTCCGAAAAACAAAACAAATTGGTCCTAAGTGCTTCATATATTATTTTTTGACTTCCTAAAACTTGAAATTTAAAAAAAAATGAAACTTTCGGGGCACGAAAATCAAGCCCTGAAAAATGACGTATCAAAATCCGCTAAATTAGAGTCCGAAAAACAAAACAAATGGATCATAAGTGCTTAATATATTTTTTTTTGAATTCCTAAAACTTGAAATTTAAAAAAAAAAAGAAACTTTTCAGGGCACAAAAATCGAGCCCTTAAAAAAGAAGTCTAAAAATCAGCAAAATCAGAGTCCGAAAAACAAAACAAATGGCTGCCATGTGCTTAATATATTATTTTTTGACTTCCCAAAACTTAAAATGTCAAAAAAAATGAAACTTTTCAGGGCACGAAAGTCGAGCCCTGAAAAATGACGTCTAAAAATCAGCAAAATCAGAGTCCGAAAAACAATACAAATGTCTCCTAAGTGCTTAATATATTATTTTTTGACTTTCGAAAACTTAAAATTTCAAAAAAAATGAAACTTTTCTAGGCACGAAAATCGAGCCCTGAAAAATGACGTCTAAAAATCAGCAAAATAAGAGTCCGAAAAACAATACAAATGTCTCCTAAGTGCTTAATATATTATTTTTTGACTTCCAAAAACAGGAAATTTCAAAAAAAATGAAACTTTTCGTGGCACGAAAATCGAGCCCTTAAAAATGAAGTCTAAAAATCAGCAAAATCAGAGTCCGAAAAACAAAACAAATGGCTCCTATGTGCTTAATATATTATTTTTTGACTTCCCAAAACTTAAAATATCAAAAAAAATGAAACTTTTCGGGGCACAAAAGTCGAGCCCTGAAAAATGACGTCTAAAAATCAGCAAAATCAGAGTCCGAAAAACAATACAAATGTCTCATAAGGGTTAATATATTATTTTTTGAATTCCAAAAACTTAAAATTTCAAAAAAAATGAAGCTTTTCGGGGCACGAAAATCGAGTCCTGAAAAATAAAGTCTAAAAATCAGCAAAATCAAAGTCCGAAAAACAAAACAAATGGCTCCTATGTGCTTAATATATTATTTTTTGACTTCCCAAAACTTAAAATGTCAAAAAAAATGAAACTTTTCGGGGCACGAAAGTCGAGCCCTGAAAAATGACGTCTAAAAATCAGCAACATCAGAGTACGAAAAACAATACAAATGTATCCTAAGTGATATATTATTTTTTGACATCCCAAAACTTAAAATGTAAAAAAAAATGAACCTTTTCGGGGCACGAAAATCGAGCCCTGAAAAATGACGTCTTAAAATCAGCAAAATCAGAGTCCGAAAAACAAAACAAATGGTTCCTAAGTGCTTAATATATTATTTTTTGACTTCCCAAAACTTGAAATTTCAAAAAAAATGAAACTTTTCGTAGCACGAAAATCGAGCCCTTAAAAATGAAGTCTAAAAATCAGCAAAATCAGAGTCCGAAAAACAAAACAAATGGCTCCTATGTGCTTAATATATTATTTTTTGACTTCCCAAAACTTAAAATGTCAAAAAAAATGAAACTTTTCGGGGCACGAAAGTCGAGCCCTGAAAAATGACGTCTAAAAATCAGCAACATCAGAGTCCGAAAAACAATACAAATGTATCCTAAGTGCTTCATATATTATTTTTTGACATCCCAAAACTTAAAATGTAAAAAAAAATGAACATTTTCGGTGCACGAAAATCGAGCCCTGAAAAATGACGTCTTAAAATTAGCAAAATCAGAGTCCGAAAAACAAAACAAATGGCTCCTAAGTGCTTAATATATTGTTTTTTGGATTCCCAAAACTTAAAATGTCAAAAAAAATGAAACTTTTCTGGGCACGAAAGTCGAGCCCTGAAAAATGACGTCTAAAAATCAGCAAAATCAGAGTCCGAAAAACAATACAAATGTCTCATAAGGGCTTAATATATTATTTTTTGAATTCCAAAAACTTAAAATTTCAAAAAAAATGAAACTTTTCGGGGCACGAAAATCGAGCCCTGAAAAATGAAGTCTAAAAATCAGCAAAATCAAAGTCCGAAATACAAAACAAATTGGTCCTAAGTGCTTCATATATTATTTTTTGACTACCCAAAACTTGCAATTTAAAAAAAAAATAAAACTTTTCGGGGCACGAAAATCGAGCCCTGAAAAATGACGTCTTAAAATCAGCTAAATAAGAGTCCGAAAAACAAAACAAATGGCTCATATGTGCTTAATATATTATTTTTTGACTTCCCAAAACTTAAAATATCAAAAAAAATGAAACTTTTCTGGGCACGAAAGTGAAGCCCTGAAAAATGACGTCTAAAAATCAGCAAAATCAGAGTCCGAAAAACAATACAAATGTATCCTAAGTGCTTCATATATTATTTTTTGACATCCCAAAACTAGAAATTTCAAAAAAAATGAAACTTTTCGGGGCACGAAAATCGAGCCCTGAAAATTGAAGTCTAAAAATCAGCAAAATCAAAGTCCGAAATACAAAACAAATTGGTCCTAAGTGCTTCATATATTATTTTTTTACTTCCCAAAACTTGCAATTTAAAAAAAAAATAAAACTTTTCGGGGCACGAAAATCGAGCCCTGAAAAATGACGTCTTAAAATCAGCTAAATCAGAGTCCGAAAAACAAAACAAATGGCTCATATGTGCTTAATATATTATTTTTTGACTTCCCAAAACTTAAAATATAAAAAAAAATGAAACTTTTCGGGGCACGAAAGTCAAGCCCTGAAAAATGACGTCTAAAAATCAGCAAAATCAGAGTCCGAAAAACAATACAAATGTATCCTAAGTGCTTCATATATTATTTTTTGACATCCCAAAACTCAAAATGTAAAAAAAAATGAACCTTTTCGGGGCACGAAAATCGAGCCCTGAAAAATGACATCTTAAAATCAGGAAAATCATAGTCCGAAAAACAAAACAAATGGCTCCTAAGTGCTTAATATATTATTTTTTGACTTCCCAAAACTTGAAATTTCAATAAAAAAGAAACTTTTCGGGGCACGAAAATCGAGCCCTGAAAAATGAAGTCTAAAATTAGCAAAATCAGAGTCCGAAAAACAATACAAATGTCTCTTAAGGGCTTAATATATTATTTTTTGAATTCCAAAAACTTAAAATTTCAAAAAAAATGAAACTTTTCGGGGCACGAAAATCGAGCCCTGAAAAATGAAGTCTAAAACTCAGCAAAATCAAAGTCCGAAAAACAAAAGAAATTGGTCCTAAGTGCTTCATATATTATTTTTTGACTTCCCAAAACTTGAAATTTAAAAAAAAAATGAAACTTTCGGGGCACGAAAATCGAGCCCTGAAAAATGACGTCTTAAAATCAGCTAAGTTAGAGTACGAAAAACAAAACAAATGGCTCCTATGTGCTTAATATATTATTTTTTGACTTCCCAAAACTTAAAATATCAAAAAAAATGAAACTTTTCGGGGCACGAAAGTGAAGCCCTGAAAAATGACGTCTAAAAATCAGCAAAATCAGAGTCCGAAAAACAATACAAATGTATCCTAAGTGCTTCATATATTATTTTTTGACATCCCAAAACTAGAAATTTCAAAAAAAATGAAACTTTTCGGGGCACGAAAATCGAGCCCTGAAAAATGAAGTCTAAAAATCAGCAAAATCAAAGTCCGAAATACAAAACAAATTGGTCCTAAGTGCTTCATATATTATTTTTTTACTTCCCAAAACTTGCAATTTAAAAAAAAAATAAAACTTTTCGGGGCACGAAAATCGAGCCCTGAAAAATGACGTCTTAAAATCAGCTAAATCAGAGTCCGAAAAACAAAACAAATGGCTCATATGTACTTAATATATTATTTTTTGACTTCCCAAAACTTAAAATATCAAAAAAAATGAAACTTTTCGGGGAACGAAAGTCGAGCCCTGAAAAATGACGTCTAAAAATCAGCAAAATCAGAGTCCCAAAAACAATACAAATGTATCCTAAGTGCTTCATATATTATTTTTTGACATCCCAAAACTTAAAATGTAAAAAAAAATGAACCTTTTCGGTGCACGAAAATCGAGCCCTGAAAAATGACGTCTTAAAATCAGCAAAATCAGAGTCCGAGAAACAAAACAAATGGCACCTAAGTGCTTAATATATTATTTTTTGACTTCCCAAAACTTGAAATTTCAATAAAAATGAAACTTTTCGGGGCACGAAAATCGAGCCCTGCAAAATGAAGTCTAAAAATTAGCAAAATCAGAGTCCGAAAAACAAAACAAATGGCTCCTAAGTGCTTAATATATTATTTTTTGACTTCCCAAAACTTGAAATTTCAAAAAAAATTAAACTTTTCGTAGCACGAAAATCGAGCCCTTAAAAATGAAGTCTAAAAATCAGCAAAATCAGAGTCCGAAAAACAAAACAAATGGCTCATAAGTTCTTAATTTATTATATTTTGACTTCCCAAAACTTAAAATGTAAAAAAAAATGAAACTTTTCTGGGCACGAAAGTCAAGCCTTGAAAAATGACGTCTAATAATAAGCAAAATCAGAATCCGAAAAACAATACAAATGTATCCTAAGTGCTGCATATATTATTTTTTGACATCCCAAAACTTAAAATGTAAAAAAAAATGAAACTTTTCGGGGCACGAAAATCGAGCCATGTAAATGACGTCTTAAAATCAGCAAAATTAGAGTCCGAAAAATAAAACAAATAGCTCCTAAGTGCTTAATATATTATTTTTTGACTTCCCAAAACTTGAAATTTCAAAAAAAATGAAACTTTTCGGGGCACGAAAATCGAGCCCTGAAAAATGAAGTCTAAAAATCAGCAAAATCAAAGTCTGAAATACAAAACAAATTGGTCCTAAGTGCTTCATATATTATTTTTTGACTTCCCAAAACTTGCAATTTAAAAAAAAAAAAAAAACTTTTTAGGGCACGAAAATCGAGCCCTTAAAAAATGACGTCTTAAAATCAGCTAAATCAGAGTCCGAAAAACAAAACAAATGGCTCATATGTGCTTAATATATTATTTTTTGACTTCCCAAAACTTAAAATATCAAAAAAAATGAAACTTTTCGTGGCACGAAAATCGAGCCCTTAAAAATGAAGTCTAAAAATCAGCAAAATCAGAGTCCGAAAAACAAAACAAATGGCTCCTATGTGCTTAATATATTATTTTTTGACTTCCCAAAACTTAAAATGTCAAAAAAAATGAAACTTTTCGGGGCACGAAAGTCGAGCCCTGAAAAATGACGTCTAAAAATCAGCAAAATCAGAGTCCGAAAAACAATACAAATGTCTCATAAGGGTTAATATATTATTTTTTAATTCCAAAAACTTAAAATTTCAAAAAAAATGAATCTTTTCGGGGCACGAAAATCGAGTCCTGAAAAATAAAGTCTAAAAATCAGCAAAATCAAAGTCCGAAAAACAAAACAAATTGGTCCTAAGTGCTTCATATATTATTTTTTGACTTCCCAAAACTTGAAATTTAAAAAAAAATGAAACTTTCGGGGCACGAAAATCAAGCCCTGAAAAATGACGTATCAAAATCCGCTAAATTAGAGTCCGAAAAACAAAACAAATGGATCATAAGTGCTTAATATATTTTTTTTTGAATTCCTAAAACTTGAAATTTAAAAAAAAAAAGAAACTTTTCGGGGCACAAAAATCGAGCCCTTAAAAAAGAAGTCTAAAAATCAGCAAAATCAGAGTCCGAAATACAAAACAAATGGCTGCCATGTGCTTAATATATTATTTTTTGACTTCCCAAAACTTAAAATGTCAAAAAAAATGAAACTTTTCAGGGCACGAAAGTCGAGCCCTGAAAAATGACGTCTAAAAATCAGCAAAATCAGAGTCCGAAAAACAATACAAATGTCTCCTAAGTGCTTAATATATTATTTTTTGACTTCCGAAAACTTAAAATTTCAAAAAAAATGAAACTTTTCTAGGCACGAAAATCGAGCCCTGAAAAATGACGTCTAAAAATCAGCAAAATCAGAGTCCGAAAAACAATACAAATGTCTCCTAAGTGCTTAATATATTATTTTTTGACTTCCCAAAACATGAAATTTCAAAAAAAATGAAACTTTTCGGGGCACGAAAATCGTGCCTGAAAAATGAAGTCTAAAAATCAGCAAAATCAAAGTCCGAAATACAAAACAAATTGGTCCTAAGTGCTTCATATATTATTTTTTGACTTCCCAAAACTTGCAATTTAAAAAAAAAAAAAAACTTTTCGGGGCACGAAAATCGAGCCCTGAAAAATGAAGTCTTAAAATCAGCTAAATCAGAGTCCGAAAAACAAAACAAATGGCTCATATGTACTTAATATATTATTTTTTGACTTCCCAAAACTTAAAATATCAAAAAAAATGAAACTTTTCGGGGAACGAAAGTCGAGCCCTGAAAAATGACGTCTAAAAATCAGCAAAATCAGAGTCCCAAAAACAATACAAATGTATCCTAAGTGCTTCATATATTATTTTTTGACATCCCAAAACTTAAAATGTAAAAAAAAATGAACCTTTTCGGTGCACGAAAATCGAGCCCTGAAAAATGACGTCTTAAAATCAGCAAAATCAGAGTCCGAAAAACAAAACAAATGGCACCTAAGTGCTTAATATATTATTTTTTGACTTCCCAAAACTTGAAATTTCAATAAAAATGAAACTTTTCGGGGCACGAAAATCGAGCCCTGCAAAATGAAGTCTAAAAATTAGCAAAATCAGAGTCCGAAAAACAAAACAAATGGCTCCTAAGTGCTTAATATATTATTTTTTGACTTCCCAAAACTTGAAATTTCAAAAAAAATGAAACTTTTCGTAGCACGAAAATCGAGCCCTTAAAAATGAAGTCTAAAAATCAGCAAAATCAGAGTCCGAAAAACAAAACAAATGGCTCATAAGTTCTTAATTTATTATATTTTGACTTCCCAAAACTTTAAATGTCAAAAAAAATGAAACTTTTCTGGGCACGAAAGTCAAGCCCTGAAAAATGACGTCTAATAATAAGCAAAATCAGAATCCGAAAAACAATACAAATGTATCCTAAGTGCTGCATATATTATTTTTTGACATCCCAAAACTTAAAATGTAAAAAAAAATGAAACTTTTCGGGGCACGAAAATCGAGCCCTGTAAATGACGTCTTAAAATCAGCAAAATTTGAGTCCGAAAAATAAAACAAATAGCTCCTAAGTGCTTAATATATTATTTTTTGACTTCCCAAAACTTGAAATTTCAAAAAAAATGAAACTTTTCGGGGCACGAAAATCGAGCCCTGAAAAATGAAGTCTAAAAATCAGCAAAATCAAAGTCTGAAATACAAAACAAATTGGTCCTAAGTGCTTCATATATTATTTTTTGACTTCCCAAAACTTGCAATTTAAAAAAAAAAAAAAAACTTTTTAGGGCACGAAAATCGAGCCCTTAAAAAATGACGTCTTAAAATCAGCTAAATCAGAGTCCGAAAAACAAAACAAATGGCTCATATGTGCTTAATATATTATTTTTTGACTTCCCAAAACTTAAAATATCAAAAAAAATGAAACTTTTCGTGGCACGAAAATCGAGCCCTTAAAAATGAAGTCTAAAAATCAGCAAAATCAGAGTCCGAAAAACAAAACAAATGGCTCCTATGTGCTTAATATATTATTTTTTGACTTCCCAAAACTTAAAATGTCAAAAAAAATGAAACTTTTCGGGGCACGAAAGTCGAGCCCTGAAAAATGACGTCTAAAAATCAGCAAAATCAGAGTCCGAAAAACAATACAAATGTCTCATAAGGGTTAATATATTATTTTTTAATTCCAAAAACTTAAAATTTCAAAAAAAATGAATCTTTTCGGGGCACGAAAATCGAGTCCTGAAAAATAAAGTCTAAAAATCAGCAAAATCAAAGTCCGAAAAACAAAACAAATTGGTCCTAAGTGCTTCATATATTATTTTTTGACTTCCCAAAACTTGAAATTTAAAAAAAAATGAAACTTTCGGGGCACGAAAATCAAGCCCTGAAAAATGACGTATCAAAATCCGCTAAATTAGAGTCCGAAAAACAAAACAAATGGATCATAAGTGCTTAATATATTTTTTTTTGAATTCCTAAAACTTGAAATTTAAAAAAAAAAAGAAACTTTTCGGGGCACAAAAATCGAGCCCTTAAAAAAGAAGTCTAAAAATCAGCAAAATCAGAGTCCGAAATACAAAACAAATGGCTGCCATGTGCTTAATATATTATTTTTTGACTTCCCAAAACTTAAAATGTCAAAAAAAATGAAACTTTTCAGGGCACGAAAGTCGAGCCCTGAAAAATGACGTCTAAAAATCAGCAAAATCAGAGTCCGAAAAACAATACAAATGTCTCCTAAGTGCTTAATATATTATTTTTTGACTTCCGAAAACTTAAAATTTCAAAAAAAATGAAACTTTTCTAGGCACGAAAATCGAGCCCTGAAAAATGACGTCTAAAAATCAGCAAAATCAGAGTCCGAAAAACAATACAAATGTCTCCTAAGTGCTTAATATATTATTTTTTGACTTCCCAAAACATGAAATTTCAAAAAAAATGAAACTTTTCGGGGCACGAAAATCGTGCCTGAAAAATGAAGTCTAAAAATTAGCAAAATCAAAGTCCGAAATACAAAACAAATTGGTCCTAAGTGCTTCATATATTATTTTTTGACTTCCCAAAACTTGCAATTTAAAAAAAAAAAAAAAAACTTTTCGGGGCACGAAAATCGAGCCCTGAAAAATGAAGTCTTAAAATCAGCTAAATCAGAGTCCGAAAAACAAAACAAATGGCTCATATGTACTTAATATATTATTTTTTGACTTCCCAAAACTTAAAATATCAAAAAAAAATGAAACTTTTCGGGGAACGAAAGTCGAGCCCTGAAAAATGACGTCTAAAAATCAGCAAAATCAGAGTCCCAAAAACAATACAAATGTATCCTAAGTGCTTCATATATTATTTTTTGACATCCCAAAACTTAAAATGTAAAAAAAAATGAAACTTTTCGGGGCACGAAAATCGAGCCCTGTAAATGACGTCTTAAAATCAGCAAAATTAGAGTCCGAAAAATAAAACAAATAGCTCCTAAGTGCTTAATATATTATTTTTTGACTTCCCAAAACTTGAAATTTCAAAAAAAATGAAACTTTTCGGGGCACGAAAATCGAGCCCTGAAAAATGAAGTCTAAAAATCAGCAAAATCAAAGTCTGAAATACAAAACAAATTGGTCCTAAGTGCTTCATATATTATTTTTTGACTTCCCAAAACTTGCAATTTAAAAAAAAAAAAAAAACTTTTTAGGGCACGAAAATCGAGCCCTTAAAAAATGACGTCTTAAAATCAGCTAAATCAGAGTCCGAAAAACAAAACAAATGGCTCATATGTGCTTAATATATTATTTTTTGACTTCCCAAAACTTAAAATATAAAAAAAAATGAAACTTTTCGTGGCACGAAAATCGAGCCCTTAAAAATGAAGTCTAAAAATCAGCAAAATCAGAGTCCGAAAAACAAAACAAATGGCTCCTATGTGCTTAATATATTATTTTTTGACTTCCCAAAACTTAAAATGTCAAAAAAAATGAAACTTTTCGGGGCACGAAAGTCGAGCCCTGAAAAATGACGTCTAAAAATCAGCAAAATCAGAGTCCGAAAAACAATACAAATGTCTCATAAGGGTTAATATATTATTTTTTAATTCCAAAAACTTAAAATTTCAAAAAAAATGAATCTTTTCGGGGCACGAAAATCGAGTCCTGAAAAATAAAGTCTAAAAATCAGCAAAATCAAAGTCCGAAAAACAAAACAAATTGGTCCTAAGTGCTTCATATATTATTTTTTGACTTCCCAAAACTTGAAATTTAAAAAAAAATGAAACTTTCGGGGCACGAAAATCAAGCCCTGAAAAATGACGTATCAAAATCCGCTAAATTAGAGTCCGAAAAACAAAACAAATGGATCATAAGTGCTTAATATATTTTTTTTTGAATTCCTAAAACTTGAAATTTAAAAAAAAAAAGAAACTTTTCGGGGCACAAAAATCGAGCCCTTAAAAAAGAAGTCTAAAAATCAGCAAAATCAGAGTCCGAAATACAAAACAAATGGCTGCCATGTGCTTAATATATTATTTTTTGACTTCCCAAAACTTAAAATGTCAAAAAAAATGAAACTTTTCAGGGCACGAAAGTCGAGCCCTGAAAAATGACGTCTAAAAATCAGCAAAATCAGAGTCCGAAAAACAATACAAATGTCTCCTAAGTGCTTAATATATTATTTTTTGACTTCCGAAAACTTAAAATTTCAAAAAAAATGAAACTTTTCTAGGCACGAAAATCGAGCCCTGAAAAATGACGTCTAAAAATCAGCAAAATCAGAGTCCGAAAAACAATACAAATGTCTCCTAAGTGCTTAATATATTATTTTTTGACTTCCCAAAACATGAAATTTCAAAAAAAATGAAACTTTTCGGGGCACGAAAATCGTGCCTGAAAAATGAAGTCTAAAAATCAGCAAAATCAAAGTCCGAAATACAAAACAAATTGGTCCTAAGTGCTTCATATATTATTTTTTGACTTCCCAAAACTTGCAATTTAAAAAAAAAAAAAACTTTTCGGGGCACGAAAATCGAGCCCTGAAAAATGAAGTCTTAAAATCAGCTAAATCAGAGTCCGAAAAACAAAACAAATGGCTCATATGTACTTAATATATTATTTTTTGACGTCCCAAAACTTAAAATATCAAAAAAAATGAAACTTTTCGGGGAACGAAAGTCGAGCCCTGAAAAATGACGTCTAAAAATCAGCAAAATCAGAGTCCCAAAAACAATACAAATGTATCCTAAGTGCTTCATATATTATTTTTTGACATCCCAAAACTTAAAATGTAAAAAAAAATGAACCTTTTCGGTGCACGAAAATCGAGCCCTGAAAAATGACGTCTTAAAATCAGCAAAATCAGAGTCCGAAAAACAAAACAAATGGCACCTAAGTGCTTAATATATTATTTTTTGACTTCCCAAAACTTGAAATTTCAATAAAAATGAAACTTTTCGGGGCACGAAAATCGAGCCCTGCAAAATGAAGTCTAAAAATTAGCAAAATCAGAGTCCGAAAAACAAAACAAATGGCTCCTAAGTGCTTAATATATTATTTTTTGACTTCCCAAAACTTGAAATTTCAAAAAAAATGAAACTTTTCGTAACACGAAAATCGAGCCCTTAAAAATGAAGTCTAAAAATCAGCAAAATCAGAGTCCGAAAAACAAAACAAATGGCTCATAAGTTCTTAATTTATTATATTTTGACTTCCCAAAACTTAAAATGTCAAAAAAAATGAAACTTTTCTGGGCACGAAAGTCAAGCCCTGAAAAATGACGTCTAATAATAAGCAAAATCAGAATCCGAAAAACAATACAAATGTATCCTAAGTGCTGCATATATTATTTTTTGACATCCCAAAACTTAAAATGTAAAAAAAAATTAAACTTTTCGGGGCACGAAAATCGAGCCCTGTAAATGACGTCTTAAAATCAGCAAAATTAGAGTCCGAAAAGTAAAACAAATAGCTCCTAAGTGCTTAATATATTATTTTTTGACTTCCCAAAACTTGAAATTTCAAAAAAAATGAAACTTTTCGGGGCACGAAAATCGAGCCCTGAAAAATGAAGTCTAAAAATCAGCAAAATCAAAGTCTGAAATACAAAACAAATTGGTCCTAAGTGCTTCATATATTATTTTTTGACTTCCCAAAACTTGCAATTTAAAAAAAAAAAAAAAACTTTTTAGGGCACGAAAATCGAGCCGTTAAAAAATGACGTCTTAAAATCAGCTAAATCAGAGTCCGAAAAACAAAACAAATGGCTCATATGTGCTTAATATATTATTTTTTAACTTCCCAAAACTTAAAATATCAAAAAAAATGAAACTTTTCGTGGCACGAAAATCGAGCCCTGAAAAATGAAGTCTTAAAATCAGCTAAATCAGAGTCCGAAAAACAAAACAAATGGCTCATATGTACTTAATATATTATTTTTTGACGTCCCAAAACTTAAAATATCAAAAAAAATGAAACTTTTCGGGGAACGAAAGTCGAGCCCTGAAAAATGACGTCTAAAAATCAGCAAAATCAGAGTCCCAAAAACAATACAAATGTATCCTAAGTGCTTCATATATTATTTTTTGACATCCCAAAACTTAAAATGTAAAAAAAAATGAACCTTTTCGGTGCACGAAAATCGAGCCCTGAAAAATGACGTCTTAAAATCAGCAAAATCAGAGTCCGAAAAACAAAACAAATGGCACCTAAGTGCTTAATATATTATTTTTTGACTTCCCAAAACTTGAAATTTCAATAAAAATGAAACTTTTCGGGGCACGAAAATCGAGCCCTGCAAAATGAAGTCTAAAAATTAGCAAAATCAGAGTCCGAAAAACAAAACAAATGGCTCCTAAGTGCTTAATATATTATTTTTTGACTTCCCAAAACTTGAAATTTCAAAAAAAATGAAACTTTTCGTAGCACGAAAATCGAGCCCTTAAAAATGAAGTCTAAAAATCAGCAAAATCAGAGTCCGAAAAACAAAACAAATGGCTCATAAGTTCTTAATTTATTATATTTTGACTTCCCAAAACTTAAAATGTCAAAAAAAATGAAACTTTTCTGGGCACGAAAGTCAAGCCCTGAAAAATGACGTCTAATAATAAGCAAAATCAGAATCCGAAAAACAATACAAATGTATCCTAAGTGCTGCATATATTATTTTTTGACATCCCAAAACTTAAAATGTAAAAAAAAATTAAACTTTTCGGGGCACGAAAATCGAGCCCTGCAAAATGAAGTCTAAAAATTAGCAAAATCAGAGTCCGAAAAACAAAACAAATGGCTCCTAAGTGCTTAATATATTATTTTTTGACTTCCCAAAACTTGAAATTTCAAAAAAAATGAAACTTTTCGTAGCACGAAAATCGAGCCCTTAAAAATGAAGTCTAAAAATCAGCAAAATCAGAGTCCGAAAAACAAAACAAATGGCTCATATGTGCTTAATATATTATTTTTTAACTTCCCAAAACTTAAAATATCAAAAAAAATGAAACTTTTCGTGGCACGAAAATCGAGCCCTTAAAAATGAAGTCTAAAAATCAGCAAAATCAGAGTCCGAAAAACAAAACAAATGGCTCCTATGTGCTTAATATATTATTTTTTGACTTCCCAAAACTTAAAATGTCAAAAAAAATGAAACTTTTCGGGGCACGAAAGTCGAGCCCTGAAAAATGACGTCTAAAAATCAGCAACATCAGAGTACGAAAAACAATACAAATGTATCCTAAGTGATATATTATTTTTTGACATCCCAAAACTTAAAATGTAAAAAAAAATGAACCTTTTCGGGGCACGAAAATCGAGCCCTGAAAAATGACGTCTTAAAATCAGCAAAATCAGAGTCCGAAAAACAAAACAAATGGTTCCTAAGTGCTTAATATATTATTTTTTGACTTCCCAAAACTTGAAATTTCAAAAAAAATGAAACTTTTCGTAGCACGAAAATCGAGCCCTTAAAAATGAAGTCTAAAAATCAGCAAAATCAGAGTCCGAAAAACAAAACAAATGGCTCCTATGTGCTTAATATATTATTTTTTGACTTCCCAAAACTTAAAATGTCAAAAAAAATGAAACTTTTCGGGGCACGAAAGTCGAGCCCTGAAAAATGACGTCTAAAAATCAGCAACATCAGAGTCCGAAAAACAATACAAATGTATCCTAAGTGCTTCATATATTATTTTTTGACATCCCAAAACTTAAAATGTAAAAAAAAATGAACATTTTCGGTGCACGAAAATCGAGCCCTGAAAAATGACGTCTTAAAATTAGCAAAATCAGAGTCCGAAAAACAAAACAAATGGCTCCTAAGTGCTTAATATATTGTTTTTTGGATTCCCAAAACTTAAAATGTCAAAAAAAATGAAACTTTTCTGGGCACGAAAGTCGAGCCCTGAAAAATGACGTCTAAAAATCAGCAAAATCAGAGTCCGAAAAACAATACAAATGTCTCATAAGGGCTTAATATATTATTTTTTGAATTCCAAAAACTTAAAATTTCAAAAAAAATGAAACTTTTCGGGGCACGAAAATCGAGACCTGAAAAATGAAGTCTAAAAATCAGCAAAATCAAAGTCCGAAATACAAAACAAATTGGTCCTAAGTGCTTCATATATTATTTTTTGACTACCCAAAACTTGCAATTTAAAAAAAAAATAAAACTTTTCGGGGCACGAAAATCGAGCCCTGAAAAATGACGTCTTAAAATCAGCTAAATAAGAGTCCGAAAAACAAAACAAATGGCTCATATGTGCTTAATATATTATTTTTTGACTTCCCAAAACTTAAAATATCAAAAAAAATGAAACTTTTCGGGGCACGAAAGTGAAGCCCTGAAAAATGATGTCTAAAAATCAGCAAAATCAGAGTCCGAAAAACAATACAAATGTATCCTAAGTGCTTCATATATTATTTTTTGACATCCCAAAACTAGAAATTTCAAAAAAAATGAAACTTTTCGGGGCACGAAAATCGAGCCCTGAAAAATGAAGTCTAAAAATCAGCAAAATCAAAGTCCGAAATACAAAACAAATTGGTCCTAAGTGCTTCATATATTATTTTTTTACTTCCCAAAACTTAAAATGTAAAAAAAAATGAAACTTTTCGGGGCACGAAAATCGAGCCCTGTAAATGACGTCTTAAAATCAGCAAAATTAGAGTCCGAAAAATAAAACAAATAGCTCCTAAGTGCTTAATATATTATTTTTTGACTTCCCAAAACTTGAAATTTCAAAAAAAATGAAACTTTTCGGGGCACGAAAATCGAGCCCTGAAAAATGAAGTCTAAAAATCAGCAAAATCAAAGTCTGAAATACAAAACAAATTGGTCCTAAGTGCTTCATATATTATTTTTTGACTTCCCAAAACTTGCAATTTAAAAAAAAAAAAAAACTTTTTAGGGCACGAAAATCGAGCCCTTAAAAAATGACGTCTTAAAATCAGCTAAATCAGAGTCCGAAAAACAAAACAAATGGCTCATATGTGCTTAATATATTATTTTTTGACTTCCCAAAACTTAAAATATCAAAAAAAATGAAACTTTTCGTGGCACGAAAATCGAGCCCTTAAAAATGAAGTCTAAAAATCAGCAAAATCAGAGTCCGAAAAACAAAACAAATGGCTCCTATGTGCTTAATATATTATTTTTTGACTTCCCAAAACTTAAAATGTCAAAAAAAATGAAACTTTTCGGGGCACGAAAGTCGAGCCCTGAAAAATGACGTCTAAAAATCAGCAAAATCAGAGTCCGAAAAACAATACAAATGTCTCATAAGGGTTAATATATTATTTTTTAATTCCAAAAACTTAAAATTTCAAAAAAAATGAATCTTTTCGGGGCACGAAAATCGAGTCCTGAAAAATAAAGTCTAAAAATCAGCAAAATCAAAGTCCGAAAAACAAAACAAATTGGTACTAAGTGCTTCATATATTATTTTTTGACTTCCCAAAACTTGAAATTTAAAAAAAAATGAAACTTTCGGGGCACGAAAATCAAGCCCTGAAAAAT